>OZ038511.1:20328462-20338462 GCA_964036315.1 Acanthosepion esculentum | reverse complement strand
ATCCAATGGCCCAGACTTTATTCCCTGATGGTTACTGCATCTTCCAAGACGAAAATGCTCTAATACATACTGCTCAAGTGCTTAAGAATTGGTATGAAGAGCATGAAAATGAGCTAGAACATATGGAGTGACCTCCCCAATCTCTAGATATCAATATTATTGAACATTTGTGGTGTATTTTTGGAGCGACAAGTTAGGAGCCGCTATCCTCCACCGTCGTGTCTTAAAGAGCTGGAGCAGGCGTTAATGGAAGAATGGCTGGAAATTCCTCTGGATGAAGTCAAGAAGCTGTGTGATTCTATTCCTAGACGTCTTAAAGCTGTATGTGAGGCTAGAGGAGGACCAATTCCATATTAAATAAATTTAACAATTGTTTCAATTACTTTGTCCAACCCCTGTATATATATCAAGAATTAAATGCATTCTTATTTATTAAGCCGATAGATATTGTCTCTTTTGTATAATAAATGCGAATGTCACTGTATCGCACTTTTTCAAAGTTATTCCTAGAGGCCTAAAATATCCTACCATTTTGGAATCAGTCTGACTCCTTGAGCAAATTTAAAACATTCCAGGTACTATCCGGACCCGCAATCCTGAAATATGGGAATCCCAACGTTTCGTTACTGCGGTTGTTTTCTGCGAAATTTTATACGTGATTTTTGCGACAATTTTTTTTGTACGATAAAAATTTTTATAACATAAAAATACATTTGGGAATAATCGAAATTTATTACGAATTCCAGCGAAAGTCACCCAAGAAATAAAAATATTTTTTTGTACGGAAAGTAAAGACGTACTTAAATGAAATTCTTTAAATTAAGAGGTTACAGAAGAATTATCGATGAACTTGTAAAAGGTAAACTTAAATATTAATGCATCAATCAAGTTTATTGTTGCCCATCGCATCTATTCCTCTAGCCTTACTTCGATCTTCCATGCCCCCCGCATTCAAGCTGGCTAACTTGATAAAGATTTTGTAAGCTGGTTCCTTTAAATGCGGACTGGACGGAAATCTGCATGAGTCAATACCGTGGCCGTTTTCCGAGGCTGCCAATGCCCAGGTCGGTCGTAATCCGAGCGTCGGTGACATTACCGCCGACGTCCGTAGGAAAAATTAACTTCGGGGCCCTGTATAATGAGGGGTAGATCAAAACTGGGGCCATCCCTGAAAAATTTCTAGCAAAATTTCTAAGCTCTGGAGATTGCATCTGGGCCATCCGGAGCATCGCGTACGCGTCTTTGACTGCAGCGATTAAGTCCCAGGCTTTTCTTACTACGGTTATGACACCAGGCGCATTATCAAAGTTCCTGGAATCGCCAGTCGACAGATGTTAACTCAAACACGGGCCGTACTCTGGGAAAAATGTCCCTCTCAACTACCTGTCTATTCACTAGACATATACCCTCTCCGTTGGGGAAAGATTGTTTTTCTTTTGTGATGGTATGGAGAAAGAGGAGAAGGGAGATATCGGAGCCCTATCTGGAGAAGAAGAGAGGCCCCAAGCCTTATCTGCTGTTGTGTCATTTCTGGCTGGCGACTCAGGAGCGGATTGTTACTTGGCCTGTCCTATGACTCGTTCCGCCCTGTTACGGCCGGCCTCCTTTTCTTTCTTCCACATTTTCCTCCTCCTCCTGCCATACTCCCTTTTCAAAGAAGAGGCCCGAAGTGGTGGCATCTCGTCAATCTCCATACCTTCGTTCGCCAGCAGTAGTTGTTGATGCTGTTGCTGATGAAGATCTTGCTGTTACGTCTTTTTTATTGTTTCTGCTTTTGTTGCTGCTGTTGCTTATGTTGTTGTTGCTGCTATTTTCGTTCCTGCTGCTGCTTCTGTTTTGTTGCAGCTGTTGTTGTTTCGATTGCTGTTTTTGTTGTTGTTCTTGTTCATGATGGTGCTGTTGTTTTTGCTGTTGTCGCCCCGGCTCTGGTCGCTCCGTCTGTTGCTGTGGGATATCCTGTTATAGAGGATGAGTTCTTCCCTTTCGACCTCTCCTCATGACCTCTTTGCAGTCATTAGGGGACTTGCTGGACTTTTCCTCTTTCACCTCTCTGCAGTTATTGTTATTGGGTAAGACTGTGTCCCTTGGTGCCACAAGAACAGCAGTGGGGTCGACAACCCTCCACAATGATGAGGATCATCCGGCCCCGACACCTCGAAGTGCCGCGTACCTCTAAATACAATCACAGGACATTGTCACCTGCAGAATTATATCCCCGGTGGTAATGTCATTTTATCCTTAATGACTCAACCTCTTCCACCTGTCCATATTCCGTGAAGAAGGCTCCCACTAGGTCCCTCTCTAGACTGAAGGGCACCCCATGTAAAGTGATCTTGGCTGTCTATATACTCAGTTTTCAGCCTCACTGAGTCGGTGGTGAGAATGCTTCCCGCTAGTGCTTTAGCCTCCTCTTCCGATGTCAGCAAGATGACCCACATATCGTTTGACCTCATTACCAACACCTTCATTACAATTGTCAAGCGCCTGAGTGCTTCCTCCATTCCTCTTCTTCTGATGCCCACCACATATTCCAGGTATTTACATCAGTTGTCAGTAGGGAAATTGTCCTTTTCGAAATTGCCTGCCAGGCCGAAGGGATGCTCAGTAGTCCATTCCTTGAAATATATTCCTAGTACTTTTCACGTACCTCTATGTAGTATTCAGGCCCCTTTTTTCGGGCCTGTCTTCCTCCCATAATGAGATATGGGGACTTGTGGGTTGATTCAGTTGCTGAGACAATTGAGTCATTTTGGCCGGGGCCACAGGCAAAACAAATACCTAATAAGACAAGAAAGAAACTCGACGATATAAAAATTAGGCGAAACAAAACAAAATCCAAACGTAAAAATGAAACTTTCAAATAGTTTTTTGCACAAGAAAGAGAGGCAAACAATATATATATATATATATATATATATATATATATATATATATATATATATATATATAATAAAAAGACTTAAACACTAATATTCCATGGTCATAATTTCTTCCATTGGAATCGTAAATACGATCCAATTCATCAGACCAAAAAATTCAAAAAGAAGGTCTGATGAATTGGATCGTTCTTACGATTCCAATGGAATAAATTATGACCGTGGAATATTAGTGTTTAAGTCTTTTTATTATATCATTACTTTGTCCTGGACATTGAGTTCTACCTGGATTCTATCCTCTTGGAATTATTTTTATACATATATGTATGTGTATGTATATATGTATATATATTTATATTCTAGATATATGATTGCATATTTATGTGTATATTTACTAATAATTAAATTAAAATATGACAAATGGGTTTAAAGAAAAAAAAAGAAAATTAAGAATACCAACGTTAACGTAAGAAAAGTATGAATAAGAAACGCCTTCATTGAAAGTTCAGACACTCATTACCCTAGTCCACGCCACTCTGAGCCAAACTCAGTCATGTAGAGACGTCGCCCTAGAATAGGGGTCGGCAAACTTTAGGAGTGAGAGTTCCAGTAAGCTATGCAGTGTTTTGGAGGAGGGACATGATATCAAACTTAGTTTAATAAATTGTCTCGACCCCTGACCGCTACGTCCAGAAGACTGCCTTGGTCTGGAGGCTTAAAGAAAAAAACAACGAAGTTAATATTACATTATTTAAACAAGATTCCATAATTTTACTGCAGGAATAACAGGATAACAACTAACACAATCAACAAAAAATGCAAATTCCTTACTACAAATGAAACACAGTTAAATATGGGAAATTATTTAATGAGACACTTGTTTCTGCATAGAGTTCATCAGGTGAAATATTTGTCGGCAAGAGGAGCAAAACATCATCTAAGTGGCTATCATCCAACCTTATTCGAAAAACGATTTTAGTATATTTCATTTTCGAAAAAGTTCTTCACAAGCATATGTACTTCCAAATAATGATACTATTCAGTAGGCTTTTATATTTTCCGCTTGTCAAAACATATTTCTTGTAGAAGTCAGCAGTGTATTCGTAATTACATTTTGATTTTAAAAATTCGTCGCATTTTAAGTTGATTAACTCTAGCTGAGATGTTTCTGCCACTTGCTCCACAAATTAAGTCATTTTTATCTACCACTGTTCAACTGTTGAAAAATGACTTATTGTCCAGCCACCGATTGAACAGTGGCAGAGAAAAATGACTTAATGTCCAGCCAACTGAATAAACACACAAGTCCCCATATCTCATTATGGGAGGAAGACAGGCCCAACAAAAAAGGGGCCTGAATACTACGTAGAGGTACGTGAAAAGTACCAGGAATATATTTCAAGGAATGGACTACTGAGCATCCCTTCGGCCTGGCAGGCAATTTCGAAAAGGACAATTTCCCTACTGACAACTGATGTAAATACCTGGAAGTTGGTGGGCATCAGAATAATTTGAGTCGAAGTGTTAAAGCTGGCGGGCCGGACAAAAATCCTTCGCCGTCCGGATGTGGCCCAGGGACTGGGGGTTGTCAATCCCTATCCTAGAGCCATGGGCTGTTCTGCCAGGTTAACATATGGTAGCTCGATAGACAATCCCTGGAGTGTTCTGCTTTTATAGCAGTATCTCATTTACATAGAATATTACTCTTATAAATAAATGTTTCCTACCTTATATGACACCTAAGATTAGGCTGCTCTATATAAACAGTATGTCCAACCACCTTAAGGCAGTAAACACACATATACATAGTGGACCTGCAATATTGGTGTCTAAATCTTTGAGGCCTGACCACCGATTTAGCGGTGGTAGAGAAAAATGACTTAATGCCCAGCCGCCGGTTGAACAGTGGTAGAGAAAAATGACTTAATGCCCAGCCGCCGGTTGAAAAGTGGTAGAGATAAATGACTTAATTCCCAGCCACCGGTTGAACAGTGGTAGAGCTAAATGACTTAATGCCCAGCCGCCGGTTGAAAAGTGGTAGAGAAAAATGACTTAATGCCCAGCCACCGATTGAACAGTGGTAGAGAAAAATGACTTAATGCCCAGCCGCCGGTTTAACAGTGGTAGATAAAAATGACTTAATGCCCAGCCACCGATTGAACAGTGGTAGAGAAAAATGACTTAATGCCCAGTCACCGGTTGAACAGTGGTAGAGAAAAATGACTTAATGTCAAGCCACCGGTTGAACAGTGGTAGAGAAAAATGACTTAATGTCCAGCCACCGGTTGAACAGTGGTAGAGAAAAATGACTTAATGTCCAGCCACCGGTTGAACAGTGGTAGAGAAAAATGACTTAATGCCCAGCCACCGATTGAACAGTGGTAGAGAAAAATGACTTAATGCCCAGCCACCGGTTGAAAAGTGGTAGAGAAAAATGACTTAATGCCCAGCCACCGGTTGAAAAGTGGTAGAGAAAAATGACTTAATGCCCAGCCACCGGTTGAACAGTGGTAGAGAAAAATGACTTAATGCCCAGCCACCGGTTGAACGGTGGGTAAACATTTGTAACTATTTTATATCTACCGTAAAACATTACATACCAATTATTTGTGGAGTTTGACTCAGAAGCTCAGACAGAAGGGTTAAAATTGTTAATGAAAGCAGGGCCCAAACGGTTAAAACAGCCTACGATATGGCATGTCAGTTTTGAAACCATAATATTGCACCCAATTTATACGTTGGGGTTTGGCATGTTAAATAAATAACAAAAGGTTTTTTCCAAATCTTTGCCGTCTTTTTGAGGAAACCAATTTATGTTTAAGTTCAGGTTCAAAATCGTAGCGTAGTAATTTCCGTCTGGTGATCCGATGAAAGACTTATTACAATCTTAGGAAAATTATAATTATCTGAAGCTTTACAAATTGTATATGGATAAGATGCAAGACACAAGCATAATTTTACTAAATCACTGTGTAATCAAATAAAACATTAATTTGCTTCAAAGCGAAATTATATTGAAAAAATTAGGTGATGCATATGTTGTGAATATGGATTATCTCCCCTTTGATAATCCAAGCTATAAATGCTGTACATTTCCGCTTGTCAAGTAGACGAGTAGTAAGATTCTTAATTGAATAAAAGATTACTAGACAGAATCTCTTGTCCTGTTTTCATTACAATTTATTCAATTAAGAATCTTACTACTCGTCTACTTGACAAGCGGAAATGTACAGCTTTTATAGCTTGGATTATCAAAGGGGAGATAATCCATATTCACAACTGTATATATATTATACAGTGCAGGATTTTTAGTGCAGTTTTCAGTAGACAATGCAAATGTAAAACATTTCGTCTTGTTATGTGTTCTCAGTATTATGGTGATAATACACTTATCTATTATTTGTTTGTAGTAATTCTGATCTAACAAATATTAATCATTGAGTAGTTTTCTTTGTAATCGTTTACATTTTTTTACAGTTTTTACTTGTCGAAATAGTAAAAAGAATGCTTGTTTTGCTGGTGGAGATTCGTAATTAGAATTCTGGTTTGAATATACAAGGAGCGATGGATAAATTGTCGTCTATATTTCGCAGACATTAAAATAACATTGGCATCTCATTTTAATATATATTTACAAAAATTCAACAAAAACCTTTATCTTTATTCAATAAAATTCACATTGGCTTCAACTACGGTTACAAGTTTGAAAATATTTTTATTCAATGTATCTAATACAAATAATATCAATTTTATTTGGATTTATTCTTGAAATAGTCAAATAAGCAAATTATGATGCATTTCTGCACATTTTTTTCAGACGATCTTTAAAACGAAATGCACAAAAATTAATAAAAGCTATGAATCATTTTGGTGATCGGTGAAAGCTTTATAAAATTTATAATTTACTGAAGCTTTACAAATTTTATATAAACAAGATGCATGACTCAAGGACATCATTACTAAATCATTGTGCTATCAAATAAGACATTCATTTATCTCAAAGGGGAGTTATAACGAACAATTTAGCTATGTTATGATGTAATATGTTATACAGTGCAGTAGTTTTAGTGCAATGTTCAATAAACAATGCAAATTGCAAACATTTTGTCTTGTGTTCTCGGCACTTTTATGGTGATATAGTGATTTTCCAAGCGTAGCTTAGATGTGGCACAAGGCCGAAAGTAGGGGGCACCCAGTGACGATCGAACTCACTACTCAGCCGTAATTGTTTTAGCGAGACAAGCTTGCTAACCATTACACCGCCACGAGGTGCCCAGTTTTATGGTGATATATACACTTATCTATATTTTGGTTTTATTAATTCTGATCTAATAAATATTATTCATTGAGTAGTTTCGATAAGTAAAAACCGTGGAAAACATGTAAAAGATTACTTTTACATTTTTCTTTTACAGTTTTTACTTATCGAAATGTTTTGCTGGTGGAGATTCATCATTAGAATTCTGGTTTGAATATACAAGGCGGGATGGATAAATTGTCGTCTATATTTCGCAGACATTAAAATAACATTGGCATCTCAGTTTAATATATATTTGCCTAAATGACACAAAAATCTCTATATTTATTCAATAAAATCCACATTGGCTTCAAGCACGGTTCCCAGTTTGAAAATATTTTTTATTCAATGTATCTAAGATAAATCGTATCAATTTTACTTGAATTTATTCTTGAAATAGTCAAATAAGCAAATTATGATGTATTTTTGTACATTTTCTCAGACGATCTTTAAAACGAAATGCTCAAAAATTAATAAAACGCTATGAATCATTTTGGTGATCGGTGAAAGCTTTATTAAATTTATAATTTACTGAAGCTTTATAAATTTTATATAAACAAGATGCATGACACAAGCACATTATTACTAAATCATTACGGTATTAAAAATGGCCATCGTTTACTTCAAAAGGGACATTATACTGAACAATTTAGCTATATTATGATGTAATATGTTTTTCGGTGCAGTTGTTTTAGTGCGATTTTCAGTGAACAATGCAAATTTAAAACATTTTATCTTTTTTTGCCCAGGCGTATTATGGTGATATATACACTTTTATCTATTTTTTAAATTTTTTTTATTAATTATGATCTAACAAACGATTTAACAAATCCTTATTCATTGAGTAGCCTTTTGTTTTTAATATTTTACATTTTCACACGGTCTTTACTTCTCGAATTGTTTATGGTGATTCAGAATTAGATTTATGGTTTGAATATATTTTTCATTCAATATATTTAATACGAAAGTTATCAACTTTATTTTGAATTTATTCTTAAAATTGTTAAAATTATGAAGTCAGTTTGTAATTAAAAACCGGCTGAAATTAGGTATTTCTGTATATTTTTTAAGACGATATCTAAAACTAAATGCTCAAAAATTGGTAACAGCTATATATCTATTATTTTTTAGTGGCAGTAAAAATCCTAGCTTACACACTGAGTGCAAGATCGATTTTCTGAAAAAAAGTAAAAAATCAACCTGCTCTACCGTAATATTTGTAAAGTGTGACCAGGAATGAAAAAGAAAGATAACTTGGTTTATTCCTCCACTTAATTAAGTGGTAAAACAGAAGTTTGGTAGAATCTTCTTAGGCTTGTTGAATAAGCATTTCTACAAAAGTTCGATATTTAAACAAAGTATTTAATAAAAGCATTGTAACAATCAGTTGCATGAGAATCATGGAAAAATAATAAAAAGCCAAAATTATAGGAAATTGGGCATGGAGAAAAGACCTGCAGGAGTCAAAGTGACACACAAAAAAATGCAGTTTCCGAAATACTGTCCACTGAATGGTAACTGCTTGGTGGAGGATCTATTTTATAGAGCAGAAGTAGAGGCTATAAATGACCAAGACCAAAGAGTATATTTTTCAACGGAAGGAACGTTCAAAATGTGATATTATAACCTCAAGTCTTCCAGTAAGTTAGTAAGGTATAAAAACAGCACAAAACTTACTAGTTATATATGGGAAATGAAGGAAATAAATAACAAAAGCTTAGTTGTAAAATGAGATGTAGGGAGAAAGACCTGTGCATTTAGTAACGGGAATAAAATGTGTAAATTAAGACAAGTAGAGAAATTTATGGTTATGCTGTACCCTGAACAACATAAGCAGCTTTTACGAAAGATCGGAAGTGATAACGGTACGAAATCATGCCAAGAAATTCCTTCTAGCAAGGTAAGAATCAACATAGGAATATTTATATAAAATATGTAATTTTTCCCTTTTTTGAGTTCTTTCTTTCTCCCCTTTATCAGCAGCATGTTTATATATCGAAGAATGTCTTGGGAATGGAAAATCCAATTCTACTGCCTGGAGATTGTTAATTGGTAGAAACCGCGGTAGCAGGAGGGTTGGTTTTCTAAATATTTTATGCCTTAAATTGTTCAACATTTTCTTTTGTGGAAAATTGTATGGAGGACTTTTTCATTAATATAACCGTTTAGTGACGAATATTGCTTTATTGTCAGTTAAGTTGGATTTTTGAATTGAATTACTTATATATATATATATATATATATGTATATATATATATACTAAGAAATATAGTTTTATGGTGTGCTACATTTATGGGATAAAGTGCTCAATATCAGAGATAGAGCGTATGTAAATATAAATACAAAAGTGAACATTGAAATCAGCACTCAGCGGCGACAGGCTCTTTCATGCAGCCTGCCGCCTCTGAGTGCTGACTTCAATGCTGACTTCATTTTTATATTTACATACGCTCTATCTCTGATATTGAGCACTTTATCTCATAAATATCAGTCAGTCATGTGTTATGCTTGATACACGCTTAGGCGATCATGAATCTTTCGATACATGACTGACGAGGCAGATTTTATCCCGCAGCAGGTTGCCATTTCTTTCTGCAAAAGAACGCTTGCTATCCAAGACTATAGAACCCGGTTTCTCCTGCTGGGGGTGGTTGGAGAGAAGAAGAGGATTCATACCTTCGCCAAGTGAATGTAATGGATTCGACGGGAATTCGAACTCGGCCTTACGTGCTAAATATATATATATATATATATATATATATATATATATATATATATATATATATATATATATATGTTTGTGTATGCGTTATAGATAGTGTATCTT
>OZ038511.1:20305962-20325962 GCA_964036315.1 Acanthosepion esculentum | reverse complement strand
TTGATGGAGAAAATGAACTTTTGTCTATAGTTTTCATTTGTTTTTTTATTTACACATATATATATATATATATATATATATATATATATATATATATATATATATATATGTATGTATGTATATGCGTGGGGCTGCATTTATGCATGAATGTATGTGCCCACGAACGTCAGTGAAATTACAGATGAAAAAGTCACTACTATACTTAGTTCTCGTGTATTGTTCTAATTTTGAAAAGTTTCATTTTAATCACTTCGTAATTTGATAGATAGAACAATTAAAACAAGAAAGTATGTGTGTGTATGTGTGTGTGTGTGTGTGTGTGTGTAGGTGCGAAAAGTGAGAAAAACGTGATTTTCGCCTTATTGCAACAGCATTCAAATATTTTTTTTATCGTCTGTAATCTCCCTCTCACTCTCATTTCTAATACGTCGGTGTCGCTGTCCCTAAAACGTGTTTAGGATTCTTCTTGAAAAGCAGAACACATGCATACACGCGCGAACTCACGCACGCATACATATACACACCCATGCACGCACACCTATACACACCCATGCACGCACGCACGCAAATATTATTGTGCTGTTTCATCATAATAGCCTGAGTCATCAGCTCCTCAGTGGGGCTTGCACACACCTCCCACCTCCTTGTGTAAATCCTGTTACACTACTAATCCCGCTTCCATCTCGATCACCATTTGTATTATACATGCTCTTCGTTTAGAAAAAAAGCGACATTTCAAAAGAATATTGCTGTTTCATTTGTCTTCCAAGCAGACATTTTTGTTTGAAACAGGAATGATTCCAAGCTCCCAAAATGGAACACCGTCTTTGAAAAAAGTCTGTGGGAGTGCGTAAGAGTGCTGCTCTTCCGTTGACAAATGACAGCCTTCTGTCCGATTTGATTCGTTTCTTTTTCGACGACGTTTGTATGAGATTATCTCGGCTTATATTCTGAAACAAGTAGGCACGATGTGTGTTTAGGCACTAGTCGTTAATTAATGGAAGCTATAACCAAAAATATTAATCGATTCACGTTTTTATGGCTTATCAACCTCTTGCGGGTTATTTAAAGCCAGGAAATATTTTTAGATAGCAAGAATTTTTTTTTACTATCTACATTATTCAGACTATTGTCCTCATCTTTGTCGACATATTTATTACAACGTTTCGGCCGTTGTACGCTCCGGC
Source organism: Acanthosepion esculentum (assembly GCA_964036315.1). Classification (NCBI taxonomy): domain Eukaryota; kingdom Metazoa; phylum Mollusca; class Cephalopoda; order Sepiida; family Sepiidae; genus Acanthosepion; species Acanthosepion esculentum. Next base: position 20,324,775 of record OZ038511.1, on the reverse strand, counting down.
CTTCTTCAGGTGGCTGGAATGTCGAACTGAACCCTCAAGGACACGTGGCACAGTGGATAAAGGCGTTGGTTAGATCCAGTTACAGGACCCAAAGAGTGTGAGTTCAATACCCGGTTAAGGCAGTGAAGAACGTGGAGAGGGCAATTAACAGGAGATCACTGACAACTGACATCCATTAAAACATGGCACGTGGAACTAGAACAGTCTAACCCAGTGAGCGAAATAAAGGGTTCAGTTCAACATTTCAACCTCCTGAAGAAGACCGGAGCGTACAACGGCCGAAATGTTGTTATAAATATGGCGACAAAGATGAAGACAATAGTCCGAATAATGTAAATAGTGAAATATTTTTAGATAGCATGAATTTTTTTTTTTAGATAATAATAGTTAAATTCAGGGGATCCTATAAAGTAGAGCCTATGAATGCGTAATACAAAAGTAAATATTTGTTCAACGGAATAAAAGTTCCATACGTGATATAACCACGAATCTTCCATTAAACTAGCAACGTATAAAAACAGCACAAAACTTACTAGTTATATATGGGAAATGAAGGAAATAAATAACAAAAGTTCCATTGTAAAATGGGATGTGGGAAGAAAGACCTGTGCATTTAGTCTCGAGAATATTATGTATAAATGATGACAAGTGGAGAAATTTATAATTATGCTGTAGCCTGAACAACATAAGCTGCTTAACGAAAGATCGGAGGTGATAATGGTACGAAAACATGCCAAGAAATTTCTTCTAACAAGGTAAGAATCAACAAAGGAATATTTATATAAATTATGTAATTTTCCCCTCTTTTAACTCTTGAGGGTTATTTAAAGCCTGAAAATATTTTTTGGATAGTAAGAATTTTTTTAAGGTAATAATGGTTATATTCAGGGGATCGACAATCAGACTGATATAATTCAAGTGTCTCTAAAACTTAAGTGTGACTTAAAATTGTTTTGAATTAATTAGAAACCCCGACATTTGGAAAGAAAGCCATTTGTTTCTTCCAAGATAAACTTTTATTTTGCCACCAATTTTGTGGAATAGAAATGCCGAGGTTCTTGAGCGTTCCGGTAAGATGATAATATAGAACGATGTTAATATAATTTTGTAGAAACTTGCGTATCTTTGGTCAAAATTCATTTCTCGTTACAGATAGTTGCTTTAAGTAGAGATTTACTATAAATCTGAAGTCAGATCATGACCTACTACTATTCATTTGTTTTAAATGATTTATTTTTTACGGTTTATCAACCCTTTGGAAGTAATTTGAAACAAGAAAACATTTTTAGATTGTGAGAATTTTTTTTCAAAAATGTATTGCTGCTAATATTTTGTTTTTTCAAAATAATGTACTGCTGGTAATGTTTTTTTTTCTCCAAAAATTATTGCTCGTAATAATTTTTTACAAAAATGTATTGCTGGTATTAAAACATATTTTTACACTTCCATAGTGCTTTGACCTCAGTTTGGGGGTTAACTATTTGCCCATAGCTGGGCACTTAACAGGTGCTACCACCCAGGGTCAGGGTGGACCTGGGAACACCAGCAATTAAGATGTGGTTCAACGCTCCTCAAAACCTCCTTATCAGAGGCCTTGTTGTTGGATGTAGTTTATCGTCTTACCCAGGATGCGGATGTAGTTTATCGTCTCCCCCAGGACGGTTTTTGGTGTGGAGGGGTGATAATATATAATTGTTACTGATATATGTTTTAATTATTAACCCGTAGCTGGGGAGAGAAGAAGTGGAGTCTTATCTTTCTCAAGGATATTAGTGAGTAAGTTAATATAAAAAACCGAACTAGAATTAGAACTCGGACATTCGATTTACAATTGTATGTCATTATCCATTACACCACCCGCACATACAAGCTTACAACACCTGCTATTCCCAAGCATTTATCCCTCGAGGTACTGACCAGGATCGACGTAATGCTTCTTGGTCTGGGAGGTGAAACAGGCAACCTGAGTTCAATCTCAGCCATAGTCTTCTGTGGCCATTTAGTACTAATAAAACAAAGAAATGAATCAGTAAATAAATAAAGAAAAAGTAATACAGAAGGAAAGAAGTGAAGAAAAGAAAGAAAGAAAGAAAAAGTAAATAAATAAAGAAAAATAAATAAAGAAGGAAAGAAGTGAATAAAATAAAGAAAGAAAGAAAAAAGAAAGAAAGAACAGGAGAAAGAAAAATAAATAAATACATAAAAAAGAAAAAGCAAATAAAGACAAAGTAAATAAAGAAAGAAAGTAAAAAAAGAAAAATACATAAAGAAAGAAAAAAGAAAGAAAAGGAGAAAGAAAAAGTAAATAAATAAAAAAGAAAAGGTAAAGAAAGAAGGAAAAAGAAAGAAAGAAAAAGAAAGAAGGAAAAATAAAGAAGGAAAAAGAAAGGAAGAAAAAGAAAGAAAGAAAAAGAAAGAAGGAAAAAGAAAGAAAGAAAAATTTTAAAATAAAGGAAAGAAGTGAATAAAAATAAAGAAAGAAAGAAAGAAGAAAAAAGTAAATAAACAAAGAAAAAGAAAGAAATGGTAAAGATAGAAAGAAAGAAAAGGAGAGAGAAAAAGTAAATAAATAAAGAAAAAAGCTAAAGATAGAAATAAAGATGGAAAAAGAAAGAGAAAGTAAATAAAGAAGGAAAGAAGAGAATAAAAATAAAGAAAGAAAGAAAGAAAAGGAGAAAGAAAAATTAAATAAACAAAGAAAAAGAAAGAAAAGGTAAAGACAGAAAGAAAGAAAAGGAAAGAGAAAAAGTAAATAAAGAAAGAAAAAAAAAGGTAAAGATGGAAACAAAGAAAGAAAAAGAAAGAAAAGTAAATAAATAAAAAAAAACAATTCTAAACCCTTAACCACTGCACCATCGACACATCCGCGCTTACAAAACTTGATATTCCCAAGCGGTCACCCATCGAGGTACTGATTAGGCTCGACGTTGCTTAACTTTGGTGATCGTACGAGAACTGGCGTTTCAACGTGATATGGTCGTAAGCCATATAATAAAAGAAAAACCCTTCTGAGCTGATATTCAATAAAGAAAAAAAAATGATATAAAATTGTCTCCACCGAAAAAGAAAAGGTCATATTTGATATCCACTCCACTTTTTGATTAAAAATATTGACCCAAGAGATGAACATGTGAAGTATTGTAACATGGCTGGTGTACAATAAAAGAGATCGACTTAAGAAGTTAAAAATCTCCTCTAATAAAATAACAAACACATGTGGTAGATATATCGCATTTCTGAAACAGGATATATTTGACAGTGAAAGTTAAGGGTTAAAAGTATTTCAGAAAAAAACAACAAACCCCCACCCCCCCAAAAAACGGAGAGAATAGAATTTGGCCAAGTCTTTTCATTGAACCGGGAACTGATTAATCAGCATCAAGCAAGAAGGCGACACTCTTAGTGAAAATAAAGGAGTTCTTCCTCCAGAAATTCTTTATTGAAATGTTTGCTTTTGTAACGAGTAGATTACTGAAGGAACTTTAGAATTGTAAAATTCTTTCACTCGTTGTCTCCCCTTGTTGCTGACGACAGTAGTCTTTAGCCGATACAGACCCCAAGCGTCGTGCTATTTATTATTACAAGCAGACAATCTGGTTGGGGAAAAGAAGGCTTTTCATATTCAGTGAGAAATCGAAACGTAACAACTTTGGGTTATTGGCCTGAAGACAGTCGATGTGACCCACTGCAAATAGGCTATTGTCGTTCGACAAACACCAGTTCGAGACACAGCGGATGTAATGACAATGCTGCAATATCACATCTAATTCTTTTTAAAATATTCATTTGATATAATATTTATACGAAAACTGAAAATTTACTTTGCCAGCCACAGGTAATTTCCGATATTAAATTTTATGTCTTCATATATTATTTTATACTAGTGTACACGTGCCGTCAAAATTGACGGTATAAGAATGTAACTGTAAGTAGTTTCCGTTTAATCCAAGTACAATTTTGTTATTTGAAATAGTTCGTTGTTAACGTTAATAATTGAACAGTATACAGTTTTGTGGCGACAGTGAAAAGCAGGGTGAACAGCCGGCTACCTTTCGATGAGGCTGTCTGTCCTCGTTGATCACAAAGATATTTGGTGTGCTGCGTATGAAGGAGAGGATGGCCAACCTGAACCCGAGAATGTCAGCTTGCAAAAAATATGGTCGCGACAGTTGACTGAGCGTTGCCTTGAAGTTGTTCATGCAAATGATTCGTGTCGTGCTTAGCAAGATTACCGATATTTCGGGGCTCAGTATAAGCAGACGGATTTTCTGTTTCAAGGATTAAGACACCAGTTTTACTATCGAGCGTTACGTCGTGATTCTGATTTCCTGTATGTTCAGCGTCACTTTCTCTGCACTGTTTACGTTCGACCTCCGTTTGCACCATTCCTGTGTGCAATTCTTCATCGACTCTGCCGTGGACGTGTCTCTGGTTTTTCTTTTGCTTTGTTTTGTACGTCTCCGGAGATGCTGTTTGTTCCGTCCCTCCTCGTTTATTTTCCGGAAGCAGGAAGAAAAAAAAAACAACTTTCAAATTTATAGACACCATAGAAAAGATATCCATATTTTATCCCCATTGTGAGTGTGCGTCTTTTCTGATGCTGTGTCGTCTTGACGTTCTAGGTGGCTTGCCTGTTTAAACGACACCCAGAGCTAAATGGGCGAGGACTTCTGCCCTTAGCAGGTCCAACCAATTCCAACAGGTTTGTAGAGGAAGTGCCAGACGAAAGACACAACCTGATTCTCCAGGTTGGGTGCTGTGTAATAGGTTAACAACCTACTCACTTAAAGAAATAGCTTGTTACAGAAACCTCAACGATATCTTCAAACAATGACATGGCCAATGAAGAGTCCCCCAAACTGGAGTGTATGGCGCGTGTTGGTGAAAATCCCCCGGGAAGGCAACCGACACTACAACCAGCTGAAGAGGATCGGCTGGAACCGCGTCCGTTGGAGAGGTGTTGTTGCGGTCCTATGTTCCCCAAGGAATCAAGAAGCAAGAGAGAAACGTAAATGGGGATGGATCTGCCACACACACCGCAAGCCTGCTTCTAGTGTCACCAGGCAGGCCCTTGACTGGAATCCACAAGGGAAGCGAAAAGCGGGTCGATCAAAACAGACTTGACGCAGAAGTATTGACGCAGAGGTGAAGGCAGCCGGCACGACATGGGCCGAGCTGAAGAGGATCGCCCGGAACCGCGTCCGTTGGAGAGGTCTTGTTGCAGAAGGAACTTAGAAGCATGAAGAAAACAAAAAATGAATGGTTTATGTGTGCATGGATGTTATTGAGAGTCAAAGGAAAAATTTTGAACTTCATTTCTAGTGATAGTCGATCCCATAATCCAAGACACCTGGAAGAAAAATAAATCTATATATCTATATATTAATGCAAGACGAAATAAAACATAAACAACGATCAAGGTTTGTCTGACATACATTTATCTTCTCTCTCTATCCCTTTCTATTCCCTCCCCCCTCTCCCGTTCTTTCTTTCTTTCTTTCTTTCTTTCTTTCTTTCTTTCTTTCTAATAATTCTTTCTTTGCACTTTCTTTTCGCGGCTACTTTCCATCACTCCTTTCGCTTTGATCGTACTTCGCAGGGAGAGGAAAAGAAGGGGATTCCTTTGTAGTTTTCATCACCTTAGCTTTTTGCATGTGGAATTGAATGTAGTCATGACTTCTAAGTGTCTCCTGTCAAAATTTTTCACACTGCCTCTCAATTGTTTCACACACAAAAACTATATATATATATATATATATATATATATATATATATATATATATATATATATATATAAATGCATGTTTCATTAAATAATATAGACAAGTTTTTTCGATTTATTTTAAGTAAATTCCTTTCACATTGTCTGATAAGCTTAATCACATTATCATTGAAAGACGAAAGGAAAACACCATATTGATACATGTTTTAATCCAATCTAAGCTTTCGGCTTACGTAAGCCATTATCAAAGATGACAATTACATTTCAATATATCAAAAAACACACGAACGAAACAATAATGATAGTCCGCCCTTGCTGCATGAAAAATTTCAAAGCAACGACAAAAAGCCGTGTATACGAGACGCGGAAGCGAAAATCGCGTTGCAGCTCGTGACGTCACACATGACCACGGGAGAGTGAAAACAAGAAGTATTAAATATTAAGTATGGGAAGCCGTTGATATAAACCAATGGCTTATGTTATAGATTCCACAAATCTCCACAAATATTCTTAAATGCCTATAATTTATAACAGTGATAATGTGATTAAGATTATCAGACAATATGAGAGGAACTTTCTTAAAATAAATAGACAAAACTTGTTTATATTATTTAATGAAACATGTATTAATGAAAAATTGCTGCTTAAATATATATATTTATATACATATATATATATATATATATATGTGTGTGTGTGTGTGTGTGTGTGTATGTTTATGTGTGTGTGTATGTGTACAAATGTGTTTACTAATTCTTCGTAGTGAGACAGTGTATGTATTGAGGGGAAATACACACACATATATATACACGCATGCTAACAGAAACACACGAAAATGAAAATAGATCTAAGAACACACAGGGGTCACTAAAACTTTGAAGATAAGCTACCGACAACTAATTCATCACTTCTCAAACCAACCATAATTGTTTTATGACACTTCGGGCAGAACTCTTCACTGCCATTTCAAGAAAGACATTCGGATTACTAACACAAAAACAGACAATGTCTCGTATCGAGAATAATTAACATTGAAAACCATAAAGAAAAAATTAATTATTTTTAATAATATGTGGAAATGTCCACCCTTTACCTGAAGACGGTCGCGAGACCAGAAACACGTGTTGTAAAACTATGAAAATTAAAGCATAATATATTTTTTTTTAAAATCCACATTAAAACCAAAAATGGTTGCGGTACCTCTCTTCTTTTTAATATGCACACGTTTCTCTCGTTGGAACCATTATAACCTCTTCATCATATATATATATATATATATATATATATATATATATATATATATATATATATATATGTATATTGATTTGTTTTCACGATTTATCTTCCTTTTTGAAGATTATTTCAAACCAGAAAATATTTTAATATTATAATAATTTTGGGGAGATAATTATTATTTACTGGTATAAATACTACTAATTAACCTATAGTTTGGGGAGAAGAGGTGGATTCATACCTTTTCCAAGGGTATTCAATCGTAAGTGAATATAACGAACCTGGCTGGAATGAGAACTCGGCTCACCGAGATCAAACTACAAATCGTTATCCATTAAAACACGCGCACATTCAAGCACCTAGTATTCCCAAGCGGTTTTCCATCTAGCTACTGACCAGGATCGACATTGCTTAACTTCGGCGATCGAAGGGGAGTCGGAGTTTCAACGTGATATGTCCGTAAGACGGAGCGTTGTTGAAAAAATAACGGCAATAACAACAAGGAAGAAAAATACGAGCAAAATATTTTCCATTTTCACAAATGTCGACGAATTAATCACTTCAATTTTCTAACGAAAACATTTTCTCTATAACAAGTTGTCCGATTCCATTCTTGGATTCTTCGAATTATTCTAGACTGCCGGCTTTTGAGAAAAAAATAGTTAAAGCACAAATATTTCCGCTGCAAAGACAATCGCGAACACGTGAGGACAATCGAAATATTCTGAAAGAAGCACGAAGCTGAACTGCGAATTTATAACATGGATGAGTTAAATATCTTATTGACCATGGCTATTGGATAAAAATGGTCACTGTGTGTATATAAAATCTCGCAAAGGAATATCATTGGCCCTGCGTTCTGGTGGAAATGCTCTGCATCTGTAATATTTTTTAATCATTTTACACTAAGGAATGCAATAAAGATACTAAGACACAAGAGCTTAGAGAATACAAGAAAAAAAAGCTATTCATTAGCAAGAAATATACAGGAATTAAGACGGAAGGTAATGATTGACGTTGCATATAAATTTTTGAAGATTAAAGTTGACTGGGAAGCCAACATCTGTAAACGTGAAGTGCCATAGAGAAACTATCATAAAACTTCCGGTTACATCTAGCTCCTTCAACTGTAAAATTATGGGACCTTAACGCCAATCTAGTACTGCGCCATAGAGGACAGCTCATGCGAATACATACCATGAAAGTATTTATTAAAAAAAAGGCCCAGGCGAGCTACGTTATGGCGGCAGGAAAGTGATTGAAGACGAGATGACAGGCCAGGAACAATAACATTGCAGTACTGCATTGCAATATTAAATATGGTATAGGATACAATGAAATTCAACACAGACTAGAACTAGATGAGAAAATAATGACAGCAATAATATATTGCCTTTCCACGGGGTTTTAAACAAAAGGATAGGAAGGAAACTGCCACCAGTAATAGAGAGTGTTCCATTAACTTGGACCGATTACTTTCGGACTTGGCAGACATTTTGACGATATTTTTTTAACATAATTGCAATGACTTATATAACATAATCCAATAAAAAAATAAAAAAATTTTCACCAATAACACTGATTTATTTACTGCTGATTTTGATCCGTCTTAATGAAACTGCCTTATATATAATCCGTCTTAATGAAACAACTTTAATATATATATATATATATATATATATATATATATATATATATATATATATATATATATATATATATAAAAAGACGCAAGGTGTTACGTAGTGTTAGAGAATACGAGAAAAAGAAGCTATTCAGTAGCGAGAAAAATAAAAGAACAGAAATTAAGACAGAAGATAATGATTGACGTTGGATTTAAATTATATACTTTATATATATATATATATATATATATATATATATATATATATATATATATATATATATATATAGGTTGTTCCAATAATTTGGACCGATTTTAATGTGAATTAAGTTTAAGCGTCTAATGATTATTTTCTTTTTCTTTCAGGTTTGGTGAACATTTGGGAGATATTTTTCACCCATAATTGGCATGACTTAAATAACATGATCCAATACAGAAATAAATAAATTTTCACCAATAACACTGATTTATTTACTGCTGACTATGATCCGTCTTTATGAAACACCCTTATATAAAATCCGTCTTAATGAAACACCCAGTAACAGTTAGTGAACTTCAGAATGATTTTATAATTTTTAACCGATCTTAACGCTAACCGATGGCTCAATGAATTCCGCAAGTTGCCTGCATGGAAATGGTTAATCGCGCCATTAATATTACCAATTACTATTACTAATCTCACCATTACTAATACCATTGACTAGAATCACAAACAAAGCGTTTTACCAAATCACAGAATCTGCATTACTGGAAGAACTCCAAGAGTGGCAAGACCTAAAATGGGTAGCAGATAAAATGTAGCGTCGTTTTCATTGATGTAAGCATTACTAGAACTCCATTTTTTGGCGTGTGAGAAAGCAAGCATGTCATATTCTCTTGAATTTCTACGACGCCTTGAAATCCTGTTCTTTTCAAGTAAGATTTCTTCTAGATAGTGCCGTTCTGGGTATGACAATAAACTACATCCGCGTCCTGGGTAAGACGATAAACTACGTCCAACAGCAAGGCCTCTGATCAGGAGGTATTGAGGAGCGTGGAAACACCTTAATTGCTGGTGTACCCAGGTTCACCCTGACCCGGGGTGATAGCATCTGTTAAGGTCCCATATATGGGAAAATATTTAACCCCCAAGCTGGAGCCAAAATACTATGAAAGTGTAAATATAGGTTTTAATACCAGAAATACTTTGTAAAAAATATTACCAGGAATACATTTTTGGAAAAAAATATTACTAGTAATGGATTTGGGCAACACGGCGTGGTGTGATGGTTAGCAAGCCTGTCTCACTACATCCGTTACGACTGAAAAGTGAGTTAGATCCTCACTAGGTGCCTCATACTCTCGGACTTGTGCCACATCTAAGCTACGCTTAGAAAATTACCATATTACTAGCAATACATTTTTAAAAAAAGATTTTACCATAAATACATTTTTGAAACAAAAAAAAATTTTACCATCGATACATTTTTTGAAAAATAAAAAGATTTTACCAGCAGTACATTTTTGAAAAAAAAAAAGATTTTACCAGCAGTACATTTTTGAAAAAAAAAAAGATTTTACCAGCCACACATCTTTGAAAAAAAAAGTAGATTTTACCAGCAATACATTTTTGGAAAAATAAAAAGATTTTACGAGCAATACATTTTTGGAAAAATAAAAAGATTTTACCAGCAATACATTTTTGGAAAAATAAAAAGATTTTACCACCAATACATTTTTGGAAAAATAAAAAGATTTTACCATCAGTACATTTTTGGAAAAAAAAAAGATTTTACTAGCAGTACATTTTTGGAAAAATAAAAAGATTTTACCAGCAGTACATTTTTGGAAAAATAAAAAGATTTTACCAGCAGTACATTTTTGGAAAAATAAAAAGATTTTACCAGCAGTACATTTTTGGAAAAATAAAAAGATTTTACCAGCAGTACATTTTTTGGAAAAAAAAAAATATTTTACCAGCAGTACATTTTTGGAAAAATAAAAAGATTTTACCAGCAATACATTTTTGGAAAAATAAAAAGATTTTACCAGGAAATACATTTTTGAAAATAAAAAGATTTTACCAGCAGTACATTTTTGAAAATAAAAAGATATTTCCTGCAATACATTTTTCAAAAAAGATTTTACCGTCAATACATTTTTGAAAAAAAAAAGATTTTACCAGCAATACATTTTTGGAAAAATAAAAAGATTTTACGAGCAATACATTTTTGGAAAAATAAAAAGATTTTACCAGCAATACATTTTTGGAAAAATAAAAAGATTTTACCACCAATACATTTTTGGAAAAATAAAAAGATTTTACCATCAGTACATTTTTGGAAAAAAAAAAGATTTTACCAGCAGTACATTTTTGGAAAAATAAAAAGATTTTACCAGCAGTACATTTTTGGAAAAATAAAAAGATTTTACCAGCAGTACATTTTTGGAAAAATAAAAAGATTTTACCAGCAGTACATTTTTGGAAAAATAAAAAGATTTTACCAGCAGTACATTTTTTGGAAAAAAAAAGATTTTACCAGCAGTACATTTTTGGAAAAATAAAAAGATTTTACCAGCAATACATTTTTGGAAAAATAAAAAGATTTTACCAGGAAATACATTTTTGAAAATAAAAAGATTTTCCCAGCAGTACATTTTTGAAAATAAAAAGATATTTCCTGCAATACATTTTTCAAAAAAGATTTTACCGTCAATACATTTTTGAAAAAAAAAAAGATTTTACCAGCAATACATTTTTGGAAAAATAAAAAGATTTTACCAGCAATACATTTTTGGAAAAAAAAAAAGATTTTACGAGCAATACATTTTTGGAAAAATAAAAAGATTTTACCAGCAGTACATTTTTGAAAATAAAAAGATATTTCCTGCAATACATTTTTCAAAAAGATTTTACCGTCAATACATTTTTGAAAAAAAAAGATTTTACCAGCAATACATTTTTGAAAACAAAACGATTTTACCAGCAATACATTTTTGAAACAAAAAAAGATATTACCAGCAATACATTTTTTGAAAAAAAAAAAACGCTATTACCAGACGATACATGTTAGGAAAAAAAAATATAACCAGAAATAGATTTTTTGAAAAAATATTACCAGAAATACATTTTTGAAAAAAAAAAAAAATTTCCAACAATAAAAATTTTGTCTGCATTAAATAACACATTGAGATTGATGTACCGTAAAACAAACCAAACCAAATTCTTTCGAAAGTGAAAAAAATTCACAAGGGACGAAATCTGGGTAATAAGGTAGTAGACGGAGCTGGGGAATGTGCACTTGACCAAAAACTGCTGGAGAAGCGGCGCTGAGTGCGTATGTATGTTTCATGATAGAAATGCTACTCACTCGCCCAGTCACGTAACGTATTGCGGAGTTTTGCAGGATGTTGTAGTACTCCTTATTTACTCTCTTAGTGGGTGGAGCATGATGCACAATGCCCTCATAGTGAAAGCAAGCTACCAAGCGTGTTTTTATATTGTTTCGAATCGTTCGTGCTTTCTTCGGTTTCGGAGATTTGGGGGACATCCACTGCGAAGACTAAGCCTTGCTTTCTGGGTCATAACCAGAGTCTCAGCTCAGTTTTCTCGGCCATGGTCCATAATGGGACCTCTGTGGTGTGCTAAGACACCCACAATCTACACACATTTCTTCCAAGCAATACTATATACAACGGAAGCGAGGGATACCGTTATAACTTTATAGCTACGAGTGCGCATGTGCGATAGAGTTAGAGAAAATAATGGCATAATCAGGATATTGACTTGCCACGCTACCTTAAACGAAATAGTAGGAAGGAAACTTCAGTCAGTACTCGAAAGAGGGATAACAATTATTAGACTTTAGAAACCTGTGTTCCTGAATATCTGTATTAAGCGAAAAGTTTTTTTTTATAAGTTCCAACTGACAGTAACGCTAATTGTTCGCTCAATGAATGCCGAATGTTTCCTTATCAGGAAACGTCTATTCTCGCCATTCCTTTTATCATTGACCAGGACTATTGGACAAGAATAGCCACTACGTGTCTGTACAGGCACAGAGTCGAATACTATTGGCCTGATGTTCTGATAAAAATATTCTCCCTCTGTTATTCGTCACTGACTTGTTATGGCGAAACAAAAACGCGAACATTTTCGTTTCCAAAGATCTGGCTTCTCCTGTTATGAGCTTCACAGAACGACTCTCTTGATTGCATTTATAAATGACCTTGTCGAAACGTGACTAGAATAACAAAGGATTCCTCTTACGAATCCCTTGATCTTTCTCTTTCTAACTCTCTCTTTCTAACTATCTCTTTCTGACTCTCTCTTTTTTGTCTCTCTTTCTATGTCTCTCTTTCTAACTCTCTCTTTCTATCTTTCTCTTTCTATCTTTCTCTTTCTATCTTTCTCTTTCTAACTCTCTCTTTCTGACTCTCTCTTTTTATGTCTCTCTTTCCATGTCTCTCTTTCTATCTTTCTCTTTCTAACTTTCTCTTTCTGACTCTCTTTCTGATTCTCTCTTTTTATGTCTCTCTTTCAATGTCACTCTTTCTATCTCTCTCTTTCTAACTCTCTCTTTCTGACTCTCTCTTTTTATGTCTCTCTTTCCATGTCTCTCTTTCTATCTTTCTCTTTCTAACTTTCTCTTTCTGACTCTCTCTTTCTGATTCTCTCTTTTTATGTCTCTCTTTCAATGTCACTCTTTCTATCTCTCTCTTTCTAACTCTCTCTTGCTATGTCTCTCTTTCTATGTTTCTCTTACTATCTATCTCTCTGTAACTGTCCCTTTCTCTCACTCTATCTCTCTATTTCTCTCTCTTTCTAACTCTCTATTTCTATCTATCTCTCTTTTTCTCTCTCTTTCTATCTATCTCTTTCTATGTATCTCTTTCTTTCTATATTTTTCTATCTTTCTCTTTCCATCTCTCTCTTTCTATCTCTCCCTCCTTCTATCTATCTTTTTCTCTCTCTCTCTTTCTATGTCTCTCTTTCTTTCTATATCTCTCTTTCTATGTCTCTCTCTCTCTTTCTATCTCTCTCTTTCTATCTCTTCCTTTTTATCCATCTATCTCTTTCTATTTCTCTATTTCAATCTCTCTTTTTCAACTTTTCTCTTTCTAGCTTTCTCTTTCTATCTCTTTCTAATTCTCTCTTTCTCTCTCTCTCTCTTGATCTCGATCTCTACATCTCTCTGTTTCCCTCTATCTGTTTTTGTCAAAAGTTGGAGTCAAATGTGCTGCTGGTAATTTTTTTTATTTTTAAATGTTTTCCTGGTATTTTTACTATACAAAATCTAATTTTACATTATTTACCTTATTCGAACTGTAAACCTCATCTTACATTACCATATTCACAAAGTTTCGGTACGCACCGGCCTTCTTCAGGCCATTAAAATTTCGAACGGAACCCTCTTTTTTTTCGTCCATCCGGTAGATTGTTCTAATTCCACGTGCCATGTCTCTTCCGGATGTCTCAGTTATTTCCTTTCAACTCAAATTTTGATTCAACACTGCTGTAGCCTGGTTTGGAACTCACAACTCTTTAGGTTTAGTCACTGGATCTAACCAACGCCTTTACCCACTAGACCATAAGTCGTTGAAATAATGTACGTAATCAAAATACCTAATCTCAGAGATATAGACAAAAATCTATTTTTGTACTTTCATTTGGGGGTTAACTATTTGGCCATAGCAAGGTAACTAGCAGGTACTACCACCCGGGTGAGGGTGGATCTGGGAACAATAGAAATTAAGACGTGTTCCCACGCTCCTAAAAACCTACTGATCAGAGGCGTTGCTGCCGGATGAAGTTTATCGTCATACCCAGGACTTTCGAAGAGAAAAGAGGCAAATATTGTGAAAAATTGCTTCATGGAATGCCTAACTTCATTATTTTTTTTTAAGCTTATCACCCCAAGCAAGGCTGGAAGCCACTAGCACGCAAGGTGTTACAGACGGTTTGGAGGAAGAGCAGATAGGAGTGGTAAAGGAGAGGATGTGGAGAAAGATAGTTGATCGATCAAGGCAAGGGGGGTTACAGAAGATTTGGAGCGAGAGCAGATAGGAATGAAAGATGAAAGGATGTGGAGAAGGGAAGTGGATAGATCAAGGCAACTGGAGATGTCGATTGAGGTTACACTTAAATAGTTGGAGATTGTATTTATCAGGGAAACAGGAATAAGAAAGGGCGTTCCACAGGCGAGATGTGCGAGACATGAAGCTGTTGGAGTAGAAGAGACGTCTACATCTAACAGTTTCGACGGTGATGGGGTGGGAACGGGATGCCAGCCTCGTAGGACGTTTAAATTCATGAGGCCTAGGAACCAGTCAGCTCATCGGAGCAATTACCGTGAAAGTATTTGTAAAAAAGACAGAGCGAGGCAACGACGCGTCTGTGAGAGAGCGACTGCAGACGAGATGACAGATCAGGGCCAATTACATTGCAGATCCGTCTCTGGATCTTATCAAGAACCCTGAGACAAACAGCAGGGACTCCAGACCATATATGGCAGCAATACTCCATGCAAGGGCGAATGGTCGATTTATAGATTTGCAGGATCGATTCCCGGGAGAAAAATTTCCTGGCCCGGCACAGGGGGCCAACTTTCCTTAAATGTACGAAACGAACACATTTTATACCCTTTGTTTTATTTATTTATATAATCATTTGTATGTGTCGTATCGGTTCATAATGAGGGAAGAAGGACCTGGAGAATCTGGTACTCACGGGTCGAATAGAGGGAAAGAGATACAAGGGAAAACAACGCGTGACATACCTGGTGGACTTAAGAATATAGATAACAGAACGTGGTCTGGGGTAGGAAGCAGAGGGAAGGAACTTGTTGAGTGCTGCAAGGAGGTGGAGAGCCATGATCGTCTACGTCTTTTTAACTATCATCCCTATTACCTGTTCTGCCATACAATTCTGTTAGGGAGTTAACTCGCCGCTTTCTTTTGACCCACATGATATCATTATGTCCGACGAGTTTTTTTTTAAATCGCCCAGCCATCTTTCCTCATTATCCGCCTAGCTTTATTTCCATATTATGTCTCCCACAAATGTCACTGTCTTATTTCTTATAATAAGTATAACTGTCCTTTTCCTCAAAATTTTGATTAAAGCTTCCACCTTATCTACATGGCCGTCTATGTTATTCTCATCTTCCAAGTGGATAAAAGCGTTCATTGAAGTAATTCAAAATGTGTATCCGGCCTTCTTCAGGTGATATATGTTGGAATTTCGAACCGAAACTTTTATTTGGTCCACTGGGGTGGATTGTTCCCAGGGACACATGACCAGTGAAGCAAAGCATTTGTTTGCGCGTAAATGAATGTAATAATTTATTATTAGATGTGGCATTGTTAACGATTGTTCATTTTAGACTACTAAGTCTTTCATCATACTTTTACTTATTTTATTTACACTATTAGTATTAGCCTAGGGTTAACCGCTATCTTTCCTACAGAAACATTTTTCCCGTTTCTTACGTTCATACAAGACTGTAAACCTCTACCTTGATTGGCTCTTGGGCCTTGTGTTTGGTGAATCAATTGTGAAAAAAAGTAAAAACAAACAGCAGTTTGTATAGTTCCACGCTGAATTTTGTTTCTTCGTTTTAAAAAAAATAAGCTTTTTCTTGACCGTGTTATTAAACTTGACATCGAGGGAAAACTGGTCCAGATATGTGCTTGTTTTTGGTTTGGTTTGGTTTGTTTTACGGTATATCAACCGCAATGAGTTATTTAATGACTACAAGTTTTTTTTTATTGCTGGCAATATTTTTTATTTATCTATCTATCTATCTATCTATCTATCTATCTATCTATCTATCTATCTCAGTATATATTGGTTTGGTTTGTTTTGTTTTACGGCATATCAACCTCAATTGGGTTATTTAATGCCGACAAGATTTTTATTAATGGTAATATATTTTTTAAAATTTTTAGCTGGTATTTTTTTTTCCATAAAATTATTGCTGTTATTTTTTTTACGAAGTATTTCTGGAATTAAAAACTATTTTTACACTTTCATAGTGTTTTAATCCCACTTGGGTGTTGACTATTTGCCCATAACTGGGAACCTAACGGGTGCTCCCACCCCGGGATAGGCTGGACCTGGAAACACCAGCAATTTTGGAGGTGGTTCCATCCTCCTCAATACCTCCTGACCAGAGGACTTGCTTTTGGACGTAGTTTATCGTCTTACCCAGGACGCGCTTGTTTTTGATAAATAAGTTCAAATGCATTTACACTATTTACATCATTTGGACTGCTCTCCTCATCTTTATTAGCATATTAACGAAGTTTCGGCTGTTGTATGTTCCGGCCTTCTTCAGGTGATACACGTTGGAATTATCGATTCGAGCCCTTTATTTAGTCCACTGGGGTAGATTATTCTAATTCCACGTGCCATGCCTTTTCTGGATATCTCAGTTTTAGATAATTCCCTTTAGTATCTCAACTCTTCAAGTTTTTCTTCACCTGTGGCCAGGTATTGAACTCACAACTGCAGACCCATATCGCTGATTCCCTCTTCAGCTCTTGAGAAATTGTCCAGTATTCACTACCATATAAGGATGATTGGTAGTATGTAGCTTTTCAGCACGCTTTCGTTCCTTTTTAACTATTTTTCTGTTTCTTAATACTTTGTTTATCTTTTCTAAGGTATCTATTACTTCAGCTTTCGGTGTCACATTTTCAGCCATCTCTATTTTGACAGGGTTTGAATCTAATTAAATAATTATAAAACTACTCTTTAAAAACTGATTTTTCTCCTTTTTTTTTTTTAACTCGCTTGGTGTGCATGTTCTTGCAACCATTTCCCGGCGTTTAAGAGTTAAGTCATTTCGAGTTTGTCTTCCCGATGGAACAATAATTAGCAACACAAAATTCCCATCACGATTCACGCTTTTGTCTTGGATTCATGCCAGACAAGGCTATGTTTAGTAAATAATATCAAGGACGATTTACTACTTAAAAAAAACAAACTTAGAAACTACATCAACCAACCCTGATTTTTATTGGCCTTTTGCCAGAGAGGGCTAAAGCTAAGAAATAACTAAAGGGAATATGGTGATTAAAAGTGAAGTGATTTTCTAATAATTTTAAGCCACTTGTCGGTTTCTTTGACAGACGAACACAGACCGAGAGAGAAAAGTCGGTAGCCGTCGAATCAAGAGAGCTTGATAGTCTTACGAATCGTTTTTTGGAGTTTTTTTTTTGTCACTCTCGATATGACAGCTATTTTCTGTCAAGGTTTATAATAGAATAAACAGCTTCATATTTACATTGTTCTTACGTGTTACGTTGTGGTATAATTATCCCACTTTTCTTTGTCGCAGAATGAAGCGTTCCAGCAAAGGAATATCTCCTCAAGGTCGGTCTGTTGTTTCTGTAAAGCATTTAGAGAGTCTTGATAAAGTACAAGAAAGAATCTAAGGTAAAGAGAGAGATAGACAGAGACAGAGAGACACACAAACACACACAGAATTAGAGAGACAGAGAGAGAGAGAAAGTGAGAGAGTGAGTGAGACACATAGAGAGAATTAGAGAGACAGAGAGAGAGAGAAAGTGAGAGAGTGAGTGAGACACATAGAGAGAATTAGAGAGACAGAGAGAGAGAGAGAAAGTGAGAGAGTGAGTGAGACACATAGAGAGAATTAGAGAGACAGAGAGAGAGAGAGAAAGTGAGAGAGTGAGTGAGACACATAGAGAGAATTAGAGAGACAGAGAGAGAGAGAGAGAAAGTGAGAGAGTGAGTGAGACACATAGAGAGAATTAGAGAGACAGAGAGAGAGAGAGAAAGTGAGAGAGTGAGTGAGACACATAGAGAGAATTAGAGAGACAGAGAGAGAGAGAGAAAGTGAGAGAGTGAGTGAGACACATAGAGAGAATTAGAGAGACAGAGAGAGAGAGAAAGTGAGAGAGTGAGTGAGACACATAGAGAGAATTAGAGAGACAGAGAGAGAAAGTGAGAGAGTGAGTGAGACACAGAGAGAATGAGAGAGACAGAGAGAGAGAGAAAGTGAGAGAGTGAGTGAGACACATAGAGAGAATTAGAGAGACAGAGAGAGAGAGTGAGAGAAAGTGAGAGAGTGAGTGAGACACAGAGAGAATTAGAGAGACACAGAGAGAGAGAGAAAGTGAGAGAGTGAGTGAGACACATAGAGAGAATTAGAGAGAGAGAGAGAGTGACAGAAAGTGAGAGAGTGAGTGAGACACAGAGAGAGAATTAGAAAGACAGAGAGATGGA
>OZ038511.1:20233462-20300962 GCA_964036315.1 Acanthosepion esculentum | reverse complement strand
AACTATTTAAGTGTAACGTCAATCGACATCTCCAGTTGCCTTGATCTATCCACTTCCCTTCGCCACATCCTTTCACCTTTCATTCCTATCTTCTCTCGCTCCAAATCTTCTGTAACCCCCTTGCCTTGATCGATCTACTATTTTTCTCCACATCCTCTCCTTTACCACTCCTATCTGCTCTTCCTCCAAACCTTCTGAAACACCATGCGTGATAGTGGCCACCAGCCTTGCTTGGTGTGATACGCTTAAAAAACATAAAAATAAATATATATATATATATATAAAATAGAAAAAACAACTGAAATGTTGCAAATTAAAAAAAAATTGAATGTTTTTTTTTGTGAAAGTATTTATTTATATTTTTTATATATATATATATTGGATATTTCAGATCGGCTCTGATCTTTCGTTTAGAAATCACTGTTTTCAGAAGTTTGTTTACATTAAGTAGCGTCCGTCGTGAGAGCGCGGACATCACGTGATATGGAATGCAACTATGTTTGAATATTTCTAACGTAAATATAACTGTATTAATATTTTAGTTGTTTAAAAACATTTTTATCTATATCTAACAAAAATCTTTGTTTAACTATTGAAATATTTATAAAGATTTAAAATACCCAAGTCTTTATTTAACCCTAGTTTATATGTATTTAATTTTAAAATCCAGTAATCTTTCTTTTTTTCTGCGTGTGTATGTGGAACTGAAATCAGAATCTATCAATACACATTTACAGTTTTCTAATGAGTGTCTTGATTGATTAAAGTGTTCAGCTATCGGGGAATAAGTATTGTTTTGACGTATGGTTAGTTTATGGTTGTTGAGGCGAAATCTAAAATTATTTCCAGATTCACCAATATATCCACTATTAGGACATATTGTAAAGAATAAATAGTAGATTATGTTATGGCTATCACAGGTGAGGCGAGGTGGGTGTATCTTGGTATTGGTGTTGGGTACAGAAAATATGTGTGTGTGTGTTTGCGATGAAGAGAGAGAGAGACAGAGAGAGAGACAGAGACGGGGGGAAATGGATAGATTGTGTATCCAGAAAAAATTAATGCTTGGAGATGATTTTTATCCAATAATAAATGTCTGAGGAGCCCTTAAAGTGTTCAACTGACTTTCACCGCGTGGGGCTGATTCTGATGACACCACTCGTTATAACTCCAAACGCTATATTCCCAATATTGACCACTCCCCCCCCCATTAATTCAGTGGTTTTCTGTAGAAAACTTCTTGTAGAGTGGAAAATAATTCATCACCTACAAGGCCGCGTCAACGTTTTTGAATTTAGCTTTGGGATGTTTTCTAAGCCATAGTTTATTTTTACAGTCAATTTAATGCCAAGATATTCTGCATTGTGAAAAGTTGTTCTGATGCAATGAAAATGTCATTCAGTGGAATGATTCTTCTAACCATTGTACTTGATCCACGAAAACATGTCTAAGATAAACAGCTTTTTTGAAATCATATTCTCTTCATGCCAGTCGTCAGATACGCATTCAATTTAGAAACATTTCGAGACTTACGTAATCGAAATTAATTGGAAACCAGTCCTGGAAACAAAGATAATTTTTCGCATGTATTCCATAAACAATATTTGTGCGCATGCGCGTGGGTAAAAGCTAAGTCATTGTCTGATTATCTAAAGTGTTGAGTTCAACGCTGCTAAAGTTGTTTGCGTTAAATTTTAATCTATTTTTTCATGCTTTTATCGTCAGTTTGAATTAGTGGTACATTAATGTCTTAGTTATAGACAAAAGATACATAAATCTGTTTTGCCTATTTTTGATATGCAATTAAAAATCCATACATGCGCGCACACATAGACACACACACACATACGCACACACACTGGTACACACACACGCACATATGTCGTCCTGGGTATGACGATAAATTACATCAGGCAGCAAGGCCTCTGATCAGGTTTTGAGGAGCGTGGAACCACCTCGTAATTGCTGTTGTTCCTAGGTCTACTCTGGCACGGGGTGGTATCACCTGTTAGGGCCCCAGCTATGAGCAAATAGTTAACCTCCAAACTGAGCGTAAAACACTATGCAAGTATAAAAAATACATTTTTATATTAAAAATACCAGTAATACATTTTTAAAAATACCAGTAATAATTTTTTCGTAAAATAAATTACTAATGCTCCCAAGAATGATAAGCCTTGAAATATGAAAAGTGAGGTTGGAAATTTATCAGAGATTCAAAATGGTCTCGTTCCCGGAGTGTCTTCAAGTCGGCTTTACCAAGTCCCCGTATTATATTTGCCTTTGGAACAGTAGGAGCACAACGGCAGACTATCACAGACGGGAATGACCACAGCGGACCGAGTTCAGTGTGGGGAGGAACAACGTCAAATGGGTGTCACTGTTTAACCCCGCACACACACACGGAAAGTATTGTTTCGTCCACTGCCTTTAAAATTGGACCGTATGAAACAAATTGTTATAGGTCTAGATAAGGAGTTTGCAGCCAAATGCCTTCAAGACCGTGGGAAATGGTCAAAGCCGGTGTCTTCGACGGACTACAAATAGAAAAGATCATAGAGTGTAAGGAATTCTCCAAGAATCTCACGAGAACAAAGAAATCAGCTTCTGTCGCTGAGTTTCGGGGATTCTTTGGAAATCACAAGGCCGGAAACTTATGTGGAGATTTTGGAAGCCTTGGTGAAGAACTAAGGCAAAATAGGCGGCAGGATGTCCCTCAAAGTCCATTTCCTTGCCACCCATCTTGATAAATTCAAAGAGAACATGGGAGGGGGGCGTACTCAGAGGAGCTTGGCAAGCGCTCCAATCATGATATACTGCACTTTCAACCCTGCTACCAAGGATCGTATAACGAACCATGATGGGAACCTATATGTTGGAAATGAGTTATCAAAATCAACAGTAGAAAACCGGAATTGATAAGCCTTGAAATATGAAAAGTATGGTTGGAAATTTATCAGAGATTCAAAATGGTCTCGTTCCTGGAGTGTCTTCAAGTCGGCTTTACCAAGTCCCCGTATTATATTTGCCTTTGGGACAGTAGGATCACCGTGGCACACTATCAGAAACGGGAATGGCCACAACGGACCGAGTGCAGTGTGGAAAGAAATAACGTCAAATACGAGCTACTGTTGAACCCTCCGTAAGTAATGTTTCCTCCACCGCATTTAAAATTGGACCTTATGATTCAATTTGTCACATCTCTAGATAAGGAGTTTGCAGCCAAATACATTCAAGACTGTGGCAAATGTCAAATTGTTACAGTTGAGCGAGAGATAAACAAAAACTCCTTGGAACACCAAAGATGAACTTAAGGCAAGGATTATAACAGCATTCGTTAACTTAAACAAGTAGACCGTACAGAAGAGTTGCAGGAGATTCTAAAGTCGTCTGGAAGTCTTGGTTTAAACACAATGGCGAATTTATTGTATAAATATACTCTTTAGTATTTCAAAATGAGAGGTCAGTGTTATTTTCAGTTTTGCATAATTTAGGCAACAATTTATCCATCGCACGCTGTATATCTGTTAAAATAAGATGTCAGTGTTATTTTCAATCTTGTGTCATTTAGAGGACAATTTATCCATAGCACCTTGTATATCTGTTAAAATAAGATGTCAGCGTTATTTTCATTCTTGTGTCATTGAGAGGACAATTTATCCATCGCACCTTGTATATCTGTTAAAATAAAATGTCAGTGTTATTTTCATTCTTGTGTCATTTAGAGGACAATTTATCCATCGCACCTTGTATATCTGTTAAAATAAGATGTCAGTGTTATTTTCATTCTTGTGTCATTTACAGGACAATTTATCCATCGCACCTTGTATATCTGTTAAAATAAGATGTCAGCGTTATTTTCATTCTTGTGTCATTTAGAGGACAATTTATCCATCGCACCTTGTATATCTGTTAAAATAAGATGTCAGCGTTATTTTCATTCTTGTGTCATTTAGAGGACAATTTATCCATCGCACCTTGTATATCTGTTAAAATAAGATGTCAGTGTTATTTTCATTCTTGTGTCATTTAGAGGACAATTTATCCATCGCACCTTGTATATCTGTTAAAATAAGATGTCAGCGTTATTTTCATTCTTGTGTCATTTAGAGGACAATTTATCCATCGCACCTTGTATATCTGTTAAAATAAGATGTCAGCGTTATTTTCATTCTTGTGTCATTTAGAGGACAATTTATCCATCGAACCTTGTATATCTGTTAAAATGAGATGTCAGTGTTATTTTCATTCTTGTGTCATTTAGAGGACAATTTATCCATCGCACCTTGTATATCTGTTAAAATAAGATGTCAGCGTTATTTTCATTCTTGTGTCATTTAGAGGACAATTTATCCATCGAACCTTGTATATCTGTTAAAATAAGATGTCAGTGTTATTTTCATTCTTGTGTCATTTAGAGGACAATTTATCCATCGCACCTTGTATATCTGTTAAAATAAGATGTCAGCGTTATTTTCATCCTTGTGTCATTTAGAGGACAATTTATCCATCGCACCTTGTATATCTGTTAAAATAAGATGTCAGCGTTATTTTCATCCTTGTGTCATTTAGAGGACAATTTATCCATCGCACCTTGTATATCTGTTAAAATAAGATGTCAGCGTTATTTTCATTCTTGTGTCATTTAGAGGACAATTTATCCATCGAACCTTGTATATCTGTTAAAATGAGATGTCAGTGTTATTTTCATCCTTGTGTCATTTAGAGGACAATTTATCCATCGCAACTTGTATATCTGTTAAAATAAGATGTCAGCGTTATTTTCATTCTTGTGTCATTTAGAGGACAATTTATCCATCGCACCTTGTAAATCTGTTAAAATAAGATGTCAGCGTTATTTTCATTCTTGTGTCATTTAGAGGACAATTTATCCATCGCACCTTGTATATCTCTTAAAATAAGATGTCAGTGTTATTTTCATTCTTGTGTCATTTAGAGGACAATTTATCCATCGAACCTTGTATATCTGTTAAAATGAGATGTCAGTGTTATTTTCATTCTTGTGTCATTTAGAGGACAATTTATCCATCGCACCTTGTATATCTGTTAAAATAAGATGTCAGCGTTATTTTCATTCTTGTGTCATTTAGAGGACAATTTATCCATCGCACCTTGTAAATCTGTTAAAATAAGATGTCAGCGTTATTTTCATTCTTGTGTCATTTAGAGGACAATTTATCCATCGCACCTTGTAAATCTGTTAAAATAAGATGTCAGCGTGATTTTCATTCTTGTGTCATTTAGAGGACAATTTATCCATCGCACCTTGTATATCTGTTAAAATAAGATGTCAGTGTTATTTTCATTCTTGTGTCATTTAGAGGACAATTTATCCATCGAACCTTGTATATCTGTTAAAATGAGATGTCAGTGTTATTTTAATCCTTGTGTCATTTAGAGGACAATTTATCCATCGCACCTTGTATATCTGTTAAAATAAGATGTCAGCGTTATTTTCATTCTTGTGTCATTTAGAGGACAATTTATCCATCGCACCTTGTAAATCTGTTAAAATAAGATGTCAGCGTTATTTTCATTCTTGTGTCATTTAGAGGACAATTTATCCATCGCACCTTGTATATCTGTTAAAATGAGATGTCAGTGTTATTTTCATTCTTGTGTCATTTAGAGGACAATTTATCCATCGAACCTTGTATATCTGTTAAAATGAGATGTCAGTGTTATTTTCATTCTTGTGTCATTTAGAGGACAATTTATCCATCGCATCTTGTATATCTGTTAAAATGAGATGTCAGCGTTATTTTCATCCTTGTGTCATTTAGAGGACAATTTATCCATCGCACCTTGTATATCTGTTAAAATAAGATGTCAGCGTTATTTTCATTCTTGTGTCATTTAGAGGACAATTTATCCATCGCACCTTGTATATCTGTTAAAATAAGATGTCAACGTTATTTTCATTCTTGTGTCATTTAGAGGACAATTTATCCATCGCACCTTGTATATCTGTTAAAATAAGATGTCAGCGTTATTTTCATTCTTGTGTCATTTAGAGGACAATTTATCCATCGCACCTTGTATATCTGTTAAAATAAGATGTCAGCGTTATTTTCATTCTTGTGTCATTTAGAGGACAATTTATCCATCGCACCTTGTATATCTGTTAAAATAAGATGTCAGCGTTATTTTCAATCTTGTTTCATTTAGAGGACAATTTATCCATCGCACCTTGTATATCTGTTAAAATAAGATGTCAGCGTTATTTTCATTCTTGTGTCATTTAGAGGACAATTTATCCATCGCACCTTGTATATCTGTTAAAATAAGATGTCAGCGTTATTTTCATTCTTGTGTCATTTAGAGGACAATTTATCCATCGCACCTTGTATATCTGTTAAAATGAGATGTCAGTGTTATTTTCATTCTTGTGTCATTTAGAGGACAATTTATCCATCGAACCTTGTATATCTGTTAAAATGAGATGTCAGTGTTATTTTCATTCTTGTGTCATTTAGAGGACAATTTATCCATCGCATCTTGTATATCTGTTAAAATGAGATGTCAGCGTTATTTTCATCCTTGTGTCATTTAGAGGACAATTTATCCATCGCACCTTGTATATCTGTTAAAATAAGATGTCAGCGTTATTTTCATTCTTGTGTCATTTAGAGGACAATTTATCCATCGCACCTTGTATATCTGTTAAAATAAGATGTCAACGTTATTTTCATTCTTGTGTCATTTAGAGGACAATTTATCCATCGCACCTTGTATATCTGTTAAAATAAGATGTCAGCGTTATTTTCATTCTTGTGTCATTTAGAGGACAATTTATCCATCGCACCTTGTATATCTGTTAAAATAAGATGTCAGCGTTATTTTCATTCTTGTGTCATTTAGAGGACAATTTATCCATCGCACCTTGTATATCTGTTAAAATAAGATGTCAGCGTTATTTTCATTCTTGTGTCATTTAGAGGACAATTTATCCATCGCACCTTGTATATCTGTTAAAATAAGATGTCAGCGTTATTTTCATTCTTGTGTCATTTAGAGGACAATTTATCCATCGCACCTTGTATATCTGTTAAAATAAGATGTCAGCGTTATTTTCATTCTTGTGTCATTTAGAGGACAATTTATCCATCGCACCTTGTATATCTGTTAAAATAAGATGTCAGCGTTATTTTCATTCTTGTGTCATTTAGAGGACAATTTATCCATCGCACCTTGTATATCTGTTAAAATAAGATGTCAGCGTTATTTTCATTCTTGTGTCATTTAGAGGACAATTTATCCATCGCACCTTGTATATCTGTTAAAATAAGATGTCAGTGTTATTTTCATTCTTGTGTCATTTAGAAAACAATTTATCCATCGCACCTTGTATATCTGTTAAAATGAGATGTCAGTGTTATTTTCATTCTTGTGTCATTTAGAGGACAATTTATCCATCGAACCTTGTATATCTGTTAAAATGAGATGTCAGTGTTATTTTCATTCTTGTGTCATTTAGAGGACAATTTATCCATCGCATCTTGTATATCTGTTAAAATGAGATGTCAGCGTTATTTTCATCCTTGTGTCATTTAGAGGACAATTTATCCATCGCACCTTGTATATCTGTTAAAATAAGATGTCAGCGTTATTTTCATTCTTGTGTCATTTAGAGGACAATTTATCCATCGCACCTTGTATATCTGTTAAAATGAGATGTCAGTGTTATTTTCATTCTTGTGTCATTTAGAGGACAATTTATCCATCGAACCTTGTATATCTGTTAAAATGAGATGTCAGTGTTATTTTCATTCTTGTGTCATTTAGAGGACAATTTATCCATCGCATCTTGTATATCTGTTAAAATGAGATGTCAGCGTTATATTCATTCTTGTGTCATTTAGAGGACAATTTATCCATCGCACCTTGTATATCTGTTAAAATAAGATGTCAGCGTTATTTTCATTCTTGTGTCATTTAGAGGACAATTTATCCATCGCACCTTGTATATCTGTTAAAATAAGATGTCAGCGTTATTTTCATTCTTGTGTCATTTAGAGGACAATTTATCCATCGCATCTTGTATATCTGTTAAAATGAGATGTCAGTGTTATTTTCATTCTTGTGTCATTTAGAGGACAATTTATCCATCGCACCTTGTATATCTGTTAAAATGAGATGTCAGTGTTATTTTCATTCTTGTGTCATTTAGAGGACAATTTATCCATCGCATCTTGTATATCTGTTAAAATGAGATGTCAGTGTTATTTTCATTCTTGTGTCATTTAGAGGACAATTTATCCATCGCACCTTGTATATCTGTTAAAATAAGATGTCAGCGTTATTTTCATTCTTGTGTCATTTAGAGGACAATTTATCCATCGCACCTTGTATATCTGTTAAAATAAGATGTCAGCGTTATTTTCATTCTTGTGTCATTTAGAGGACAATTTATCCATCGCATCTTGTATATCTGTTAAAATGAGATGTCAGTGTTATTTTCATTCTTGTGTCATTTAGAGGACAATTTATCCATCGCACCTTGTATATCTGTTAAAATGAGATGTCAGTGTTATTTTCATTCTTGTGTCATTTAGAGGACAATTTATCCATCGCACCTTGTATATCTGTTAAAATGAGATGTCAGTGTTATTTTCATTCTTGTGTCATTTAGAGGACAATTTATCCATCGCACCTTGTATATCTGTTAAAATAAGATGTCAGTGTTATTTTCATTCTTGTGTCATTTAGAGGACAATTTATCCATCGCATCTTGTATATCTGTTAAAATGAGATGTCAGTGTTATTTTCATTCTTGTGTCATTTAGAGGACAATTTATCCATCGCACCTTGTATATCTGTTAAAATAAGATGTCAGCGTTATTTTCATTCTTGTGTCATTTAGAGGACAATTTATCCATCGCACCTTGTATATCTGTTAAAATGAGATGTCAGTGTTATTTTCATTCTTGTGTCATTTAGAGGACAATTTATCCATCGCACCTTGTATATCTGTTAAAATGAGATGTCAGTGTTATTTTCATTCTTGTGTCATTTAGAGGACAATTTATCCATCGCACCTTGTATATCTGTTAAAATAAGATGTCAGCGTTATTTTCATTCTTGTGTCATTTAGAGGACAATTTATCCATCGCACCTTGTATATCTGTTAAAATAAGATGTCAGCGTTATTTTCATTCTTGTGTCATTTAGAGGACAATTTATCCATCGCACCTTGTATATCTGTTAAAATAAGATGTCAGCGTTATTTTCATTCTTGTGTCATTTAGAGGACAATTTATCCATCGCATCTTGTATATCTGTTAAAATGAGATGTCAGTGTTATTTTCATTCTTGTGTCATTTAGAGGACAATTTATCCATCGCACCTTGTATATCTGTTAAAATGAGATGTCAGTGTTATTTTCATTCTTGTGTCATTTAGAGGACAATTTATCCATCGCATCTTGTATATCTGTTAAAATGAGATGTCAGTGTTATTTTCATTCTTGTGTCATTTAGAGGACAATTTATCCATCGCACCTTGTATATCTGTTAAAATAAGATGTCAGCGTTATTTTCATTCTTGTGTCATTTAGAGGACAATTTATCCATCGCACCTTGTATATCTGTTAAAATAAGATGTCAGCGTTATTTTCATTCTTGTGTCATTTAGAGGACAATTTATCCATCGCACCTTGTATATCTGTTAAAATGAGATGTCAGTGTTATTTTCATTCTTGTGTCATTTAGAGGACAATTTATCCATCGCATCTTGTATATCTGTTAAAATGAGATGTCAGTGTTATTTTCATTCTTGTGTCATTTAGAGGACAATTTATCCATCGCACCTTGTATATCTGTTAAAATGAGATGTCAGTGTTATTTTCATTCTTGTGTCATTTAGAGGACAATTTATCCATCGCATCTTGTATATCTGTTAAAATGAGATGTCAGTGTTATTTTCATTCTTGTGTCATTTAGAGGACAATTTATCCATCGCACCTTGTATATCTGTTAAAATAAGATGTCAGTGTTATTTTCATTCTTGTGTCATTTAGAGGACAATTTATCCATCGCATCTTGTATATCTGTTAAAATGAGATGTCAGTGTTATTTTCATTCTTGTGTCATTTAGAGGACAATTTATCCATCGCACCTTGTATATCTGTTAAAATAAGATGTCAGCGTTATTTTCATTCTTGTGTCATTTAGAGGACAATTTATCCATCGCACCTTGTATATCTGTTAAAATAAGATGTCAGTGTTATTTTCATTCTTGTGTCATTTAGAGGACAATTTATCCATCGAACCTTGTATATCTGTTAAAATGAGATGTCAGTGTTATTTTCATCCTTGTGTCATTTAGAGGACAATTTATCCATCGCACCTTGTATATCTGTTAAAATAAGATGTCAGCGTTATTTTCATTCTTGTGTCATTTAGAGGACAATTTATCCATCGCACCTTGTAAATCTGTTAAAATAAGATGTCAGCGTTATTTTCATTCTTGTGTCATTTAGAGGACAATTTATCCATCGCACCTTGTATATCTGTTAAAATGAGATGTCAGTGTTATTTTCATTCTTGTGTCATTTAGAGGACAATTTATCCATCGCACCTTGTATATCTGTTAAAATAAGATGTCAGCGTTATTTTCATTCTTGTGTCATTTAGAGGACAATTTATCCATCGCACCTTGTATATCTGTTAAAATAAGATGTCAGCGTTATTTTCATTCTTGTGTCATTTAGAGGACAATTTATCCATCGCACCTTGTATATCTGTTAAAATAAGATGTCAGCGTTATTTTCATTCTTGTGTCATTTAGAGGTCAATTTATCCATCGCATCTTGTATATCTGTTAAAATGAGATGTCAGTGTTATTTTCATTCTTGTGTCATTTAGAGGACAATTTATCCATCGCACCTTGTATATCTGTTAAAATGAGATGTCAGTGTTATTTTCATTCTTGTGTCATTTAGAGGACAATTTATCCATCGCATCTTGTATATCTGTTAAAATGAGATGTCAGTGTTATTTTCATTCTTGTGTCATTTAGAGGACAATTTATCCATCGCACCTTGTATATCTGTTAAAATAAGATGTCAGCGTTATTTTCATTCTTGTGTCATTTAGAGGACAATTTATCCATCGCACCTTGTATATCTGTTAAAATAAGATGTCAGCGTTATTTTCATTCTTGTGTCATTTAGAGGACAATTTATCCATCGCACCTTGTATATCTGTTAAAATGAGATGTCAGTGTTATTTTCATTCTTGTGTCATTTAGAGGACAATTTATCCATCGCATCTTGTATATCTGTTAAAATGAGATGTCAGTGTTATTTTCATTCTTGTGTCATTTAGAGGACAATTTATCCATCGCATCTTGTATATCTGTTAAAATGAGATGTCAGCGTTATTTTCATCCTTGTGTCATTTAGAGGACAATTTATCCATCGCACCTTGTATATCTGTTAAAATAAGATGTCAGCGTTATTTTCATTCTTGTGTCATTTAGAGGACAATTTATCCATCGCACCTTGTATATCTGTTAAAATAAGATGTCAACGTTATTTTCATTCTTGTGTCATTTAGAGGACAATTTATCCATCGCACCTTGTATATCTGTTAAAATGAGATGTCAGTGTTATTTTCATTCTTGTGTCATTTAGAGGACAATTTATCCATCGCATCTTGTATATCTGTTAAAATGAGATGTCAGTGTTATTTTCATTCTTGTGTCATTTAGAGGACAATTTATCCATCGCACCTTGTATATCTGTTAAAATGAGATGTCAGCGTTATTTTCATTCTTGTGTCATTTAGAGGACAATTTATCCATCGCATCTTGTATATCTGTTAAAATGAGATGTCAGTGTTATTTTCATTCTTGTGTCATTTAGAGGACAATTTATCCATCGCACCTTGTATATCTGTTAAAATAAGATGTCAGCGTTATTTTCATTCTTGTGTCATTTAGAGGACAATTTATCCATCGCACCTTGTATATCTGTTAAAATAAGATGTCAGCGTTATTTTCATTCTTGTGTCATTTAGAGGACAATTTATCCATCGCACCTTGTATATCTGTTAAAATAAGATGTCAGCGTTATTTTCATTCTTGTGTCATTTAGAGGACAATTTATCCATCGCATCTTGTATATCTGTTAAAATGAGATGTCAGTGTTATTTTCATTCTTGTGTCATTTAGAGGACAATTTATCCATCGCACCTTGTATATCTGTTAAAATGAGATGTCAGTGTTATTTTCATTCTTGTGTCATTTAGAGGACAATTTATCCATCGCATCTTGTATATCTGTTAAAATGAGATGTCAGTGTTATTTTCATTCTTGTGTCATTTAGAGGACAATTTATCCATCGCACCTTGTATATCTGTTAAAATAAGATGTCAGCGTTATTTTCATTCTTGTGTCATTTAGAGGACAATTTATCCATCGCACCTTGTATATCTGTTAAAATAAGATGTCAGCGTTATTTTCATTCTTGTGTCATTTAGAGGACAATTTATCCATCGCACCTTGTATATCTGTTAAAATGAGATGTCAGTGTTATTTTCATTCTTGTGTCATTTAGAGGACAATTTATCCATCGCATCTTGTATATCTGTTAAAATGAGATGTCAGTGTTATTTTCATTCTTGTGTCATTTAGAGGACAATTTATCCATCGCACCTTGTATATCTGTTAAAATGAGATGTCAGTGTTATTTTCATTCTTGTGTCATTTAGAGGACAATTTATCCATCGCATCTTGTATATCTGTTAAAATGAGATGTCAGTGTTATTTTCATTCTTGTGTCATTTAGAGGACAATTTATCCATCGCACCTTGTATATCTGTTAAAATAAGATGTCAGTGTTATTTTCATTCTTGTGTCATTTAGAGGACAATTTATCCATCGCATCTTGTATATCTGTTAAAATGAGATGTCAGTGTTATTTTCATTCTTGTGTCATTTAGAGGACAATTTATCCATCGCACCTTGTATATCTGTTAAAATAAGATGTCAGCGTTATTTTCATTCTTGTGTCATTTAGAGGACAATTTATCCATCGCACCTTGTATATCTGTTAAAATAAGATGTCAGTGTTATTTTCATTCTTGTGTCATTTAGAGGACAATTTATCCATCGAACCTTGTATATCTGTTAAAATGAGATGTCAGTGTTATTTTCATCCTTGTGTCATTTAGAGGACAATTTATCCATCGCACCTTGTATATCTGTTAAAATAAGATGTCAGCGTTATTTTCATTCTTGTGTCATTTAGAGGACAATTTATCCATCGCACCTTGTAAATCTGTTAAAATAAGATGTCAGCGTTATTTTCATTCTTGTGTCATTTAGAGGACAATTTATCCATCGCACCTTGTATATCTGTTAAAATGAGATGTCAGTGTTATTTTCATTCTTGTGTCATTTAGAGGACAATTTATCCATCGAACCTTGTATATCTGTTAAAATGAGATGTCAGTGTTATTTTCATTCTTGTGTCATTTAGAGGACAATTTATCCATCGCATCTTGTATATCTGTTAAAATGAGATGTCAGCGTTATTTTCATCCTTGTGTCATTTAGAGGACAATTTATCCATCGCACCTTGTATATCTGTTAAAATAAGATGTCAGCGTTATTTTCATTCTTGTGTCATTTAGAGGACAATTTATCCATCGCACCTTGTATATCTGTTAAAATAAGATGTCAACGTTATTTTCATTCTTGTGTCATTTAGAGGACAATTTATCCATCGCACCTTGTATATCTGTTAAAATGAGATGTCAGTGTTATTTTCATTCTTGTGTCATTTAGAGGACAATTTATCCATCGCATCTTGTATATCTGTTAAAATGAGATGTCAGTGTTATTTTCATTCTTGTGTCATTTAGAGGACAATTTATCCATCGCACCTTGTATATCTGTTAAAATGAGATGTCAGTGTTATTTTCATTCTTGTGTCATTTAGAGGACAATTTATCCATCGCATCTTGTATATCTGTTAAAATGAGATGTCAGTGTTATTTTCATTCTTGTGTCATTTAGAGGACAATTTATCCATCGCATCTTGTATATCTGTTAAAATGAGATGTCAGTGTTATTTTCATTCTTGTGTCATTTAGAGGACAATTTATCCATCGCACCTTGTATATCTGTTAAAATGAGATGTCAGTGTTATTTTCATTCTTGTGTCATTTAGAGGACAATTTATCCATCGCATCTTGTATATCTGTTAAAATGAGATGTCAGTGTTATTTTCATTCTTGTGTCATTTAGAGGACAATTTATCCATCGCATCTTGTATATCTGTTAAAATGAGATGTCAGTGTTATTTTCATTCTTGTGTCATTTAGAGGACAATTTATCCATCGCACCTTGTATATCTGTTAAAATAAGATGTCAGCGTTATTTTCATTCTTGTGTCATTTAGAGGACAATTTATCCATCGCACCTTGTATATCTGTTAAAATGAGATGTCAGTGTTATTTTCATTCTTGTGTCATTTAGAGGACAATTTATCCATCGCATCTTGTATATCTGTTAAAATGAGATGTCAGTGTTATTTTCATTCTTGTGTCATTTAGAGGACAATTTATCCATCGCACCTTGTATATCTGTTAAAATGAGATGTCAGTGTTATTTTCATTCTTGTGTCATTTAGAGGACAATTTATCCATCGCATCTTGTATATCTGTTAAAATGAGATGTCAGTGTTATTTTCATTCTTGTGTCATTTAGAGGACAATTTATCCATCGCACCTTGTATATCTGTTAAAATAAGATGTCAGCGTTATTTTCATTCTTGTGTCATTTAGAGGACAATTTATCCATCGCACCTTGTATATCTGTTAAAATAAGATGTCAGCGTTATTTTCATTCTTGTGTCATTTAGAGGACAATTTATCCATCGCACCTTGTATATCTGTTAAAATAAGATGTCAGCGTTATTTTCATTCTTGTGTCATTTAGAGGACAATTTATCCATCGCACCTTGTATATCTGTTAAAATGAGATGTCAGTGTTATTTTCATTCTTGTGTCATTTAGAGGACAATTTATCCATCGCACCTTGTATATCTGTTAAAATAAGATGTCAGTGTTATTTTCATTCTTGTGTCATTTAGAGGACAATTTATCCATCGCACCTTGTATATCTGTTAAAATAAGATGTCAGCGTTATTTTCATTCTTGTTTCATTTAGAGGACAATTTATCCATCGCACCTTGTATATCTGTTAAAATAAGATGTCAGCGTTATTTTCATTCTTGTGTCATTTAGAGGACAATTTATCCATCGCACCTTGTATATCTGTTAAAATAAGATGTCAGCGTTATTTTCATTCTTGTGTCATTTAGAGGACAATTTATCCATCGCACCTTGTATATCTGTTAAAATAAGATGTCAGCGTTATTTTCATCCTTGTGTCATTTAGAGGACATTTTATCCATCGCACCTTGTATATCTGTTAAAATAAGATGTCAGCGTTATTTTCATTCTTGTGTCATTTAGAGGACAATTTATCCATCGCACCTTGTATATCTGTTAAAATAAGATGTCAACGTTATTTTCATTCTTGTGTCATTTAGAGGACAATTTATCCATCGCACCTTGTATATCTGTTAAAATAAGATGTCAGCGTTATTTTCATTCTTGTGTCATTTAGAGGACAATTTATCCATCGCACCTTGTATATCTGTTAAAATGAGATGTCAGTGTTATTTTCATTCTTGTGTCATTTAGAGGACAATTTATCCATCGCACCTTGTATATCTGTTAAAATAAGATGTCAGCGTTATTTTCATTCTTGTGTCATTTAGAGGACAATTTATCCATCGCACCTTGTATATCTGTTAAAATAAGATGTCAGCGTTATTTTCATTCTTGTGTCATTTAGAGGACAATTTATCCATCGCACCTTGTATATCTGTTAAAATAAGATGTCAGCGTTATTTTCATCCTTGTGTCATTTAGAGGACAATTTATCCATCGCACCTTGTATATCTGTTAAAATAAGATGTCAGCGTTATTTTCATTCTTGTGTCATTTAGAGGACAATTTATCCATCGCACCTTGTATATCTGTTAAAATAAGATGTCAGCGTTATTTTCATTCTTGTGTCATTTAGAGGACAATTTATCCATCGCACCTTGTATATCTGTTAAAATAAGATGTCAGCGTTATTTTCATTCTTGTGTCATTTAGAGGACAATTTATCCATCGCACCTTGTATATCTGTTAAAATGAGATGTCAGTGTTATTTTCATTCTTGTGTCATTTAGAGGACAATTTATCCATCGCACCTTGTATATCTGTTAAAATAAGATGTCAGCGTTATTTTCATCCTTGTGTCATTTAGAGGACAATTTATCCATCGCACCTTGTATATCTGTTAAAATAAGATGTCAGCGTTATTTTCATCCTTGTGTCATTTAGAGGACAATTTATCCATCGCACCTTGTATATCTGTTAAAATAAGATGTCAGCGTTATTTTCATTCTTGTGTCATTTAGAGGACAATTTATCCATCGCACCTTGTATATCTGTTAAAATAAGATGTCAACGTTATTTTCATTCTTGTATCATTTAGAGGACAATTTATCCATCGCACCTTGTATATCTGTTAAAATAAGATGTCAGCGTTATTTTCATTCTTGTGTCATTTAGAGGACAATTTATCCATCGCACCTTGTATATCTGTTAAAATAAGATGTCAGCGTTATTTTCATTCTTGTGTCATTTAGAGGACAATTTATCCATCGCACCTTGTATATCTGTTAAAATAAGATGTCAGCGTTATTTTCATTCTTGTGTCATTTAGAGGACAATTTATCCATCGCACCTTGTATATCTGTTAAAATAAGATGTCAGCGTTATTTTCATTCTTGTGTCATTTAGAGGACAATTTATCCATCGCACCTTGTATATCTGTTAAAATAAGATGTCAGCGTTATTTTCATCCTTGTGTCATTTAGAGGACAATTTATCCATCGCACCTTGTATATCTGTTAAAATAAGATGTCAGCGTTATTTTCATCCTTGTGTCATTTAGAGGACAATTTATCCATCGCACCTTGTATATCTGTTAAAATAAGATGTCAGCGTTATTTTCATTCTTGTGTCATTTAGAGGACAATTTATCCATCGCACCTTGTATATCTGTTAAAATAAGATGTCAGCGTTATTTTCATTCTTGTGTCATTTAGAGGACAATTTATCCATCGCACCTTGTATATCTGTTAAAATAAGATGTCAGCGTTATTTTCATCCTTGTGTCATTTAGAGGACAATTTATCCATCGCACCTTGTATATCTGTTAAAATAAGATGTCAGCGTTATTTTCATTCTTGTGTCATTTAGAGGACAATTTATCCATCGCACCTTGTATATCTGTTAAAATAAGATGTCAACGTTATTTTCATTCTTGTATCATTTAGAGGACAATTTATCCATCGCACCTTGTATATCTGTTAAAATAAGATGTCAGCGTTATTTTCATTCTTGTGTCATTTAGAGGACAATTTATCCATCGCACCTTGTATATCTGTTAAAATAAGATGTCAGCGTTATTTTCATTCTTGTGTCATTTAGAGGACAATTTATCCATCGCACCTTGTATATCTGTTAAAATAAGATGTCAGCGTTATTTTCATTCTTGTGTCATTTAGAGGACAATTTATCCATCGCACCTTGTATATCTGTTAAAATGAGATGTCAGTGTTATTTTCATTCTTGTGTCATTTAGAGGACAATTTATCCATCGAACCTTGTATATCTGTTAAAATGAGATGTCAGTGTTATTTTCATTCTTGTGTCATTTAGAGGACAATTTATCCATCGCATCTTGTATATCTGTTAAAATGAGATGTCAGCGTTATTTTCATCCTTGTGTCATTTAGAGGACAATTTATCCATCGCACCTTGTATATCTGTTAAAATAAGATGTCAGCGTTATTTTCATTCTTGTGTCATTTAGAGGACAATTTATCCATCGCACCTTGTATATCTGTTAAAATAAGATGTCAACGTTATTTTCATTCTTGTGTCATTTAGAGGACAATTTATCCATCGCACCTTGTATATCTGTTAAAATAAGATGTCAGCGTTATTTTCATTCTTGTGTCATTTAGAGGACAATTTATCCATCGCACCTTGTATATCTGTTAAAATAAGATGTCAGCGTTATTTTCATTCTTGTGTCATTTAGAGGACAATTTATCCATCGCACCTTGTATATCTGTTAAAATAAGATGTCAGCGTTATTTTCATCCTTGTGTCATTTAGAGGACAATTTATCCATCGCACCTTGTATATCTGTTAAAATAAGATGTCAGCGTTATTTTCATTCTTGTGTCATTTAGAGGACAATTTATCCATCGCACCTTGTATATCTGTTAAAATGAGATGTCAGTGTTATTTTCATCCTTGTGTCATTTAGAGGACAATTTATCCATCGCACCTTGTATATCTGTTAAAATAAGATGTCAGCGTTATTTTCATTCTTGTGTCATTTAGAGGACATTTTATCCATCGCACCTTGTATATCTGTTAAAATAAGATGTCAGCGTTATTTTCATTCTTGTGTCATTTAGAGGACAATTTATCCATCGCACCTTGTATATCTGTTAAAATAAGATGTCAGCGTTATTTTCATTCTTGTGTCATTTAGAGGACAATTTATCCATCGCACCTTGTATATCTGTTAAAATAAGATGTCAGCGTTATTTTCATTCTTGTGTCATTTAGAGGACAATTTATCCATCGCACCTTGTATATCTGTTAAAATAAGATGTCAGCGTTATTTTCATTCTTGTGTCATTTAGAGGACAATTTATCCATCGCACCTTGTATATCTGTTAAAATAAGATGTCAGCGTTATTTTCATTCTTGTGTCATTTAGAGGACAATTTATCCATCGCACCTTGTATATCTGTTAAAATAAGATGTCAGCGTTATTTTCATTCTTGTGTCATTTAGAGGACAATTTATCCATCGCACCTTGTATATCTGTTAAAATAAGATGTCAGCGTTATTTTCATTCTTGTGTCATTTAGAGGACAATTTATCCATCGCACCTTGTATATCTGTTAAAATAAGATGTCAGCGTTATTTTCATCCTTGTGTCATTTAGAGGACAATTTATCCATCGCACCTTGTATATCTGTTAAAATAAGATGTCAGCGTTATTTTCATCCTTGTGTCATTTAGAGGACAATTTATCCATCGAACCTTGTATATCTGTTAAAATAAGATGTCACACGTTATTTTCATTCTTGTATCATTTAGAGGACAATTTATCCATCGCACCTTGTATATCTGTTAAAATAAGATGTCACACGTTATTTTCATTCTTGTGTCATTTAGAGGACAATTTATCCATCGCACCTTGTATATCTGTTAAAATAAGATGTCAGCGTTATTTTCATTCTTGTGTCATTTAGAGGACAATTTATCCATCGAACCTTGTATATATGTTAAAATAAGATGTCAGCGTTATTTTCATCCTTGTGTCATTTAGAGGACAATTTATCCATCGCACCTTGTATATCTGTTAAAATAAGATGTCAGCGTTATTTTCATCCTTGTGTCATTTAGAGGACAATTTATCCATCGAACCTTGTATATCTGTTAAAATAAGATGTCAACGTTATTTTCATTCTTGTATCATTTAGAGGACAATTTATCCATCGCACCTTGTATATCTGTTAAAATAAGATGTCAGCGTTATTTTCATTCTTGTGTCATTTAGAGGACAATTTATCCATCGCACCTTGTATATCTGTTAAAATAAGATGTCAGCGTTATTTTCATTCTTGTGTCATTTAGAGGACAATTTATCCATCGCACCTTGTATATCTGTTAAAATAAGATGTCAGCGTTATTTTCATTCTTGTGTCATTTAGAGGACAATTTATCCATCGCACCTTGTATATCTGTTAAAATAAGATGTCAGCGTTATTTTCATTCTTGTGTCATTTAGAGGACAATTTATCCATCGCACCTTGTATATCTGTTAAAATAAGATGTCAGCGTTATTTTCATTCTTGTGTCATTTAGTGGACAATTTATCCATCGCACCTTGTATATCTGTTAAAATAAGATGTCAGCGTTATTTTCATTCTTGTGTCATTTAGTGGACAATTTATCCATCGCACCTTGTATATCTGTTAAAATAAGATGTCAGCGTTATTTTCATTCTTGTGTCATTTAAAGGACAATTTATCCATCGCACCTTGTATATCTGTTAAAATAAGATGTCAGCGTTATTTTCATCCTTGTGTCATTTAGAGGACAATTTATCCATCGAACCTTGTATATCTGTTAAAATAAGATGTCAACGTTATTTTCATTCTTGTGTCATTTAGAGGACAATTTATCCATCGCACCTTGTATATCTGTTAAAATAAGATGTCAGCGTTATTTTCATTCTTGTGTCATTTAGAGGACAATTTATCCATCGAACCTTGTATATATGTTAAAATAAGATGTCAGCGTTATTTTCATCCTTGTGTCATTTAGAGGACAATTTATCCATCGCACCTTGTATATCTGTTAAAATAAGATGTCAGCGTTATTTTCATCCTTGTGTCATTTAGAGGACAATTTATCCATCGAACCTTGTATATCTGTTAAAATAAGATGTCAGCGTTATTTTCATTCTTGTGTCATTTAGAGGACAATTTATCCATCGAACCTTGTATATATGTTAAAATAAGATGTCAGCGTTATTTTCATCCTTGTGTCATTTAGAGGACAATTTATCCATCGCACCTTGTATATCTGTTAAAATAAGATGTCAGCGTTATTTTCATCCTTGTGTCATTTAGAGGACAATTTATCCATCGAACCTTGTATATCTGTTAAAATAAGATGTCAGCGTTATTTTCATTCTTGTGTCATTTAGAGGACAATTTATCCATCGCACCTTGTGTATCTGTTAAAATAAGATGTCAACGTTATTTTCATTCTTGTGTCATTTAGAGGACAATTTATCCATCGCACCTTGTATATCTGTTAAAATAAGATGTCAGCGTTATTTTCATCCTTGTG
Source organism: Acanthosepion esculentum (assembly GCA_964036315.1). Lineage (NCBI taxonomy): Eukaryota > Metazoa > Mollusca > Cephalopoda > Sepiida > Sepiidae > Acanthosepion > Acanthosepion esculentum. The sequence goes on along the minus strand of OZ038511.1, from coordinate 20,279,918 downwards.
TCATTTAGAGGACAATTTATCCATCGCACCTTGTATATCTGTTAAAATAAGATGTCAGCGTTATTTTCATTCTTGTGTCATTTAGAGGACAATTTATCCATCGCACCTTGTATATCTGTTAAAATAAGATGTCAGCGTTATTTTCATTCTTGTGTCATTTAGAGGACAATTTATCCATCGCACCTTGTATATCTGTTAAAATAAGATGTCAGCGTTATTTTCATTCTTGTGTCATTTAGAGGACACTTTATCCATCGAACCTTGTATATCTGTTAAAATAAGATGTCAGTGTTATTTTCATTCTTGTGTCATTTAGAGGACAATTTATCCATCGCACCTTGTCTGTTATTGTTGTGGTGGGATCCACCTAATCTGCATAGGTGACTACCAACTATATAAATAATGGTTGATACCGGAAGACGAGAGAAAAGGAATCACGAGATCCAACCCTAGACTCTGATCGACTGCGACTAGTCAACACATTCTCCAGGAACGTCTTCCCAGAAATATACAGAAATACTATATGTACTTATTGTGTACACTTTCTTGTTATAATACATTCTTGTTCTAAGTACATTTTGTGTTGCATTATTATTCCATGCAATAGGCGAGATTCAACATTGAGTCAAGACTCAACAGTTATTTTCATTCTTGCGTCATTTGGACACTGATTTATCCATCGCACCCTTTAAATATACCTATCAATTATGTATTTTCTCTTGAATACTTATCATATCGAGTAAAGGTGTTTGTATTTTCTGTTTAATTTCGCTGAAGTTCATACAGAAGTATGTAAATCTGCGCGGCTCTTTTTTTTACAACCATGCAATACGTTGCATTCGTCTTGTGTCCGTGTGTTTGCTTTCCAATCTAATTTCAGCGAATCGGATCGATGAAGCAAGTCCGAATTACGTAAGCAGACAGTACGGCGAAGAACGCAGTGGCGCGGTGTACGGCTGTGGAGGAAGAAGACAGACGCAAAAATGAAAGGGGAAAAAATTATGTAGGCCCACCTGGAAAGGTTCTAGCGGTCATTACCATATCTCATTAATGGGCAACAGGTTCTCGCTGCAAGAAGCCGATAGCGAAAGTATATATTTCCTATAAATGAAACAAGGCGAATTTTCTGAGAGAAAATAAGGTGGCGGACGTGGAGAAATGCCTAAGTAGAGGAAATATGTTACTTGTTTTTTTTTTTAATTTTTATTATCAAATGGTGTAGGGTTGGGATATATATGTGCATGTGAATGAGAAAAAAAATCAAGAAAGAGTAAAAAACAATTGTATGAAGGTAAGAGAATTTTTAAAAATGTACAGAAAAATTCGAAATTACTGAAAAGAAAGGAAGAAGAAAAGCAGAAGAAAAAGATAATTCCCCAACATTAAAAAAGAAGATAGGACCTTACATAGATAGGACCTGTTACAATTCTATGGGACTACACAATACACACTGACAGAACAATCAAAGCCAACCGCCCAGACATTGTTATTAGAGACCACAAACAAAAAAAGTACCTCCTTCTCTGCAGACTGCAATGTATCTTTGAATATCTTCAAAATGCTATCAAAATACAAGGACCTTCAAATAGAAATCTCAAAAATGTGACACATGGGAACATCAACAATCCCTGTTATAGTTGGAGCTCTAGGATTGATTGGAAAAGATTCCAGTAGACTAATTGAAGGGATTCCTGGAAGTCCATGCCTCAAAGAGATACAAAAAATTGTTCTTACAATAACAGCCCACACGTTACGAAGGGTTTGATCTATGTAAATTTTTTTTTTTGAAAATTGTCATGATGCCATTTCTAACCTTAGGTCCCTGGGCGGGACCCGGAAAGAAATATATAGAAACGCCAGAAATCAAAGGAAATAATAATAATGACAATAAAAATAATAATTCAGTATAATAACAATAATGACAATATAGACCGACGCCTTGCTGTCACTTGATATTAAGTGAAAACTACCAGACGGTTCTGGTGTAAAAGAGCAGACAAATAATGTTTTGAATGCTGGAATATTGATAATGCTTGATGCCATTTGATCTCCAGTAAAAGCCAATAAATATTGGTAGTGTGAAACCAAAATATATCTCCATATGAAAATTCAACACAGCATCTGAAAATGTTCTTATGCCAAAAAAAAACCGAAAGGAAGAGACTCTTTAAATAGACTAACCAAGCTTTTAAATTTATTTTACCTGTCTCGGTAGGATAGAAGTTGGGGAGAGCCATGATTTCCACAATTTAAAAATGTATCCAGCTATGTGAAGCAACATTTAGACAATTTCTCAGCATTCTACAAAGTCACATTTGTCAACTATTCCTCCAGTATGCCAACTGACTATTTTGCCAAACTATTTTGCCGGTAAATATTTTTTATAATGATGAAGGCAGATAATGTTGAAAATAATAATAACGTTGATTTTAAACAGACATTATTAAGACGATTTAAAATCATTTCCTCCATCAGTTGTTAAAGCAAAAGTTAAAGTCAATTAATCAACATCAATAATTAGAAGAAATCTACGAGGGTCATTCGATAAATAAGGTGAATTTTTCGGTATAAGGACTTTTAATACAGATAGAAGCTTACTTTTTTCTTTCTTTTTTTTCAACGTAGTCTCCCAGCACTGTCACACACTTTTCCCATTTGTGCACAAGCTTCCGTATTCCCTCAGCGTAAAAATCTTTGGACTGATGTGTCAGCCAGTCGCTCACAACACTTTTGACTTCATCGTCACTTTTAAACTTCGTGCCTCTCGTGAACGCTTTCAAGGGCCCAAACAGTTGAATGTCAGAAGGGGCAAGGTCTGGGCTGTAAGGGAGATGAGGGAGCAGTTCCCCGCCCAGCTCGTTGATGGTCTGCACCGTTTGGGCTGCTGTGCTGTTTCTGCTCTGCTGTAAGCATCTTTGGTACCCACCGGCAGCTGACCTTGTGTGCTGTCCCAACAGATAAGCTCAAAGTACTTGCAATGTCATCCGCTGTCACCCTTCTCTCAGACTGAATGAGGTCATTTTACTGATTCGATCACCTCAAGAGACCTGACTTCTGTAGGCCTCCCAGGCCTGTCTTCATCCTCAACACTGCTCCGTCCTTCTTTAAACAATTTAGCCCACTTGTAGACATTTTTTGGCTGAAACCTGTGGCACCATACACAGTTGACATTCTCCTATGAATTTCAACTGGTTTGCATCCTTCAACAACCAAAAACTTGATAACTGACCGCTGTTCAATCCTGGAGCATGCTTCTTGGTCGGCCATCTTTGTTAATCGCCAGAACTCTGAAAGTTTTTTGTTAATCTGCAAAAGAAATGAAATCCATGTGAAAAAGAAGTAAAACAAAAAAAAATAAATTAAAAAAGATTAAGTTTCTATCTGTATTAGAAGTCCTTATACCAAAAATTCACCTTATTTATCGAATGACCCTCGTAGAAATCTTTGAATATTTTAAATATTTCAGGCATAACAATCTCTGTAAATCCAAATCTTGCCCTTTGGCGAGGTTCTCTTTCCAATACACTTCAGGTGAACCTAGTGAAGTTAACAGTCTCTGACCAGAGAATCCATGGTATTCAAGTCCTGCCTACACAGTTTACACAACCACTGTGCTGACGATGTCAGGGCTCAATAAACACGACGGTGAAAATAAATATACTTCTGTGTTAAATCTGCGCGTCATTATTTTTAATGTTAGCTGCTTTCATGATAAGAAAAATATTTACCGGCAAAATAGCCTGGCAATCTATTTTACCGAGACCTGTAAAATAAGCTTAAATCATGTTTGTCTATTCGAAAAAATCAAACAGTATTTATACAATTTGAAAGCTGCTCCGTTTATTCGAAGCAACGCGTAAGAAAATTAAAATGCGTAGGTTTAGGGCATCTAAAACTTTTAACATAAGAAGTTGGGAGAGACATGATTTGTACAATTTAGAAATTTATCCAGCTATGTGAAGCAACATTTCTACAATTTGCCAGCATTCTAAAAATTGACATTTTCACATTTGCCAACGGTCCCAGTCTGCAAAAAAAAAGAAAAAAATTAAACAATTTCAATGCGCCATTTTTTGTGTTCTTCAAACTTTTAATATAGGAAGTTGTGGAGAGGTATGTGCGCCCTAGTCCTGAAATATGTTAGCATAGAAAATTAAAAAAAAGTTCTTTATTAATAGATTTAGAGAGGTGGATGTGTAGGTGGTGTAATGGATAGCGACTCGAAATAAGAAATCGGAATTTCAAGTTCGAATTCCACTCGAGTTCTTTACATTTACTCACGCCCAAATAACACTGGGACCGGTAAGAACCCAACTCTTCATCCCCAGCTATGGGTCAAATATCAGGACAGTCACGGTCCTATAGCCTTAGTTGGCAGCCATTCTAGGGATGGAGACTTGATAAAAATATCTATCACCTAGCAGCCTGAGGCAGTCGTAGGAACGTCTCGGCGGATAAAAACGAACAGACAGTGAACTTCTTTAGACGTATGAATTCTGCATAGGGGAAAAAGTTTCTCTTCAGGTTTTATTTGGATTCATCTATTCCAATTAAAGTTTAATAAAAAAAAAAGATGCAAACTTAATATGAACATTTTCACTGTCTTTTCTCCTCAGTGCATGAATTTAAGCGGGCTACTGTACTTTAACAACTAAGCCTCGCCGTTTTACTGTTAACTAGATACACGGTATAATGGGTAAATTGTCGCCATTTTATTTATTTATTAAATTCACGCATGCGCGTTGTTTATTTTCGATTTTGTCGACTGCACAGTATCGTAGGGTTAGTTGGGCACCGTCTGTGAAAAAAAAAAGAGCACCATGACTCAATTCATTCCACCAGAGATTTGCAAAAAGCTTGTTGCACTGCTTGAGATTCGCACGGAAGCTCTAATACGAACATTTCAGAGTGTTTGGGTGTCAATCGGAGGACGATGCAGAGTATTCCGAAAGGCTTGGATCAGTCTAATGGTGATTACAATGGTGTTTAGAGTGATCACTAACGATGGCGATGTTATGCCTCCATTCATCTTCCCACTGGGCCTCAGACTTAACACGGAGGCCTACATCAAGTGCTTTGAGGAGGTAGTTCTGCCCTGGGTCAAGAGGGTGGATGCAGGAAGAACCTATGTCTGACAAAAAAACTCTGCACCATACACAAGCAGGAGAATCCAGTCATGACTGCCGGACAATTTCTGCGACCACATCACCCCTTACATCTGGTCACCTAACTCCCCAGACTACAACCCCCTTGATTATTATGTGCGGGGCGCAGTTGAGCAATAGACCAACAAACCTCCTTTTAACACCAAAGATGAACTGAAGGCAAGGATTATGCCAGCATTCACCAGCTTAAGCAAGGAGATCGTCGAGAAGGGTTGCAGATCTCGAAATCTTCTAGAGGTCGTGCTTGAAGCCAATGGCGATTTTGTTGAATACATTTACTCTTTCGTATTTCAAGATATTTTGTGTGATTTTGATAAATATCTCTGTTAAGATGAGATGCCGGTGTTATTTTCATTTTCGTGTCATTTAGACGACAATTTATCCATCGCACCCTGCAGATGCAACTGTCGTTGTATTCGAATATTTTCATCTGTTGCGCTTCTCGCCCGTGAAACACCTCGATTTCTTTCTTCCCTGCCAACTGCAGACCTTAAAGATTTAATGCGAAGTTAATCGCTATCTTCTGCCTTCCGTATTCCTGTTCCTTTATTGTGTTTTTCTTAATTCTCCTCACTAAAAACTTATCATTCATTTTCACTAGCTATAACCATCGGTGTCCAAGTGGCATTATCACTTTTGTTGGAGTGAAACGATTTTACAAATGCTAAAGTGACTGAATTAGGCTGTAAAGCAGTCGAAATGCGAGTTCCTAATTTTTTTATTTGAATATATAATAATCAGAAATACAGACTCACAGAAAAAAAAGGAGAAAGATGAAGTGATTCGATGGTTTAAGCACTCGCAAATTTGATTCCGTTCTTAAAGATTTCTAGATATCGTTCGGAGAATTTCAGCCAGAAATCGGCTTTCGTCAGTGTTCGAAGTTATGTACAAAAAAGGAAAATGTAAACCTGTAAGGAAAATGTGAACATCAAAATAAAAAAGTAGCATCAAAATAAAAAAAAATGAACATCAAAATAAAAATGAGAAAGTCAAAATAAAAATGCAAACGTTAAAAATAAAAATTTGAACCTCAGAATAAAAATTTGAACGTCAAAATACAAATGTGAATGTGAAAATAAAAATGTGAACGTCAAAATAAAGGTGTAAACGTCAAAATAAAAATGATATTATAAAAATAAAAATGTGAACGTCAAAATAAAAATGAGATTATAAAAAAAAATTTGAACGTCAAAATACAAATGTGAAAATAAAAATTTGAACGTCAAAATAAAAATTTCAAAATAAAAATTAAAAAGCAAACGTCAAAAAATATGAATGTCAACATAAAAATATCAACTTGAATTTAAAAATCCAAGCGTCAAAATAAAATAAGAGGTCAAAATAGAAATGTGAACGTCAAAATAAAAATGAGAATGTCAAAATGTATGTGCAAGCGTCAAAATAAAAATATGAACGTCAAAATTAAAACGTTAACAGTAAAATAAAAATGTGACCGTCAAAATAAAGATGTAAACGTCAAGTAAAAATCAGATAATCAAATTAAAAATAACATCGTTAAAAATGTGAACAAAAAGAAATGATAGCGTCAAAATAAAAATGTGAACGTCAAAATAAAAATGCAAACGTCAAAGTAAAAATAATAAGGTCAAAATAAAAATGTGAACCTCAAAGTAAAAATGATAACGTCAAAACAATTAAAGGTCAAAATAAAAATGCAAACGTCAAATTAAAAATGAGAATGTCAAAATAAAAATGTGAACCTCACAATAAAAATGTGAAAGCCAAATTAAAAAATTTGGACGTCAATATTAAAATGAGAACGTCGAAATAAACGATGCTGTGCAATAAATAATCCGTTTCTAAAAGAATTAATCTACAGAAAGTTATAACATTGAATAACTTATTAATCATTTGCATGACATTGTTATTCATTACACGCACACGCATATATATATATATATATATATATATATATATATATATATATATATATATATATATATATATATATATATGGGATTCATGGTTATGTCTCAGCAGCTGAAGGCGGTGTATTATCTATTATGCTTGAACAGTCCCGCACGGGAGTGACAGTCTTGATTACAGCGAATGCTTGCGAAGACGCTCTTCCTTGACGTGTCTGTGTTGTTTCTTTCAGTCGAGCATTCATCCGTTTTTCCTCTCCTCGCACCAGACCTCCGTGTAAATCGTGTCTCCAGCCTGAGATTTCGTCTTCTTGTCTCTCGAACTCCATGTTCCTCGTGCTCCGTTATTTTTTTTATAGATACAACTTTTTTAAGTAAATGCACTGGTTTTTATTTAAACAGTATTAATTCCATTTATTAGCCTGAATTTCTCTGTAGCTAAATGGTATAGCACGTCAGATCAAGTGAAGGTTTCCGTATAGAAATGCTGTTCAATTACAAAACATAGCATTTACTTAAATAAATTGCAACTCTAAAAATAAAGCATAAACAGAATATATATATATATATATATATATATATATATATATATATATATATATATATATATATATATATATCTGTCATCCACATATATTGTCATCCACAGACAGACTGTTTCGCTGTTTCACAGCTCATCAGTCTGACTAGACGTCCGGTTGCCTCTAGCTAGGATCGAAATTGGTGTCAGTCGGAACTTCTACCACTAAGCCGTCGGCGCACGGCAGGGATGAAGATAAATTTTAGCGTGTTTATTTTTTTTAGATTTAGATAAACACACAGTGACTGACAGTGACTCAATTCTGCCGAATATATATTAATGAATGTTTCATTAAATAATATAGACAAGTTTTGTCCACTTATTTTACATAAGTTTCTTTCGTATTGTCTGATAAGCTTAATCACATTATCGTTGAAAGACGAAAGGAAAACACCATATTGACACATGTTTGAATCCAATCTAAGCTTTCGGCTGACATAAGTCATTATCAAAGATGACAATTTTAATAAATCAAACAAAACATGTACGAAAACCACAATAATGGCCCGCCGTTGCTGTTTGAATAAGCTCAAAGTAACGACAAACTCTTATTTATGAGCCAAGGAAGTGAAAAACACGTCGTAGCTCGTGACGTCACACATGACCACGCGAGAGTGAATTCGAGAAGTATTACGTATGGGAAGCCATTTGTTTATACCAATGGATTCTGCTATAGATTATAGGCATTTAAGAATGTTTGTGGAGATTTCATAGTTTATTTTGTTCAGATAAGGTTTCAACTGTTTTATATATATTGCTTCAAGGATTTTTAATTTTTCTTTATTATTTTCATGTTTAAGTATATTTGTGTTGTCAACAAGGATTTTCCGGAATTGAGTACTCAGGCAGGCATGTTGTTTTAAATGTCTAAAAATGTTAGAGTTATCAGTTAAATGTAGAGTTAAGCGTCTTGAAAGTGAGTTTGTGGTGTGACCAACATAAATATACACAATATTTATATATATATATATATATATATATATATATATATATATATATATATATATATATGAACATTTAATAGGCCCGTTAATTAAATTTTAGGAATAAAAAGACAACTAATGGATAACAATATTGACTATAAGATTGATTAAATTTATTCTATATTATTAGGCCTTTTGAGTAAATTCAATGTCCTGTGTATGAGGATACATTACATACGTGTCCTGGGTAAGCCAATAAACTACGTCCACTAGCAAGGTTTCTGATCGGGAGGTTTTGAAGAGCGTGGAACCACTTCTTAATTGCTGGTGTTTCCAGGTCCGCCTTAACCCGGGTTCGTGGCACCTCTTGGGGTACCAGATATGGGCAATTATTTGACCCCAAACTGGGGTCAAAGCACTATGAAGGTGAAAAAATAGGTTTGAATACCAGAAATAATTTGTAAAAAAAATATTACCAGCAATACATTTTTCAAAAATATATTACAAGCAATACATTTTTGGAGAAAAAATATTACCAAAAATAGATTTTTGAAGGAAAAATTATTACCAGCAATAAAAATTTTGCCGACATTAAATAACCCATTGAAGTTGATATGCTGTAAAACAAACCAAACCAAACTAAATTCAAGCAAGAGAATTATTTTGAATTTTCGGACACACCTGTGTCCTTTTTCAACGAAACGTGAAATAAGCAAAGAAGTGCTAAACTTTCTTCCGGGGAATATTGTGTTGATTAAAGGGCTCCCTGTGAAAACTATATATGATATACAGCCATATCCGCCACCACGTGGGAGAGAAAGAGAAAAGGGAGAGAGAGCGAGGATGACAGCCGCGATACGAGGGGGTGCCGATGACGAAATTTTCTTCATCTTTCATTATCTTTTGTTTGACTTTTCAGGTTTAAAGCGTTTATTATTATTATTATTATTGTTATTATTATTATTATTATTATTGTGTTTGTGTGTGTGTGTGTGTGTGTGTGTGTGTGTGTGTGTGTGTGTGTGGCATCTTCTTGCCAGAGAGTAATTTTAAGTGTCTAATTACCAAGACCTCTCTGTGACTTATGAGTAAAAAGAGCACATTTGTGACGGTTTGCGTAGAGGGAGAATGTTTTGCCGATGGTTTGTGCAGTTCCGCACAAAGACATCTTTTCTTGCTCTTAGATGCTGATGTGTCCAGGAAGGTTGTTGTTGTTATTATTATTATTATTATTATTATTATTATTATTATTATTATTATTATTTCCTTCGATTTTTGTTGTATACGCATTTCTTTCCGGGTCCCAACTAGAGACCCAAGATCAGAAATGGATTGATGACATTTTCCACTGATCAGTTTCACAAAATAAACCCTAAGATCACAAATTTTACAGTAAATAAATCTCTTCATAATACGTGAGCTGTACTAGTTGGTACGATTTTTGTATTTCTTTAAGGCATGTACTACCAGCCATCCCTTCAATGAGTCTATCGGAATCATTCCCAATCAATCCGAGGTCTCGATCTAAAACTGGAATTATTAATGTCTTCATCATAAGAAGGCATCTTTTATTTTTCTTGTACCTAATCACGATGTCTGGGTAATTAGCTTTGATTGTTCAGTATGTGTATTGTAAAGTCCCATCAAAATGTTACAGATCCTATTTTACTGGGTCTGGGTGGTGTTCATACCAATTTCTTGCATTTTCCTTCTTGTAAAAGTTGCATAATTTCCAGTGCAGATATTAGTCAATTCTATCTTGCCGAGTTTTATATTCAGTGGCAGTTAACACTGTGCAACCTGATACAAGATTATAAATTGTTTCTGAATATATTATTATTATTATTATTATTATTATTATTGTTGTTGTTGTTGTTTTTTCTTATTGTGGAAGCCGTGTTCGAATTCCGGTTGAGTTTATTACATTCATTTACATTTCCCTTGGGAAAGACATGAATCCATCTCTTCTCCCCCCCCCCACACACACACCAACCAGCTATGGGTAAATAGCAGGACAGACTAGGTTATAGAGATTTGGGTAACAAACTGTCTAGGAAAAGAAATGTCTCTGAATTCAAAACCTCTAACAATGGGTAAATAGTAGGGAAGTCTGGGCTCTGTAGTCATGTTTGGCAACCAGAATAGGAGAAGGAAAAATCTGAATTCACATCCGGAGTCGCAGTCACTAAGACAGTCCGATGTCACGTTCAGTTTCTTTCTGAGAAATCCTGCGACGACGCCGCTGCCAAGTTGTATTGCCCTCTGCCGTTCTCTTGGGCAAACTCAATGCAGTGGAGAGGGTAGACATGCTGCATCGGCAACTGGCGACCTCTCATAAAATAAAAAAATCTGCCTAGACCTGCACTCCGGAATGGGCATAACTCGTCAGTTGCAGATCCATGGTGTCTCGAGACTGACACAGACCACATTTATTATTATTATTATTATTATTATTATTATTATTATTATTATTGATACATGATTTTAATATATCTATATAATTATATGTTATCTATAAATTGTATATTGCACAATTAAAGTTAAGACCTTAGAATGTTAAAGAAATATTATTAAAGTGGTAATTTATATATAATTTTTTTATAATTCGTTTTCGTTTAAGCGTATCGACCCAGCGTGCTTTGGTAGTAAAAGCGAAAATAAAAAGTCATATTAAATCCTAAATAATGTTTAGTTTAATTAAGGTTTAGTAATATTAAATAATAATTAAATCTTTTTTTAATTAAAAAAAGACAAAAAAAAACACCTGCGGTGTGAAGAGGGAAGAATAACTCGTCGGTTGCAGATCCAGGTCTCTCAAGACAGACGCATATTATTATTATTATTATTATTATTATTATCATTATTATTATTATTATTATTATTTATTTATTTATTTATTTTTTTAAGCATATCACCCCAAGCAAGGCTGGAAGCCACTAGTACGCAGGGGGTTACAGAAGGTTTGGAGGAAGAGCAGATAGGAGTGGTAAAGGAGAGGATGTGGAGAAAGATAGTGGACCGATCAGGGCAAGGGGGTTACAGAAGATTTGGAGCGAGAGCAGATGGGAAGGAAAGATGAAAGTATGTGGAGAAGTGAAGAGGATAGACCAAGGCAGCTAGAGATGTCGATTGACGTTACACTTAAATAGCTGGAGCTTGTATTTGTCAGGGAAGCAGGAATAAGGAAGGGAGTTCCACAGGCGAGATGAAGCTATTGGAGTAGAAGAGACGTCTACATCTAACAGTTTCAACAGTGAAGGGGTGGGAACGGGATGCCAGCCTCGTGGGACGTTTAAATTCATGAGGCCTAGGAACCAGCGAAAGCAGCTCCTCGGAGCAATTATCGTGAAAGTATTTATAAAAAAGACAGAGCGTGGCAACGTCGCGTTTGTCAGAGAGAGAGAGTGCAGACGACATGATAGGTCGGGGCCAATTACATTGCATATCCGTCTCTGGATCTTATCAAGAACCCTGAGGCAAACAGCAGGGGCTCCAGACCATATATGGCGGCAATACTCCATGCAAAGGCGAATGGTCGATTTATAGATTTGGAGGATAGATTCCGGGGAGAAAAATTTCCTGGCTCGGATAGATTTCTCGAGATTTTGGTCATCAGACATTCTAATGGGATGCAGGGATGGATCCTTGTGGTGGTTAATAGAGAGCAGTTTAGTTTTAGAGGCGTTAAAGTTAACCATCCATTTCTTGCCCTAGTTCATAACCGAATGGAGGTCCTTTTCTATCCAAGATGCCAGGTTAATTTTGTCACCATCACTGGATTTGTGTTTGAGGCAGTAGTAAATTGTGGTCTTGTCCGCATAGATGCCGACTTGGGAATCTATGGCGTCAGGAAGGTCGTTTATGAATATGAGGAACAGAGTAGGGTCTAGGATGGAGCCTTGAGGAACACCTGCATTAGTGGAATAGGAGCTGGAGATGAATCCATTGAGAACGACCTTCAATTCACGGTTTGACAGGAATGATTGTATTAGGTCAAACAATCGACCTGTGATGCCATAACCCTGGAATTATTATTATTATTATTATTATTATTATTATTATTATTATTATCATTATTATTATTATTTCCTTTGATATCTGTCGTTTACACATTTCTTTCCGGGTCCCGCTCAGGGACCTAAGGTTAGAAATGGCATCATGACACTTTCCACTGAAAAAAAAAAATTATTACATAGATAAAGCCCTTCGTAAAGTGTGGGCTGTACTTGTCAGAACAATTTTTTGTATCTCTTTGAGGCATGGACTTCCAGGGATCCCTTCAATTAGTCTAATGGAATCTTTTCCAATCAGTCCAAGGGCTCCTACTACAACAGGGATTGTTGATGTTCCCATGTGCCACATTTTTTAGATTTCTATTTCAAGGTTCTTGTATTTTGACAGCTTTTCGAATATCTTCAACCTAAGGTTAAAAATGGTATCATGACACTTTTCACTGCAAAAAAAAAAAAAAAAAAAACAATTACATCGATAAAGCCCTTCGTAAAGTGTGGTCTGTAATTATTATTATTATTATTATTATTTTTATTTCCTTTGATATCTGGCGTTTACACATTTCTTTCCGGGTCCCGCCCAGGAACCTAAGGTTAGAAATGGCATCATGACACTTTCCATTGCAAAAAAAATTAAAAAAATAATTACATAGATAAAGCCCTTCGTAAAGTGTGGGCTGTACTTGTCAGAACAATTTTCTGTATCTCTTTGAGGCATGGACTTCCAGGGATCCCTTCAATCAGCCTACTGGAATCTTTTCCAACCAGTCCAAGGGCTCCAACTATTATTATTATTATTATTATTATTATTATTATTATTATTATTATTATTATTGATACTCAATTTTAATATATCTATATAATTCTACATTATCTGTACACAGTGCATTGTATGCATTAATTTAAGATTTAAAATGTTAAAGTGGTAATTTATATATAGTATCGACCCATCGTGTTTTGGTAAAAAACGAAGTGAAATAATAATATTAAATCCTGTCATAAAAGTAATATTCAATGCGAAAAGTCTTCACCTAGAACTGATCAAATATAACAACGTTCGAATTCTCTTAACAAGGAAGAGATAAAAATTAAATCTAAAATTTAAATTTAAATTTTTTAAAAAAATCTGTATTTTTATTTATTATTTCCTCAATTTCCATTTTTATTTTCCGTTGTCCGATTAATTATTCACAAATATTATTTTTAATCTTTAACGATGGTTCATTAAATACGGATTATATATGATTTTTCTCGGCAGGCAGTTGATTCGATTGTGAGCGTATGTATATATATGAACTGGTGTTTATGTGTAGATATGGGATATATGAATGTTTTATATGTTGCAGATGTGTGGGTTGATCGGGGTGTTTTGTTGTAATTGCATGAGTGTAGGTTTGTGGCGTTGGGTATTGTTTACAAATGAAAAACATTTTACGCCCTTTCCTGTCAGATGCTTTGATAAATAAGCATTTTTCTTTCACATTTCCCTCTCTCTCTCTCAATCTTTCTCTCTCTCTACGCACATATATATATATATATATATATATATATATATATATATATATATATATATATATATATATATATATATATATATATGTACTAAGAAAAAGGTAATTCCAAAACAGTAGCCGCCGTTGCTCTTCATTAATACACCACATATATGTTTATGGCTTTAGGGCACGTCGTGGCAGTGTAATGGTTAACAAGCTTGTCTCGCTAGAACAATTACGATTGAGTAGTGAGTTCGATCCTCACTGGGTGTCACCATACGTTCGGCCTTGTGCCACATCTAAGCTATGCTTGGAAAATCGCTATATGTTTACGTTTTTTGTGTATTTTAACAATTGAGCAGCAGTGTGCAAATTAACGATGACCCACCCGGTGCCGTGCTAAATGGATCCCGTTGACGCGTACTGATATCGCTATGGAAGAGGGTTCGTATATGTAATACGCTACATATTTTCAAGGACGCTTTCTTCATTTTTAGCAATTCATTTTAAACTTTAGAAATTATAATTTAAAAAATGGGGAACAATTCTTGTAAGAATTTATTAGTCATTGAAAGACATTTTTTTAATTCACACTATATACTTCATTTATATTATTTATGATAGCAATTAAAATCTTGATGTCAATAATTAGATAGTTTTAATGAAGGTTTTATGTTAAGATTCGGGGCATTTCTTGTGGAATTTGGTAATAGCTCGGGGGAAAAATAAATTTTAAAAATATCTGATGATAACGTAACTCTTAGTAGGACGAGAAATAAGCAGATTCTGAAATTACAAATTGAATCTATGGACTGTCAAGGATTACTCGGGCCTTCCAAAGTTTATACAGAAAATATTGTGCTTTGGGAACTTTTTCAGTAACCATAATTTTAGTTGTAAATATGTAACATTTATTAAGATAATATACAGATATCTTTCCTTAGCTGTTTATAAATTGTACACTGTTCAATTATTTACGTTAACAACGAATTATTTTAAATAGAAAAACTGCATTTGGATTAAACGAAAATTTCTTACAATATAATGCATATTACTTAATACATTTCTTCTTGCGGCTGATTTTGATAGTACAGGTACACTAGTATAATAGTATTAACGCTGTTTGTGTCTTGTTTCGTTACTATTGTTGGTGAGATGTTGTTAGTGATATCAGTGCGAACCAGCCTGGGATTTCTGTTAGCAGTGGCTGTCTGCTCTGTTTCTTACCGGTCGGGGTACTTCCAGCATGAGAGCGATGTAAGGAACGAGCGAACGAACGAAACAACGAACGAGCGAACGAATGGACGGACGAACAGAGAGGTGAGTGAATTGATGAACTGCTGAATGTTCAAGACAGATGTGCACAGCTGATAAGCGCGTATTCGTCCGCTTATATTCCTTTCCCTTGTCTCTCCTTTTCCGACTTTCAGTTTCGCTCTTGAGTCATCGGTACACGCAGTCAGTGAACAGACCATCTCCACAGTTTGTTTTTTTTTTTTTTTCGTTTTTCATTAGCGTCTCCGTATGAAGACGTGAGTACATTGGTATAAGTGCGCGTGTGTTTTACAGCGTTCGGTAAGTGTGCATTTTATGTTCTTGCCTCCGTCATGGTTCTCCCAAATTCGTAATTAATGTCTCATTATTAGATCGCACCTTATTGTCCCTCTTGTAACTCTCCTTTCTTACAACTGATCGTTAGTCCTTTTGTCCGCCTATCCTTTACTAAATTACTGACACAGCAAACGAAGTTGACAAGATCTATGTTCGCCTAATTTATTGTTTCGTCTGAGAACTTTATTTCACATTCGATTTTAAATCTACCGTTTGATACAGGGGAAAATAATAAAAGTAACCGGTTTCTTTCTTCATCTATGTGTCTTGTTCTTTTCAGCACGTAGGCGACCATGGCTCTCCACATTTTAGAATTTTTTGTTTTTTTACAATTCCTTACACTCCCGTTCTGTCGTCTATTTCCCTTAGCAAGTCAGTCTGCTGTTTTCCTCTGTTTTTTTTTGTTTTTTTTGTCTTCTACATGACTTTGGGTGTCAAATTTTCCAAGCCTCCCTTCCTCATTATATGTCGAGGAAATTTTACCTTTCTGATTCTGACTATTTAATATGCCTTATTGTTTCCATTTTCCTTAAGACTTCCTCGTTGTGTACAAGATACATCCATCGCATTCTCAGCATCCTTCTGTAGAACCAAGTTTTTGTTGCCTTCATTCATCTCTTCATCAGTGAGGAAATTTTCGACCATCACTGTCATATAGTAGGCATTCATTTATCTCGCGAGATAAAGGTAGCACCCTGTTTGTTCAAAATTCAGTTCTTTGGTGCTGAGACTAGAGTGATCTCTCCACGATGGAGGTCGATGGAATATGGAGTCCGTGCGCTGCCCAGACTACATGGCGCTACCCTCTCGTCCGTACTGACACGATACAAAGAAATACACGTATGAAATTTGGGGCCGGCTTAGTTGCCGGAATTAGCGAAAAGTTATCAGTATTGGCAGCCAAAGGCCTTCAAGGATCCACTCCAGGTTTTCTGTCTAGATTTACTTCCATATCCTTTCCCGTGTTTGGATATGACCACAAGGCATTGGAGATGTAAAAATGCGGTTTTCCTTCCCTACATGGACTGTTTTACTCGGGCTGTAGAGCTTCATATACCCGAAGCGGGTCGTTATGTGATGCCTGTCGTGCGCTTTCGCCCATTCTCCGGCTTGTCGCTAGACTTAGTTGTCAGAGGTTATTTCAGACGCATACGAACTGAAGGTATAGACATTGGGAGCTTCTCACCACTACCAGATCCGGTTATGACAACCTTTGAAACATAATGTTCGTATATATTACGTGTTTTAAAAGCTCACCCCAAAATTAACATTGTTTTAAATATATAAAACGATAGATTATAAATTCTTGGTGTAATATTTCTGACTTTTAGATGCCATATGTATGTGGATAGTGTAGTGCTGTTCGAGTATTTTCTTTTGGAGAATGAAAGGTTGTGGTTGTTTTTTCTCTTCTTGAATGGTCCGTCAGTGGCACCGATGTAGTACATTGTGCTGTTGTTTGCACTTAACCTTGGCTTTATATATTATATTCGTTTGTTGGCAATATCAACGTCGCTAGTAGTTATGTCTACACAAACATGTATATGCAGAAAAGCTGAGTATCATCTACCATGTATTCAACTGTGAAAGCAGAATAACATGTATAATATTTTTATTACTTCATGGAAGAAAATTAAATTTCGACATTAACTGACCCATAAGGAGATGATATGCCGCTAAACAAACAAATCAACCAATCAAACAAGAATAGTAAAAGAGAAATAAAAAAAAATCGTTGTTAAATTGTCCATTCTCTCTTAAAATATATGTAGCATAATGAGAAGCCACGTATACTTTCTTGATATGTATATAATATGGAGAAAACAACTGAAAAGTTGCAAATTAAAAAAATTGAATGTATTTTTTTTGAGGAAGTATTTATATATATATATATATATATATATATATATATATATATATATATATATATATATTTGATATTTCAGATCTTCCCCGATCTTTCTTTAAAAAAAAAATATTTTTTTTTAATTTGCAACTTTTCAGTTGTTTTCTCCATATGATATACATATCAAGAAATTATACGTGGCTTCTCATTATGCTATATATATATATATATATATATATATATATATATATATATATATATATATATCACTAAATTGAAGCACAAAGAGAAAGATTTTAAAGTCAGAAAAGGTTTAATAATCTATATAATAAATTCCAATGTCAGTGTGTCACTATCTCACGCTTTTTCAATTAAAGGGACACAACTCTCAACAGCTCATCTTCTATATAATAAATGCTAATGTCATTGCGTTACTGTGTCACACCTTTTCAACTTTAAACCTAGAGGATGTAGCCTAACATATCATACCATCTTTGAATCGGACCAACTCCATGAGCAAAGAAATGCATGGTCGTCAGCAAAAGGATGAGCCCAAAATGCAAATTAAAAATCTGGGATAATAAATTAAAAAAGTACAGAAATTTAAATATTTGGGAAGTATTCTAACAGAGGATGGAAAGTGAGATCCGAAGATGTATTGGGATGGCCAAACATGCATTCCAAAAGCTAAGCAGAGTATTAAAGAGACAGAAAAATTCTGTTAGAAACAAAGAAAAGCGTACTGAACTTCTATGTGATATATTCTATTTAAATTTCTGTTCCTCGGGATATTTCTTTAAAGATCTGAAGTTGCAGCACTCTGTGCTTAAGCATTCTTAGAATCTTCAAATTGGAAAATATACCGACTACGTATTCCACGGAGTATAAAAGACGCTGCTTATTAACTCAAGCCGAAAATTATGTTTTTAATTTTCAGTGTCAGATCATTAAAACAAGCACGTGTGCATCATTGAATTTTGTGGCCTGGTCTCATTGGAATTCTCACAAATTTTATGGCTCTGGCTACATCACACATTCTAATTCTTCCTTCTTTGTTTTCATTTCACATGGTGTAACTTTAAATATATTTTATCGAATATATATATATATATGTATATATTGCGTCTGATTGTCTAGGTCACAGAGCATGTGGATGTATGTGCATATGTTTATCGATGTCTATGTGTAAGGAAAGTGCATGCACGTTTGGTTGTGTGTGTGTGTATGTGTGTGTGTTCGTTTTTTTAATCAACGGTCGTGTCTCGTCACCGTTTTTTGTGTGTATATATATCTAAATATGTCTGGGCGCTTATGTATTACCTGAGTGTGTTTGGATTGTTTTACGTGAGAGGTGATCATCAGAGTTATACTCGTTGAATTAAAATGTATACATTTTTGTCTAGAGCTATCAACATCCTTTTTAACGTAATTTCAATGAAAAAATAAATAAAATAACATGTATTTTTTATTTTCTCCTTGGTAATTGTATAATTTTAAACTTAATAGAGATTTGATTTAGATTTCTAAATAGGTAATTTTTTTACTTTTAATTTTAATTTCAAATTTTATCATATAATTTAATACTTATTAGTTAGGACATATTCTATTTTACTAGAACCCCAACTTTAAAGTTTTTAATATCTATGATAACCTGGCTTCGTTGTCAAATGTTTTGAATTCTCATATACTTGTATTTTGATTGGTCATTCTAGCTTATGTAACAGCGTTTACCCCTATCGAAGGATCATTAATTAATTTGAAACTTTTAAAACCATTTATTGTACATTCAACATCATCACTTGATAAGACACCAGGAGTGTTGTAGTGATTTTATAACATATTTATGTTATAATATTTAAAAAAATAATTTATATATATATATATATATTATAATAAAGATAAAGAACAGTAAGATATATAATCCGGTATTCTTATTAATATTTTTATTTTTACAATAAATCATTCAATAAATAAGGTGAATGTTTCGGTATAAGGACTTCTAATACAGATAGAAGCTTACTCTTTTTTACTTTTTTTTGTTTTACTTCTTTTTCACATGGATTTCATTTCTTTTGCAGATTAAAAAAAAACTTTGAGAGTTTTGGCGATTAACAAAGATGGCAGACCAAGAAGCATGCTCTAGGATTGAACAGCGATCAGTTATCAAGTTTTTGGTTGTTGAAAGGTGCAAACCAGTTGAAATTCATAGGAGAATGTCAACTGTGTATGGTGCCACATGTTTCAACCAAAAAATGTCTACAAGTGGGCTAAATTGTTTAAAGAAGGACGGAGCGGTGTTGAGGATGAAGACAGGCCTGGGAGGCCTACAGAAGTGATGTCTCATGAAGTGATCGAATCAGTCAATGACCTCATTTAGTCTGACAGAAGGGTGACAGTGGATGACATTGCAAGAACTTTGAGCTTATCTGTTGGGATCATCAGTCAGAAGGACTCATCTTGCATCATGAAAACGCAAGGCCTCACACAGCAGCCAAAACGGTGCAGACCATCAACGAGCTGGGCTGGGAACTGCTCCCTCACCCCCCTTACAGCCCAGACCTTGCCCCTTCAGACTTTCACCTGTTTGGTCCCTTGAAAGCGTTCACGAGAGGCACAAAGTTTAAAAGTGACGATGAAGTCAAAAGTGTTGTGTGCGACTGGCTGAGACATCAGTCCAAAGATTTTTACGCTGAGGGAATACGGAAGCTTGTGCACAGATGGGAAAAGTGTTTGACAGTACTGGGAGACTACGTTGAAAAATTTTTAAAAAATAAGCTTCTATCTGTATTAGAAGTCCTTATACCGAAAAATTCACCTTCTTTATTGAATGATCCTCGTATATATATATATATATATATATATATATATATATATATAGAGAGAGAGAGAGAGAGAGAGAGAGAGAGAGAGAGAGAGAGAGAATTATAGATTTATAGAGATAGATATGTCCGAATGCGCAAGAAAAATTTTCTTTGATGGACTTTTTTGAGGCAAATATAAGGATTTTATTTTGAAACATATTTATAAACAGTTTTCATGTTTTTAATTTCAGGCTAAATGTAAAAGTCTAGGTAAACTATGAAGGATACTAAATGTTACTTTTTTAATATGATTTCATGCCTAATAAACAAAATGACGTAAATTTTCTTTTCTTTTCTATTTACGCTACGTCCCTGATATTGAGCATTTTCACCCTTTAATTATAGCCTACCTTAAAATTATTGTTTTATCATATATATATATATATATATATATATATATATATATATATATATATATATATATATATGTGTGTGTGTGTGTGTGTATGGTGATAATTTACGTTATTCGGAGTATTTCCTCATCTTTCTCGCCATAATTATTACAACGTTTCGGCCGTTGTACGCTCCGGCCTTCTTCAGGTGGTTGGAATGTCGAACAGAACCTTCTATTTCGCTCACTGTAGACTGTTCTAGTTTCACGTGCCATGTTTAATGGATGTCAGTTATCAGTTATCTCCTGTTAATTCCCCTCTAAAAGTTCTCCACTGCCTTAACCGGCTATTGAACTCACACTCTAGCTCCTGTCACTTAATCTAACTAACGCCTTTATCTACTATGCCATGTGTCCTTGAAGACATCTGTGTATGAATTTCTAATGTCTTTAGCAATCATTTTTGCCAGTGCTCATATTGCAATTCTTTGCTCTCATCACTGTATGTTTTTTACCAGAGCTCATATTGTAAATTTTGTTGATTTTGTTGCTTTTCTTTGGCACTCCTTATTACTGGATCCTATACTGTATTCATTTCTATGCTTGGTTGGCTCAGGAGATTTTGTGGTTTAGCACCTGAAAAAGGTTAGTGCGTACAAGGGCCAAAACGTTGTAATAAATATGGTGACAAAGATGAGGACAATAGTCCGAATAATATAAATAGTGTACATAATACCTCATCTCAGAAATATAGACAAATACGAAATACTGACTCCTCTTTTGTGTTCGTCTAATTTTTTTCACATATATATATATATATATATATATATATATATATATATAATTAAAAATTACACGGTAATTGTTTCGAAATCTTTTGTGTTCGTCTAATTTTTTTCATATATATATATATATATATATATATATATATATATATATATATATATATAATTAAATAATTCATGGAGTCTGAAAGAAACCTCAACAGAATGCAGAAAGCACTGGACGGCCGTTTCGTCCTATATTTGTGACTCATCAGCAGTGCGCATCCACTACCGAAAATTGAAACCCTGACAGTAAAGTTGCCAAGCAAACATCATACCTACTGTTCCAACGGGCCTCGGTGACGAAGAGGTAGCAAATCAGACTCAATATAGCGCCGCTCGCTTACATATTCCGTGGTGGAACTCAGCCGAAGTTCTCTGTCACCATAGGACTGTGCCCCCAGGAGCCACGACTACTATCACCAAGCCGCTCAAACTGAAGCATTAGAAGCCGGATCAAGCAATGATATACATATGATAGAAATTGTAAGGAGGATTTGATTATTATAATTAAGAAATTCATTGAACTGAAAGAAAGCTCAACAGAATGCAGGGGTTGAGGCCCGTTGGAACAGTTGGGATGATGTTTGCTTGACAAACTTACTGTCATGGTTTCAATTCTCGGTAGTGGATGCGCACTGCTGATGAGTCCCAAATATAGGACGAAACGGCCGTCCAGTGCTTTCTGCATTCTGTTGAGGTTTCTTTCAGTTCAATGAATTACTTAATTATAATTATCAAATCCTCCTTACAGTTTCTATCATATATATATATATATATATATATATATATATATATATATATATATATATATATATATATATATGATTAAAAATTACACGGTGATTGTTTGGAATTTGAAGTGATTTTCCGTCAGGTCTGAAGAATGAAGAGAACAAATACTCCCTGTGGATTATTTGCTTTACCTAAGATGTATGCTGGGTACAATTTCAATGGTATCATGATGTTTCTGGAGATACTTTGGAATCGACCCAAGAGCTCCAAAACAATTGGCAAAAAACTAGCATGCATATTCCACATTCTCTCAAAATCTGAGCTCACCTCTGTGTACTTTGCGATAATTTCACCTTATTTACCTACAATGCAGTGCTCTCCAGGGCGTTTCACGCCTATCATTAGACATAAGAACTTGTTTTTTACAATCGATATTTTGTCTAGTCTGGCGGCTTCAATAAATCTGAGTTGTGAAGCCCCATAGGAGCTTCGTATGCTAATTTTCCAATACTTTCTCGCCTTACGTTTTTACAATTTGTTGGAAGTTTGAAATCCATACTTCCGTCACAAGACTAATGGCGATGCAAATAAATTTTGCCATGATGCCTCTTGTATTGTCATATATATCATTATCATTATTATTTACAATTCTTTCGTCAGTCCCAAGAGCAACTTAAGGTAGATCTTTACTGAATAAGGTTATTGTTTTTGATTGATTCATTGATCTTTTTTCTATGACTAATCAATTTGTTTGCAGGTTATTTAAAACCAGAAAATATTTTTAGATTTTAAAATATATATATTTTTTTTAGATAATAATGGATTAGGGAAACAAGTCTTACTTATTAACCCATAGCTGGTGTGAGAAGAGGTGGATTCATACCTTCCCAAGATTATTTGACCGTAAGTAAATATAACTTGATTAACGGGGATTAGAACTCGGTTCTCCAGTTAACAGTTCTGTGCCATTATCTTTTCTTTACACTACCGGCACAACTCAAGCGGTCACCCGTATAGGTACTGACATGGCTCGACGTTACTTAACTTCGATGGTTTTACAAGAACCAATGTTTCAACGTGATGCAAAACCACGGCACAGTTCAGGTACTATTCACAAATTATTAATACAATAACCCGATAGAAAAAAATGTCTGACACCATTTAAGTGTAAATATCTATGACCAATGTAATTATTTATGAGTTTGGTTTGATCGGGAACAAAAGATCAACGCAAATCCATAAATATTTTCATTGGTCACATTACTACGTGCCAATCCCGACGACTTACGTTACATTTTTCCGAGCACAGCTCCATTAGAACTCATTTAAACACACAAACGTAAAACTCCATCCGAAAGATACTAGTAGAAATTACAAGCATAATAACCTCATGCACATGTAAAAAATTGATTAAAAATAATTGAAAACCTAATAATAAAAAAAGACAAAAAACCAACAGCCAATAATAGTAACTACGAACATGGTCACAATGTGCTGACTGTGTTTGGAAAATAAAACATCGATATAACTCTAGATATACACACACAGGCCAAACCTTCAGTTAAAAAGTAAAAATAAAATCATCCTTTACAGACGAAAGTTCTCGGGAACGTAGAACATTTGTATGGTTTTAAAATATTTGTCTCCAGAAAAGAAAACATTTATACGAGCAAAAGAAAGATTGGATAAAAAAGGTTAATGACAGTACGTTGTCAGTCGTCTGTAAAGAAATATATATATTTATATATATATATATTTAAATATATTTGCGACGGTACAGAAGGGTATCAAGGCATAAAAAACAATTTTTTTATTAACAGCCATGTTAGATTTAAAATAAAAACACCAGTTTCGTCCGCTCTCATCAGAACTGTTTAAAGGGGAATAGAAATTATGAGAAAAATATCTGTTATGGATGACATGAATGAAGGGCAGGGAAGAGAAAGATAAATACAAGTGTATATAATTAAAGTAATACCACACAAGATGCTAGAGACCCAGCACAGCAAGCCCAAGCAAACAGTCCCTTTGTTTGCAAAGTGACGGTCGCCTGGACCTGATGTACAAAGTCTCCAACACCCTGAGATGGAATACTGAGTGTGCCCTGGTCAAAACGGAAAACCAGGTTACACTAAAATCCAACGCACAAGTAGGATTATTTATTAGATGATCCGCAATCGACGACCCATACGTATTTCGAATGGAATCGCCCAACGAAAAATTATTGTTTAATATTTTCGTAGATACGTGTTGTTTTATTCTAGCGTCCAAACGCTGTGTCGTTCTACCTATGTAGTCGCATCCACAACTACATTTGAAACGATAAATAACTGAATTAATATGGTGTGTGTGTGTGTGGGGGGTAGAACATCTTTACACACAGATGAAAGGACAGACCTAGTTTGAAAAACAACACGGACGTTCGCTGCAAAATAACATTCCCGTGAACTACATGAAATCTGCTTGGCAAAGGACTCACTAATCCTACCCAACCACGGTAAACGGAGATAGACCGGGCATTTACCAACCATAGCAGGCTTAATTTTATTAAACATTGCAGTCTTATCCCGAATAACCGATTGAACAACGTCCAACGGATAACCATTGTCCACAAAGATACCAGTTAGACAACTAATTTCATCTTTAACGGTGCTATCCGAGCAGATCATTAACGCCCTATGGGTCAAAGACCTAATCAAATTGATCTTTTGTCGCCTAGGACAAAAAGAGTCCCATCGGGTATAAAGAACTGTAAAAGTAGGCTTCCTATAAACGGAAGTAATAAACACGGAAGGAGTTCTGTGAACCAAAACGTCTAGGAAAGGCAATGAACCATTGACCTCCCTATCTACCGTAAATTTAAGGGCCGGATGAACACCGTTGAGTAGGGAGAAAAAGTGATCAACTTCCGATTCATGGGAAAACACACAAAAGGTGTCATCAACATAACGAAAGTAAACTTTGGGTCGGGAAAAACCTGACAGAAGGCTTTCCTCGTAAAAACCCACAAAAATGTTTGCCAAAACAGGACCCAAAGGAGAACCCATCGCCACACCGTCAATCTGACGATACATAATATTGTCAAAACTGAAATCCACAGACATAGTGGCAGATTTCATGAGTTCAACGAAAACATCTTCAGGTATAGTCGGAGGAGTTAAATTACTACGGTATAACATATCGCTGCAAATATTAATAATCTCCGGCAAAGGAACACAAGTGAAGAGGCTGCAGATGTCAAACGGACACATAAATCCACCAGTAGCATCACAATTCCGAATGAATTGGGAAAATGTAAACGAATCCTTAATACAGAAATTACTATAACGCTGCAAAACTGGTTCCGACATTATAGCCAGCCACTTTGCAACTTTATGCTGTGAAGAACCAATCATCGATAATATGGGTCTCAACGGAACACCATCCTTATGAATCTTGGGTAATCCATACAGACGGGGACGATTCGAGCCAGGCGGTCTCAGTTGCCCCGCCATTTCAGAAGGAAGAACACCACTTTTTACCCATTTGACCAGACGTTTCTGAAATCGAATTTCCGAAGTCAGCGTGGAGTCATGAGTGTCAACGGAACCAAGACGTTGAAACTTGGAAGGGTCGTTAAGTATATTTAACATTTTATTAATGTAATCATGGCGGTCCATGAGGACAACGCCAGATCCTTTATCTGGTTTCGTAATAACCAACGACTGGTTGTTCTTGAGGGTTTTGATAACCCTATGGTGTTCGCTTCTCCATTTCGATTCAGAAAAAGAAATAGGAGAACTAGCATAAGAATGAGCCAAATCATTCAACTTAGCTCGAAAGTCACTGGATTTATCATCGGACACAGGTTGAAGCTTCGAGAGTTGAGCGTAATATACTTCGAATTCAGAGAAAATATTTTCCCTGTTAATAGAAGTAAACGTGATATTAAAGTCTAGGCCATGGGCCAGGACGGCAACCTCAATCTCGGAAGGAGAATAAGACGACAAATTAACTACATTTTTTGTAGCATTTGGTTCAACCTTACAGCCAGATCTCTTGAAAATCAGATGTTGTAGCTTTTTCTGAAAAATGACATCTGTCTTAGCACGGCAGCGCGCAGATATCAAACCTACATAACGGGCAAAGCGGATCCTATCAAAATATGATAAGTACTTGTATGCCTCACGCCATAACAGATTATATCTTCTTAGTAGGACCAATACAAAAGTAGAGCTTAAATTATAATTATTTTAAAAACAATATGATTCCTTCGCTACATAAGAGTTTTCAAAAAACGAGAGCCGAAACCCTCAATATAATTATTAAACTTAAATTGAATTAAGGTATCAAGTCCCGTTTCATCCTCAAGCGGAAATTTAGGAATAACCAATCTTGAAATTTACGTATATTTATAAGCATGTTCATTCGTAAAATTAATTACTATGGAAACGGCTGGGGCGGCCATTTATGTTAGGTGGTGTAATAGTATATTCTTATCCACATATCAGTCACCTTTTGAAATGGGGTCGAGCCAAGGTAGGGTGGGGTGTCTATTTCAAAGCGGATGATGGCATTCATGTACACTCATAGTCTGGTTAGTTTAAAGCGAAAGTTTTTATTTTTATTTATCTATTTATTCATTTAATGAAACCTTAATTGAATTTAATTTTAATAATTATATTGAGGGTTTCGGCTCTCGTTTTTGAAACATGATAACTCTTATGTAGCGAAGGAATAATATTTTTTTACAAATAATTATATATATATATATATATATATATATATATATATATATATATATATATATATATTGACCTCAATCAATGCAATAATTCGACTACGATGCAAGAGGACACTGTCCGTGAAAGAGAATGAAATATGTTTAAATGGAACCGGAAACACATTCCTAAAAAGGAAACAATGAATAAACCTTTTTAAAAAACAGGAGAGGAATTTGCCCCGGACGACAGGCGAACATATATATATATATATATATATATATATATATATATATATATATATATATATATATATATATATATATATATATATATTAGTGAATATACATAAAATCCAACGACGATAACACGGATCACAGTTTCATATAGTTTACGCAATTTCAGGTGCGGATTCTGACCGTTATCTCTCGCGTTCTCGGACCGGAGTAATAAATGGTCTTATGTATGTACAAGTATTTGTGTGTGTATATACATTGTTATCCTACCCATTCCTACATATATATATATATATATATATATATATATATATATATATATATATATATATATATATATATATATATATATATATATATATATATATTTCGATAGATAGATGGTTACATAGATAATATGTTGAATCAGACCAGGAA
Organism: Acanthosepion esculentum; assembly: GCA_964036315.1. Taxonomy (NCBI): domain Eukaryota; kingdom Metazoa; phylum Mollusca; class Cephalopoda; order Sepiida; family Sepiidae; genus Acanthosepion; species Acanthosepion esculentum. The sequence goes on along the minus strand of OZ038511.1, from coordinate 20,252,297 downwards.
ACATTAGTATCAAAAAGCGCTCAATGCTGGTGGGAAAAATAAAGTCAAAGTAAAAAATTAGATGCAGTGCTTTTGACTTAAAAAATCAGAGATCAGTTGAATCTGCTAACTTTGTTTCAATATATATATATACATATATATATATATATATATATATATATATATATATATATATATATATATATATATATATATATGAATTTTTGCATATATATATATATATATATGTATATATATATATACATATACAAAAACATATATATATATATATATATATATATACAAACACCCACAAACACACAAACCCACAAACACGCACACACACACACACACACACACACGCACACACATATATATATATATATATATATATATATATATATATATATATATATATATATATATATAAACAAAAACGCTAGATTACGACTATGTAGCGAATTCGCTTCTCACTTGGAGTTTCATATTTCTGACCTTGGGCAACAACTAGGATATGATTAGTAAGTCATGAAGGACAGGTTTGTCTACAAATCTCTGATGTTCCTTATATATATATATATATATATATATACATTTAAAAAAAATCCGTTTGTATATAATCCAAGTGGGTCCTAATAATATAAATGTGAAAAAAAACACTGATCTACAAAAAGAGCTCAATATATTTATTATAACAGAGCCTATAACTTACACAACAGAGAAATCAAAATTACTTCATGGGTATAGTTTATTTCAACCGACACAGAGTATGTCAGTCTTATTTCACCCGGACAGTGGACTGTTTTCAGTATGGTACCTAGAGATTTAACAAACACAGCAGATGAAAAATTGATAGAGAGCCTACCCATATCGAAACGTCGACAGGACAGACCTACAACTACTCGGGCATGAGGTCATTTTGGATTTCTTTGTTGTGTAATGCAATGCTCTTGAACTAGACTCGATCTCTCGTAGCTACTTACGTCTTTCATATAGTAACAACGTTAAAATTTTCCTTTACCCGCTTCCGTGCGACGTTAGCTCGGGGGTAGAATCTCTGAGTGATTCAATGTCGATCTGGTTTTGATCCCGGCTTGAAAGCAATCGTATGTCTAGCCACACTGATGAGCTACGAAACAGTCTGTTTGTGGATGACTATATTATAAAAATACTTTGACCTTGTTCTTTTTTGTGGGGTCTTGTCCTGTTCCCTTTAGTCAAAATAGTCTACTTTTGAACAAATGACGAATGTTACATTTACTCACCATTCATCTGCAAATATTATACACTTCTTTTATTTTTTCAAATAAAATTATTGTTCGCGTACTTTTTACCACGTGACAATTAGAAATATTATAATAAACATTGTTATAGTTTACTGTGGCCTAATTGTTTAAAATTGGTTTCCCTCACGGAAAAGGGGAATAAAATTTTGATTATGTCAGGGGGCACATTTTATTTAGTAGGACTTCTCTATCCCTAGGACGGTAAACATAATACTTCCAATAAACAGGGCTATCTGTTCGTACATATTAAACCACTATATATATCATTTTCGGCAATAAGAAATAATTTCATTTGGAAGATATCTGTTAATTACTAAAAGATTACTTTGATATATAATATTGATATCGTGGATATATATATAATATTGATATATATATATATATATATATATATATATATATATTGATATATATATATAATATTGATATCGTGGATATATATATAATATTGATATATATATATATATATATATATATATATATATTGATATATATATATAATATTGATATCGTGGATATATATATCGATATAGCGGATCGAAATTTTAGTTTTTATTTCTTTCTTAAAACTTCGCATAATGAACAGAATTAAAATTATAATTATAATTTAAAATTAATATATTTATTGTCTGTGAAAGCCTTGTTCGCTTTCCAGTCCCATTTCGAAAATTAACTTATTTAAATACTGATTTAAATTAAATTATTAAACGTAATATATAACTAACATCTTTAATTCGGGAACGAGATGAAGCTATTATTTTGTCACGAAAATAATATCATTTTAAATTAGTTAATATAACTTTCCATAATGAATGGGCAGAAAGAAATATTTGCAGAATAGCAAACGTTTCATCTTTTCGATACGAATGGAAAAAATAATATAAATGTACAGGGTGTCACTAAATTATCTGTACAATTTAAAAAATTAATGAAAAATAAAGATAAGGGTTCTTTTATCATATCGCTTAGTTTTTCAACCAGGTTACCTGAATCTTATATAAAAGTACAGTGTGTGTGTGTGTGTGTGTGTGTGTGTGTGTCCAAGCAACTTCTCCGCTCCCACTGGTCTGATTTTAATGATTCATAGCTCATTCAAAAGCCCTAATAAAGTTAGCCGCAAGGAACGAGCTCAGATCCAGGGTTGCCAGATTGTGCGAGGTTAAAACTATCTATTAATATATTATATTCCATAATATAGGTTTTACTTAATTAACTATAATCTTTCTCTAACTCTTCAAATGTTGAATGAATAACTAATTCTAATTTGTTTTCCGATCTTTACACTATATTAATTGTATCTTAGAAATTGTCCCCCTGTTGTCACCTATGAAATAAAAATAATCGTTTATACGGTAAGGATCTACGTACATCAAATCGTCTTTAAGTGGCAGCAGAAGAATTATCGTTGGACTTTGAGAAGCTAAGCTTAAACATTAATTCAATACTTAAATGCAGCGAACAATTTTGAGTTCTTCTGTAGATTATGGATGCCTATTGCATCTACTTCTCCCTAGCTATTGTGATGATGGCCAAAACAAGCGTCCTCCACAGGAGGTAGATTAAATGCAGACCGATAGGGTTGCTTTTAAGCTAGTTCTTAATATGTAAAGAGTTGAATAATACAAGATGTGGTGGTAAAATTTTCGCTATTGTTTTCCGTATTGCCTGGGGAACACGACCAAATAAAGAATATGATGCAATGCATTGAACGCCTACATTGTCCCTTTTGGAAAACCATAGTCAACCTATTCCAAGGTGTTCCATTTTTAATCATTTTACCCCAATGAAGGTAATAAAGCAACTAAGATTCAAGAGGGTACTGAGTGGGAGAGAATATGAGAAAAAACACTATTAAGAAGAGTGAACAATTAAAGAAAAAGAATAAAGAAAAACGGAAGACAACAATTGACATTGCATTTAAATTTTTGAAGATCAATGTTGACTGGAAAGCAGGAAGCGAATTCCCCAAGTGAGAAAAGAGAATAGACTTATTAATGATAACTCATCATCCCAGAAATTCAGACAGGGAGTAAATCATTTTCTCTTTTTCATATTTGATATTACGGGTCACGATGTACAGTTTTGGAAATCTACAATTTTTAACAAATTTGTGGTACCTCTAGTTGATAATGCGAGGTGTATTAATGCCATGTATTGGTATCCAGTGTACATGCGTTCAGACACTCCCAGACTGTAACCATGTGAAACTGGCAGGTGCATTTGGTCAGGTCTGACTTTGATAGTTGCATTTTGTTTTTTTGTTGTGATTCGTTGACCGATATCTGCATGAATTGCACATATGTGCACCACACTGTCAAAGTACAGACATCAATCAGCACATCATAAACAAAGTCCAACTTTAAGGATGAGACAAATATTAGTAGATACTACTAAAATACTATACAACACCAAATTCAATGAAAGACTTAAAATCCTCAAATCTATTGTTATAGAAAAATAGACAGAAGATAATGATTGACACTGTATTTAAATTTTTGAAGATCAAAGTTGACTGGAAAGCAGGAAGCGAATTCCCCAAGTGAGAAAAGAGAATAGACTTATTAATGATAACTCATCATCCCAGAAATTCAGACAGAGAGTAAATCATTTTCTCTTTTTCATATTTGATATTACGGGTCACGATGTACAGTTTTGGAAATCTACAATTTTTAACAAATTTGTGGTACCTCTAGTTGATAATGCGAGGTGTATTAATGCCATGTATTGGTATCCAGTGTACATGCGTTCAGACACTCCCAGACTGTAACCATGTGAAACTGGCAGGTGCATTTGGTCAGGTCTGACTTTGATAGTTGCATTTTGTTTTTTTGTTGTGATTCGTTGACCGATATCTGCATGAATTGCACATATGTGCACCACACTGTCAAAGTACAGACATCAATCAGCACATCATAAACAAAGTCCAACTTTAAGGATGAGACAAATATTAGTAGATACTACTAAAATACTATACAACACCAAATTCAATGAAAGACTTAAAATCCTCAAATCTATTGTTATAGAAAAATAGACAGAAGGTAATGATTGACACTGTATTTAAATTTTTGAAGATCAAAGTTGACTAGAAAGCAGGAAGCGAATTCCCCAAGTGAGAAAAGAGAATAGACTTATTAATGATAAATCATCATCCCAGAAATTCAGACAGAGAGTAAATCATTTTCTCTTTTTCAAATTTGATTTCATTGGTATTATGGGTCACGAAATATAGTTTTGGAAATCTACACCTTTTACAAATTTGTGAAATTCTACTATCTCCATTTGTTGAACACAACGCATCTAGACAATGCTCAAATAGGAACACTTCCTCATGGTCTCCATTTGTTGCCCGCAACGCATCTGGAAAAGGCGCAGTCTGCTTAAACACATCTGAGCACTTCCTCATGGACTTCCTTGATTGCCCGCAACGCATCTAGACATTGCTCAATCTGCTTATACACATAGGAACACTTCCTCATGGTATACATTGGTTTCACGCAACACATCTAGACAATGCTCAGTCTGCTTAAACACATAGGAACACTTCCTCATGGTATACATTGGTTGAACGCAGCGCATCGAGATAATGCTCAGTCTGCTTAAACACATTTGAACACTTTCTCATGGACTCCATTGGTTGCCCGTAACGCATCTCGACAATGCTCAGTCTGCTTAAACACATTTGAACACTTTCTCATGGACTCCATTGGTTGCCCGTAACGCATCTCGACAATGCTCAGTCTGCTTAAACACATCTGAACACTTTCTCATGGACTCCATTGGTTGCCCGTAACGCATCTCGACAATGCTCAGTCTGCTTAAACACATCTGAACACTTTCTCATGGACTCCATTGGTTGCCCGTAACGCATCTCGACAATGCTCAGTCTGCTTAAACACATCTGAACACTTTCTCATGGACTCCATTGGTTGCCCGTAACGCATCTCGACAATGCTCAGTATGCTTAAACACATCTGAACACTTTCTCATGGACTCCATTGGTTGCCCGTAACGCATCTCGACAATGCTCAGTCTGCTTAAACACATCTGAACACTTCCTCATGTCTTCATTGGTTACACGCAGCGTATCTAGACAAAGCTCAATCTGCTTAAACACATCTGAACACTTCCTCATGATCTCCATTGGTTGACCGCAACGCATCTGGTCGATACTCAATCTGTTTTCTGGAAGAAAGTTTCCAAAAACTTCTTGTGCTAGTCACGGATGCTAAAACGACCTGGTGATGTTTGTTTTGTATACTTTGTATTGTAATTCCGCTGAGCAGTAATATTACGTTTCTTCTTCCGGTGTCTTTAACCAACCCGCACTGTCCTTGTCCTATCTCTGGCCCGATTCTTCTTCTTCGCGCTTTATTCATCAGAATTCGGATGATGAGTTTTGTTACATGGCTCATTAGGCTGATTGTTCATTGTAGTTCACATACATTTGAGCCTGGTTTCTTAAGCATTACTATGAAAATAGATCTGCTGAGATCTTCCGGCATATCCCGACTGTTGTAGATTCCATTTATTATTTATGTGATATTTTCTATGCCAAAGTCACATCTAAGGCTGTCAGCATTTCCGTTACAATTCCGTCCCCCGGATGCTAAAACGACCTGATGAAGATTTGTTTCTATACTTTGTACTGTAATTCTGCTCAGCCCTTGTATCATATGTGGTCGCTATGAACTCGCATATACATTACGTTTTCACTTGCTGTGTTGTCATTTCATATGTTTGCATATGTTTCTGTGAGACTCGGACAAAAACCTAATTACAATGTGCACGTACAATAAAATATAAAAAAGGCTAATCTTTGATTATGGACTCAAGCATAAAACCGACCAATGTTTGCGTATAGCATCAGGCATAACCCCGACCGAAATCTGCTCTTAGCTTCAAACATAACCCCGACCATTGTTTTGCTATACTTCCCGGCATCAGTCTTACAAATAAATCACATTAAAACACCGTCTCCCGTACGATTACCGAAGTTAAGCAACGTCTAGGTTTATCAGTACCTAGATGGGTGACCGATTGGAAATACCAGGTGCTGTAAGCTTGGATGTGCGTGTGGTATGGATAATGGTTCGATATTTTTAAAGGGCTTGCCAAGTTACAATTCTCGTTGGGTTCGTTATATTTACTTACGAGCAAATACGTTTGGAAAAGGCATGAATCCACATCTTCCCTAGCTATGGGTTAATTAGTAAGATTTGTATCATTAAAATATTATTAACTGTCCCCATACACTCTAAAATATTTTCTGGCTTTAAATGACCTGCGAATGGGTTGATAATCTGGAGAAAAAGAATCAAACAATCAGTCTCTGGCATGAACAAGAGTACTTATATTTGGCACTAAATTACCCAATAAATGTTGATATTTCGCGAAAACAACCACCGAAAACTGATATATTAGATTCACGGGTCCAATATTCCTTCATTAGAATGTCCGAATTCTTTGGTTAAAGCGTATCTGGTTTTCGTAACAGAAAAGTCTTTAACCTTTTTGATAATAAATTTCAGACAATGCGTGGTAGGAAAACTACTCCAGGTGTTACTGTTAAATAGGTTCTTATGATTGAGTTGTGTAATGAGTGAAAAAGGATCCGGTGGCAAGTGAAGATTACGAGAATAAAAAGGGGAGGAAGAAGTCAAGATTGAAGTTTTCAAGGGAGCACATACACGAGAAACAGTCCTAGAAATCTGCAGTTATTTATTTAGAATCATGTTTATCCTGTACAAGAACTAGGAACCACTGGAGTTAAGAGGTACATTTTAGGCGGATATGTGATAAGGACAACGCTTAACCCTAGACTTTGTCACGATTATAATAATCGAAAAAAGATCGCCTTGGGAGTCGGTTCCACTCAGCTGTGATTCGTGAGAAGAAGCTGCTCCAATGGAACTTACTGCTCACCAATGAAATACGCAGGGAATGAGGGTGGCTTGCTAGGCTTCGCGTAGGATGGCGCAACTAACGAATGTAGTTCGTCTGAGCACTTTCCATAGCAAGATCGATAGAGCAGTGAGCGTCTTGTGACATTTCGTCTGTGAGGGAGGACACGGATTATTCATTAACCGACGAGAATTAAAATACCATGAAATAATCATAGTGTGAGGTTATGCCACAATAGTAGCATTAGCTGTATAGGATATACACAGTATCAGAGAAATATATTTGGCACACACACACACACACACACACACACACACACACACACATACATACATACATATATATATATATATATATATATATATATATATATATATATATATATGTGTGTGTATGTATGTATGTATACGGACGAGTAATGGATAGCGGCTCGGATTGAGGCATCGGAGAGCCGAGTTGGAATTCCAGTCGAATCCACGTGCTAATACCCTTGGGAAAGATATGAATCCTCTTCTATTTCCCCCAGGTATGGGCAAAGCAGGATAGACTGGATTCTATAGCCTTGGATGGCAACTGGTCAAGGATAAGGACAACTCTGAATTCAAAACCGATCTTCCTGCTGGCGGCTTGTGCAGTAGGTTAACAACATACTCACTTGCAAACTGGCTTGTTACATAAAACGCAACGATATCTTCCGGCCCTATGTTCCTAAAGGCATAATATGTATATATATATATATATATATATATATACTTGTACACACACAAACACACACACACACACACATATATATATATATATATATATATATATATATATATATATATATATATATATATATATATATATATATATGCACACATACATACATATACATATAATCAGTTCCGAACCATGCTGGCGGCTATTCTTCTTTATTTTTTGAAGTTTTCGGATATACAGGCGAGTAAATGTAATTCGCACTGTTTAAAAAACAGAACGTCTATTCTAACACGAGTTTCCACTAAAATAATGCTGCGAATAATAAAAAAAATCTAGGTTTAAAAAATGAATTAATACACACATACACACACATGCATACATACATATATATACACACACACATATATATATATATATATATATATATATATATATATATATATATTCATTAAAAATGTATTAAGAATGTATATATATATATATATATATATATATATATATATATATATATATATGAAGCGTGACAAATCTAAACAAAAACTCCCTTCGTCATCCCATCAATAATAGAATCTAAGATCTGTTTTATTAATGTAGACATTTCTATTTGGAGATTTTTTTTGGAATGGCGTACGTTTTTTAAAACCAGAATTATTTTTTAATTTTATTTTTATAGGTTCGCCTATCGCCCGATACACACCCCTTCCCGGTCTTTTGAACAAGAGCAGCGGTTTACATGTTGTCCCCTGATTAGGATTCAGTTTCCCTTTCCTTGACCTCTTCTTGTCTAGAGTTAACCCTTATCATTCCTTTATACTCCCATGAACTTCACAACTTGCATTTTACACTCATACAAATCAACGCATTAAACATTTAAATTGTGTGGCTCTTGGGGCTTGTAGTGGGTGACATTTACTAAAATAATATAAAAAGATCCTATTAAGGTTTCATAAAATTTCAACTGTTGTCTATTTTTTACACTAAATAAAGTGGATCCTTTTCAAATTAACTGATAAAAAAACCTGAAATAATTTTGGTGTGCGGTTATGCCACTATAGTAGCAGCAGATAAATCATTGGCTGTATAGGATATACATAGTATCAACAAAATGTCCGGTCTCTCTCTCTCTCTCTCTCTCCCTCTCTCTCTCTCTCTCTCTCTCTACATATATATATATATATATATACATATATACATATATATATATATATATATATATAAATATAAATAGATAGATAGAGAGACAGACAGACAGACAGAGAGATAATATTAGTGGTCAATATATATATATATATATATATATATATATATATATATATATATATTACATTGGAATCGTAATCACGATACAATTCATCAGACCTACAAATTCAAAAAGAAATCGGAATATATGTATATAACGGAACAAAACTATATTCCTTACACCTTTACGTTTGTGTAGCGTCACAGATCTAAACGAACCCCCCTCCATTCCCTTAATATTTGAATCTAACTTTTGTTTTCTTAATGTAGATATTTCTGTTTAGAGATTGTGTTTCACGAAAGGCTTAAGGTTTCCGCAATCAGAATTTTTTAATTTTCTATTTATAGGCTCGCCCATCGTTCGATACGCACGCCTTCCCAGTTGTTTAAACAGAAACAGAGATTTACACATTGTCCCCTGTTTAGGATTCAGTGTCCGTTTCCTTGACCCCCTCTTCTAGTCTCAAGTTAACCGTTATCTTTACTTATCTTACTCCCATGAACTTTACCACTTGACCTTTAAACTCATACAACTCAACGCATTAAATCTTTAACTTGTGTCTCTCTTGGGGTCCTGGATCGGTGATCATTACTAAAATAGGGGTTTAGTTGAAAACATTTCTGATGCAATAGATACAATCTCGATATGTAAACATATCACTTCGATGGTCTTCAGCATTTGTCGTGAATTCCACAAGAAACATTAAATATTATTAACATTATAAATCCAGTAGAATACTACATATCCAGAATCACTCCTATCCGGAATCCCTAATATCAGGAATCCCCCATATCCAGAGTGCCTCATATCAGGAATCCCTGATATCCGGAGTGTCTCATATCCGGAATCCCGCATATCCGGACATGACATTGGTGTGTATATTTGAACGATTTGCGTGATATGTAATTGATTTGAAATTTCTTGTTTTTCAGGAAATTTAATTTGGATAACTGTTTTTGCTTATTTCACCCTAATTACTTGTATTGGTTCAAAAGATGATGGGAATAAGAGGAAAAGAACAACTTTGAAGTTATCGCAAAAAGTGGAAATTTTAAACAGATTGACACTCCTGAAAGTTCATTGTAACTAATGGCTGATTTCAACATAGGAAAGTCAACATTTTATGATATAAAATCTTCCAAAGAAACTATTCTCCTGCGTTCACACTCTCACAAGAAACAAGGAAATAAAAAACAGTGACTGAATTAGAAAAATCTATTGAATAGGTTATCAGTTTTTATGGCATGAAAGCCAGCATTCAGCTTTAACGATTGCAATAAGGCACGCAGAGTTAAAAAGTGTCTTTCGTTAAAAAGATGTCAAGAACAAAAGCAAAATGAAATGCGGAAAATGTTGAGAATGACATTAGAAGAGAAAGAATCATCATGCAACAGCGATTAAAAAATCCTCGTTACATTGTTTTCAAGACGTGGCATACTTAATTTACTGAATTTTCATTAACATTACATAAATTATTTCTTTCTATTTCCTTAAAATTAATTCCGTTATATTTCATTCGCCATTAGCTTATTTTGTTTACTAGAAAATCTTGAAAATAAATGTTAAACCTGATTTTTAAATTTGACTTTTATTTTAATCTATTTATAATCCCTCATATCTGGAATTTGTAACCAATTCCTCATATCCGGAAGGCCATAGTCCGGTTGTCAGTGATTCTACTGTAATTTTCAACACTAAATGACGTTGATCGTTTTTAAATTAACTGATAAAACAAAACTGAAAACTCTATTTACATTTACATCCTACCTGGGTATGACGGTAAACTGCATCCGCATCCATGGGTATGACGGTAAACTGCATATGCATACTGGGTTCTGCGATATACTATGTCCAACAGAAAGGCTGTTTTTGAAAAATAAGGTTGTCGGCTGTACGTTTTTGGAAAAATAGTAGTACCAGCTATACATTTTCGAACAATACATTTTTGAAAACCAAATGTCTCCAACAATACATTTTTGAAAACCAAATGTTTCCAGCAATACATTTTTGAAAACCAAATGTCTCCAGCAATACATTTTTGAAAACCAAATGTTCCCAGCAATACATTTTTGAAAACCAAATGTTTCCAGCAATACATTTTTGAAAACCAAATGTTTCCAGCAATACATTTTTGAAAACCAAATGTTTCCAGCAATACATTTTTGAAAACCAAATGTCTCCAGCAATACATTTTTGAAAACCAAATGTCTCCAGCAATACATTTTTGAAAACCAAATGTTTCCAGCAATCCATTTTTGAAAACCAAATGTTTTTGCTGTTATCATTTCATGTTTTGCCAGAACTCATATTGTGGAACTAGAACAGTCTACTCTAGCGAACGAAATAAAGGGTTCAGTTCGACATTCCAACCACATGAAGAAAACCAGAGCGTACAACGGCCGAAACGTTGTAATAATTTTGGCGACAAAGATGAGGGCGACAGTCCGAACAATGTAAATAGTGTACATAATACCTCATCTCAGAAATATAGACAGATACATAAGAGGAGTAGATAGTTTCTTTAACAGGAATTAACAGGAGATAACTGACATCCATTAGACATGGCACGTGGAACTAGAACAGTCTGCTCAGAGAGCGAAATAAAAGGTTCATTTCGGCATTCCAACCACCTGAAGAAGGCCGGAGCGTACAACGGCCGAATCGCTGTTAATAAATATGGCGACAAATATGAGGACAATAGTCCGAATAATGTAAATAGTGTACATAATACCTCTTCTCAGAAATATAGACAGATACTGAAAGGCCGAAACGTTGTAATAAATATGGCGACAAAGATGAGGACAATAGTCCGAATAATGTAAATAGTGTACATAATACATCATCTCAGAAATATAGACAGATACTGAAAGGCCGAAACGTTGTAATAAATATGGCGACAAAGATGAGGACAATAGTCCGAATAATGTAAATAGTGTACATAATACCTCTTCTCAGAAATATAGACAGATACGGAAAGGCCGAAACGTTGTAATAATTATGACGACAAAGATGAGGACAAGAGTGCGAATAATGTAAATAGTGTACATAATACCTCTTCTCAGAAATATAGATAGATACTGAAAGGCCGAAACGTTGTAATAATTATGGCGACAAAGATTGTGCGAATAATGTAAATAGTGTACATAATATCTCATCTCAGAAACATAGACAGATACTGAAGGGCCGAAACGTTGTAATAAATATGGCGACAAAGATGAGGACAGGAGTGCGAATAATGTAAATAGTGTACATAATACCTCTTCTCAGAAATATAGATAGATACTGAAAGGCCGAAACGTTGTAATAATTATGGCGACAAAGATTGTGCGAATAATGTAAATAGTGTACATAATACCTCATCTCAGAAACATAGATACTGAAAGGCCGAAACGTTGTAATAAATATGGCGACAAAGATGAGAACAATAGTTCGAATAATGTAAATAGTGTACATAATACCTCATCTCAGAAATATAGACAGATACTGAAAGGCCGAAACGTTGTTATAAATATGGCGACAAAGATGAGGACAATAGTCCGAATAATGTAAATAGTGTACATAATACCTCATCTCAGAAATATAGACAGATACTGAAAGGCCGAAACGTTGTAATAAATACGGCGACAAAGATGAGGACAATAGTCCGAATAATGTAAATAGTGTGCATAATACTTCATCTCAGAAACATAGACAGATACTGAAAGGCCGAAACGTTGTTATAAATATGGCGACAAAGATGAGGACAATAGTCCGAATAATGTAAATAGTGTGCATTATACCTCATCTCAGAAATATAGACAGATACTGAAGGGCCGAAACGTTGTAATAAATATGGCGACAAAGATGAGGACAATCGTCCGAATAATGTAAATAGTGTACATAATACCTCATCTCAGAAACATAGACAGATACTGAAAGGCCGAAACGTTGTAATAAATATGGCGACAAAGATTAGGACAATAGTCCGAATAATGTAACTAGTGTACATAATACCTCATCTCAGAAAATTAGACAGATACTGAAAGGCCGAGACGTTGTAATAAACATGGCGACAAAGATGAGGACAATAGTCCGAATAATGTAAATAGTGTACATAATACCTCATCTCAGAAACATAGAGAGATACTGAAAGGCCGAAACGTTGTAATAAATATGGTGACAAAGATGAGGACAATAGTCCGAATAATGTAAATAGTGTACATAATACCTCATCTCAGAAACATAGACAGATACTGAAAGGCCGAAACGTTGTAATAAATATGGTGACAAAGATGAGGACAATAGTCCGAATAATGTAAATAGTGTACATAATACCTCATCTCAGAAACATAGACAGATACTGAAAGGCCGAAACGTTGTAATAAATATGGTGACAAAGATGAGGACAATAGTCCGAATAATGTAAATAGTGTACATAATACCTCATCTCAGAAACATAGACAGATACTGAAAGGCCGAAACGTTGTAATAAATATGGTGACAAAGATGAGGACAATAGTCCGAATAATGTAAATAGTGTACATAATACCTCATCTCAGAGACATAGACAGATACTGAAAGGCCGAAACGTTGTAATAAATATGGTGACAAAGATGAGGACAAGAGTGCGAATAATGTAAATAGTGTACATAATACCTCATCTCAGAAACATAGACATATATAAAACTGAAAACTCTGAAACTTTTGATTGCTTGCTTTTGTTTAACTGCTCATCTACCTTTGTGGTTTATAAATGCCAATATTTAAATATTTTGAACACAATTAAATAGGTAATGTCGTTAATATTACAATGAATAGGTATTGTTGGTAATTTTCTTTAATATAAAAATGGATTGCAGGTATTTTGACTATAAATGTCTAATTTTTATACTTTTCATAGTGTTTTGTTTTTGTTTGGGGGTTCACTAATTCCTAGGACCCTAACAGGTGCTATTATTTTGGGTTAGGGCGGACCCGTGAACAACAGTAATTAAAAGGTGGTTCCACGCTCCTCAAAACCTCCAATCTCCCGATCACAAGCCTTGCTGCCGGATGTAGTTTATCGTTATACCCAGGAATGATTTGAAAATTATCACCAAATCACGATATTGAAGTTCGGAGAAGTAATCTACTGTAATCTCAGAGAGATGCTCTAAATTTTAAAGTTATTGGCAAATTCCTAAAATTACTGTTTCCTTTTTTTTTTGCTGTGGAATACAGAGAGGGGGAAGTTCTTTAATCCCACAAATAATAGACAAAGCAAATAAGATTCTATCTTTGATGATCAGGTCGTGTTAATGTACCGATGACATAGACGCCAATTTTAAAAAGGATTTGATGCTCATTTTCTACAGTTCATAAGAGAAAATGTCGGGACATTGCATAATTAGAACTGAGCTAAGGAGAACGGAAGTTAAGGTAATTAAATTAGTGATGTTAATTGGCTCCGTGACATGTGGGGGTGAGGGAAGGGAAGAAGAAAGAGGAAAATTTCCGAGGTAGCGATTAAAAGAAACCAATTGGGTATTGAAGAGGTAAACGGGAAATAAAAGAAGGAGAAAAGATCTGCTAATTATCAGCACTAGCAAAAGGAGGAGGTCAACGGAGGAATAATGGAAAGAGCAAATTGAGAGGATAAGAAAGGGAGGCGGGTGAGAAGTAGAAAGAGAAATAGAAGGAAAAGTGAAATGGAGGGAATATATATATAGGAACGGGAGGACTAGAGAAGAGGAAAAGAGAGAAAAAACTCAGGAAGAAGGTTAAGGACAGAAAGAAAGAAAGAAACAAAGAAAGAAAGAAAGAAACAAAGAAACAAAGAAAGAAAGAAACAAACAAACAAACAAACAAACAAAGAAAAAAAGAAAGAAACAAAAAGGGGAAAATTAAAAGAACAAATGAAGAAGAATAAGACTGGGTGGGAGAGAGAGAGAAAGAAAGAAATAATGAAGGAGAAATTGAGAGAATAATTAGAAAGAAAAAGAGAGAGAAGGAAACGAGGAGAAGAAAGAAGATAAAATGAAGAAGAAAAACAAAGAGGGAAAAAGAGGAAGAAAAAAATGGAAAGAGAAATAGAGAAAATGATTAGAAAGAAGAGAGAGAAGGAAATTGGGTGATGAAAGAAGAGAAAAATAATAAAAATAGGGGAAAATAAGTGAAAAAGTAACAACAACATAGTGGGAAAGACAGAAAGAAAAAATTCGAAGGAGAAATTGAGAGAATATTTAGAAAGAAGAAGAGAGATAAGGAGAAGGGGAGAAGAAAGAAAAGGAAAATAACAAAGAGGGAAAAAGAGAAAGAAGAATAGGAAGAGAAAGTGATAGAATAATTAGAAAGAAAAAGAGAGAGAAGAGAAAGGGGGGAAAGAAAGAAGATAAAAAAATAAGAATAATTAAGAGGGAAAGAGAGAAAGTAAAATGGATGGGGGAAACTGAGAAAATAATTAGAAAGAAAAAGAGAGAAAAGGAAAGGGGTGAAGAAATGTAGCGGGAAAATAAGAATAAGAAAGAGGGAAAGAAAAATCGAAGGAGAAATGGAGAGAATAATTAGAAAGAAGAGAGAGAAAGAAATTGGGTGAAGAAAGAAGAGAAAAATAATAAAAATAGGGGAAAAGAAGTGGAAAAATAAGAACAACATCGTGGGAAAGACAGAAAGAAAAATTGAAGGAGAAATCGAGAGAATATTTAGAAAGAAGAAGAGAGAAAAGGAGAAGGGAAGAAGAAGAAAGATGATGAAAAATAACAAAGAGGGAAAGGGTGAAAGAAAAATGGAAAGAGAAATTGAGAGAATGATTAGAAAGAAGAAGAGAGAGAATGAAAAGGGGAAAAGAAAGAAGGGAAAGAGAGAAAGAAGAATTGAAGGATAAATTAGGAACAGAAAAGAGAAGTAATTGTAATATTAGGTGTTTCTTTATAAGGAAAGATTCGTTGACAAACAGCCAATGCCACTCAAGTTACCCTTTTTGTGTAGTATCTGTTCTCCATATTAGATGTTTCTTTATAAGGAAACATTCGGCATTCATTAACTAAGCAGCCAATTGCCTCTTAAGTTACACTTTTTCTTTATTCTCAGGCTGTCAGGCTGAGATCAAAGTGTAGTATCTGTTCGCGGATTACTCACTGAATGATCGCCTATGGGGCCGGGATTCCTTCTCCGATACAGGCCGGCGGCGGGGATTCGTCCCTGCGCTGGTAGTATCGTGGCTACGTCTGACTAGCTAAGACCAGCTCTGACCAGCTTGGACAAGCTATGACCAGCTAAGACCAGCCAAAGACCAGCTATGACTAGCTAAAGCCAAAGCACTGCGACCCGGGTGAAAACTCGGGTCCATTCCCCCTCCCTTCCCACGTTAAACTCCGACCTTGTGTCACAACCTGGCCATGTGGGAGGTCAAGTAAATCCCGTGTAGTATCTGTTCGCGGATTGCTCACTGAATGATCGCCTATGGGGCCGGGATTCCTTCTCCGATACGGGCCGGCGGCGGGGGTTCGTCCCTGCGCTGGTGGTATCGTGGCTGTGTCTGACTGGCTGTGGCCGGCTCTGACCAGCTTGGACAAGCTATGACCAGCCAAGACCAGCTATGACTAGCTAAAGCCAAAGCACTGTGACCCGGGTGAAAACTCGGGTCCATTCCCCCTCCCTTCCCACGTTAAACTCCGACCTTGTGTCACAACCTGACCGTGTGGGAGGTCAAGTAAATCCCGTGTAGTATCTGTTCGCGGATTACTCACTGAATGATCGCCTATGGGGCCGGGATTCCTTCTCCGATACAGGCCGGCGGCGGGGATTCGTCCCTGCGCTGGTAGTATCGTGGCTACGTCTGACCAGCCAAGACCAGCTATGACTAGCTAAAGCCAAAGTACTGCGACCCGGGTGAAAACTCGGGTCCATTCCCCCTCCCTTCCCACGTTAAACTCCGACCTTGTGTCACAACCTGGCCCTGTGGGAGGTCAAGTAAATCCCGTGTAGTATCTGTTCGCGGATTACTCACTGAATGATCGCCTATGGGGCCGGGATTCGTTCTCCGATACAGGCCGGCGGCACGGATTCGTCCCTGCGCTGGTAGTATCGTGGCTACGTCTGACCAGCTTGGACAAGCTAAGACTAGCTATGACTAGCTAAAGCCAAAGCACTGCCACGTTAAACTCCGACCTTGTGTCACAACCTGGCCCTGTGGGAGGTCAAGTAAATCCCGTGTAGTATCTGTTCCCGGATACTCGCTTAATGATCGCCTTTTGGCTGAGATTCGATCACTGATACATGCCTGGCACAGGAATTCGGTCCTGCGCTGATAGTATCGCGGCTATGACTAGCTTTGACCAGCTTCTCCCAGCATGGACAAGCTAGGACCAGCTATAACCAGCCAAGACCATCGGTCCGAGTGGAAACACTCGGGTCATACCCCTCCCTCGGCCACGTTAAAAACCGACATTGTGTCACAACCTGACTCAGTGGGGGGTCAAGTAGATACCAAGTGTAGTATCTGTTCTCCTCCTCTCTAATGATAATGGTAATATTAAGTGTTTCTTTATAAGGAAACATTCAACATTCTTTGACTAAACAGCCAATACCACTCAAGTGACACTTCTCTTTATTTTCTGAGTTTCAGGCTGAGATCAAAGTGTAGTATCTGTTCGCAGATTACTCACAGAATGATCGCCTATGGGGCCGGGATTCGTTCTCCGATACAGGCCGGCGGCAGGGATTCGTCCCTGCGCTGGTAGTATCGTGGCTACGTCTGACTAGCTATGACCAGCTTGGACAAGCTAAGACCAGCCAAGACCAGCTATGACTAGCTAAAGCCAAAGCACTGCGACCCGGGTGAAAACTCGGGTCCATTCCCCCTCCCTTCCCACGTTAAACTCCGACATTGTGTCACAACCTGACCGTGTGGGAGGTCAAGTAAATCCCGTGTAGTATCTGTTCTCCTCCTCTCTAATGATAATGGTAATATTAGGTGTTTCTTTATAAGGAAACATTCAGCATTAATTCACTAAGCAGTCAGTACTACTATCGGTTGAAATATTTAAATTCTTTCTCTGAGAGCAGTATTTTAAGAACAACGGTTTCTCAAATCCAGTAACTGTTTTTTTTTTTTTTTTTTTTTTTACAGCGAACTTCACTCTTTACAATGTCCGGTGGCCACCCGAGTTAGAGGGGTATATGTTTGTAAGCCATTT
This sequence comes from Acanthosepion esculentum, assembly GCA_964036315.1. Lineage (NCBI taxonomy): Eukaryota > Metazoa > Mollusca > Cephalopoda > Sepiida > Sepiidae > Acanthosepion > Acanthosepion esculentum. Next base: position 20,234,034 of record OZ038511.1, on the reverse strand, counting down.
GTGTGTATAGGAGTGGAAGATGACGGTTAACTCTAGACTTGAACAAGTTAACATTGTAGTGAACGGGGAAATATCCTGTTGCGAATCAGTTCCACAAAGCAGTCGTTCTCGGGAAGAAGCTGTTCGAATGGAATTTGCTTCTCACCGGTGGAATACGGGGGGAATGTGGCTGCTTTGCTACTATGTAATGTGGCATGGTGTGTCCTTGCCGTGAAGGTTTGCCTAAATGGGACCAGGGAAAGTAATTTATCCAGGCACTTTCTGTGGAAGTAGCAGTAGAACAGCGAAAGCCATGCCACATTCCACCTGTGGGCGGGGGATGTTGAATGGTGAAGAATAATTCGTCTCCCACACGGGCTCAGAGACGCTTTCGAACCCTATCAAGACTGGAGAGTGAGGTCCGGGCAGCTCCCGCCCAAATATGACAACTGTACTCTATTTTTCGCTTGAACTGGCTCTTGCAAATGTACAGGACAGCTAGAGGAGTCAGGTACTTCCTGGATCAATGTATCCTCTCGACGAGTTGCACTTGAGGTTGGATGTGAGTTTGAAGCCCAACAACCTTTTGAGGT
>OZ038511.1:20213462-20228462 GCA_964036315.1 Acanthosepion esculentum | reverse complement strand
AAGAGAAAAAAGTGGCAGGATTCCCTATATAAGAATTTTTTTAATCATTTAAGAGCTCTCTTTCCTTACATGACATCGTATTTTTTTTATTTCCTTCGTTTATTTTTTCATTTTCTTTTCACTTTTTCTTTCATTCTTTATTTCTTTTCTTCTTCGACATGTTACGTCTTTTACATTTTAATCATATTTGTTTCTTTTACTGGCGAGTTAATTTCCTCAGCTTCTGATTAAAATTATAGAGAAAATCTTTCTCTAGATTTCAAACTCGTTCTTGCAAAAGTTTGTGCTTTTAAATGATGTTTGAGTCACTGTCAAGATTGAATGAATTTAAATGACATTCAAATTCCATTGAGGAATTTTTTTTTATCTTTCTTATGATTTTGATATCTCAACTTTGAAAATTCGTGATGTCACGTGAAGATGATGTTATATTTAGTTTTGAAAGTTTGTGGTTATCGCGTGAACGTGACCTAATTAGAATTTGCGGAATTTAAATACATTTTTCAAAGTATATTCTTGAATCATTTGAAGTTTTGATTATTCTTACGTGTTTTGGCTTAAAATGGATAGCATCTGTAATTTGTTCATTTTCATTTATTCTTTTGTTGAATAATATTGTTTTATTCACAACGACTTGTCTGATAATGTACTATTTTTGTGTTTCGGTAAAATGTACTGTAGTTTCGCAATTTCTTTAGAATTATGACAAGATGGTCTAAGAGAAAAAAGTGGCAGGATTCCCTATATAAGAATTTTTATTTTATTTTTTAAAAGCTCTCTTTCCTTATATGACATCGTTTTTTTTTTTATTTATTTGCTTCGTTTATTTCTTAATTTTCTTCTCACTTTTTCTTTCTTCTTCCTTTCCTAACTGAAAACATTTTCTCTTTCTTTTAATCATTCGTCTATTTTCTTTCTTTTTTCCTTTCTTCCGTTTCTTTCTCTTTTTTCCTTTCTTTCTTTCTTTTTCTTTCTTTCCTTATTTGCTTTGTATTTTTACTCCTTTTACTTTCTATACTCCCCTCTTTTCTTTTCTTTCATTCTATATTTCTTTTTTCTTTCTTTCTTTACTGTTTGCTTACTTTTCTTTTTTTACCTATTATTTTTCATTTAATTGTAATCATGGCTTGTTTAACCAAAATAATACCTCACAAATATAGCCAAGGCTGTACCATTTACTAATAATTTTACGAATTACTACATTTTTCTTGATTTCCCCTGCTGAAATTAGGTTGCGTCTTATACGCCCGTGCGTCATATATGCCGTCAAATACGGTCATCCCCATCGGCATTCGGAAACTTTTGCCAACTTGCCTCCAGCTGTGCCCTGCTCTGGCAGCAAATACCAGGTGTCTTGGACGCAAAGAATTCGTGATTATCTCTCTCAAGTCTGCCTCCTCTGTGAAGGATTTTCCACAAGTTTTGTTGATCAGGGAATGTAAGATGTGGCAATCAGTTGGCGCAAGATCCGGGGAGAAAGGTGGATGGCAGAGACAAATCGAAATATGGTATCCCTGGCCACCCGAACAATATGGATACTGGATTTCCCTGCACAGGACATATACTCACTTTGAGTATCAGTGATCACTCCTTCCCACACGAGGTAAAAGCGGCAACGACTTTTTTGATTACTTTATACATTTGTATATCATGTAAATTCAGAACGTGGGAAATAATGGCTCTTCACATCTTCTTATACTTTAAAATTCGAATGTCTTCCTTCTTACTGTGCCTACCGGTACAAATACCAAAAAATATCTATCTATATAAGGCAGGATGTGCGTGAGTGTAACGAATATACGGCCGCAATTTTCGACGGATTTGCACCAAAATTTACATGCACATGCTCCAAGTTAGCCACAAAGGCCAAGACCGACTTTGTATTTCCCAACTCCCATCGATAGTGGAAATAATCGATTTTTTCATGCTTTCACGGCAGATTTCATGTAGTTTGCGGCTATTTTCTACTGGCCAGAGTGAGAGACTATAGCTGGCTGCCACGAATAGGCAGAAAGATTCTATTGGCAAGCGTGAGAGCCAACAGATGACTGACAAGAATGTTAACTAGCATGCTAGCATGCAAAAAAGATCGATAGCTGCATTCGTCTGAAGTGGGAAAAATTTAAATCTGCATGGCAGTTTACTCCAATTGGCTCATTCACTTGCTTAAACTCAACGTTGATTCTGATTCCACAAAACTGGGTTGGGTGTGAAAAAGTATTTGCTGTTAACATTCTTTTCTCATTCGGTTTTTCCAGTTACGAGTCCTTTTTTAAAGCTGATCGTTTTGTGTTCATTTTGTTTAGTTCTTTTTTCGTAACAGACTTAATGTTTAGTATAGAGCTTAGAAAAATTGTCAGTGTGAATATGGCATGAAGTAAGCCATTTACAAGCCATTTCCTGTCCCAGTCAACCACAGATTGGAGGTCCTTTTCGAAAGCGGCGACCAGATTAGTTTTGTCAACGATACCAGATTTACTATTGAGCTAGGGGTAAATAGTACAAAATAAACTGGCCCCGCGGCCTATTAAAATTTGACCCTTAATCTTCCAACCAAGTTTTTGTTACAAGGTAACCAAAAAAGTTCTGTCCGCTTTTTGATTAGTCATTGAATGAAGTTGAAATATATACGAAATGCGGGTAGCAATTGTTTTCAAATTCGGACAGCCGGATGTAGGAATATTAGACGTTATAAAAAACACACGCACCGTGCCCGGCCATCAGTTATAAGCCGGACAGCTGTGAGAAGGATGGAAGTGTCTAGAGATCTCATCTGGGGCTGTTTGCTTTACGACTTCAAAGTTGGCTTATCAGAAGCTGCATCAAGTCGCCGCATATGTCAAGCATTTGGGGATAGTGCTGTGGATGAACGTACTGCAAGGCGTTGGTTTCGAAAATTCAAGTAGGGAGAATTGTCTCTCCATGATGAGCCTCGCAGTGGACGACCACAGGTCTTGAATGATGGAGTCCTGAAGGCGGCCATTGAAGAGGATAGTAGTCTAATGTGTGGTGAACTTGCATGACAATACAACGTTTCCGATGAAACAGTTAGACTTCACCTGCACCGCCTAGGTAAGACGTACAAACTGAGCAAGTGGGTTCCGCAAACGCTGTTGGAGGTCCACAAGGGACAATGAGTGGCAGCCTGCGTATCGCTGCTTTCTCGCCACCGTATCGCATCCTTATTCAATCGAGTGCTTACCACTGATGAAAAGTAGGTTCTGTACGAAACTCCCAAGCGTTCCAGACATTGATTGTATCCTCAGGATGCTTTCCCTCACACCACAAGACCTCCTATGCACCCACGCAAGATTTTGCTTTGTGTCTGGTGGACAAGTCAAGTGGTTCATTATGGACTGCTACCAACGGGCTAAACGGTCAGTGGAGACCTATACTCGCAGCAATTAAAACGTGTGCAACAGGCATTGCGCCAGAAGGAGCCAGCACTGGTGAATCGCAACGGTGTGCTTTTCCTCCATGACAACGCCAGGCCGCATGTCGCGCGAGTGGTCAGGGATACCATACAGCAACTTGGGTGGGAGACTTCATGCCACACCACCTTATTCACCTGACCTTGCGCCATCCGATTGCCACCTTTTCCACTCCCTGGATAATCATCTTCGTGGGAAATCCTTCAGCAATGAGGCAGACTTACGTGTCAAAACCCCCCGAGTTCTACCGCAAGGGAATTGTACAGCTGGAGACACGTTGGCAGAAGGTGTTGGATGCCGATGGCGATTACTTCGAAGACTAAATATAAGTTACGCATACTGTGAAGCGTTTTCTTTTTTCCTTTAAAAACGGACAGAACGTTTTTGGTTATCTTGTATTGATTGTGGTCCAATGACAAGTACCAACCCACTACAAAACGTTCTTTTAATGATTTAAATGATCAACAGATTCTCTCAGTAACAAAGAGAAGCTTTCTGAACTTTTGGATAAAGTATAGAGAAGATCTTTCTGGCATGACACAGAGAACCAACTTTCCTTGCAGTAGATGAAGCTTTTGAGTTTATGTATTTGTTCCACGTCACATCAGCAGACAGCGTGAGACGAATCCGGCGCAACGAGGCGCTATCGTGCAGTTGGGCATCAGCCATTCTGCTGGGCGGTAAAGAGAGTTCTATCTTCTGGTTAAATGATAGCAGTTCCGTTTTGGTAGCATTGAAGTTTACAAATCATTTCCTGTCCCATTCAACCACAGATTGGAGATCTTTTTCGAAAGCGGCGGCCAGATAGTTTTGTCAACGATACCAGATTTACTATTGAGCCAGGGGTAAATAGTACAAAATAAACTGCCTCCGCGGCCTATTAAAATTTGACCCTTAATCTTTCAACCAAGTTTTTGTTATTTATTGTGGTCCAACGACAAATAACAACCGACTACAAAACGTTCTTTTAATGAATTAAATGATCAGCAAATTCTCTCAGCAACAAAGAGAAGCTTTCTGAACTTTTGGGTAAAGTATAGAGAAAATCTTTCTGGCATGACACAGAGAACCAATTTTCCTTGCAGTAGATGAAGCTATTGAGCTTATGTATTTGTTCGACGTCATATCAGCGGACAGCCTGAGACTAAGCAGGTGTAACGAGGCCTTCATGTAGAGATGGGCATCAGCCATTCTGATCGGAGACAGCGACAATTCTCTGTGGTGGGTAACTGTGGGAATTGTTAAGTAACATTTATATATTGTGAAAGAAAATTACAATAATTCCGAACGTATCATAGGAGCAAACCGTCTGCACACAAACACAAAATATATTCAGTAAATATTTTTTAAAAAATATAAAAGAGTATAAGGCAAGGATGTATCTTCTCACCGAATTTATTCAACCTATCCAGTGATGGGGTTAGAAGTCCTACAAGGATTTATCATTAGTGACTACAAGCTTAACAAAATTAAATATGCAGATGGCACAGTGTTCATATAGCAGACAGGAAACTACAGGGATTCCTACAGAAGATTGTGAAGGAAAGATGGCTTCAACTACAGAAAATGTATTGTTGGTCATTTTGCTATAAAATATATTGTCACTAATTCTACTAAAATATGTATTGCCGATAATTTCACTATATATATTGCTGGTAATTTTACTGTATATATATATTACTGATAATTTTTTTTTTTAAATATATATAAATGTTATGCTGGTATTTTGACTTTAAATATGTATTTTACTACTTTCATAATGTTTTGTCTTCGTTTGAGGGTTCAATATCTGGGACACTAACAGGTGTTACTACCACGAGTAAGGGTGGATCTGGGAGCAGCAGCAATTAAGTGGCTCCACACTCCTCAAAAACTTCAGATCAGAGTTCTTGCTGCCAGAAGTAGTTGATCGTCATACCCAGGACACACCAACTAAAATTAAAACAAGAATATACGCAGATAATCCACGAGGATAGGCTCTGATATGTTAATAAATTGATATAAGTCAGATTTAAGCTGACGAAGATTGATAGTTATACAGTGTAACCCGGATATAAGATAGCCGGATATAAGATAAACCCGGATATAAGATAGATATTCTCTGGTCCCCAATTAGAGCCTGTGTTAATGTATATACAGTGTAACCCGGATATAAGAGAGTTGTCTTGACCGGATAATAAGTCTCTTATATCCGGGTTTATCTTATATCCGGGTTTGATCTATTATATATACATTATCACAGGCTCTAATTTGGAACCAGAGAAAATCTCTCTTATATCCGGGTTTCTGTTATATCAGGGTATCTTATATCCGGGTTACACTGTATAATAGATCAAACCCGGATATAAGAGTAACCCGGATATAAGATACTTCTTCTCCGGTCCCGACAACTCTCTTATATCCGGGTTACACTGTATATAGGTGGAGTAAGATTGTTAAATATAGCCGAGTCTACACAGATAGGGAGAAAGATAGAGAAAATATATATATATATATATATATATATATATATATATATATATATATATATATATATATATATATATATATATATATAGCGAGAGAGATCTGAGAAGATAAATGCCAGAAATCAACAATCTGAAGAGGCAAAAATAAACCGAAGAAATGTTCTTCCGAAGTCCACATCTGGAATGTTCTCTGGTTATCTAAGTCTATATTTCTTTCTTTCAGAATTCTTTGAGGTTAGTACAAAAGCCTGAAAACCATTCCAGAATAATTGATATTCTTATTTGTGTTTTGTCGATTGCTTTCCCTTCCGTCCCACGTGTTATGGTGCATTGAGATTTGAAAGTCTGTGAGGGCAAGGAGAGAAAAAGATGGGCCTCAGAAGAGTGTTAATGAAAGAAATTTTAGTCTAATAGGAAAAACGACGAGGGAATAGATAGAGTCGGAAAATGAGAAAAGTGGGATAAATGCTGGGGAGGGAGGGATATAGAAGGGGAAAAGAGGTGAAACGTATGGAAAATAAGAGGAGAATTTAAATACAAATGTAAAAAGGAAGAAAGAAAAAATAAATGGGAACAGGACTGTTCAGAGAGAATGAATATGTTACTAAGAAAGAAAGAAAGAAAGAAAGAAAGAAAGAAACAAACAAAGATTGAACGAACAATAATGATTAGGGAAAAATTTCTGCTAGAAAAAAAAAGTGAATATATTCATGAAGAAAGATAGAAATAAAGAAAGACAATGGGAACAACATCTGTCCAAAATATGAAATAGTTGAAAAAGAAAGAGAGAAAGGAAGAAAGAAAGAAATAACGATAATTATTAAAGGCGAATGCCTGTGAAAAAGAGGAAATGAATATATGTATGAAGAAAGATAGAAATATAGAAACACAATAGCAACGTCCTGCGGAAAGCATGAATATGAAAGAAAGAAAGAAAAAAGAAAGACAATGGTAACATCTGTCATAAAAATGAATATGCTAAGAAAGAAAGAAAGAAAGAAAGAAAGAAAGAAAAAAGAAAGAAAGAAAGAAAATGGGAACATTATGTGAAAGAAAGAAACGGGAAAAGGAAAGACCGCGAGGGGAAAAGAAAGAAAGAAAATGGGCACACATTTGTCAGAAAAATGAATATATTGAGAAAGAAAGAAAGAAAGAAAGAAAGAAAGAAAGAAAGTCCGCGAGGGGAAAGAAAAGAAGGAATAAATATGTCGAGAGAAAAAGAAAGACAGCGAAGAGAAAAAAGGAAATAAAGAAAGAAAAAAGAAATAAAGAAAATAGACAGCGATGGGAAAGAAAGAAAGAAAGAAAGAAAGAAAGAAAGAAAGAAAGAAAGAAAGAAAGAAAGAAAGACTGCCAGAGGAAAGAAAAGAAGGAATAAATATGTCGAGAAAAAAAGAAAGAACAGCGAAGAGAAAGAAGGAATTAAAGAAAGAAAAAGAAAGAATGAAGGATCGCGATGGGAAAGAAAGAAAGAAAGAAAGAAAGAAAGAAAGAAAGAAAGACAAATGGAACAACATCTGAAAGAAAGAAAAGCAAAAAAGGAAAGACTGCGAGGGGAAAGAAAGAAAGAAAGAAAGAAAGAAAGAAAGACTGCGAGGGGAAACAAAAGAGGGAATAAATATGTCGAGAAAAAAAGAAAGACAGCGAAGAGAAAGAAGGAAATAAAGAAAGAAAAAAGAAAGAAAGAAAGACCGCGATGGGAAAGAAAGAAAGAAAGAAAGAAAGAAAGAAAGAAAGAATGAAAGAAAGAAAGAAAGAAAGAAAGAAAGAAAGAAAGAAAAAAAGAAAGAAAGAAAATGGGCACAACATTTGTCAGAAAAAAGAATATATTTAGAAAGAAAGAAAGAAAGAAAGAAAGAAAGTCCGCAAGGGGAAAGATAAGAAGGAATAAATATGTCGAGAAAAAAGAAAGACAGCGAAGAGAAAAAAGGAAATAAAGAAATAAAGCAAATAGACCGCGATTGGAAAGAAAGAAAGAAAGAAAGAAAGAAAGAAAGAAAGAAAGAAAGAAAGAAAGACAAATGGAACAACATCTGATAGAAAGAAAAGCAAAAAAGGAAAGACCGCGAGGGGAAAGAAAGAAAGAAAGAAAGAAAGAAAGAAAGAAAGAAAGAAAGAAAGACTGCGAGGGGAATGAAAAGAATGAATAAATATGTCGAGAAAAAAAGAAAGACAGCGAAGAGAAAGAAGGAAACAAAGAAAGAAAAATGAAAGAATTAAAGACCGCGATGGGAAAGAAAGAAAGAAAGAAAGAAAGAAAGAAAGAAAGACCGCGAGTGTAAAGAAGGAAATAAACAAAGAAAGAAGAAAGACACAAGGGGAAAGAATGAAACAAAGAAACATAGAAACACTAAAGAAGAATTAATAGTTATTAAAAAAAGCAGAAAAATACACATGCAAATCGAATTGAATGAAAGTGAAACATACTAAAAAAATATAAATAGCAGGAGAAGGAATGTAACTGTTAGAATAGGAACAATGAAAGAAAGGAGGGAAGAAGGTTTTGAGGGGAAAGAATGATTGAATAAGGAAAGAAAGACTTTCTCGAACGATTGCATTCCTTGGTTCCGCCAGTTCGAACCTCCATGGTTAGGATCCTCCATACCACTTACGTTCTATCGAACCACCCTCATTTCCCCACTTGTACTCTATTTGGAAGAAGTAAGTTCCACTTAAGCAATTTCTTCCCGTGAACCACTGCACTGTGAACAAAAAAGACGATGCTTTCCCCAATCATTACAATGTTAACCTGTTCAAGTCGAGAGCTAACCGTTATCTTCCACAACTATCCACATAAATATGCCTCTTAGTCTGGTACCTTTTACCTCGAGTGGACTTATAATTATCTTCCGTATATCAACATAATCTTCAGGATATAAATTGCAGGTCTACCACAATATCCCGATCATCGCATCCAGACCATGAGACCTGGGCTCGAATCTCCCTATAGTCTATTTGTCAGGGAGGTTTTTTTTTTTATAACAGATCGAGGATACAGTCTCTGCGTCATACGGCACGATTTGGATATGCCTGAAGACGTGATCAAGGTTTGTCCCGAGTAATGCAATAAAGTCACTATGACACAAGGGGATAGTGAATGTGAAAGAAGAAGAAATATAATTTAAAAAAAAACATTATTAAGAAGAAGCGAGAAAAATAAAGGAAGAGGAATCAAGAAGACAGTATTTAACTATATTGCATTTAAATTTTTGAAGATCAAAGATGGCTGGCAAGTAGGAAGCCGGAAGAGCGTTTCACATGTGACAAGTGCGAGAAAAGAAAATATTACCAAAGAACTAACGGTTACATCTAGCCATTTCGACTGTAAAGTTTCTTCTTTTTTAAGTGCCGTAACCAATCAGGACGTAAGTAATCATTGCTCTCCACAACTTCCTGTCCCTTGTAACTCTTAATAAGTTTTGTCTTTCTGTTATTTCTTCCAGACCCTAATCCACCCTACATTTACTCCAGCTCACTAAGTATGCCACGCCCTGTTTTCACATGTCACTCTTGTCATCAATCTGTCTTGTGAGTGTCACATTTTCCAAGCCCTCTTTTCTCGTTCATTTTTCATCGGAGTATTGTCTGTTTAAAATTTCCACTTTTTGCGATAACTCCAAAGTTGTTCTTTTCCTCTTATTCCCATCATCTTTTGCACTAATACAATCCATTAGGGTAAAATATGCATAAGCAATTATCCAAAGTAAATTTCCTGAAAAACAGAAATTTCAAATCAGTTACATATCACCCCAATAGTTCAATTATACACATCAAAATCATGTCCGGATACGCGGGATTCCGAATATGAAGCACTCCGGATATGCGGGATTCCGGATATATGGGATTCTTGATATGAGGGTTTCTACTGTATTATGAAGTCAGTCTCTCTTTAGATTTCACAAGGAATTGCAGTAATCAGGCCAACGGCTTCACTTTAGAGGTGCGCCTTTATAGCCCATGCATCATTACGTAAACATTTAACTGACACAGAACTATTAAATCTAGTTTATTGCTCGCTGTATTTTTACGAAAACAATATTGGCTTTAAAAACAAGAATTACATACTGTAAAATAAACATCGATATTTTCTCAATAGGGAATCGTGTATAATATTGAGAGGAAAAGCAAGGAGAGTCATTTAAACGCGTGTTGCAACGTTCTGGATCATTGAACATTGAAATGATTCGTTATTGTTTGTCAAGACTCGGGTGTTTTTTTGGGGGGGTTGTAACGGGATTCATTGGCTAAATTTGATTCTCATTTGGTAGGACTGACAGGAAAGATTAATCGAAAAATACGTAATATTTGTACAACTGTGTTTTGTATCTTGGCGAAATGGACAGATTAACTGATTCGTAAAGTGAAATTGGGTTTATAAAGCAAGAAAAAAAACAAAAAGCGTCTATCAACTTTGTTTTCTCTTGTTTTATAAAACTAATATCATTTACTTTAAGAGTATATATATATATATATATATATATATATATATATATATATATATATAGACACAAATATTTAAGTAAGCGGTCTATTTTTCTTTTTATAATAAATAGTATTAACAACATTTACCGGCTTGAACGTCAGAGAAATTGCATAGAAAATACGTGTCCTCCCACAGGAATCGAACCTGGATTCTACACTGAACCGTCATATAACCTGACATACTATACCAGTTTAGCCACAAAAGGAGCATCTGGCTAATTGGTATAGCACGTCAGGCTATATGACAGTTCCGCGTAGGGTTCAGGTTCGCTTCCTGTAGGAAGACATATATTTTCTATGAAAAATTATCGGACGTTCAGGCCGGTAAAAGTTGTTAATAATGTTTATTATAAACAGTGCATTTACTTAAATATTTGTGACAATATAAATAATGTAAAACAATAAAATATATTAAAATAATTGTCGGACTTTGTCCATTTCGTAATATATATATATATATATATATATATCATGGATATGGTTTTTATTGATTCATGTATTACTATTCATTATTGTAATAGTATTTGCTGCTATCGCTTTTTGTCAGACACAAGACCAACTTTATTTAATAAATAAAGTTGGTCTTGTGTCAGGAAATAATGGGAAAAAAAGAAGGGGTCTGTTTCAAAAACTGTACCAACCCAACAACACAAGATTGTTTACACGTTGATCTGTCCTTCATCTGTTTCTGCCCATATTTTTCATTTTCAGGTTATCTGCTGTTTGCCTCAGGGTTCTTGATAAGATCCAGAGACGGATATGCAATGTAATTGGCCCTAATCCGTCATCTCGTCTGCAGTCGCTCTCTCACAGACGCGACGTTGCCTCGCTCTGTCTTTTTCACAAATACTTTCACGGTAATTGCTCCGATGAGCTGCTTTTGCTTGTTCTTAGGCCTCATGAATTTAAACGTCCCACGAGGCTGGCATCCCGTTCCCACAACTTCACTGTTGAAACTGTTAGATGCAGACGTATCTTCTACTCCAATAGCTTCATGTCTCGCACATCTCGCCTGTGGAACTCCCTTCCTTATTCCTGTTTCCCTGACAAATACAATCTCCAACTATTTAAGTGTAACGTCAATCGACATCTCCAGTTGCCTTGATCTATCCACTTCCCTTCTCCACATCCTTTCACCTTTCATTCCTATCTGCTCTCGCTCCAAATCTTCTGTAACCCCCTTGCCTTGATCGATCCACTATCTTTCTCCACATCCTCTCCTTTACCACTCCTATCTGCTCTTCCTCCAAACCTTCTGTAACCCCTTGCGTGCTAGTGGCTTCCAGCCTTGCTTGGGGTGATAAGCTTAAAAAAAAAACCTCTCTGCCTTTCTGTCTCGAATTATCTCCCTTTACAGTTTAAAAGAGGTTCCCAGATCACTCTTACACATAAAGGCAATAAACATACAGAATAAAATCCATTTTTAAAGTAAACTTTTTTGTATACAGCTTATAAACAAATTGACTCACTAACAAAGTTTTGGGGTGTCTATCTAAGGACGGTGAAGGGGATTAAAATAATAATTGGATGATTTTAAGGGTAATTATGAAGGTAGGGCACCTCGGAAAACTCACTCGGATTGTTCTTATAAGAAAGGAACGAGCGAATTTGTTGGCGAGGGCCTCAAACTCAACGCGGAGGCATATATATATATATATATATATATATATATATATATATATATATATATATATATATATATATATATATATATATAAATATATATATATATATATATGTGAATATTGAACAAAACACTCAGAGGCGACAGGCTGTTTCATGCTAGACGCAATCGTCAGCCCGCAAATGTTGTATTTTTCCTCGACTATTTATATATATGGGTCAGTGGTGCATTGTGGGTAATCCATTCTGGCAGTTATTTTGGCGGGAGTGGCTTGTTTATTTATTTATTTATTTATTTGGGTTAATTTATTTTTTATTTGATTTTTGTTTTTAATTTTTATATATTTCTTTATTCTTTACGGTTTTCTATGTTTTATTGACGTGATAAAAAATTGGGATAATTTGATTAGATCGGTTGTTTTACTTGTTTTTGTTATATATATATATATATATATATATATATATATATATATATATATATATATATATATATATATATATATATAATGGTCAGTATATACTCAGCAACTGAGTCCTGCTACCGAGTGGGGAGATAATAAGCATATTTATCTGTTTAATATTCTTCATAACTCTGTTTTATTACACCGAGCAATATTTTATTAACACCAGCGCCATATGTGATATATATATATATATATATATATATATTGCTCAGAGCCCAATAATGTTATAAAAACCATGGCGAATTCAACTAAGGTATCTTTAATCATTTCTAAGATACAACGTTTCAGATCTTAATCTAACAATTGAACAAGTTTTGCTGTTACACCCGGTACATATATATATATGTGTGTGTGTGTGTGTGTGTGTGTGTGTGTGTGTGTGTGTGTGCATAGTAAGGACAGTTTGCACTGAAAGCTTTCCACAGATCATCTTCAACCCTAATCGTGGCAAACTAACCCAAAGCTTCACTTCAGTAGAAGAATGTTCGACTTCATTTATGTTTCAGATTTTATGTCTCGTTTCGTTCAGAAAGGACACAGGTATTTCCGAAAATTCCGATTTACAAAATCTTTTTCATGCATGTTTCCATGTGGTCAAAAGGCCAACTCGTATACAATAAATATTGTTAGTTTTATTAGCAATATTATTATTTTTCTAGTTTTGTTTTTTTATCGCTCGAATTTGTTTCACCAGAATATTATGGCTATTCATATATATATATATATATATATATATATATATATATATATATATATATATATATATATATATATATATATATATATATATGTATGTATATGTGTGTGTGTGTGTCTGAATGTCCGTGGTATTTCAGTCGTGCATGTGTACATGAATCTAAACTATCTTTACACTTAAATAAAGACACACACGCTTATTCAAGAAGTGCAACCAATAAATATTCCTGCTCTTCAGAGCGGCAACATTTCGAAAGCGTTTTTTACGTAAATAAATCAATAGATAGATAGATAGATAGATAGATAGATTGATAGATAAACTGAGATTAGATAGATAGATAGATATGAAAAGACTGAGATAGATAGATAGATAGATAAAATGAGATTAGATAGATAGATAGATAGATATGAACATGATGAGGAACATACATACTTAAATACATAGATACATATACAGCTAGATAATAAAAACTTAGATAAGCGCTAATTGATAGACAGATAGAAATAAAGATATGAACAGAATGAGATAGATAGATAGATAGATAGATAGATAGATACCTATGCTCCATATATTTTGTAAAATACGTAATGCCTATGTCATTCCTTTTACATATATATTTTTTATTTATTTAAATTATGGGAGCACAACAAACGTTTTGGAAATTAAAAATGTTTCGGAAACTACCTTACCCTTCGTCAGTTTGATTTTCAGTATTTATTTTCGTTTAACTCGGTTACATTTCAGATGACGTGCATTATTAATATCATCGGGATTTGAAATTTAGGTTTACAGATATGAAAAGATTCCTCACTACTGGTTTGGATTTGTGCTCGAGAATGAGCAATACACCCTGTTTCTAGAATTTTATGTAAGGAGGTAATGGATAGTGGCCCGGATTGAGGAACTGGAGAGCCGAGTTCGAATTCCAGTCGAATCAATTACATTCAGTTACGTGTTAATACCCTTTGGAAAGGTATAAATCCTGTTCTTCTGCCCCACCCCCAGCTATGGGTGAGTAGCAGGAAAGACTGGGACATATAACTTTGGGTGGCAACCAGTCTAGGAGAAGAAAAGGCTCTGAATTCAAAACCGGCCTGGAGAGTGTTGGGTTCCGTCAGGCTATCTTGACCAAGAAACACCACTTTTACTGAGACTGCAGTACAGATGACGACCCTACGGGTCACTGGATAATATATATATATATATATATATATATATATATATATATATACATATATATATGTATATATATATATATATATATATATATATATATATATATATATATATGTGTGTGTGTGTGTGTGTATACTAAGATGATTTGTAGAAGAAAATAAAATGCATACAAACCTCAACTTGTCATCATATCAGTATCTGTCGATATTTCTGAGATGAGGTATTATTTACATTATTCGGACTATTGTCCTCATCTTTGTCGCCATATTTATTACAACGTTTCGGTCGTTGTACTCTCCGGCCTTCTTCAGGTGGTTGGAATGTCGAAGTGAACCCTTTATTTCGCTCACTGGGTTATACTGTTCTAGTTCCACGTGCCATGTTTTAATGGATGTCAGTTATCAGTTATCTCTTACACTCTTTGGGTCCTGTTAATTTTTCCCTATGAAAAGTACACATGGCACAGTGGATAAAGGCGTTGGTTGGATCCAGTGACAGGACGCAATGAGTGTGAGTTCAATAACCGGTTAATGCAGTGGAGAACTTTCAGAGGGAAAAATTAACAGGAGATAACTGATAACTGACATCCATTAAATATGGCACGTGGAACTAGAACAGTCTACCTCAGTGAGCGAAATAAAGGGTTCAGTTCGACATTC
>OZ038511.1:20125962-20208462 GCA_964036315.1 Acanthosepion esculentum | reverse complement strand
TTCGAAAGCGTTTTTTACGTAAATAAATCAATAGATAGATAGATAGATAGATAGATAGATAGATAGATAGATAAAATGAGATTAGATAGATAGATAGATAGATAGATAGATAGATAGATAGATAGATAAAATGAGATTAGATAGATAGATAGATAGATAGATAGATAGATAAATATGAAAAGACTGGGATAGATAGATAGATAGATAGATAGATAGATAGATAGATAGATAGATAAAATGAGATTAGATATAGAGAGAGAGAGTTAGATAAATAGATAGATAGATAGATATGAACATGATGAAGTACATACATACTTAAATACATAGATATATATACAGCTAGATAATAAAAACTTAGATAAGCGCTAATTGATAGACAGATAGATAGATAAATAGATATGAACAGAATGAGATAGATAGATAGATAGATAGATAGATAGATAGATAGATAGATAGATAGATAGATAGATAAAATGAGATTAGATAGATAGATAGATAGATAGATAAATATGAAAAGACTGGGATAGATAGATAGATAGATAGATAGATAGATAGATAGATAGATAGATAGATAGATAAAATGAGATTAGATAGATATAGAGAGAGTTAGATAAATAGATAGATAGATATGAACATGATGAAGTACATACATACTTAAATACATAGATATATATACAGCTAGATAATAAAAACTTAGATAAGCGCTAATTGATAGACAGATGGATAAATAGATATGAACAGAATGAGATAGATAGATAGATAGATAGATAGATAGATAGATAGATAGATAGATAGATAGGTAGGTAGGTAGGTACTGACTGAGCTAGCTTATTCAAGAAGTGCAACCAATAAATATTCCTGCTTTTCAGTAAAGCAAATAAAATTTATTCGAAAATTATAACATAAACATCTTATAAAAGCACTACAAAAATAGCCATTATTGTTTCAACAATTCTGGTTATCAAGTGATGGTGATGAACACTTCTGGTGTCTTATCAAATGATGGTGTTGAACAGAGACGAATATTTGTTTTTCTATTCTACCCATAGTAAACTTAATTTATTCAACCATTTATATCTATATATCTTTGCCCGTATAAGTTATATTTTAATAGATTTAGCATTCGTTTACTAACACTTTCAAATTTGAATATTTCCTGATGGATATATGTGCGTGTATGTATCAATGTATGTGTGTGTCTTTATCAATGTATGTGTGTATAATCACTTGTATGTTCCGTTCATTGTAGGTATAACTTGTCATTTTTTTAGGGGCGAGAACATATTTCCTATCTCATCGCTTTTTTGCGTGTTTATATATCTAAATATGTCTGCGTGTTTGTGTATTGTAATCTGATTGTGTATGTATTGATATTTGTAAGAATTCATCCTCTGTTGCCCATATCTTCACTTCAAATGTATCTAAGTTGTAACGGAGTTCAGAGCAGCATTATATCTTAACGTTTATTCAAATTTAATTTCAATAAAAACATTATAAATAACAAAACGTGGATTTTGCCTGATTTTCTTCTTTAAATAAATTTATAATTTTAAATTTAATATAGATGAAATTTAAAATTTAAAATAGGTTGCGGCTGCTCGGTCTCACGCTGTTCGCTGATCTGAGATGGAACAAATACATCGAGTCAATTGCATCATCCACCGCAAGAAAAGTTGGTTCCCTGTGCCGAGCCAGGAAATTCTTCTCCCCGGAATCGATCCTCCAAGTCTATAAGTCTACCATTCGACCTTGCATGGAGTATTGCTGCCATTTATGGTCTGGGGCCCCTGCGTGTTGCCTCAGGGTTCTTGATAAGATCCAGAGACGGATATGCAATGTGATTGGCCCTGATCTGTCATCTCGCCTGCAGTCGCTCTCTCACAGACGCGATGTTGCATCGCTCTGCCTTTTGTACAAGTACTTCCACGGTAATTGCTCTGAGGAGTTGCTTTCGCTTGTCCCTAAGCCTCGTGAATTTAAGCGTCCTACGAGGCTGGCATCCCGTTCCCACCCCTTCACCGTTGAAACTGTTAGATGTAGACGTCTCTTCTACTCCAATAGCTTCATGTCTCGCACATCTCGCCTATGGAACTCCCTTCCCTATTACTGTTTCCCTGACAAATACAATCTCCAACGGTTTAAGTGTAGCGTCAATCGTATTTCTCCAATTGCCTTGATCTATCCACTTCCTGACATCTTTCATTCCTATCTGCTCTTGCTCTATATCTCCCGTAACCCCCCTGCCTCGATCGACCCTCCGTCCTTCTCTTTCTCCACATCCCTTCCTTTACCACTCCTATCTGCTCTTCCTCCAACCCTTCTGTAACCCCATGCGTGATAGTGGCCACCGGCCTTGCTTGGGGTGATACGTGATAAAAAAAAAAAAAAAAACGTAATTGTGAATTTTGAATTTTATGGTATAATGTTATATTTATTAATTAAACTGAAGTCTATTTTAGTCTAACCTTAACATTAAAACATTAAATAATTATTATAAATAAAGTTAGTCGTCAAGTGTTTTAATTGTCATAAATTTGTATTTTGATGGTCATTCCAGTTTATGTGACAGCGTTTCTACTATCGAGAGGTGTTCGATTGATTTGAACCTGTTAAAACCCTTTCTTCTACATACAACAACATCACTTGAGAAGACACCAGAAGTGTTGAACAAAAATGGCTAATATGCAGTGATTTTATAACATATTGTGATATAATTTCCGAAAAAAATATTTATAATTGATCTCCTCTGTATAGAGCAATCTTTTAAGAATAGTATTTTTTGGTTATTGGAATTTATTCCGTATACACAAATGGTATAATTGGGTATAGATATGTATCTATATATCTATATATAAGTATATTTACATATATATATATATATATATATATATATATATATATATATATATATATATATATATATATATATATATATATATATATATATATATATTGGTGCCCTGACGATTGCGTTTAGCCTGAAATAGACTGTCAAATCTCAGTAGTGACTTTAATGTTCACTATTATGATTTATATCTCTCTCTCACTCACTCAATATATATATATATATGCATATATATATTTATATATATATATATATATATATATATATATATATATACATATATATATGTATATATATATATATGTGAGTATATACATATATATATACATATATATGTAAGTATATATATAAATATATATATATATATGTGTATATATATATATATATATATATATATATATATATATATATATATATATATATATATATATATATATATATATATATATATATATATGATCAGTGGTGATGAACAGGCTGAGATGAAAGTGTTGCTAAATGTATAAGTAGATATATACTAATAGGCAGTCCAGAAATTAATGTCATGTTTCAGAATCAATATTCATGAATGAATGAAAGTTTTGAACAATTTTTAAATCATACAAAATAGAAACCCTGAACATTAATGTAATTCTGTCATCGAGTTACGATGTTATTTTTGCGTTCCAGATAAGACCTTTCAAGGTGTTGACGCCAACAACCCATTTAAAATAGAAACCCTGAACGTTTATGTCATTTTGCCATCGAGTTACAATGTTATTTATGCCTTCCTGGTGAGAAATTTGAAGGTGTTGACGCCAACAAACCTTTCAAAATAGAAACCCTGAACGTTTATATCATTCTGTCATCGAGTTACAATGTTATTTATGCCGTCCTGATGAGAAATCTGAAGGTGTTGACTCAGACAACCCATTCAAAATAGAAACCCTGAACGTTTATATCATTCTGCCATCGAGTTACAATGTTATTTATGCCTTCCTGATGAGAAATCTGAAGGTGTTGACGCCAACAACCCATTCAAAATAGAAACCCTGAACGTTTATATCATTCTGTCATCGAGTTACAATGTTATTTATGCCTTCCTGATGAGAAATCTGAAGGTGTTGACGCCAACAACCCATTCAAAATAGAAACCCTGAACGTTTATATCATTCTGTCATCGAGTTACAATGTTATTTATGCCTTCCTGATGAGAAATCTGAAGGTGTTGACGCCAACAACCCATTCAAAATAGAAACCCTGAACGTTTATATCATTCTGTCATCGAGTTACAATGTTATTTATGCCTTCCTGATGAGAAATCTGAAGGTGTTGACGCCAACAACCCATTCAAAATAGAAACCCTGAACGTTTATATCATTCTGTCATCAAGTTACAATGTTATTTATGCCTTCCTGATGAGAAATCTGAAGGTGTTGACGCCAACAACCCATTCAAAATAGAAACCCTGAACGTTTATATCATTCTGTCATCGAGTTACAATGTTATTTATGCCTTCCTGATGAGAAATCTGAAGGTGTTGACGCCAACAACCCATTCAAAATAGAAACCCTGAACGTTTATATCATTCTGTCATCGAGTTACAATGTTATTTATGCCTTCCTGATGAGAAATCTGAAGGTGTTGACTCAGACAACCCATTCAAAATAGAAACCCTGAACGTTTATGTCATTCTGCCATCAAGTTACAATGTTATTTATGCCTTCCTGATGAGAAATCTGAAGGTGTTGACGCCAACAACCCATTCAAAATAGAAACCCTGAACGTTTATATCATTCTGTCATCGAGTTACAATGTTATTTATGCCTTCCTGATGAGAAATCTGAAGGTGTTGACGCCAACAACCCATTCAAAATAGAAACCCTGAACGTTTATATCATTCTGTCATCGAGTTACAATGTTATTTATGCCTTCCTGATGAGAAATCTGAAGGTGTTGACTCAGACAACCCATTCAAAATAGAAACCCTGAACGTTTATATCATTCTGTCATCAAGTTACAATGTTATTTATGCCTACCTGATGAGAAATCTGAAGGTGTTGACGCCAACAACCCATTCAAAATAGAAACCCTGAACGTTTATATCATTCTGTCATCAAGTTACAATGTTATTTATGCCTTCCTGATGAGAAATCTGAAGGTGTTGACGCCAACAACCCATTCAAAATAGAAACCCTGAACGTTTATATCATTCTGTCATCGAGTTACAATGTTATTTATGCCTTCCTGATGAGAAATCTGAAGGTGTTGACGCCAACAACCCATTCAAAATAGAAACCCTGAACGTTTATATCATTCTGTCATCGAGTTACAATGTTATTTATGCCTTCCTGATGAGAAATCTGAAGGTGTTGACTCAGACAACCCATTCAAAATAGAAACCCTGAACGTTTATGTCATTCTGCCATCAAGTTACAATGTTATTTATGCCTTCCTGATGAGAAATCTGAAGGTGTTGACGCCAACAACCCATTCAAAATAGAAACCCTGAACGTTTATATCATTCTGTCATCGAGTTACAATGTTATTTATGCCTTCCTGATGAGAAATCTGAAGGTGTTGACGCCAACAACCCATTCAAAATAGAAACCCTGAACGTTTATATCATTCTGTCATCGAGTTACAATGTTATTTATGCCTTCCTGATGAGAAATCTGAAGGTGTTGACGCCAACAACCCATTCAAAATAGAAACCCTGAACGTTTATATCATTCTGTCATCGAGTTACAATGTTATTTATGCCTTCCTGATGAGAAATCTGAAGGTGTTGACTCAGACAACCCATTCAAAATAGAAACCCTGAACGTTTATGTCATTCTGCCATCAAGTTACAATGTTATTTATGCCTTCCTGATGAGAAATCTGAAGGTGTTGACGCCAACAACCCATTCAAAATAGAAACCCTGAACGTTTATATCATTCTGTCATCGAGTTACAATGTTATTTATGCCTTCCTGATGAGAAATCTGAAGGTGTTGACGCCAACAACCCATTCAAAATAGAAACCCTGAACGTTTATATCATTCTGTCATCGAGTTACAATGTTATTTATGCCTTCCTGATGAGAAATCTGAAGGTGTTGACTCAGACAACCCATTCAAAATAGAAACCCTGAACGTTTATGTCATTCTGCCATCAAGTTACAATGTTATTTATGCCTTCCTGATGAGAAATCTGAAGGTGTTGACGCCAACAACCCATTCAAAATAGAAACCCTGAACGTTTATATCATTCTGTCATCGAGTTACAATGTTATTTATGCCTTCCTGATGAGAAATCTGAAGGTGTTGACGCCAACAACCCATTCAAAATAGAAACCCTGAACGTTTATATCATTCTGTCATCGAGTTACAATGTTATTTATGCCTTCCTGATGAGAAATCTGAAGGTGTTGACGCCAACAACCCATTCAAAATAGAAACCCTGAACGTTTATGTCATTCTGCCATCAAGTTACAATGTTATTTATGCCTTCCTGATGAGAAATCTGAAGGTGTTGACGCCAACAACCCATTCAAAATAGAAACCCTGAACGTTTATATCATTCTGTCATCGAGTTACAATGTTATTTATGCCTTCCTGATGAGAAATCTGAAGGTGTTGACGCCAACCACCCATTCAAAATAGAAACCCTGAACGTTTATATCATTCTGTCATCGAGTTACAATGTTATTTATGCCTTCCTGATGAGAAATCTGAAGGTGTTGACTCAGACAACCCATTCAAAATAGAAACCCTGAACGTTTATATCATTCTGTCATCAAGTTACAATGTTATTTATGCCTTCCTGATGAGAAATCTGAAGGTGTTGACGCCAACAACCCATTCAAAATAGAAACCCTGAACGTTTATATCATTCTGTCATCGAGTTACAATGTTATTTATGCCTTCCTGATGAGAAATCTGAAGGTGTTGACGCCAACAACGCATTCAAAATAGAAACCCTGAACGTTTATATCATTCTGTCATCGAGTTACAATGTTATTTATGCCTTCCTGATGAGAAATCTGAAGGTGTTGACTCAGACAACCCATTCAAAATAGAAACCCTGAACGTTTATATCATTCTGTCATCGAGTTACAATGTTATTTATGCCTTCCTGATGAGAAATCTGAAGGTGTTGACTCTGACAACCCATTCAAAATAGAAACCCTGAACGTTTATATCATTCTGTCATCGAGTTACAATGTTATTTATGCCTTCCTGATGAGAAATCTGAAGGTGTTGACTCAGACAACCCATTCAAAATAGAAACCCTGAACGTTTATATCATTCTGTCATCGAGTTACAATGTTATTTATGCCTTCCTGATGAGAAATCTGAAGGTGTTGACTCAGACAACCCATTCAAAATAGAAACCCTGAACGTTTATGTCATTCTGCCATCGAGTTACAATGTTATTTATGCCTTCCTGATGAGAAATCTGAAGGTGTTGACGCCAACAACCCATTCAAAATAGAAACCCTGAACGTTTATATCATTCTGTCATCAAGTTACAATGTTATTTATGCCTTCCTGATGAGAAATCTGAAGGTGTTGACGCCAACAACCCATTCAAAATAGAAACCCTGAACGTTTATGTCATTCTGTCATCGAGTTACAATGTTATTTATGCCTTCCTGATGAGAAATCTGAAGGTGTTGACGCCAACAACCCATTCAAAATAGAAACCCTGAACGTTTATATCATTCTGTCATCGAGTTACAATGTTATTTATGCCTTCCTGATGAGAAATCTGAAGGTGTTGACTCAGACAACCCATTCAAAATAGAAACCCTGAACGTTTATATCATTCTGTCATCAAGTTACAATGATATTTATGCCTTCCTGATGAGAAATCTGAAGGTGTTGACGCCAACAACCCATTCAAAATAGAAACCCTGAACGTTTATATCATTCTGTCATCGAGTTACAATGTTATTTATGCCTTCCTGATGAGAAATCTGAAGGTGTTGACGCCAACAACCCATTCAAAATAGAAACCCTGAACGTTTATATCATTCTGTCATCGAGTTACAATGTTATTTATGCCTTCCTGATGAGAAATCTGAAGGTGTTGACTCAGACAACCCATTCAAAATAGAAACCCTGAACGTTTATATCATTCTGTCATCAAGTTACAATGTTATTTATGCCTTCCTGATGAGAAATCTGAAGGTGTTGACGCCAACAACCCATTCAAAATAGAAACCCTGAACGTTTATATCATTCTGTCATCGAGTTACAATGTTATTTATGCCTTCCTGATGAGAAATCTGAAGGTGTTGACTCAGACAACCCATTCAAAATAGAAACCCTGAACGTTTATGTCATTCTGCCATCAAGTTACAATGTTATTTATGCCTTCCTGATGAGAAATCTGAAGGTGTTGACGCCAACAACCCATTCAAAATAGAAACCCTGAACGTTTATATCATTCTGTCATCGAGTTACAATGTTATTTATGCCTTCCTGATGAGAAATCTGAAGGTGTTGACGCCAACAACCCATTCAAAATAGAAACCCTGAACGTTTATATCATTCTGTCATCGAGTTACAATGTTATTTATGCCTTCCTGATGAGAAATCTGAAGGTGTTGACGCCAACAACCCATTCAAAATAGAAACCCTGAACGTTTATATCATTCTGTCATCGAGTTACAATGTTATTTATGCCTTCCTGATGAGAAATCTGAAGGTGTTGACTCAGACAACCCATTCAAAATAGAAACCCTGAACGTTTATGTCATTCTGCCATCAAGTTACAATGTTATTTATGCCTTCCTGATGAGAAATCTGAAGGTGTTGACGCCAACAACCCATTCAAAATAGAAACCCTGAACGTTTATATCATTCTGTCATCGAGTTACAATGTTATTTATGCCTTCCTGATGAGAAATCTGAAGGTGTTGACGCCAACAACCCATTCAAAATAGAAACCCTGAACGTTTATATCATTCTGTCATCGAGTTACAATGTTATTTCTGCCTTCCTGATGAGAAATCTGAAGGTGTTGACTCAGACAACCCATTCAAAATAGAAACCCTGAACGTTTATGTCATTCTGCCATCAAGTTACAATGTTATTTATGCCTTCCTGATGAGAAATCTGAAGGTGTTGACGCCAACAACCCATTCAAAATAGAAACCCTGAACGTTTATATCATTCTGTCATCGAGTTACAATGTTATTTATGCCTTCCTGATGAGAAATCTGAAGGTGTTGACTCTGACAACCCATTCAAAATAGAAACCCTGAACGTTTATATCATTCTGTCATCGAGTTACAATGTTATTTATGCCTTCCTGATGAGAAATCTGAAGGTGTTGACTCAGACAACCCATTCAAAATAGAAACCCTGAACGTTTATATCATTCTGTCATCGAGTTACAATGTTATTTATGCCTTCCTGATGAGAAATCTGAAGGTGTTGACTCAGACAACCCATTCAAAATAGAAACCCTGAACGTTTATGTCATTCTGCCATCGAGTTACAATGTTATTTATGCCTTCCTGATGAGAAATCTGAAGGTGTTGACGCCAACAACCCATTCAAAATAGAAACCCTGAACGTTTATATCATTCTGTCATCAAGTTACAATGTTATTTATGCCTTCCTGATGAGAAATCTGAAGGTGTTGACGCCAACAACCCATTCAAAATAGAAACCCTGAACGTTTATATCATTCTGTCATCGAGTTACAATGTTATTTATGCCTTCCTGATGAGAAATCTGAAGGTGTTGACGCCAACAACCCATTCAAAATAGAAACCCTGAACGTTTATATCATTCTGTCATCGAGTTACAATGTTATTTATGCCTTCCTGATGAGAAATCTGAAGGTGTTGACTCAGACAACCCATTCAAAATAGAAACCCTGAACGTTTATATCATTCTGTCATCAAGTTACAATGATATTTATGCCTTCCTGATGAGAAATCTGAAGGTGTTGACGCCAACAACCCATTCAAAATAGAAACCCTGAACGTTTATATCATTCTGTCATCGAGTTACAATGTTATTTATGCCTTCCTGATGAGAAATCTGAAGGTGTTGACGCCAACAACCCATTCAAAATAGAAACCCTGAACGTTTATATCATTCTGTCATCGAGTTACAATGTTATTTATGCCTTCCTGATGAGAAATCTGAAGGTGTTGACTCAGACAACCCATTCAAAATAGAAACCCTGAACGTTTATATCATTCTGTCATCAAGTTACAATGTTATTTATGCCTTCCTGATGAGAAATCTGAAGGTGTTGACGCCAACAACCCATTCAAAATAGAAACCCTGAACGTTTATATCATTCTGTCATCGAGTTACAATGTTATTTATGCCTTCCTGATGAGAAATCTGAAGGTGTTGACTCAGACAACCCATTCAAAATAGAAACCCTGAACGTTTATGTCATTCTGCCATCAAGTTACAATGTTATTTATGCCTTCCTGATGAGAAATCTGAAGGTGTTGACGCCAACAACCCATTCAAAATAGAAACCCTGAACGTTTATATCATTCTGTCATCGAGTTACAATGTTATTTATGCCTTCCTGATGAGAAATCTGAAGGTGTTGACGCCAACAACCCATTCAAAATAGAAACCCTGAACGTTTATATCATTCTGTCATCGAGTTACAATGTTATTTATGCCTTCCTGATGAGAAATCTGAAGGTGTTGACGCCAACAACCCATTCAAAATAGAAACCCTGAACGTTTATATCATTCTGTCATCGAGTTACAATGTTATTTATGCCTTCCTGATGAGAAATCTGAAGGTGTTGACTCAGACAACCCATTCAAAATAGAAACCCTGAACGTTTATGTCATTCTGCCATCAAGTTACAATGTTATTTATGCCTTCCTGATGAGAAATCTGAAGGTGTTGACGCCAACAACCCATTCAAAATAGAAACCCTGAACGTTTATATCATTCTGTCATCGAGTTACAATGTTATTTATGCCTTCCTGATGAGAAATCTGAAGGTGTTGACTCAGACAACCCATTCAAAATAGAAACCCTGAACGTTTATGTCATTCTGCCATCAAGTTACAATGTTATTTATGCCTTCCTGATGAGAAATCTGAAGGTGTTGACGCCAACAACCCATTCAAAATAGAAACCCTGAACGTTTATATCATTCTGTCATCGAGTTACAATGTTATTTATGCCTTCCTGATGAGAAATCTGAAGGTGTTGACTCTGACAACCCATTCAAAATAGAAACCCTGAACGTTTATATCATTCTGTCATCGAGTTACAATGTTATTTATGCCTTCCTGATGAGAAATCTGAAGGTGTTGACTCAGACAACCCATTCAAAATAGAAACCCTGAACGTTTATATCATTCTGTCATCGAGTTACAATGTTATTTATGCCTTCCTGATGAGAAATCTGAAGGTGTTGACTCAGACAACCCATTCAAAATAGAAACCCTGAACGTTTATGTCATTCTGCCATCGAGTTACAATGTTATTTATGCCTTCCTGATGAGAAATCTGAAGGTGTTGACGCCAACAACCCATTCAAAATAGAAACCCTGAACGTTTATATCATTCTGTCATCAAGTTACAATGTTATTTATGCCTTCCTGATGAGAAATCTGAAGGTGTTGACGCCAACAACCCATTCAAAATAGAAACCCTGAACGTTTATATCATTCTGTCATCGAGTTACAATGTTATTTATGCCTTCCTGATGAGAAATCTGAAGGTGTTGACGCCAACAACCCATTCAAAATAGAAACCCTGAACGTTTATATCATTCTGTCATCGAGTTACAATGTTATTTATGCCTTCCTGATGAGAAATCTGAAGGTGTTGACTCAGACAACCCATTCAAAATAGAAACCCTGAACGTTTATATCATTCTGTCATCAAGTTACAATGATATTTATGCCTTCCTGATGAGAAATCTGAAGGTGTTGACGCCAACAACCCATTCAAAATAGAAACCCTGAACGTTTATATCATTCTGTCATCGAGTTACAATGTTATTTATGCCTTCCTGATGAGAAATCTGAAGGTGTTGACGCCAACAACCCATTCAAAATAGAAACCCTGAACGTTTATATCATTCTGTCATCGAGTTACAATGTTATTTATGCCTTCCTGATGAGAAATCTGAAGGTGTTGACTCAGACAACCCATTCAAAATAGAAACCCTGAACGTTTATATCATTCTGTCATCAAGTTACAATGTTATTTATGCCTTCCTGATGAGAAATCTGAAGGTGTTGACGCCAACAACCCATTCAAAATAGAAACCCTGAACGTTTATATCATTCTGTCATCGAGTTACAATGTTATTTATGCCTTCCTGATGAGAAATCTGAAGGTGTTGACTCAGACAACCCATTCAAAATAGAAACCCTGAACGTTTATGTCATTCTGCCATCAAGTTACAATGTTATTTATGCCTTCCTGATGAGAAATCTGAAGGTGTTGACGCCAACAACCCATTCAAAATAGAAACCCTGAACGTTTATATCATTCTGTCATCGAGTTACAATGTTATTTATGCCTTCCTGATGAGAAATCTGAAGGTGTTGACGCCAACAACCCATTCAAAATAGAAACCCTGAACGTTTATATCATTCTGTCATCGAGTTACAATGTTATTTATGCCTTCCTGATGAGAAATCTGAAGGTGTTGACGCCAACAACCCATTCAAAATAGAAACCCTGAACGTTTATATCATTCTGTCATCGAGTTACAATGTTATTTATGCCTTCCTGATGAGAAATCTGAAGGTGTTGACTCAGACAACCCATTCAAAATAGAAACCCTGAACGTTTATGTCATTCTGCCATCAAGTTACAATGTTATTTATGCCTTCCTGATGAGAAATCTGAAGGTGTTGACGCCAACAACCCATTCAAAATAGAAACCCTGAACGTTTATATCATTCTGTCATCGAGTTACAATGTTATTTATGCCTTCCTGATGAGAAATCTGAAGGTGTTGACGCCAACAACCCATTCAAAATAGAAACCCTGAACGTTTATATCATTCTGTCATCGAGTTACAATGTTATTTCTGCCTTCCTGATGAGAAATCTGAAGGTGTTGACTCAGACAACCCATTCAAAATAGAAACCCTGAACGTTTATGTCATTCTGCCATCAAGTTACAATGTTATTTATGCCTTCCTGATGAGAAATCTGAAGGTGTTGACGCCAACAACCCATTCAAAATAGAAACCCTGAACGTTTATATCATTCTGTCATCGAGTTACAATGTTATTTATGCCTTCCTGATGAGAAATCTGAAGGTGTTGACGCCAACAACCCATTCAAAATAGAAACCCTGAACGTTTATATCATTCTGTCATCGAGTTACAATGTTATTTATGCCTTCCTGATGAGAAATCTGAAGGTGTTGACGCCAACAACCCATTCAAAATAGAAACCCTGAACGTTTATGTCATTCTGCCATCAAGTTACAATGTTATTTATGCCTTCCTGATGAGAAATCTGAAGGTGTTGACGCCAACAACCCATTCAAAATAGAAACCCTGAACGTTTATATCATTCTGTCATCGAGTTACAATGTTATTTATGCCTTCCTGATGAGAAATCTGAAGGTGTTGACGCCAACCACCCATTCAAAATAGAAACCCTGAACGTTTATATCATTCTGTCATCGAGTTACAATGTTATTTATGCCTTCCTGATGAGAAATCTGAAGGTGTTGACTCAGACAACCCATTCAAAATAGAAACCCTGAACGTTTATATCATTCTGTCATCAAGTTACAATGTTATTTATGCCTTCCTGATGAGAAATCTGAAGGTGTTGACGCCAACAACCCATTCAAAATAGAAACCCTGAACGTTTATATCATTCTGTCATCGAGTTACAATGTTATTTATGCCTTCCTGATGAGAAATCTGAAGGTGTTGACGCCAACAACGCATTCAAAATAGAAACCCTGAACGTTTATATCATTCTGTCATCGAGTTACAATGTTATTTATGCCTTCCTGATGAGAAATCTGAAGGTGTTGACTCAGACAACCCATTCAAAATAGAAACCCTGAACGTTTATATCATTCTGTCATCGAGTTACAATGTTATTTATGCCTTCCTGATGAGAAATCTGAAGGTGTTGACTCTGACAACCCATTCAAAATAGAAACCCTGAACGTTTATATCATTCTGTCATCGAGTTACAATGTTATTTACGCCTTCCTGATGAGAAATCTGAAGGTGTTGACTCAGACAACCCATTCAAAATAGAAACCCTGAACGTTTATATCATTCTGTCATCGAGTTACAATGTTATTTATGCCTTCCTGATGAGAAATCTGGTGTTGACTCAGACAACCCATTCAAAATAGAAACCCTGAACGTTTATGTCATTCTGCCATCGAGTTACAATGTTATTTATGCCTTCCTGATGAGAAATCTGAAGGTGTTGACGCCAACAACCCATTCAAAATAGAAACCCTGAACGTTTATATCATTCTGTCATCGAGTTACAATGTTATTTATGCCTTCCTGATGAGAAATCTGAAGGTGTTGACGCCAACAACCCATTCAAAATAGAAACCCTGAACGTTTATATCATTCTGTCATCGAGTTACAATGTTATTTATGCCTTCCTGATGAGAAATCTGAAGGTGTTGACGCCAACAACCCATTCAAAATAGAAACCCTGAACGTTTATATCATTCTGTCATCGAGTTACAATGTTATTTATGCCTTCCTGATGAGAAATCTGAAGGTGTTGACTCAGACAACCCATTCAAAATAGAAACCCTGAACGTTTATATCATTCTGTCATCAAGTTACAATGATATTTATGCCTTCCTGATGAGAAATCTGAAGGTGTTGACGCCAACAACCCATTCAAAATAGAAACACTGAACGTTTATATCATTCTGTCATCGAGTTACAATGTTATTTATGCCTTCCTGATGAGAAATCTGAAGGTGTTGACGCTAACAACCCATTCAAAATAGAAACCCTGAACGTTTATATCATTCTGTCATCGAGTTACAATGTTATTTATGCCTTCCTGATGAGAAATCTGAAGGTGTTGACTCAGACAACCCATTCAAAATAGAAACCCTGAACGTTTATATCATTCTGTCATCAAGTTACAATGTTATTTATGCCTTCCTGATGAGAAATCTGAAGGTGTTGACGCCAACAACCCATTCAAAATAGAAACCCTGAACGTTTATATCATTCTGTCATCAAGTTACAATGTTATTTATGCCTTCCTGATGAGAAATCTGAAGGTGTTGACGCCAACAACCCATTCAAAATAGAAACCCTGAACGTTTATATCATTCTGTCATCGAGTTACAATGTTATTTATGCCTTCCTGATGAGAAATCTGAAGGTGTTGACGCCAACAACCCATTCAAAATAGAAACCCTGAACGTTTATATCATTCTGTCATCGAGTTACAATGTTATTTATGCCTTCCTGATGAGAAATCTGAAGGTGTTGACTCAGACAACCCATTCAAAATAGAAACCCTGAACGTTTATATCATTCTGTCATCAAGTTACAATGTTATTTATGCCTTCCTGATGAGAAATCTGAAGGTGTTGACGCCAACAACCCATTCAAAATAGAAACCCTGAACGTTTATATCATTCTGTCATCGAGTTACAATGTTATTTATGCCTTCCTGATGAGAAATCTGAAGGTGTTGACGCCAACAACCCATTCAAAATAGAAACCCTGAACGTTTATATCATTCTGTCATCGAGTTACAATGTTATTTATGCCTTCCTGATGAGAAATCTGAAGGTGTTGACTCAGACAACCCATTCAAAATAGAAACCCTGAACGTTTATATCATTCTGTCATCGAGTTACAATGTTATTTATGCCTTCCTGATGAGAAATCTGAAGGTGTTGACTCAGACAACCCATTCAAAATAGAAACCCTGAACGTTTATATCATTCTGTCATCGAGTTACAATGTTATTTATGCCTTCCTGATGAGAAATCTGAAGGTGTTGACTCAGACAACCCATTCAAAATAGAAACCCTGAACGTTTATATCATTCTGTCATCGAGTTACAATGTTATTTATGCCTTCCTGATGAGAAATCTGAAGGTGTTGACTCAGACAACCCATTCAAAATAGAAACCCTGAACGTTTATGTCATTCTGCCATCGAGTTACAATGTTATTTATGCCTTCCTGATGAGAAATCTGAAGGTGTTGACGCCAACAACCCATTCAAAATAGAAACCCTGAACGTTTATATCATTCTGTCATCAAGTTACAATGTTATTTATGCCTTCCTGATGAGAAATCTGAAGGTGTTGACGCCAACAACCCATTCAAAATAGAAACCCTGAACGTTTATATCATTCTGTCATCGAGTTACAATGTTATTTATGCCTTCCTGATGAGAAATCTGAAGGTGTTGACGCCAACAACCCATTCAAAATAGAAACCCTGAACGTTTATATCATTCTGTCATCGAGTTACAATGTTATTTATGCCTTCCTGATGAGAAATCTGAAGGTGTTGACTCAGACAACCCATTCAAAATAGAAACCCTGAACGTTTATATCATTCTCTCATCAAGTTACAATGATATTTATGCCTTCCTGATGAGAAATCTGAAGGGGTTGACGCCAACAACCCATTCAAAATAGAAACCCTGAACGTTTATATCATTCTGTCATCGAGTTACAATGTTATTTATGCCTTCCTGATGAGAAATCTGAAGGTGTTGACGCCAACAACCCATTCAAAATAGAAACCCTGAACGTTTATATCATTCTGTCATCGAGTTACAATGTTATTTATGCCTTCCTGATGAGAAATCTGAAGGTGTTGACTCAGACAACCCATTCAAAATAGAAACCCTGAACGTTTATATCATTCTGTCATCAAGTTACAATGTTATTTATGCCTTCCTGATGAGAAATCTGAAGGTGTTGACGCCAACAACCCATTCAAAATAGAAACCCTGAACGTTTATATCATTCTGTCATCAAGTTACAATGTTATTTATGCCTTCCTGATGAGAAATCTGAAGGTGTTGACGCCAACAACCCATTCAAAATAGAAACCCTGAACGTTTATATCATTCTGTCATCGAGTTACAATGTTATTTATGCCTTCCTGATGAGAAATCTGAAGGTGTTGACGCCAACAACCCATTCAAAATAGAAACCCTGAACGTTTATATCATTCTGTGATCGAGTTACAATGTTATTTATGCCTTCCTGATGAGACATCGGAAGGTGTTGACGCCAACAACCCATTCAAAATAGAAACCCTGAACGTTTATATCATTCTGTCATCAAGTTACAATGTTATTTATGCCTTCCTGATGAGAAATCTGAAGGTGTTGACGCCAACAACCCATTCAAAATAGAAACCCTGAACGTTTATATCATTCTGTCATCAAGTTACAATGTTATTTATGCCTTCCTGATGAGAAATCTGAAGGTGTTGACGCCAACAACCCATTCAAAATAGAAACCCTGAACGTTTATATCATTCTGTCATCGAGTTACAATGTTATTTATGCCTTCCTGATGAGAAATCTGAAGGTGTTGACGCCAACAACCCGTTCAAAATAGAAACCCTGAACGTTTATATCATTCTGTCATCGAGTTACAATGTTATTTATGCCTTCCTGATGAGAAATCTGAAGGTGTTGACGCCAACAACCCATTCAAAATAGAAACCCTGAACGTTTATATCATTCTGTCATCGAGTTACAATGTTATTTATGCCTTCCTGATGAGAAATCTGAAGGTGTTGACGCCAACAACCCATTCAAAATAGAAACCCTGAACGTTTATATCATTCTGTCATCAAGTTACAATGTTATTTATGCCTTCCTGATGAGAAATCTGAAGGTGTTGACGCCAACAACCCATTCAAAATAGAAACCCTGAACGTTTATATCATTCTGTCATCGAGTTACAATGTTATTTATGCCTTCCTGATGAGAAATCTGAAGGTGTTGACGCCAACAACCCATTCAAAATAGAAACCCTGAACGTTTATATCATTCTGTCATCAAGTTACAATGTTATTTATGCCTTCCTGATGAGAAATCTGAAGGTGTTGACTCAGACAACCCATTCAAAATAGAAACCCTGAACGTTTATATCATTCTGTCATCGAGTTACAATGTTATTTATGCCTTCCTGATGAGAAATCTGAAGGTGTTGACGCCAACAACCCATTCAAAATAGAAACCCTGAACGTTTATGTCATTCTGCCATCGAGTTACAATGTTATTTATGCATTCCTGATGAGAAATCTGAAGGTGTTGACGCCAACAACCCATTCAAAATAGAAACCCTGAACGTTTATGTCATTCTGCCATCGAGTTACAATGTTATTTATGCCTTCCTGATGAGAAATCTGAAGGTGTTGACGCCAACAACCCATTCAAAATAGAAACCCTGAACGTTTATATCATTCTGTCATCGAGTTACAATGTTATTTATGCCTTCCTGATGAGAAATCTGAAGGTGTTGACTCAGACAACCCATTCAAAATAGAAACCCTGAACGTTTATATCATTCTGTCATCGAGTTACAATGTTATTTATGCCTTCCTGATGAGAAATCTGAAGGTGTTGACGCCAACAACCCATTCAAAATAGAAACCCTGAACGTTTATATCATTCTGTCATGGAGTTACAATGTTATTTATGCCTTCCTGATGAGAAATCTGAAGGTGTTGACGCCAACAACCCATTCAAAATAGAAACCCTGAACGTTTATATCATTCTGTCATCGAGTTACAATGTTATTTATGCCTTCCTGATGAGAAATCTGAAGGTGTTGACGCCAACAACCCATTCAAAATAGAAACCCTGAACGTTTATATCATTCTGTCATCAAGTTACAATGTTATTTATGCCTTCCTGATGAGAAATCTGAAGGTGTTGACGCCAACAACCCATTCAAAATAGAAACCCTGAACGTTTATATCATTCTGTCATCAAGTTACAATGTTATTTATGCCTTCCTGATGAGAAATCTGAAGGTGTTGACGCCAACAACCCATTCAAAATAGAAACCCTGAACGTTTATATCATTCTGTCATCGAGTTACAATGTTATTTATGCCTTCCTGATGAGAAATCTGAAGGTGTTGACGCCAACAACCCATTCAAAATAGAAACCCTGAACGTTTATATCATTCTGTCATCGAGTTACAATGTTATTTATGCCTTCCTGATGAGAAATCTGAAGGTGTTGACGCCAACAACCCATTCAAAATAGAAACCCTGAACGTTTATATCATTCTGTCATCAAGTTACAATGTTATTTATGCCTTCCTGATGAGAAATCTGAAGGTGTTGACGCCAACAACCCATTCAAAATAGAAACCCTAAACGTTTATATCATTCTGTCATCGAGTTACAATGTTATTTATGCCTTCCTGATGAGAAATCTGAAGGTGTTGACACCAACAACCCATTCAAAATAGAAACCCTGAACGTTTATATCATTCTGTCATCAAGTTACAATGTTATTTATGCCTTCCTGATGAGAAATCTGAAGGTGTTGACTCAGACAACCCATTCAAAATAGAAACCCTGAACGTTTATATCATTCTGTCATCGAGTTACAATGTTATTTATGCCTTCCTGATGAGAAATCTGAAGGTGTTGACGCCAACAACCCATTCAAAATAGAAACCCTGAACGTTTATGTCATTCTGCCATCGAGTTACAATGTTATTTATGCATTCCTGATGAGAAATCTGAAGGTGTTGACGCCAACAACCCATTCAAAATAGAAACCCTGAACGTTTATGTCATTCTGCCATCGAGTTACAATGTTATTTATGCCTTCCTGATGAGAAATCTGAAGGTGTTGACGCCAACAACCCATTCAAAATAGAAACCCTGAACGTTTATATCATTCTGTCATCGAGTTACAATGTTATTTATGCCTTCCTGATGAGAAATCTGAAGGTGTTGACTCAGACAACCCATTCAAAATAGAAACCCTGAACGTTTATATCATTCTGTCATCGAGTTACAATGTTATTTATGCCTTCCTGATGAGAAATCTGAAGGTGTTGACGCCAACAACCCATTCAAAATAGAAACCCTGAACGTTTATATCATTCTGTCATGGAGTTACAATGTTATTTATGCCTTCCTGATGAGAAATCTGAAGGTGTTGACGCCAACAACCCATTCAAAATAGAAACCCTGAACGTTTATATCATTCTGTCATCGATTTACAATGTTATTTATGCCTTCCTGATGAGAAATCTGAAGGTGTTGACGCCAACAACCCATTCAAAATAGAAACCCTGAACGTTTATATCATTCTGTCATCAAGTTACAATGATATTTATGCCTTCCTGATGAGAAATCTGAAGGTGTTGACGCCAACAACCCATTCAAAATAGAAACCCTGAACGTTTATATCATTCTGTCATCAAGTTACAATGTTATTTATGCCTTCCTGATGAGAAATCTGAAGGTGTTGACGCCAACAACCCATTCAAAATAGAAACCCTGAACGTTTATATCATTCTGTCATCGAGTTACAATGTTATTTATGCCTTCCTGATGAGAAATCTGAAGGTGTTGACGCCAACAACCCATTCAAAATAGAAACCCTGAACGTTTATATCATTCTGTCATCGAGTTACAATGTTATTTATGCCTTCCTGATGAGAAATCTGAAGGTGTTGACGCCAACAACCCATTCAAAATAGAAACCCTGAACGTTTATATCATTCTGTCATCGAGTTACAATGTTATTTATGCCTTCCTGATGAGAAATCTGAAGGTGTTGACGCCAACAACCCATTCAAAATAGAAACCCTGAACGTTTATATCATTCTGTCATCAAGTTACAATGTTATTTATGCCTTCCTGATGAGAAATCTGAAGGTGTTGACGCCAACAACCCATTCAAAATAGAAACCCTGAACGTTTATATCATTCTGTCATCAAGTTACAATGTTATTTATGCCTTCCTGATGAGAAATCTGAAGGTGTTGACGCCAACAACCCATTCAAAATAGAAACCCTGAACGTTTATATCATTCTGTCATCGAGTTACAATGTTATTTATGCCTTCCTGATGAGAAATCTGAAGGTGTTGACGCCAACAACCCATTCAAAATAGAAACCCTGAACGTTTATATCATTCTGTCATCGAGTTACAATGTTATTTATGCCTTCCTGATGAGAAATCTGAAGGTGTTGACGCCAACAACCCATTCAAAATAGAAACCCTGAACGTTTATATCATTCTGTCATCGAGTTACAATGTTATTTATGCCTTCCTGATGAGAAATCTGAAGGTGTTGACGCCAACAACCCATTCAAAATAGAAACCCTGAACGTTTATATCATTCTGTCATCAAGTTACAATGTTATTTATGCCTTCCTGATGAGAAATCTGAAGGTGTTGACGCCAACAACCCATTCAAAATAGAAACCCTGAACGTTTATATCATTCTGTCATCGAGTTACAATGTTATTTATGCCTTCCTGATGAGAAATCTGAAGGTGTTGACGCCAACAACCCATTCAAAATAGAAACCCTGAACGTTTATATCATTCTGACATCAAGTTACAATGTTATTTATGCCTTCCTGATGAGAAATCTGAAGGTGTTGACTCAGACAACCCATTCAAAATAGAAACCCTGAACGTTTATATCATTCTGTCATCGAGTTACAATGTTATTTATGCCTTCCTGATGAGAAATCTGAAGGTGTTGACGCCAACAACCCATTCAAAATAGAAACCCTGAACGTTTATGTCATTCTGCCATCGAGTTACAATGTTATTTATGCCTTCCTGATGAGAAATCTGAAGGTGTTGACGCCAACAACCCATTCAAAATTGAAACCCTGAACGTTTATGTCATTCTGCCATCCAGTTACAATGTTATTTATGCCTTCCTGATGAGAAATCTGAAGGTGTTGACGCCAACAACCCATTCAAAATAGAAACCCTGAACGTTTATATCATTCTGTCATCGAGTTACAATGTTATTTATGCCTTCCTGATGAGAAATCTGAAGGTGTTGACTCAGACAACCCATTCAAAATAGAAACCCTGAACGTTTATATCATTCTGTCATCGAGTTACAATGTTATTTATGCCTTCCTGATGAGAAATCTGAAGGTGTTGACGCCAACAACCCATTCAAAATAGAAACCCTGTACGTTTATATCATTCTGTCATCGAGTTACAATGTTATTTATGCCTTCCTGATGAGAAATCTGAAGGTGTTGACGCCAACAACCCATTCAAAATAGAAACCCTGAACGTTTATATCATTCTGTCATCGAGTTACAATGTTATTTATGCATTCCTGATGAGAAATCTGAAGGTGTTGACGCCAACAACCCATTCAAAATAGAAACCCTGAACGTTTATATCATTCTGTCATCAAGTTACAATGTTATTTATGCCTTCCTGATGAGAAATCTGAAGGTGTTGACGCCAACAACCCATTCAAAATAGAAACCCTGAACGTTTATATCATTCTGTCATCGAGTTACAATGTTATTTATGCCTTCCTGATGAGAAATCTGAAGGTGTTGACGCCAACAACCCATTCAAAATAGAAACCCTGAACGTTTATATCATTCTGTCATCGACTTACAATGTTATTTATGCCTTCCTGATGAGAAATCTGAAGGTGTTGACGCCAACAACCCATTCAAAATAGAAACCCTGAACGTTTATATCATTCTGTCATCGAGTTACAATGTTATTTATGCCTTCCTGATGAGAAATCTGAAGGTGTTGACGCCAACAACCCATTCAAAATAGAAACCCTGAACGTTTATATCATTCTGTCATCAAGTTACAATGTTATTTATGCCTTCCTGATGAGAAATCTGAAGGTGTTGACGCCAACAACCCATTCAAAATAGAAACCCTGAACGTTTATATCATTCTGTCATCAAGTTACAATGTTATTTATGCCTTCCTGATGAGAAATCTGAAGGTGTTGACGCCAACAACCCATTCAAAATAGAAACCCTGAACGTTTATATCATTCTGTCATCGAGTTACAATGTTATTTATGCCTTCCTGATGAGAAATCTGAAGGTGTTGACGCCAACAACCCATTCAAAATAGAAACCCTGAACGTTTATATCATTCTGTCATCGAGTTACAATGTTATTTATGCCTTCCTGATGAGAAATCTGAAGGTGTTGACGCCAACAACCCATTCAAAATAGAAACCCTGAACGTTTATATCATTCTGTCATCGAGTTACAATGTTATTTATGCCTTCCTGATGAGAAATCTGAAGGTGTTGACGCCAACAACCCATTCAAAATAGAAACCCTGAACGTTTATATCATTCTGTCATCGAGTTACAATGTTATTTATGCCTTCCTGATGAGAAATCTGAAGGTGTTGACGCCAACAACCCATTCAAAATAGAAACCCTGAACGTTTATGTCATTCTGCCATCGAGTTACAATGTTATTTATGCCTTCCTGATGAGAAATCTGAAGGTGTTGACGCCAACAACCCATTCAAAATAGAAACCCTGAACGTTTATATCATTCTGTCATCGAGTTACAATGTTATTTATGCCTTCCTGATGAGAAATCTGAAGGTGTTGACGCCAACAACCCATTCAAAATAGAAACCCTGAACGTTTATATCATTCTGTCATCGACTTACAATGTTATTTATGCCTTCCTGATGAGAAATCTGAAGGTGTTGACGCCAACAACCCATTCAAAATAGAAACCCTGAACGTTTATATCATTCTGTCATCGAGTTACAATGCTATTTATGCCTTCCTGATGAGAAATCTGAAGGTGTTGTCGCCAACAACCCATTCAAAATAGAAACCCTGAACGTTTATATCATTCTGTCATCGAGTTACAATGTTATTTATGCCTTCCTGATGAGAAATCTGAAGGTGTTGACGCCAACAACCCATTCAAAATAGAAACCCTGAACGTTTATATCATTCTGTCATCAAGTTACAATGTTATTTATGCCTTCCTGATGAGAAATCTGAAGGTGTTGACGCCAACAACCCATTCAAAATAGAAACCCTGAACGTTTATGTCATTCTGCCATCGAGTTACAATGTTATTTATGCCTTCCTGATGAGAAATCTGAAGGTGTTGACGCCAACAACCCATTCAAAATAGAAACCCTGAACGTTTATATCATTCTGTCATCGAGTTACAATGTTATTTATGCCTTCCTGATGAGAAATCTGAAGGTGTTGACTCAGACAACCCATTCAAAATAGAAACCCTGAACGTTTATATCATTCTGTCATCGAGTTACAATGTTATGTATGCCTTCCTGATGAGAAATCTGAAGGTGTTGACGCCAACAACCCATTCAAAATAGAAACCCTGAACGTTTATATCATTCTGTCATCGAGTTACAATGTTATTTATGCCTTCCTGATGAGAAATCTGAAGGTGTTGACGCCAACAACCCATTCAAAAAAGGAAACCCTGAACGTTTATATCATTCTGTCATCGAGTTACAATGTTATTTATGCCTTCCTGATGAGAAATCTGAAGGTGTTGACGCCAACAACCCATTCAAAATAGAAACCCTGAACGTTTATATCATTCTGTCATCAAGTTACAATGTTATTTATGCCTTCCTGATGAGAAATCTGAAGGTGTTGACGCCAACAACCCATTCAAAATAGAAACCCTGAACGTTTATATCATTCTGTCATCGAGTTACAATGTTATTTATGCCTTCCAGATGAGAAATCTGAAGGTGTTGACGCCAACAACCCATTCAAAATAGAAACCCTGAACGTTTATATCATTCTGTCATCGACTTACAATGTTATTTATGCCTTCCTGACGAGAAATCTGAAGGTGTTGACGCCAACAACCCATTCAAAATAGAAACCCTGAACGTTTATATCATTCTGTCATCGAGTTACAATGTTATTTATGCCTTCCTGATGAGAAATCTGAAGGTGTTGACGCCAACAACCCATTCAAAATAGAAACCCTGAACGTTTATATCATTCTGTCATCGACTTACAATGTTATTTATGCCTTCCTGATGAGAAATCTGAAGGTGTTGACGCCAACAACCCATTCAAAATAGAAACCCTGAACGTTTATATCATTCTGTCATCGAGTTACAATGTTATTTATGCCTTCCTGATGAGAAATCTGAAGGTTTTGACGCCAACAACCCATTCAAAATAGAAACCCTGAACGTTTATATCATTCTGTCATCGAGTTACAATGTTATTTATGCCTTCCTGATGAGAAATCTGAAGGTGTTGACGCCAACAACCCATTCAAAATAGAAACCCTGAACGTTTATATCATTCTGTCATCGAGTTACAATGTTATTTATGCCTTCCTGATGAGAAATCTGAAGGTGTTGACTCAGACAACCCATTCAAAATAGAAACCCTGAACGTTTATATCATTCTGTCATCGAGTTACAATGTTATTTATGCCTTCGTGATGAGAAATCTGAAGGTGTTGACGCCAACATCCCATTCAAAATAGAAACCCTGAACGTTTATATCATTCTGTCATCGAGTTACAATGTTATTTATGCCTTCCTGATGAGAAATCTGAAGGTGTTGACGCCAACAACCCATTCAAAATAGAAACCCTGAACGTTTATATCATTCTGTCATCAAGTTACAATGTTATTTATGCCTTCCTGATGAGAAATCTGAAGGTGTTGACGCCAACAACCCATTCAAAATAGAAACCCTGAACGTTTATATCATTCTGTAATCGAGTTACAATGTTATTTATGCCTTCCTGATGAGAAATCTGAAGGTGTTGACTCAGACAACCCATTCAAAATAGAAACCCTGAACGTTTATATCATTCTGTCATCGAGTTACAATGTTATTTATGCCTTCCTGATGAGAAATCTGAAGGTGTTGACGCCAAAAACCCATTCAAAATAGAAACCCTGAACGTTTATATCATTCTGCCATCGAG
Organism: Acanthosepion esculentum; assembly: GCA_964036315.1. NCBI lineage: Eukaryota > Metazoa > Mollusca > Cephalopoda > Sepiida > Sepiidae > Acanthosepion > Acanthosepion esculentum. The sequence continues at coordinate 20,182,719 of OZ038511.1, read as the reverse complement.
TTACAATGTTATTTATGCCTTCCTGATGAGAAATCTGAAGGTGTTGACGCCAACAACCCATTCAAAATAGAAACCCTGAACGTTTATATCATTCTGCCATCGAGTTACAATGTTATTTATGCCTTCCTGATGAGAAATCTGAAGGTGTTGACGCCAACAACCCATTCAAAATAGAAACCCTGAACGTTTATATCATTCTGCCATCGAGTTACAATGTTATTTATGCCTTCCTGATGAGAAATCTGAAGGAGTTGACGCCAACAACCCATTCAAAATAGAAACCCTGAACGTTTATATCATTCTGTCATCGAGTTACAATGTTATTTATGCCTTCCTGATGAGAAATCTGAAGGTGTTGACGCCAACAACCCATTCAAAATAGAAACCCTGAACGTTTATGTCATTCTGCCATCGAGTTACAATGTTATTTATGCCTTCCTGATGAGAAATCTGAAGGAGTTGACGCCAACAACCCATTCAAAATAGAAACCCTGAACGTTTATATCATTCTGCCATCGAGTTACAATGTTATTTATGCCTTCCTGATGAGAAATCTGAAGGAGTTGACGCCAACAACCCATTCAAAATAGAAACCCTGAACGTTTATATCATTCTGCCATCGAGTTACAATGTTATTTATGCCTTCCTGATGAGAAATCTGAAGGAGTTGACGCCAACAACCCATTCAAAATAGAAACCCTGAACGTTTATATCATTCTGCCATCGAGTTACAATGTTATTTATGCCTTCCTGATGAGAAATCTGAAGGTGTTGACGCCAACAACCCATTCAAAATAGAAACCCTGAACTTTTTATGTCATTCTGTCATCGAGTTACAATGTTATTTATGCCTTCCTGATGAGAAATCTGAAGGAGTTGACGCCAACAACCCATTCAAAATAGAAACCCTGAACGTTTATGTCATTCTGCCATCGAGTTAAAATGTTATTTATGCCTTCCTGATGAGAAATCTGAAGGAGTTGACGCCAACAACCCATTCAAAATAGAAACCCTGAACGTTTATATCATTCTGCCATGGAGTTACAATGTTATTTATGCCTTCCTGATGAGAAATCTGAAGGTGTTGACGCCAACAACCCATTCAAAATAGAAACCCTGAACGTTTATATCATTCTGCCATCGAGTTACAATGTTATTTATGCCTTCCTGATGAGAAATCTGAGGGAGTTGACGCCAACAACCCATTCAAAATAGAAACCCTGAACGTTTATATCATTCTGTCATCGAGTTACAATGTTATTTATGCCTTCCTGATGAGAAATGTGAAGGTGTTGACGCCAACAACCCATTCAAAATAGAAACCCTGAACGTTTATGTCATTCTGCCATCGAGTTACAATGTTATTTATGCCTTCCTGATGAGAAATCTGAAGATGTTGACGCCAACAACCCATTCAAAATAGAAACCCTAAACGTTTATATCATTCTGTCATCGAGTTACAATGTTATTTATGCCTTCCTGATGAGAAATCTGAAGGAGTTGACGACAACAACCCATTCAAAATAGAAACCCTGAACGTTTATATCATTCTGCCATCGAGTTACAATGTTATTTATGCCTTCCTGATGAGAAATCTGAAGGTGTTGACGCCAACAACCCATTCAAAATAGAAACCCTGAACGTTTATATCATTCTGCCATCGAGTTACAATGTTATTTATGCCTTCCTGATGAGAAATCTGAAGGTGTTGACGCCAACAACCCATTCAAAATAGAAACCCTGAACGTTTATATCATTCTGCCATCGAGTTACAATGTTATTTATGCCTTCCTGATGAGAAATGTGAAGGTGTTGACGCCAACAACCCATTCAAAATAGAAACCCTGAACGTTTATATCATTCTGCCATCGAGTTACAATGTTATTTATGCCTTCCTGATGAGAAATCTGAAGGTGTTGACGCCAACAACCCATTCAAAATAGAAACCCTGAACGTTTATATCATTCTGCCATCGAGTTACAATGTTATTTATGCCTTCCTGATGAGAAATCTGAAGGTGTTGACGCCAACAACCCATTCAAAATAGAAACCCTGAACGTTTATATCATTCTTCCATCGAGTTACAATGTTATTTATGCCATCCTGATGAGAAATCTGAAGGAGTTGACGCCAACAACCCATTTAAAATAGAAACCCTGAACGTTTATATCATTCTGCCATCGAGTTACAATGTTATTTATGCCTTCCTGATGAGAAATCTGAAGGAGTTGACGCCAACAACCCATTCAAAATAGAAACCCTGAACGTTTATATCATTCTGCCATCGAGTTACAATGTTATTTATGCCTTCCTGATGAGAAATCTGAAGGAGTTGACGCCAACAACCCATTCAAAATAGAAACCCTGAACGTTTATATCATTCTGCCATCGAGTTACAATGTTATTTATGCCTTCCTGATGAGAAATCTGAAGGTGTTGACGCCAACAACCCATTCAAAATAGAAACACTGAACGTTTATATCATTCTTCCATCGAGTTACAATGTTATTTATGCCTTCCTGATGAGAAATCTGAAGGAGTTGACGCCAACAACCCATTCAAAATAGAAACCCTGAACGTTTATATCATTCTGCCATCGAGTTACAATGTTATTTATGCCTTCCTGATGAGAAATCTGAAGGAGTTGACGCCAACAACCCATTCAAAATAGAAACCCTGAACGTTTATATGATTCTGCCATCGAGTTACAATGTTATTTATGCCTTCCTGATGAGAAATGTGAAGGTGTTGACGCCAACAACCCATTCAAAATAGAAACCCTGAACGTTTATATCATTCTGCCATCGAGTTACAATGTTATTTATGCCTTCCTGATGAGAAATCTGAAGGTGTTGACGCCAACAACCCATTCAAAATAGAAACCCTGAACGTTTATATCATTCTGCCATCGAGTTACAATGTTATTTATGCCTTCCTGATGAGAAATCTGAAGGTGTTGACGCCAACAACCCATTCAAAATAGAAACCCTGAACGTTTATATCATTCTGCCATCGAGTTACAATGTTATTTATGCCTTCCTGATGAGAAATGTGAAGGTGTTGACGCCAACAACCCATTCAAAATAGAAACCCTGAACGTTTATATCATTCTGCCATCGAGTTACAATGTTATTTATGCCTTCCTGATGAGAAATGTGAAGGTGTTGACGCCAACAACCCATTCAAAATAGAAACCCTGAACGTTTATATCATTCTGTCATCGAGTTACAATGTTATTTATGCCTTCCTGATGAGAAATGTGAAGGTGTTGACGCCAACAACCCATTCAAAATAGAAACCCTGAACGTTTATATCATTCTGTCATCGAGTTACAATGTTATTTATGCCTTCCTGATGAGAAATGTGAAGGTGTTGACGCCAACAACCCATTCAAAATAGAAACGCTGAAGGTTTATGACATTCTGCCATCGAGTTACAATGTTATTTATGCCTTCCTGATGAGAAATGTGAAGGTGTTGACGCCAACAACCCATTCAAAATAGAAACCCTGAACGTTTATATCATTCTGTCATCGAGTTACAATGTTATTCATGCCTTCCTGATGAGAAATGTGAAGGTGTTGACGCCAACAACCCATTCAAAATAGAAACCCTGAACGTTTATGTCATTCTGCCATCGAGTTACAATGTTATTTATGCCTTCCTGATGAGAAATCTGAAGGTGTTGACGCCAACAACCCATTCAAAATAGAAACCCTGAACGTTTATATCATTCTGTCATCGAGTTACAATGTTATTTATGCCTTCCTGATGAGAAATGTGAAGGTGTTGACGCCAACAACCCATTCAAAATAGAAACCCTGAACGTTTATATCATTCTGCCATCGAGTTACAATGTTATTTATGCCTTCCTGATGAGAAATCCGAAGGTGTTGACGCCAACAACCCATTCAAAATAGAAACCCTGAACGTTTATATCATTCTGCCATCGAGTTACAATGTTATTTATGCCTTCCTGATGAGAAATCCGAAGGTGTTGACGCCAACAACCCATTCAAAATAGAAACCCTGAACGTTTATATCATTCTGCCATCGAGTTACAATGTTATTTATGCCTTCCTGATGAGAAATCTGAAGGTGTTGACGCCAACAACCCATTCAAAATAGAAACCCTGAACGTTTATATCATTCTGCCATCGAGTTACAATGTTATTTATGCCTTCCTGATGAGAAATGTGAAGGTGTTGACGCCAACAACCCATTCAAAATAGAAACCCTGAACGTTTATGTCATTCTGCCATCGAGTTACAATGTTATTTATGCCTTCCTGATGAGAAATGTGAAGGTGTTGATGCCAACAACCCATTCAAAATAGAAACCCTGAACGTTTATATCATTCTGCCATCGAGTTACAATGTTATTTATGCCTTCCTGATGAGAAATCTGAAGGTGTTGACGCCAACAACCCATTCAAAATAGAAACCCTGAACGTTTATATCATTCTGCCATCGAGTTACAATGTTATTTATGCCTTCCTGATGAGAAATCTGAAGGTGTTAACGCCAACAACCCATTCAAAATAGAAACCCTGAACGTTTATGTCATTCTGCCATCGAGTTACAATGTTATTTATGCCTTCCTGATGAGAAATGTGAAGGTGTTGACGCCAACAACCCATTCAAAATAGAAACCCTGAACGTTTACGTCATTCTGCCATCGAGTTACAATGTTATTTATGCCTTCCTGATGAGAAATGTGAAGGTGTTGACTTCAACAACCCATTCAAAATAGAAACCCTGAACGTTTATATCATTCTGCCATCGAGTTACAATGTTATTTATGCCTTCCTGATGGGAAATCTGAAGGTGTTGACGCCAACAACCCATTCAAAATAGAAACCCTGAACGTTTATATCATTCTGCCATCGAGTTACAATGTTATTTATGCCTTCCTGATGAGAAATCTGAAGGTGTTGACGCCAACAACCCATTCAAAATAGAAACCCTGAACGTTTATATCATTCTGCCATCGAGTTACAATGTTATTTATGCCTTCCTGATGAGAAGTCTGAAGGTGTTGACGCCAACAACCCATTCAAAATAGAAACCCTGAACGTTTATATCATTCTGCCATCGAGTTACAATGTTATTTATGCCTTCCTGATGAGAAATCTGAAGGTGTTGACGCCAACAACCCATTCAAAATAGAAACCCTGAACGTTTATGTCATTCTGCCATCGAGTTACAATGTTATTTATGCCTTCCTGATGAGAAATGTGAAGGTGTTGACGCCAACAACCCATTCAAAATAGAAACCCTGAACGTTTATGTCATTCTGCCATCGAGTTACAATGTTATTTATGCCTTCCTGATGAGAAATGTGAAGGTGTTGACGCCAACAACCCATTCAAAATAGAAACCCTGAACGTTTATATCATTCTGCCATCGAGTTACAATGTTATTTATGCCTTCCTGATGAGAAATCTGAAGGTGTTGACGCCAACAACCCATTCAAAATAGAAACCCTGAACGTTTATATCATTCTGCCATCGAGTTACAATGTTATTTATGCCTTCCTGATGAGAAATCTGAAGGTGTTGACGCCAACAACCCATTCAAAATAGAAACCCTGAACGTTTATATCATTCTGCCATCGAGTTACAATGTTATTTATGCCTTCCTGATGAGAAATGTGAAGGTGTTGACGCCAACAACCCATTCAAAATAGAAACCCTGAACGTTTATATCATTCTGCCATCGAGTTACAATGTTATTTATGCCTTCCTGATGAGAAATCTGAAGGTGTTGACGCCAACAACCCATTCAAAATAGAAACCCTGAACGTTTATGTCATTCTGCCATCGAGTTACAATGTTATTTATGCCTTCCTGATGAGAAATGTGAAGGTGTTGACGCCAACAACCCATTCAAAATAGAAACCCTGAACGTTTATGTCATTCTGCCATCGAGTTACAATGTTATTTATGCCTTCCTGATGAGAAATGTGAAGGTGTTGACGCCAACAACCCATTCAAAATAGAAACCCTGAACGTTTATGTCATTCTGCCATCGAGTTACAATGTTATTTATGCCTTCCTGATGAGAAATGTGAAGGTGTTGACGCCAACAACCCATTCAAAATAGAAACCCTGAACGTTTCTGTCATTCTGCCATCGAGTTACAATGTTATTTATGCCTTCCTGATGAGAAATGTGAAGGTGTTGACGCCAACAACCCATTCAAAATAGAAACCCTGAACGTTTATATCATTCTGCCATCGAGTTACAATGTTATTTATGCCTTCCTGATGAGAAATCTGAAGGTGTTGACGCCAACAACCCATTCAAAATAGAAACCCTGAACGTTTATATCATTCTGCCATCGAGTTACAATGTTATTTATGCCTTCATGATGAGAAATGTGAAGGTGTTGACGCCAACAACCCATTCAAAATAGAAACCCTGAACGTTTATGTCATTCTGCCATCGAGTTACAATGTTATTTATGCCTTCCTGATGAGAAATGTGAAGGTGTTGACGCCAACAACCCATTCAAAATAGAAACCCTGAACGTTTATGTCATTCTGCCATCGAGTTACAATGTTATTTATGCCTTCCTGATGAGAAATGTGAAGGTGTTGACGCCAACAACCCATTCAAAATAGAAACCCTGAACGTTTATATCATTCTGCCATCGAGTTACAATGTTATTTATGCCTTCCTGATGAGAAATCTGAAGGTGTTGACGCCAACAACCCATTCAAAATAGAAACCCTGAACGTTTATGTCATTCTGCCATCGAGTTACAATGTTATTTATGCCTTCCTGATGAGAAATGTGAAGGTGTTGACGCCAACAACCCATTCAAAATAGAAACCCTGAACGTTTATGTCATTCTGCCATCGAGTTACAATGTTATTTATGCCTTCCTGATGAGAAATGTGAAGGTGTTGACGCCAACAACCCATTCAAAATAGAAACCCTGAACGTTTATATCATTCTGCCATCGAGTTACAATGTTATTTATGCCTTCCTGATGAGAAATGTGAAGGTGTTGACGCCAACAACCCATTCAAAATATAAACCCTGAACGTTTATATCATTCTGCCATCGAGTTACAATGTTATTTATGCCTTCCTGATGAGAAATCTGAAGGTGTTGACGCCAACAACCCATTCAAAATAGAAACCCTGAACGTTTATATCATTCTGCCATCGAGTTACAATGTTATTTATGCCTTCCTGATGAGAAATCTGAAGGTGTTGGCGCCAACAACCCATTCAAAATAGAAACCCTGAACGTTTATGTCATTCTGCCATCGAGTTACAATGTTATTTATGCCTTCCTGATGAGAAATGTGTAGGTGTTGACGCCAACAACCCATTCAAAATAGAAACCCTGAACGTTTATGTCATTCTGCCATCGAGTTACAATGTTATTTATGCCTTCCTGATGAGAAATGTGAAGGTGTTGACGCCAACAACCCATTCAAAATAGAAACCCTGAACGTTTATATCATTCTGCCATCGAGTTACAATGTTATTTATGCCTTCCTGATGAGAAATGTGAAGGTGTTGACGCCAACAACCCATTCAAAATAGAAACCCTGAACGTTTATGTCATTCTGCCATCGAGTTACAATGTTATTTATGCCTTCCTGATGAGAAATCTGAAGGTGTTGACGCCAACAACCCATTCAAAATAGAAACCCTGAACGTTTATGTCATTCTGCCATCGAGTTACAATGTTATTTATGCCTTCCTGATGAGAAATGTGAAGGTGTTGACGCCAACAACCCATTCAAAATAGAAACCCTGAACGTTTATGTCATTCTGCCATCGAGTTACAATGTTATATATGCCTTCCTGATGAGAAATGTGAAGGTGTTGACGCCAACAACCCATTCAAAATAGAAACCCTGAACGTTTATGTCATTCTGCCATCGAGTTACAATGTTATTTATGCCTTCCTGATGAGAAATGTGAAGGTGTTGACGCCAACAACCCATTCAAAATAGAAACCCTGAACGTTTCTGTCATTCTGCCATCGAGTTACACTGTTATTTATGCCTTCCTGATGAGAAATCTGAAGGTGTTGACGCCAACAACCCATTCAAAATAGAAACCCTGAACGTTTATATCATTCTGCCATCGAGTTACAATGTTATTTATGCCTTCCTGATGAGAAATCTGAAGGTGTTGACGCCAACAACCCATTCAAAATAGAAACCCTGAACGTTTATATCATTCTGCCATCGAGTTACAATGTTATTTATGCCTTCCTGATGAGAAATCTGAAGGTGTTGACGCCAACAACCCATTCAAAATAGAAACCCTGAACGTTTATGTCATTCTGCCATCGAGTTACAATGTTATTTATGCATTCCTGATGAGAAATCTGAAGGTGTTGACGCCAACAACCCATTCAAAATAGAAACCCTGAACGTTTATGTCATTCTGCCATCGAGTTACAATGTTATTTATGCCTTCCTGATGAGAAATGTGAAGGTGTTGACGCCAACAACCCATTCAAAATAGAAACCCTGAACGTTTATGTCATTCTGCCATCGAGTTACAATGTTATTTATGCCTTCCTGATGAGAAATCTGAAGCTGTTGACGCCAACAACACATTCAAAATAGAAACCCTGAACGTTTATGTCATTCTGACATCGAGTTACAATGTTATTTATGCCTTCCTGATGAGAAATCTGAAGGTGTTGACGCCAACAACCCATTCAAAATAGAAACCCTGAACGTTTATATCATTCTGCCATCGAGTTACAATGTTATTTATGCCTTCCTGATGAGAAATGTGAAGGTGTTGACGCCAACAACCCATTCAAAATAGAAACCCTGAACGTTTATGTCATTCTGCCATCGAGTTACAATGTTATTTATGCCTTCCTGATGAGAAATGTGAAGGTGTTGACGCCAACAACCCATTCAAAATAGAAACCCTGAACGTTTATGTCATTCTGCCATCGAGTTACAATGTTATTTATGCCTTCCTGATGAGAAATGTGAAGGTGTTGACGCCAACAACCCATTCAAAATAGAAACCCTGAACGTTTATATCATTCTGCCATCGAGTTACAATGTTATTTATGCCTTCCTGATGAGAAATGTGAAGGTGTTGACGCCAACAACCCATTCAAAATAGAAACCCTGAACGTTTATATCATTCTGCCATCGAGTTACAATGTTATTTATGCCTTCCTGATGAGAAATCTGAAGGTGTTGACGCCAACAACCCATTCAAAATAGAAACCCTGAACGTTTATATCATTCTGCCATCGAGTTACAACGTTATTTATGCCTTCCTGATGAGAAATCTGAAGGTGTTGACGCCAACAACCCATTCAAAATAGAAACCCTGAACGTTTATATCATTCTGCCATCGAGTTACAATGTTATTTATGCCTTCCTGATGAGAAATCTGAAGGTGTTGACGCCAACAACCCATTCAAAATAGAAACCCTGAACGTTTATATCATTCTGCCATCGAGTTACAATGTTATTTATGCCTTCCTGATGAGAAATCTGAAGGTGTTGACGCCAACAACCCATTCAAAATAGAAACCCTGAACGTTTATATCATTCTGCCATCGAGTTACAATGTTATTTATGCCTTCCTGATGATAAATCTGAAGGTGTTGACGCCAACAACCCATTCAAAATAGAAAACCTGAACGTTTATGTCATTCTGCCATCGAGTTACAATGTTATTTATGCCTTCCTGATGAGAAATGTGAAGGTGTTGACGCCAACAACCCATTCAAAATAGAAACCCTGAACGTTTATATCATTCTGCCATCGAGTTACAATGTTATTTATGCCTTCCTGATGGGAAATCTAAAGGTGTTGACGCCAACAACCCATTCAAAATAGAAACCCTGAACGTTTATATCATTCTGCCATCGAGTTACAATGTTATTTATGCCTTCCTGATGAGAAATCTGAAGGTGTTGACGCCAACAACCCATTCAAAATAGAAACCCTGAACGTTTATATCATTCTGCCATCGAGTTACAATGTTATTTATGCCTTCCTGATGAGAAATCTGAAGGTGTTGACGCCAACAACCCATTCAAAATAGAAACCCTGAACGTTTATGTCATTCTGCCATCGAGTTACAATGTTATTTATGCCTTCCTGGTGAGAAATGTGAAGGTGTTGACGCCAACAACCCATTCAAAATAGAAACCCTGAACGTTTATATCATTCTGCCATCGAGTTACAATGTTATTTATGCCTTCCTGATGAGAAATGTGAAGGTGTTCACGCCAACAACCCATTCAAAATAGAAACCCTGAACGTTTATATCATTCTGCCATCGAGTTACAATGTTATTTATGCCTTCCTGATGAGAAATCTGAAGGTGTTGACGCCAACAACCCATTCAAAATAGAAACCCTGAACGTTTATATCATTCTGCCATCGAGTTACAATGTTATTTATGCCTTCCTGATGAGAAATCTGAAGGTGTTGACGCCAACAACCCATTCAAAATAGAAACCCTGAACGTTTATATCATTCTGCCATCGAGTTACAATGTTATTTATGCCTTCCTGATGAGAAATGTGAAGGTGTTGACGCCAACAACCCATTCAAAATAGAAACCCTGAACGTTTATATCATTCTGCCATCGAGTTACAATGTTATTTATGCCTTCCTGATGAGAAATGTGAAGGTGTTGACGCCAACAACCCATTCAAAATAGAAACCCTGAACGTTTATATCATTCTGCCATCGAGTTACAATGTTATTTATGCCTTCCTGATGAGAAATGTGAAGGTGTTGACGCCAACAACCCATTCAGAATAGAAACCCTGAACGTTTATATCATTCTGCCATCGAGTTACAATGTTATTTATGCCTTCCTGATGATAAATCTGAAGGTGTTGACGCCAACAACCCATTCAAAATAGAAAACCTGAACGTTTATGTCATTCTGCCATCGAGTTACAATGTTATTTATGCCTTCCTGATGAGAAATGTGAAGGTGTTGACGCCAACAACCCATTCAAAATAGAAACCCTGAACGTTTATATCATTCTGCCATCGAGTTACAATGTTATTTATGCCTTCCTGATGGGAAATCTAAAGGTGTTGACGCCAACAACCCATTCAAAATAGAAACCCTGAACGTTTATATCATTCTGCCATCGAGTTACAATGTTATTTATGCCTTCCTGATGAGAAATCTGAAGGTGTTGACGCCAACAACCCATTCAAAATAGAAACCCTGAACGTTTATATCATTCTGCCATCGAGTTACAATGTTATTTATGCCTTCCTGATGAGAAATCTGAAGGTGTTGACGCCAACAACCCATTCAAAATAGAAACCCTGAACGTTTATGTCATTCTGCCATCGAGTTACAATGTTATTTATGCCTTCCTGGTGAGAAATGTGAAGGTGTTGACGCCAACAACCCATTCAAAATAGAAACCCTGAACGTTTATATCATTCTGCCATCGAGTTACAATGTTATTTATGCCTTCCTGATGAGAAATGTGAAGGTGTTCACGCCAACAACCCATTCAAAATAGAAACCCTGAACGTTTATATCATTCTGCCATCGAGTTACAATGTTATTTATGCCTTCCTGATGAGAAATCTGAAGGTGTTGACGCCAACAACCCATTCAAAATAGAAACCCTGAACGTTTATATCATTCTGCCATCGAGTTACAATGTTATTTATGCCTTCCTGATGAGAAATCTGAAGGTGTTGACGCCAACAACCCATTCAAAATAGAAACCCTGAACGTTTATATCATTCTGCCATCGAGTTACAATGTTATTTATGCCTTCCTGATGAGAAATGTGAAGGTGTTGACGCCAACAACCCATTCAAAATAGAAACCCTGAACGTTTATATCATTCTGCCATCGAGTTACAATGTTATTTATGCCTTCCTGATGAGAAATGTGAAGGTGTTGACGCCAACAACCCATTCAAAATAGAAACCCTGAACGTTTATATCATTCTGCCATCGAGTTACAATGTTATTTATGCCTTCCTGATGAGAAATGTGAAGGTGTTGACGCCAACAACCCATTCAAAATAGAAACCCTGAACGTTTATATCATTCTGCCATCGAGTTACAATGTTATTTATGCCTTCCTGATGAGAAATGTGAAGGTGTTGACGCCAACAACCCATTCAAAATAGAAACCCTGAACGTTTATATCATTCTGCCATCGAGTTACAATGTTATTTATGCCTTCCTGATGAGAAATGTGAAGGTGTTGACGCCAACAACCCATTCAAAATAGAAACCCTGAACGTTTATATCATTCTGCCATCGAGTTACAATGTTATTTATGCCTTCCTGATGAGAAATCTGAAGGTGTTGACGCCAACAACCCATTCAAAATAGAAACCCTGAACGTTTATGTCATTCTGCCATCGAGTTACAATGTTATTTATGCCTTCCTGATGAGAAATCTGAAGGTGTTGACGCCAACAACCCATTCAAAATAGAAACCCTGAACGTTTATATCATTCTGCCATCGAGTTACAATGTTATTTATGCCTTCCTGATGAGAAATGTGAAGGTGTTGACGCAAACAACCCATTCAAAATAGAAACCCTGAACGTTTATATCATTCTGCCATCGAGTTACAATGTTATTTATGCCTTCCTGATGAGAAATCTGAAGGTGTTGACGCCAACAACCCATTCAAAATAGAAACCCTGAACGTTTATGTCATTCTGCCATCGAGTTACAATGTTATTTATGCCTTCCTGATGAGAAATGTGAAGGTGTTGACGCCAACAACCCATTCAAAATAGAAACCCTGAACGTTTATATCATTCTGCCATCGAGTTACAATGTTATTTATGCCTTCCTGATGAGAAATGTGAAGGTGTTGACGCCAACAACCCATTCAAAATAGAAACCCTGAACGTTTATATCATTCTGCCATCGAGTTACAATGTTATTTATGCCTTCCTGATGAGAAATCTGAAGGTGTTGACGCCAACAACCCATTCAAAATAGAAACCCTGAACGTTTATGTCATTCTGCCATCGAGTTACAATGTTATTTATGCCTTCCTGATGAGAAATGTGAAGGTGTTGACGCCAACAACCCATTCAAAATAGAAACCCTGAACGTTTATATCATTCTGCCATCGAGTTACAATGTTATTTATGCCTTCCTGATGAGAAATGTGAAGGTGTTGACGCCAACAACCCATTCAAAATAGAAACCCTGAACGTTTATATCATTCTGCCATCGAGTTACAATGTTATTTATGCCTTCCTGATGAGAAATCTGAAGGTGTTGACGCCAACAACCCATTCAAAATAGAAACCCTGAACGTTTATATCATTCTGTCATCGAGTTACAATGTTATTTATGCCTTCCTGATGAGAAATGTGAAGGTGTTGACGCCAACAACCCATTCAAAATAGAAACCCTGAACGTTTATATCATTCTGCCATCGAGTTACAATGTTATTTATGCCTTCCTGATGAGAAATCTGAAGGTGTTGACGCCAACAACCCATTCTAAATAGAAACCCTGAACGTTTATATCATTCTGTCATCGAGTTACAATGTTATTTATGCCTTCCTGATGAGAAATGTGAAGGTGTTGACGCCAACAACCCATTCAAAATAGAAACCCTGAACGTTTATATCATTCTGCCATCGAGTTACAATGTTATTTATGCCTTCCTGATGAGAAATGTGAAGGTGTTGACGCCAACAACCCATTCAAAATAGAAACCCTGAACGTTTATGTCATTCTGCCATCGAGTTACAATGTTATTTATGCCTTCCTGATGAGAAATGTGAAGGTGTTGACGCCAACAACCCATTCAAAATAGAAACCCTGAACGTTTATATCATTCTGTCATCGAGTTACAATGTTATTTATGCCTTCCTGATGAGAAATCTGAAGGTGTTGACGCCAACAACCCATTCAAAATAGAAACCCTGAACGTTTATGTCATTCTGCCATCGAGTTACAATGTTATTTATGCCTTCCTGATGAGAAATCTGAAGGTGTTGACGCCAACAACCCATTCAAAATAGAAACCCTGAACGTTTATATCATTCTGTCATCGAGTTACAATGTTATTTATGCCTTCCTGATGAGAAATGTGAAGGTGTTGACGCCAACAACCCATTCAAAATAGAAACCCTGAACGTTTATATCATTCTGTCATCGAGTTACAATGTTATTTATGCCTTCCTGATGAGAAATGTGAAGGTGTTGACGCCAACAACCCATTCAAAATAGAAACCCTGAACCTTTATATCATTCTGCCATCGAGTTACAATGTTATTTATGCCTTCCTGATGAGAAATGTGAAGGTGTTGACGCCAACAACACATTCAAAATAGAAACCCTGAACGTTTATATCATTCTGCCATCGAGTTACAATGTTATTTATGCCTTCCTGATGAGAAATGTGAAGGTGTTGACGCCAACAACCCATTCAAAATAGAAACCCTGAACGTTTATATCATTCTGCCATCGAGTTACAATGTTATTTATGCCTTCCTGATGAGAAATCTGAAGGTGTTGACGCCAACAACCCATTCAAAATAGAAACCCTGAACGTTTATGTCATTCTGCCATCGAGTTACAATGTTATTTATGCCTTCCTGATGAGAAATCTGAAGGTGTTGACGCCAACAACCCATTCAAAATAGAAACCCTGAACGTTTATGTCATTCTGCCATCGAGTTACAATGTTATTTATGCCTTCCTGATGAGAAATCTGAAGGTGTTGACGCCAACAACCCATTCAAAATAGAAACCCTGAACGTTTATGTCATTCTGCCATCGAGTTACAATGTTATTTATGCCTTCCTGATGAGAAATCTGAAGGTGTTGACGCCAACAACCCATTCAAAATAGAAACCCTGAACGTTTATGTCATTCTGCCATCGAGTTACAATGTTATTTATGCCTTCCTGATGAGAAATGTGAAGGTGTTGACGCCAACAACCCATTCAAAATAGAAACCCTGAACGTTTATATCATTCTGCCATCGAGTTACAATGTTATTTATGCCTTCCTGATGAGAAATGTGAAGGTGTTGACGCCAACAACCCATTCAAAATAGAAACCCTGAACGTTTATATCATTCTGCCATCGAGTTACAATGTTATTTATGCCTTCCTGATGAGAAATCTGAAGGTGTTGACGCCAACAACCCATTCAAAATAGAAACCCTGAACGTTTATATCATTCTGCCATCGAGTTACAATGTTATTTATGCCTTCCTGATGAGAAATCTGAAGGTGTTGACGCCAACAACCCATTCAAAATAGAAAACCTGAACGTTTATGTCATTCTGCCATCGAGTTACAATGTTATTTATGCCTTCCTGATGAGAAATCTGAAGGTGTTGACGCCAACAACCCATTCAAAATAGAAACCCTGAACGTTTATGTCATTCTGCCATCGAGTTACAATGTTATTTATGCCTTCCTGATGAGAAATCTGAAGGTGTTGACGCCAACAACCCATTCAAAATAGAAACCCAGAACGTTTATATCATTCTGACATCGAGTTACAATGTTATTTATGCCTTCCTGATGAGAAATGTGAAGGTGTTGACGCCAACAACCCATTCAAAATAGAAACCCTGAACGTTTATATCATTCTGCCATCGAGTTACAATGTTATTTATGCCTTCCTGATGAGAAATCTGAAGGTGTTGACGCCAACAACCCATTCAAAATAGAAACCCTGAACGTTTATATCATTCTGTCATCGAGTTACAATGTTATTTATGCCTTCCTGATGAGAAATGTGAAGGTGTTGACGCCAACAACCCATTCAAAATAGAAACCCTGAACGTTTATATCATTCTGCCATCGAGTTACAATGTTATTTATGCCTTCCTGATGAGAAATGTGAAGGTGTTGACGCCAACAACCCATTCAAAATAGACCCTGAACGTTTATATCATTCTGCCATCGAGTTACAATGTTATTTATGCCTTCCTGATGAGAAATCTGAGGGTGTTGACGCCAACAACCCATTCAAAATAGAAACCCTGAACGTTTATATCATTCTGTCATCGAGTTACAATGTTATTTATGCCTTCCTGATGAGAAATGTGAAGGTGTTGACGCCAACAACCCATTCAAAATAGAAACCCTGAACGTTTATATCATTCTGCCATCGAGTTACAATGTTATTTATGCCTTCCTGATGAGAAATGTGAAGGTGTTGACGCCAACAACCCATTCAAAATAGACCCTGAACGTTTATATCATTCTGCCATCGAGTTACAATGTTATTTATGCCTTCCTGATGAGAAATCTGAGGGTGTTGACGCCAACAACCCATTCAAAATAGAAACCCTGAACGTTTATATCATTCTGTCATCGAGTTACAATGTTATTTATGCCTTCCTGATGAGAAATGTGAAGGTGTTGACGCCAACAACCCATTCAAAATAGAAACCCTGAACGTTTATATCATTCTGCCATCGAGTTACAATGTTATTTATGCCTTCCTGATGAGAAATGTGAAGGTGTTGACGCCAACAACCCATTCAAAATAGAAACCCTGAACGTTTATGTCATTCTGCCATCGAGTTACAATGTTATTTATGCCTTCCTGATGAGAAATCTGAAGGTGTTGACGCCAACAACCCATTCAAAATAGAAACCCTGAACGTATATGTCATTCTGCCCTCGAGTTACAATGTTATTTATGCCTTCCTGATGAGAAATCTGAAGGTGTTGACGCCAACAACCCATTCAAAATAGAAACCCAGAACGTTTATATCATTCTGTCATCGAGTTACAATGTTATTTATGCCTTCCTGATGAGAAATGTGAAGGTGTTGACGCCAACAACCCATTCAAAATAGAAACCCTGAACGTTTATATCATTCTGCCATCGAGTTACAATGTTATTTATGCCTTCCTGATGAGAAATCTGAAGGTGTTGACGCCAACAACCCATTCAAAATAGAAACCCTGAACGTTTATATCATTCTGTCATCGAGTTACAATGTTATTTATGCCTTCCTGATGAGAAATGTGAAGGTGTTGACGCCAACAACCCATTCAAAATAGAAACCCTGAACGTTTATATCATTCTGCCATCGAGTTACAATGTTATTTATGCCTTCCTGATGAGAAATGTGAAGGTGTTGACGCCAACAACCCATTCAAAATAGAAACCCTGAACGTTTATATCATTCTGCCATCGAGTTACAATGTTATTTATGCCTTCCTGATGAGAAATCTGAGGGTGTTGACGCCAACAACCCATTCAAAATAGAAACCCTGAACGTTTATATCATTCTGTCATCGAGTTACAATGTTATTTATGCCTTCCTGATGAGAAATGTGAAGGTGTTGACGCCAACAACCCATTCAAAATAGAAACCCTGAACGTTTATATCATTCTGCCATCGAGTTACAATGTTATTTATGCCTTCCTGATGAGAAATGTGAAGGTGTTGACGCCAACAACCCATTCAAAATAGAAACCCTGTACGTTTATATCATTCTGCCATCGAGTTACAATGTTATTTATGCCTTCCTGATGAGAAATGTGAAGGTGTTGACGCCAACAACCCATTCAAAATAGAAACCCTGAACGTTTATGTCATTCTGCCATCGAGTTACAATGTTATTTATGCCTTCCTGATGAGAAATGTGAAGGTGTTGACGCCAACAACCCATTCAAAATAGAAACCCTGAACGTTTATATCATTCTGCCATCGAGTTACAATGTTATTTATGCCTTCCTGATGAGAAATCTGAAGGTGTTGACGCCAACAACCCATTCAAAATAGAAACCCTGAACGTTTATATCATTCTGTCATCGAGTTACAATGTTATTTATGCCTTCCTGATGAGAAATGTGAAGGTGTTGACGCCAACAACCCATTCAAAATAGAAACCCTGAACGTTTATATCATTCTGCCATCGAGTTACAATGTTATTTATGCCTTCCTGATGAGAAATGTGAAGGTGTTGACGCCAACAACCCATTCAAAATAGAAACCCTGAACGTTTATATCATTCTGCCATCGAGTTACAATGTTATTTATGCCTTCCTGATGAGAAATCTGAAGGTGTTGACGCCAACAACCCATTCAAAATAGAAACCCTGAACGTTTATATCATTCTGTCATCGAGTTACAATGGTATTTATGCCTTCCTGATGAGAAATCTGAAGGTGTTGACGCCAACAACCCATTCAAAATAGAAACCCTGAACGTTTATATCATTCTGTCATCGAGTTACAATGTTATTTATGCCTTCCTGATGAGAAATGTGAAGGTGTTGACGCCAACAACCCATTCAAAATAGAAACCCTGAACGTTTATATCATTCTGCCATCGAGTTACAATGATATTTATGCCTTCCTGATGAGAAATGTGAAGGTGTTGACGCCAACAACCCATTCAAAATAGAAACCCTGAACGTTTATATCATTCTGCCATCGAGTTACAATGTTATTTATGCCTTCCTGATGAGAAATCTGAAGGTGTTGACGCCAACAACCCATTCAAAATAGAAACCCTGAACGTTTATGTCATTCTGCCATCGAGTTACAATGTTATTTATGCCTTCCTGATGAGAAATGTGAAGGTGTTGACGCCAACAACCCATTCAAAATTGAAACCCTGAACGTTTATATCATTCTGCCATCGAGTTACAATGTTATTTATGCCTTCCTGATGAGAAATCTGAAGGTGTTGACGCCAACAACCCATTCAAAATAGAAACCCTGAACGTTTATATCATTCTGTCATCGAGTTACAATGTTATTTATGCCTTCCTGATGAGAAATGTGAAGGTGTTGACGCCAACAACCCATTCAAAATAGAAACCCTGAACGTTTATATCATTCTGCCATCGAGTTACAATGTTATTTATGCCTTCCTGATGAGAAATGTGAAGGTGTTGACGCCAACAACCCATTCAAAATAGAAACCCTGAACGTTTATATCATTCTGCCATCGAGTTACAATGTTATTTATGCCTTCCTGATGAGAAATGTGAAGGTGTTGACGCCAACAACCCATTCAAAATAGAAACCCTGAACGTTTATATCATTCTGCCATCGAGTTACAATGTTATTTATGCCTTCCTGATGAGAAATCTGAAGGTGTTGACGCCAACAACCCATTCAAAATAGAAACCCTGAACGTTTATATCATTCTGTCATCGAGTTACAATGTTATTTATGCCTTCCTGATGAGAAATGTGAAGTTGTTGACGCCAACAACCCATTCAAAATAGAAACCCTGAACGTTTATATCATTCTGCCATCGAGTTACAATGTTATTTATGCCTTCCTGATGAGAAATCTGAAGGTGTTGACGCCAACAACCCATTCAAAATAGAAACCCTGAACGTTTATATCATTCTGCCATCGAGTTACAATGTTATTTATGCCTTCCTGATGAGAAATGTGAAGGTGTTGACGCCAACAACCCATTCAAAATAGAAACCCTGAACGTTTATATCATTCTGCCATCGAGTTACAATGTTATTTATGCCTTCCTGATGAGAAATGTGAAGGTGTTGACGCCAACAACCCATTCAAAATAGAAACCCTGAACGTTTATATCATTCTGCCATCGAGTTACAATGTTATTTATGCCTTCCTGATGAGAAATGTGAAGGTGTTGACGCCAACAACCCATTCAAAATAGAAACCCTGAACGTTTATATCATTCTGTCATCGAGTTACAATGTTATTTATGCCTTCCTGATGAGAAATCTGAAGGTGTTGACGCCAACAACCCATTCAAAATAGAAACCCTGAACGTTTATATCATTCTGCCATCGAGTTACAATGTTATTTATGCCTTCCTGATGAGAAATCTGAAGGTGTTGACGCCAACAACCCATTCAAAATAGAAACCCTGAACGTTTATATCATTCTGCCATCGAGTTACAATGTTATTTATGCCTTCCTGATGAGAAATCTGAAGGTGTTGACGCCAACAACCCATTCAAAATAGAAACCCTGAACGTTTATATCATTCTGCCATCGAGTTACAATGTTATTTATGCCTTCCTGATGAGAAATCTGAAGGTGTTGACGCCAACAACCCATTCAAAATAGAAACCCTGAACGTTTATATCATTCTGCCATCGAGTTACAATGTTATTTATGCCTTCCTGATGAGAAATGTGAAGGTGTTGACGCCAACAACCCATTCAAAATAGAAACCCTGAACGTTTATATCATTCTGCCATCGAGTTACAATGTTATTTATGCCTTCCTGATGAGAAATGTGAAGGTGTTCACGCCAAATACCCTTTCAAAATAGAAACCCTGAACGTTTATATCATTCTGTCATCGAGTTACAATGTTATTTATCCCTTCCTTATGAGAAATGTGAAGTTGTTGACGCCAACAACCCATTCAAAATAGAAACCCTGAACGTTTATATCATTCTGCCATCGAGTTACAATGTTATTTATGCCTTCCTGATGAGAAATGTGAAGGTGTTGACGCCAACAACCCATTCAAAATAGAAACCCTGAACGTTTATATCATTCTGCCATCGAGTTACAATGTTATTTATGCCTTCCTGATGAGAAATCTGAAGGTGTTGACGCCAACAACACATTCAAAATAGAAACCCTGAACGTTTATATCATTCTGCCATCGAGTTACAATGTTATTTATGCCTTCCTGATGAGAAATGTGAAGTTGTTGACGCCAACAACCCATTCAAAATAGAAAACCTGAACGTTTATATCATTCTGCCATCGAGTTACAATGTTATTTATGCCTTCCTGATGAGAAATCTGAAGGTGTTGACGCCAACAACCCATTCAAAATAGAAACCCTGAACGTTTATATCATTCTGCCATCGAGTTACAATGTTATTTATGCCTTCCTGATGAGAAATGTGAAGGTGTTGACGCCAACAACCCATTCAAAATAGAAACCCTGAACGTTTATATCATTCTGCCATCGAGTTACAATGTTATTTATGCCTTCCTGATGAGAAATGTGAAGGTGTTGACGCCAACAACCCATTCAAAATAGAAACCCTGAACGTTTATATCATTCTGCCATCGAGTTACAATGTTATTTATGCCTTCCTGATGAGAAATGTGAAGGTGTTGACGCCAACAACCCATTCAAAATAGAAACCCTGAACGTTTATATCATTCTGTCATCGAGTTACAATGTTATTTATGCCTTCCTGATGAGAAATCTGAAGGTGTTGACGCCAACAACCCATTCAAAATAGAAACCCTGAACGTTTATATCATTCTGCCATCGAGTTACAATGTTATTTATGCCTTCCTGATGAGAAATCTGAAGGTGTTGACGCCAACAACCCATTCAAAATAGAAACCCTGAACGTTTATATCATTCTGCCATCGAGTTACAATGTTATTTATGCCTTCCTGATGAGAAATCTGAAGGTGTTGACGCCAACAACCCATTCAAAATAGAAACCCTGTACGTTTATATCATTCTGCCATCGAGTTACAATGTTATTTATGCCTTCCTGATGAAAAATCTGAAGGTGTTGACGCCAACAACCCATTCAAAATAGAAACCCTGAACGTTTATATCATTCTGTCATCGAGTTACAATGTTATTTATGCCTTCCTGATGGGAAATCTGAAGGTGTTGACGCCAACAACCCATTCAAAATAGAAACCCTGAACGTTTATATCATTCTGCCATCGAGTTACAATGTTATTTATGCCTTCCTGATGAGAAATCTGAAGGTGTTAACGCCAACAACCCATTCAAATTAGAAACCCTGAACGTTTATATCATTCTGTCATCGAGTTACAATGTTATTTATGCCTACCTGATGAGAAATCTGAAGGTGTTGACGCCAACAACCCATTCAAAAAAGAAACCCTGAACGTTTATATCATTCTGTCATCGAGTTACAATGTTATTTATGCCTTCCTGATTAGAA
The DNA here is from genome assembly GCA_964036315.1 of Acanthosepion esculentum. Taxonomy (NCBI): domain Eukaryota; kingdom Metazoa; phylum Mollusca; class Cephalopoda; order Sepiida; family Sepiidae; genus Acanthosepion; species Acanthosepion esculentum. Next base: position 20,160,850 of record OZ038511.1, on the reverse strand, counting down.
ATCTGAAGGTGTTGACGCCAACAACCCATTCAAAATAGAAACCCTGAACGTTTATATCATTCTGCCATCCAGTTACAATGTTATTTATGCCTTCCTGATGAGAAATCTGTAGGTGTTGACGCAAACAACCCATTCAAAATAGAAACCCTGAATGTTTATATCATTCTGTCATCGAGTTACAATGTTATTTATGCCTTCCTGATGAGAAATCTGAAGGTGTTGACGCCAACAACCCATTCAAAATAGAAAGCCTGAACGTTTATATCATTCTGTCATCGAGTTACAATGTTATTTATGCCTTCCTGATGAGAAATCTGAAGGTGTTGACGCCAACAACCCATTCAAAATAGAAACTCTGAACGTTTATATCATTCTGCCATCGAGTTACAATGTTATTTATGCCTTCCTGATGAGAAATCTGAAGGTGTTGACGCCAACAACCCATTCAAATTAGAAACCCTGAACGTTTATATCATTCTGTCATCGAGTTACAATGTTATTTATGCCTACCTGATGAGAAATCTGAAGGTGTTGACGCCAACAACCCATTCAAAATAGAAACCCTGAACGTTTATATCATTCTGTCATCGAGTTACAATGTTATTTATGCCTTCCTGATTAGAAATCTGAAGGTGTTGACGCCAACAACCCATTCAAAATAGAAACCCTGAACGTTTATATCATTCTGCCATCCAGTTACAATGTTATTTATGCCTTCCTGATGAGAAATCTGAAGGTGTTGACGCCAACAACCCATTCAAAATAGAAACCCTGAATGTTTATATCATTCTGTCATCGAGTTACAATGTTATTTATGCCTTCCTGATGAGAAATCTGAAGGTGTTGACGCCAACAACCCATTCAAAATAGAAACCCTGAACGTTTATGTCATTCTGTCATCGAGTTACAATGTTATTTATGCCTTCCTGATGAGAAATCTGAAGGTGTTGACGTCAACAACCCATTCAAAATAGAAACCCTGAACGTTTATGTCATTCTGCCATCGAGTTACAATGTTATTTATGCCTTCCTGATGAGAAATGTGAAGGTGTTGACGCCAACAACCCATTCAAAATAGAAACCCTGAACGTTTATATCATTCTGCCATCGAGTTACAATGTTATTTATGCCTTCCTGATGAGAAATCTGAAGGTGTTGACGCCAACAACCCATTCAAAATAGAAACCCTGAACGTTTATGTCATTCTGCCATCGAGTTACAATGTTATTTATGCCTTCCTGATGAGAAATCTGATGGTGTTGACGCCAACAACCCATTCAAAATAGAAACCCTGAACGTTTATATCATTCTGTCATCGAGTTACAGTGTTATTTATGCCTTCCTGATGAGAAATCTGAAGGTGTTGACGCCAACAACCCATTCAAAATAGAAACCCTGAACGTTTATATCATTCTGTCATCGAGTTACAATGTTATTTATGCCTTCCTGATGAGAAATCTGAAGGTGTTGACGCCAACAACCCATTCAAAATAGAAACCCTGAACGTTTATATCATTCTGCCATCGAGTTACAATGTTATTTATGCCTTCCTGATGAGAAATCTGAAGGTGTTGACGCCAACAACCCATTCAAAATAGAAACCCTGAACGTTTATATCATTCTGCCATCGAGTTACAATGTTATTTATGCCTTCCTGATGAGAAATCTGAAGGTGTTGACGCCAACAACCCATTCAAATTAGAAACCCTGAACGTTTATATCATTCTGTCATCGAGTTACAATGTTATTTATGCCTACCTGATGAGAAATCTGAAGGTGTTGACGCCAACAACCCATTCAAAATAGAAACCCTGAACGTTTATATCATTCTGTCATCGAGTTACAATGTTATTTATGCCTTCCTGATTAGAAATCTGAAGGTGTTGACGCCAACAACCCATTCAAAATAGAAACCCTGAACGTTTATATCATTCTGCCATCCAGTTACAATGTTATTTATGCCTTCCTGATGAGAAATCTGAAGGTGTTGACGCCAACAACCCATTCAAAATAGAAAGCCTGAACGTTTATATCATTCTGTCATCGAGTTACAATGTTATTTATGCCTTCCTGATGAGAAATCTGAAGGTGTTGACGCCAACAACCCATTCAAAATAGAAACTCTGAATGTTTATATCATTCTGTCATCGAGTTACAATGTTATTGATGCCTTCCTGATGAGAAATTTGAAGGTGTTGACGCCAACAACCCTTTCAAAATAGAAACCCTGAACGTTTATGTCATTCTGTCATCGAGTTACAATGTTATTTATGCCTTATTTATGCAGATACTGAAGGACCGGGACGTTGTGAGAAATATACCGACGTAGATGTGGACAATAGTCCGAATAATGTAAATAGTTTATATAATACATCATCTCAGAAATATAGGCAGATTATTAGGGCCGAAATTTTGTCATTAATATCGTGAGAAAGATGAGGAGAATAGTCCGAATAAGAGATACTCATGGGCTGAAATGTTGTAATAAATATGGCCACAAAGATGAGGTCAATTGTCCGAATAATGTAAATAGTGAATATAATACCTCATCTCAGAAATACAGATAGATAGTGGAGAGCTGATTTCAAGGGAGATAACTGATACTCAGATACATGATACGCAGAAGAAGAACAATCTATCCCGGGGGACGAATTAAAGGGCTCGGTACGAAATTCCAATTACCTGAAAAAGACAGAAGTGTACAACAACCGAATCATCGTAAATGTAGCAACAATGATTGGCATAATTGTCCAAATATTGTAATAGTGTAAATAGTTCATTGTATTTGTTCTAGCGAGACAAGCTTACTAGCCATTGCACCACGTTGAGGTACCCGAAAATATATTAATGTAGCTTATTATTAGACATTTACGTCTTCTGTATGTTCAATCATCTATGTATACATGTTTATACATGTTTATACATGTTTCTGCATGTATATCTAAAAGGAATAGAGGCGGTGTGTTAAAATGGGTATCGGATCGAATCAGCAAACCCGCTGAGTGCGTAGCTATGATCAACTGCAAAATAAAGAACACAACTATCCAAAAAACAGAATTAACAAAGAAAAGGGAACAGGGCAAACAATGAAAAAAATATCAAGCAAACAAACAATACATGCAAGGCAACTAAATAGTAAGAAGGCAAAAAGTTCACAAACTATGAATTGGTGTTGACACACAAAAGCATGTTCGGACAAGTGACCGGGAAGGACAGGACAGATCGGGACTGAGTCATACAAACTGCAAATTGACCTATTCTATTGATTAAGACTAAAAATCCCAGCATGTATTTATGTGCTCTTTGTCTATAAACGGATGGAGAAAAGTCTCCTACTTTCATATGGGATTTAAATCAACAACCCCAAAGTTAGGTTAAAATACCTATTTTCACGCTTGTCTATTTTCTTTCCTTCTTTCCTTCTTTCTTTCTTTCTATCTATGTGTCTGTCTCATTCTGTCTATATTCAGTATCTATCTATCTATGTCATTCTATTTGTATCTGTCTATATTCAATATCTATCTACCTATCTATCGATCTATCTATCTATCCGTCTCATTCTGTTTTTATCTCTCTATATTCTGTATCTATCTATCTATCTATCTATCTCAGTGTGTTCTTATCTATCCATCTATCTATCTCAGTTTGTTCTTAGGTTTTATTATTTAGCTATATATGTATGTATATATGTATGTATGTTCATATCTCTCTCTCTCTCTCTCTCTCTCTCTGTATATATATATATATATATATATACATATATATATATATATATATATATATATATATCCAAGATTTATTTACTGCTAACTTTGATCTGTCTTAATGAAACACCCTTTGTATATATATATATATATATATATATATATATATATATATATATATATATATATATATATATCAGTTTTTTCTTCCTTATCTTTTATATTTTCCTCATTTTATGTTTTTATCATGTTTATTTTTCATTATTTTCTTTCTTTCTTTCTATCTATTTAATTTTCTTCTCTTCTATGTATCTATCTATCTAACTAACTAAACTTGCATTATTAACGGCTACCATATCGTACATATTTCCATGCTAGGCGAACTAATGAAGTACTCATATCTTATTTATGAACTGGTTCTATCAGACGTTTGACGGAGATGAAATAAATGTAGAATTCGAAATTTCGTAAAAGCTGCCCGGATTTAGACATATCTGAAGAAGGTCGCAGGGTACAACTACCGAAGTGTTGTGATAATAGGGACAAATTTGGAAATAATAGTGTCATGAATGAAAATAAAACGTACTAGTTGACCACGTGAAAGTTTCACTCTTTTGCTATTTTAATATTCTCATGAACCATAATTCTTAACTTAATGAGTCAATAAGATCTTTGTGTTCTACGACTATAAAATACCCGTGGCCATTCTCTTATTCCATTATTAATTATTTGAGTTTAACAATTTTGACCAAATATTACGATAACAATCTTGTTGTCAATACATGTTATTATTTTAAGAAGAGGGTACAAATGAAAAGATTTGAAACTGATACGTTTTTATCCGTTTCGCTGCACCTTACATAAACACATCAAAGCTTCTTTCATCTTCCCTTTCTTCTCTGCTCTTTCTTTGAATATTTCTTTGTTTTTCTCTCTGAAATGAAGCAGCGTCCATTCACGTCTTTCCATTTTTTTTTACTCGCGATCAAATTGAACAGTTCATTATTAATAAGCTTTTTGGCAGGAGGTTTATTTCTTTCTTTCTCTTTCTTTTTTTCTTTCTTTCTTTCTTTGAGGTCCAAAAGCGTCTCTTATGTGCCTTTTCCTTTTTCACTATCAAACCGGAACAGTCCATTATTTATAATGTATCGGAAGGATGTTCAATTCTTTCTTTCTTTCTTTCTTTCTTTCTTTCTTTCTCACTCTGAAATCCAACAGCGTCTCTTATATGTCTTTTCCGACTCTCCTCACGATCAAAATGGAACAGTTCATTATTAATGAGTTTTTTTCGCTGGTGGTTTCTTTCTTTCTTTTTATCGTTGAATTCAAAGACTCTCTGATATGTCTTTTCCGTCGTTCCTTCGAGAGCATAACGCAACAGTCTATTATGACAGGGAGATTCTTCATTTCTTTTTTATCATTGAAATCAATCAACGTCTCTCATAATGTTCTTTTTTTCCTCGCAATCAAAATGGAACACTCCATTATTTATGATATATCGACAAGACGCTTCTTTCTTTCTTTCTTTCTTTGTTTATTTATTTATTTATTTGAAGTCCAAAAGCGTCTATATATGCCTTTTCCTGATATCTTCGCTATCAAAATGGAACAGTCCATTATTTATAATCTATCGGAAGGAGGTTTAATTCTCTCTCTTTCTTTCTTTCTTACTCACTCTGAAATGTTTCTTTCTTTCTTTTACTGAAATCAATCAGCGTATCTTATATGTCTTTTCCGTCTTTCCGCACAATCAAAATGGAATGGTCCATTATTTACGAGATATTTGTACGGCATAAAATACATGTTAACTAACTAAAGAAACAAAGAGCTGAATCATGACATAATCCTTTTCTCTTTGTTGGTCAAATTCTCAGATCGAGGCACACGGCCAGTTAGGAGAACTGTAAAAGGAAACAACTATTTACGTCTTCTTTGTTCTATATTTACAGCGCCTCTTTAAATTCATGGCCTCTAGATTTCCCTCGCTTTTGAATGGGAGCCATGTAGAACGCTTCTCTGGCATAGCGTGCGTGAAGTCTCAGCGTGCATGTTTAGAATCAGATCAATAAATCCGACAAAGCCGTCCTCCCTCCCGCCTTAAAGGCGAGATTTCGCCTCAAACACTAACCTCCATTCCAGCCTGAGGCACAATCTCCCTAAAGCTGTCGGTGGCATTTCGGCTACTTCAGCCTTAGTATATTGACCGGAAGTAATGTGACCAATATTCACAAGCAGTCGGAACGATTGTTCGACTTTGGAGATGCTTGAGGAGTAGGAAGGGAAGCAAAAGAAGAAAAAAAAGAATGAAAATGAAATGGAAAAGAAAAGAAGAGAATGTTTAAAGGCGTTGATTGGTCGTGATAAATAGTGTGGGAAACTGATGTGGTCGACAGAGGGAAATAAAAGAATATTGTTGGCTGGGGGAGATCGAAGAACTAGGAAAGGGGAGTACGGTAAAGTGACAAAATGGCGGACGCAACAGAACAGAAAGAGAATAGCAAAGGAGAGGAGACGAAATGATTGGGAATAAGGGAATGGCGGTATGAGTGGAAGATTTATGAAATGAAACAAAGAGAAAAATGAAATGATAAGAAAGCACGGTAACCTTACTAGAGAGATCGATATAATTGGTCTGGATAGAAAGATGAACAGAAGTGTGATAAATAGATAGATAGATAGATAGATAGATAGATGAGAAGGAACTGAAAAAATTAAATAGATAGAGAGAATGAGAATAATGAAAAGACGGAGAAAGAAAGAAAGAAAGAAAGGAAGAAAGAAAATAAGAAAGAAAGAAAGAAAGAAGATTAAAGGTAGTTAATGAAAAATAAACATGTAAGTTAAAAAAACATAAAATGAAGAAATTATAAAAGATAAGTAAAGAAACAGACGGAGATAGATAGATAGATAGATAGATAGATAGATAGATAGATAGATAGATAGATATGAAGACTGAGATAGATAGATAGATAGATAGATAGATAAATATGAAGACTGAGATAGATAGATAGATATGAGGACTGAGATAGATAGATAGATAGAGAGATAGATAGATATGAAGACTGAGATAGATAGATAGATAGATAGATAGAGAGATAGATAGATAGATAGATAGATAAATATGAAGACTGGGATAGATAGATAGATAGATATGAAGACTGAGATAGATAGATCGATAGATAGATAGAGAGATAGATAGATAGATAGATAGATAGATAGATATGAAGACTGAGATAGATAGATAGATAGATAGATAGATAGATAGATAGATAGATAGATAGATGAGAAGAAACTGAAAAAATTAAATAGATAGAGAGAATGAGAATAATGAACAGACAGCGAAAGAAAGAAAGAAAGAAATGAACAGACGGATAAAGAAAGAAAAAAGAAAGAAAGAAAAACGAAAGAAATAAAAGAAATAAACCAGGAAAGAATCAAAGAAACAAAGAAAGAAAGAAAATTAAAGGTAGTTAATGAAAAATAAACATGTAAGATAAAAAACATAAAATGTAGAAATTATAAAAGATAAGGAAAGAAACAGACGGAAATAGATAGATAGATAGATAGATAGATGTGAACAGACTGACACAGATAGATAGATGTGAACAGATTGAGATAGATAGATATATAGATAGATAGATAGATATGAACATATTGAGATAGATAGATAGATAGATATGAAGACTGAGATAGATAGATAGATAGATAGATAGATAGATAGATAGATAGATAGATATGAATACTGAGATAGATAGATAGATAGATAGATAGATAGATAGATCGATCATAGTTAAAATGATGGCTGGGAATCAATTTCGAGTAATGCGGTCACTTGATTTATTCTCAAATATTGTCAACACGCATGTGATTTTTATTCTTGCTAAGGATTTACATTATTTTGCGGAGATGTGGCAACGTCGGGCACATCTTTCATTAGTTGTTACGTTAATATTTCTTAGAATCCTCTGTGTGTTCCGTCTTTGAAGAGAGGGATCAACCTCAAAATCTGTGCGAATCAGCTTCACTTTATCTACTTTATCTCCGTCACTAAAGAAAGAGCCCGGATACCTTTTGTCTCAGATCTCGTATGTGTCCCTCATGGCTCTATCCTTTGCTCCCACGTTGTTCCTTATTTTCCCGAGTTACATTCAATGCCGCGAAAGCCAAACTAGCTACGTTACATCATCGCCAAAATGACCACGAACTACCACCGGTCACAATGAATGGATGTCCCCTCCGGGAGGCTCCGTGCCTTTAACTCACACCTGCCCTCAAATGGAACTCGTATATATGACCAAGATGCAGGAATAACCTTTGGTTTCTTGTACGGCTCCAGTAAGTACCGGACTCCTCATGCTACCCTCTAGCTTTACAAGAGGTAGATCAGACCTAAAATGGAGTCTATTTGGACAGGAGCTGGCTTGTCCTGACATTCCAGCCTCGATAAAAGGCAATAAATTCTTGTGAGTAACAAATTATTCTCCATCCTCCAATCTCTCTCTCTCTCCCTCTCTATCTGTCTCTGTGTCTGTCTGTCTGTCTCTCTCTCTCTCTCTCTCTTGTATTCGGAATCTGGCAAGCCTCTCGCTGTCCTATCGCTTCTTCCATATGCAAAGTGCTCAGACGAACTACATTCCTTTGTCCCGCAAGTTCTAAGCTTCACGGCTCGCACACACTAGACCACTCACATTGTAGCAAAACACCCACGTTCCATCCACTGCTTCTTCTCGCGACCCACTGCTCTGTAAAACCACCTCCCAAGAAGATGTCTCCTCGACCAATCTTCACCTCTTCAAGTCAAGGGTTAACCTTTATCGTCCCGTTCCTTCCGCTTGAGTAACATCGAGTTTGGTTAGTATATATATATATATATATATATATATATATATATATATATATATATATATCTTCTGTTCACCGGTCACGATGATGTGTGACTTCATGCTAACACTACCATTGACGACTTTCGAACTGTTACATTTAATCGATTCCCCCAAGCCTCTTTTCTGCACCTTTCCTCCTTCACGCGCGTGCACAAATGCATATATATATATGCACAAATGCATATATATATATATATATACATATATATATATATATATATATACTCGACTCTCCCGTCGACTTCGACGTATGAGGATCAAGGAGATCAGTTCCTAGGAAACCGACAGCCCGACAACAGCACGTGAGATTTGATTATAGTGGTGAAGGTTTCGTGCAGACATCCACACTTTTTGAAAGGCCGAATACAGAGAACTGGTGAACTACATGCCAGCAGTTTCCCAAAAGACCCATCGCAGGTTTTGAATTCAGAGTTGTACTTCTCCTAGACCAGTTGCCATCCAAGGCTATAGAACCCAGTCTGTCCTGCTATTTACCCAGAGCTGGAGGAAGAATAAGAGGATTCACACCTTTCTCAAGGACGTAAGTGAATGCAATGGATTCGACTGAAATTCGAAAACTAATGGGCATGCTCTAATCCTCAAAACAGCGTTGGACACTATTGTAAGTGTATATGCTGTCTAAGTTTTCCACCACTAGCAGTTCGAGGAATTTCGTAGAAAATATGTGTTCCCCAACAGTAATCGATCTTGTCTCCCATAGGGAACCGTCAAATGATCTAATGTGCTATAACCCACAGATATAGACAAGCATCTGTTTGGTTTGGTTTGGTTGGGGTTTTATGGCATATCAACCACTATGGGTTATTTAATGCCAGATCCAGCATTTACTAGATATATCAAAAACGTATAGTTGGCAAAATCATTGTTTCAAAAACGTATAGTTGGAAAAATCATTGTTTCAAAAACGTATAGCTGGCAACTGTTTCAAAAACGTATAGCTGGCAACATCATTGTTTCCCATCACATTTTAGGGGTAAGGTGTTAGTATATTTAGTGTAGGGTTTGAGAGGGAAAGTTAATTGTAAGTTGTAGTTGTTTTGGGATGGGTTAGATGTGATGGGGCATGACATGATCAGCCGATTGATTGGATCGACAGCCTTTTGGTTGGACGTAGTTTATCGTCATACCCAGGACGCGGATGTAGTTTATCGTCATGCCCAGGACGCGGATGTAGTTTATCGTCATGCCCAGGACGTGGATGTAGTTTATCGTCATACCCAGGATGCGAACACACCTTGGGATTTCGCTATTTTCCCATAGCTGGGACCCTAACAGGTGCTACCACCCCGGCTCAGGGTGGACCTGGGAACATCAGCAATTAAGAGGTGGTTCCACGCTCCTCAAAACCTCCTGATCAGAGGCCTTGCTGTTGGATGTAGTTTATCGTCTTACCCAGGACTCGGATGCAGTTTAATGTCATACCCAGGACGGACAAGCGTCTGTGTAGCAAAGTCCACATAACTGTTTATAAAAACAAAACAACCTTCTACGACAGGGGTGGGCAAACATTTTAGTACAAGGTTCCGCATTCTAAAAATTTATAGTTTTACTGGGCCGCATAGTGTATATAAACCGAAATAAGTGATATTTAAAATTGGCAAAATAAAGGTCTTTTAAAGGAAAAATATAGTTTTAATAAATAACATTTTAAAGCGGGCCGCACGAAATCGTTTGGCGGGCCGTATGTGGCCCGCGTGCCGTAGTTTGCCCACCCCTGTTCTACGATATTTCCCGAACGATCAAATCTGCCCACGAAACATGCCTTAAAGTAAACATTGAAAACATATTATGAAATGGATCAAGCCCGACAATTATTTGATATATTTTTTTGTTTATACGTTTTTTAATAATTCAATTTATTTAAGTAAATGCTTTTTCATTTCTTTAAATAAACATCATTATTTACATTTACCGGTACGTTTCGTGAGTCGATATAATCTTTCGGTAAAGGTCGTCGAAGATTTGTTGTATATAAACAGTAATTTGGATTTTGATAATCGGACGCTTCTCTGGAGCTGAGTGCTATATCACGTCAGTCAATTGACGCGTCCGTATTGGACACAGGTTCGATTCCTGTTGGGGAAAGCATATTTTCTCGAACGAACATTCTGGTCGGTAAATGTATCAATTATATCTTTGCTCTGGGTTTCACGTAATTGCGTCCACTTCATTATAAAAGTTCTGAAGAGTAGCTGTGATTTCATGCAGCTCACGATGAAGACAAGCAAAGTGGTCATTTAATATTATTTATTATTTTTAATGCTGTGTTACTTGATGAGAAATAGAATTGCGAATACTTTGTCTGAAAAGTTTTATCATCCAGAAATAAACTAGTCAAACTGTTTTGACCGAAATACATTCTTTGTTTTACATCTCTCTCTCTTTATATATATAAAGGGTGTTTCATTAAGACGGATTATATATAAGGGTGTTTCATTAAGACAGATCAAAGTTAGCAGTAAATAAATCAGTGTTTTTGATGAAAATTTATTTATTTCATATTATTTAACTAATGATAATTATGTGTGAAAAATAATATCGCCCAAATGCCCCTCAAGACTTCGTCGGCACACCTCCACTCCATAGTCAAACTTTTTGATGACGTCTCTGCATAGTTGCTCCTCGGTCTCACCAATATTTCTTATCTCATCCTTCAGCTGCTGAATTGTTGTTGGCCTGTTGGCATAGATGACCAGAAAGGAAGAAACCGAGAGGCGTCTAGTCGCACGATCTTGGTGGCCAAGTGACTTCGGTGTTTCCAGAGATGATGCTACCTGGGAACTTCTCATTCAAATTCTGTTTGAACGTCCATTTTCGTAATAGTCTTCGATAACTTTAACACGTTGTTTGATTGTTAATCTTTCTTAATGGTTGAAATTCTCAAAGACTTAAGTTGTTAAACCCGAAAGAAAAAGAAAAAAAAATCATTAGACGCTTAAACTTAATTCACATTTAAAAGCGGACCAAGTTATTGGAACACCCTTTATATAACTCTTGTACAATCAAGAAAAAAAGTTGCAATAAAAAAAAAAGAAAAAAAAAAAGAAACAACTAAAAATGGTTCTGTCTGTGGTGCCGGAAATGACATTGTTACATTTTCTTTGACTTCATCTTCTTCAAGAAACTATAAAGTGAGAGAATAGAAGGAAAGAAGAAAATATGAGGTGGAGAAATAACTGCGACATTTGACACATACGCACACATAAACACACACGCACAAATTTACGCGTGCACACATACACATAAAGAAATAAAAATCAACGTAACGCCAATAATAAGAGCATCTCAATTAGCGCATAATCTGATGACGTCATCAGACTTGGTATAAAGAAAACACAAAATGAGAAATAGGTCACAAAATTGCGGAAACCACTTTGAATATAAAATAAAACCTTTAATCCCAGTTTATTTGAAATACAAAACATAAATCCAGTTCATGTTAAATACAGAATACTTTGTTATATCATAAGTCCGTTTATTATAATACAAAATTTAAAAAATATAATAATCCCCGCTTATTTGAAATACAAAATAAAACGTTTAATCCCCATTTATTTGAAATATAAAGCATAAATCCTGTTTACATTGTCATTATTTTGGTTCGTTTATTTTAATACAATTTAAAAAAAAAACATTAATTCCTTTCTTATGTTAAATGCAAAATAAGACTCCAGCCATTTTAAAATATTTTTCAAAGTTTTAGATCCATTTATTTTAATACATATTTTAAAATATGCCATTAATCCCTCTTTATTGCAATTATAAAATAAAACCATTAATCCACGTTTATTTTAATATAAAATATAAATCCAGTTTATTCTAAATAATTTTGAAACCAGTAATCCCCTTATAATATATGGAGAACGCCGCATTGCGTCAACCAGATATTTTAATTAAAATTTAAATTGTGTAAATATACATAAACATATATATATATACATATATATATATACATATAGATATACATATATATATATACATATATATACACACACACACATATATATATATATATATATATATATATATATATATATATATATATATATATATTATAAAATGGACAAAGTCCGACAATTATTTAAAGACATTTTTATGTTTAACATTTTCTTTTTATAGATACAAGTATTTAAGTAAATGCTCTGTTTATAATAAGCAGTACTAAATAACATTAACTGACGTGCAGTTATGAATGTACGTGAGAGGTTCATGGAAGACTGAAGTTTATAAGCAGTAAATTCGACCTTGCCAACCGAACGATCCTCAGTGGCCGAATCGGTTAAGGCACGTCAGGCTATATGACGGTTCCGTATAGGTTACAGGTTCGAATCCGGTCGGAGGACGAATATTTTCTATGAAAATTTCTCGGACATTCAGGCCGGTAAATGTTATTTAATACTGTTTATTATAAACAGAACATTTACTTAAATATTTGTATCTATAAAAAGAATGTTAAACATAAAAATGTCTTTATATATAAACTAATACATTGTCAGATTTTCGTCTTAGTAATCTGGATATATTTCGCTTCTTTTGAGGTTCCATATATTTTTTATGAGGACGTACGATATTACAAAGTCAAACAACGTAAGTGAGGTTTTACCTTCAAAGTTTAAATAAATATGCGTATCTTTTCTTTTTTTTTACTTCTGAATACAAAGCTTAAATAAATTTTTTTATTTACTATCGTAGAAATAGTCTTTTTTTTCTGGAAATAAGATGCGTAAAAACTGTCCAAATGTTCTATGTCTCGAAGCGCTTTCGACTATTCTATTAGCCATCATCAATGATATTTTTAGTTTTTTTTTCTCAATATGTATATTTATAGTGATTTTTAGTGTTTTTTTCCCAAACACGGTCACCACGTAGTGGCCGTGTTCATTGTCGATATTATTAAGTGTTGGATTTTTCTTTTTTTATGCTTCCATTAGTTTTAGGCATTTTTTAGATATGGATGAGAATGTAATGATCGTACTTGAAGACGGTGTTTACTAGGCATCCGTGTGTGTTCGAATGGATCCTAGTTAAGCTATGATCAGAGAGATGTAACGTGGGTCTTTTTGAGGCATTTAGCGGTATGTTCAATATAATTATTCATGAATATGGTTTGATCCGGAACACAGTTCCTAAGTCACATGTAAATTCATAAATAGCATTGGTCCTCTGTAATTTGGATCTTTTTTATAATAGATAATTAATTTTATTTTCGTTTTCCGATCAACTGTGTTTGCGTATGTCTTTATAATGTTTCCAAGAGATAATTCATCCTGCTTGTAATTAACGTATATTTCATTGTTATAGTAATTGTTGTTGTTTTTCTCTGTATGTTCAGGTTTCTGTTGCTAACTTAAAAAAGAAATATTCTAATTTGTAATCTAATAGATAGTTCGGAAAACCATTATTAACTAGCGTATGTTTCATGTCGATGAGGTCTTTAATGAATAACGGACAGGAGAAGGAGTTTTCATGCGCTTTCTTGAGGAAATTTTTTATGACACATATTTTTTTTTATTTCATTTTAGTGGATATTCATTAGTAAATTAAACTAGCAAGAGTTTCTACTTTTAGTTTTTTTATATAACTAATTAGTAAATATCTTATTAATAGATTCTACCAGAAAGTCTGTGAATGAGAGTTTTCTTTAGTAACTTAGTAGGTAAAGTCAAGAACATTTTTTTTAACTGTATTGTTTAGATTATCAGTTTCTTTTTGTCTTCATCGAAAATTTTAAAAATATCATCTACATAGCGGACATATCTTTTAGCTTTAGTAACTTTTTCTAATACTTTGTTTTCGACGTGAGACATATAGTAGTTAGAGAAGCATGGTCCGAGTGGATTTCCCATGCTAACACCGGTAGTTTGATAATAAATATTGCCATTATAGTTGTGAAGGGGGACTTTTATGTTCAAAGCAGATCATCGTATATTGAAATAAGGAAATCGCAGATGAAAGAAGAAAGAAAAAGAGGAGGAATTACAGAAGGAAACTTGCAGATGAAAGAGTATTTCAATAAATTTCGACAGAAAGAATTCTCAAAGAAAGAATGTTAAAAACTTGACCAAAGGAATAAGTAACAAAAGAATCTAAAGTCTTCAGTGATTCTCGACTGAAAAATGTTTCCAAATACATTCCTTAAGTCTCTCTAGGGTCATCAATATTCCTACATTCTGAGTTCCATTGTATCGACGTTATTGAATCATACGTTGGATAACCTCGATTAGGAATCTTCAAAGAGGTAATTTCGTGATTCGGTGAAAAGCTAAATGCCCCCCAAAACCTAATTTTGTCTCTGATTGTTATTTCGCCGATGGAGTTTCGCATTAAGAATTCTCTTAAATGGACCCTTGTAGATTATGTTTATTACAGTAAAAGTTACATTTGACACTGCGTCGTATACTCACCAAGCACTCCTAAAACATGGCCTTGTTCACATGGGCAGATCCATAAAATCATTAGAGGATTTATTACCGAATGTCTTGGTTAATTTATTCAATCAGTACCTTTGTCTGGCTTTTCAACACTCTTCGTATCTATTGAAATAGAATCATTAATTATTGATATTCTGATAAAAAATACACCTGAAAATCGTCTCCAAGACTAACTTGGTAATAATTCTTTGAAGAATATTACAATTCTATTATTTGTTTATTATATAAATATACATATATTTTTTAAATTCGTCATTTTTTTTAACTTTGACTCACTCATTTTGTAGTTACTATATTCTGTTTATCAATTTATTTTAGCAAAGTCCGGTCATGATAAGAAAATTCTCAAATGTGTGGATTTTGTTCCAGTAAACTTCAACTTGTACATATCCCAAGGGCCACTCAAGCTAGAGTGTTACGTTATGGTGTAGTTTATATAGATAGGAAGGGAAGATAACGGTTAACACTAGACTCGAACAGGTTAAGATTGTACTGGTCGGGGGGCATCATCTTCTTCGGAGTCTGTTCCACATGGCTGTAGGTCGCTGGAAAAAGCTGTTTAAGTGGAACTTCTCGCCGATGGGATACGGAGGGAATGAGGGTGGTTTGGGGCAATGTGAATGGCATGGTGGATCCCAGCCGTGAAGGTTACACCAGGCGAAACCAAAGAATGTACTTTGTCTGATCACTTTCCATGTAATTTACGATAGAACCGTGAAAGTAATTCTTCTCCAACAAGGACACGGAGACGCATAAATCTTAATTATTTTTAGAAAGTTGCGATACAAAAAATAATCTTTATGCTAGAAATATAGTAATTTAAAAAAAAAATAATCTAAGTTTCTAAGCTTCAAGCTATTACAAAAAAAAACTGTACTTGAATTTATTTAAATTTCTCCTTTTAACAGAACTTTATTCGAATGGTTTCAAATTCCGCTGAGACCTTGCGAACATTTGTCCAAGTAAAGTCCATTTGTAAAAGACATCTGTCCGTCTTTTACTCTACCTACCGCCGGTTAGAGGCGTGACAGTGCAGACTGGGCTCTTTAGACTTGTTTAACAGCCCTTCTACACAAACTGTTCGCCCGTGTCTCTGAAACTCCTGTGACTTGAGTCACACTTGCCCTACATAGATATATGCCCTTTATTTTGCAATCAGTACGATCCAGCGATGGAAAATATGCCATTTTTCTGTTGTATAAGAATTTGTGCCCGGAAAAAAAACTAAAAATTCAAATTTTAAAATAACTGAAAAAAAATTAGTGATTTAAAAAAAATTAAATTATATATCGAGATTAAAGTAACGAAAAAAAAAAACGTTGTGAATTTAAAAGATTTTGTTTGAAATTGAGTTCAAAATATCTCCGAAACTTTATGAATTGAGAAAATCAGTTTTCTTTCTTCAAAATGCCAAGGGATCAGACTTAATGGGAGCTGTTCCATGACGTGAGGTTTTGAAGATCTGCAGAGTTTATGATTTGAAGAATTCAACTTAGTTGAAGTACCACGGAGTTTGATTCCTGAATTGGAATTTAGGACTAAATCTGTCTTTTGGATGGAATTGGACTCATAACCCGAATCAAAGTTAAAGTGAGGCCTTGAAAGTCTAATGAGAGAATTGAGAAATTCAAAATTGTCATAAATTATTATGACTAGACTGAAGGCCCCTAAATAGAGCGCCTTTAGTTTTGAGCCGGGGGTCAAATTAGCCTTCCGCTTGACCTAGATCCGCACAGTGTAGCTTTTAAGCAAATTCTATATAAAGGACAACTCTTAATTCAAAACCTGCAGTAAAAGCTTTCTTCTTTTTAGTTATGCTTAAAAATAACAACAAATAGATTTGGGCAAAAGACATTTTCTAAAAATATTGTCACGTAATGTTAAGAAACTAGCCTGATACAACTGGCAGGATCACACTGTTATGGGGTTAAACAAATGCAGTATCTGTCTATATTTCTGAGATGAGGTATTATTTACACTATTTACGTTATTCCTTAAGGATACATGACACAGCGGATAAAGGCTTTGGTTAGATCCAGTGACAGGATCCAAAGAGTTGTGAGTTCAGTACCTGGTTAAGGCAGTGGTGAACTTGGCGAGGTGAATTAACAGGAGATAACTGACACCCATTAGACATGACACGTGGAAATAAAACAGTCTACCCCAGTGATCGAAATAAAGGTTTCAGTTCGACATTCCAACAATCTGAAGAAGGCCGGAGAGTACAACAGCTGAAACGTTGTAATAAATATCGCAACACAGATGCGGACAATAGTTCAAATAATTTTACTTTCTTTATGTTTCAGTTTTCTTTCCACTGTGCCATGTGTCCTTGAATTTGGAGAGGGGAATTAACAGGAGATAACTGACAACTGACATCCATTAGACATGGCACGTGGAACTAGAACAGTCTACCCCAGCGATCGAAATAAAGCGTTCAGTTCGACATTCCAACCAGCAGAAATAGGCCGGAGCGCACAACGGCCGAAACGTTGTGTTAAATATGGCAACAAAGATGAGGACAATAGTCCGAATAATTTAAATAGTCCAAACAAATGCAGTTTCGGAGTTTGGGCATAATCGGCCTAATTAATGTTGGATACATGGCTTTCAATTTATATTTGATATTCGATTATGGAGTTATACGATGTACAAGTATTGGTAGTCAGAGTGAGTGGACATTTTTTTTCAATGCTATGTGGCTTCAGGGCATAAGTGATCATAGCCCTCCACATTTTCCATTTTTTATGATCTGCGAATTGTCATGAATATTCTGGGTATGTTCTCTCTGTTTTTTTTCCAGTTGGTATTTTATCTGTTCCTGGATATTTTCTGCTGTGTGCTTTTTTGGATACACATTCAACATCCTCTTTTGTGTTTTGTGACCAGGCCTCTTCTCCTTTATATTTTCATCCAATCCATTTGTTGCGTAATCCAGTCTGCTTCTTTCTTATGTTCTTTAGACCAAGACCATTTGTTTGTTTTTTCCCAGAACTGTATAACATCTTTCATTGTTTTTGTTTTTGTTGTTTGTTTTTTGGCGGGGGTGGGGTTTTGGCACTTCCCTAATTGAATTCGTTATAATCTTTCGATTCGACTAACTACTATTCAATGATAGACAACCCAGAAGACACTATTATTTAACCCCCACCTTCGGGAGGGAAGCCTTTTTCGTGACTATGGCAATTATGCTTTAAGTATAAGACTATGGAGATTTTCATCCACCGTTACGTTATTTTATAGATTATTAAATAAGGTAAATATAGGAGAAATTCATCTCCATTGCCATATTCATAACGTTTCGGCCTCTATATCTCTGAGATGAGGTATTATAATTACTTGCATTATGTCCATTATTCGAACTGTTATCCTCATCTTTATTACCATATTAACAACATTTCGGCCTCTATATCTCTGAGATGAGGTATTATGATTGCTTACATTATTGACATTATTCGGACTGTTATCCTCATCTCCATTGCATATTCACAACGTTTTGGCCTCTATATCTCTAAGATGAGGTATTATAATTACTTGCATTATTTCCATTATTCGGACTGTTATCCTCATCTTCATTGCCATATTAACAACATTTCGCCCTCTATATCTCTGAGATAAGGTATTATGATTGCATTATTTCCATTATTCAGACTGTTATCCTCATCTTCATTGCCATATTCACAACGTTTCGCTCTTTATATCTCTGAGATGAGGGATTATGATTACTTACATTATTTACATTATTCAGACTGTTATCCTTATCTTCATTGCCATATTAGTAACGTTTCGGCGTCTATATCTCTGAGATGAGATATTACGATTACTTGCATTATCTACATTATTCACACTGTTATCCTCATCTTCATTGCCATATTCGCAATGTTTCGGCCGTTTACACCCGGAAGAATAATGGCACCTGTAACTAAAACAATCTACCCCGGTGGAAGATATAAAGATTTTGGTTCGAAATTTTATCATGTATCTCGTGTATCATGCGGATTCCTTTTTGACAGACCAATTTACAATAGACTACCTTCATTTCATCTGGCTCATTATCCCATCTTCTAGTAACACTATACACCTTGTGCAAACGCGTACAGACAAAATCAACCAAACGACAAACAGTTAAACATCTTATAAGCGTAAACAATGGAAAAGATGCATATTCGCTATAATTGTATTTTTTAATATGATAATAATATGTCAATATTAAATGCATTATTGATGGATACAGTGAAGTAAAACATCAGTTTTTATCGAAATCATGTTTATTTTAAATAAAAATGTACTTTTTGACTACATTGAATGAATATATATTTTGGTCAACATTGTAAATGGAGCCAGTAATGGATAGGCTAACTTCCAGTGTCATATTCACAACGTTTTGGCCTCTATATCTCTGAGATTTTTTTTTAAGCTTATCACCCCAAGCAAGGCTGGAAGCCACTAGCACGCAAGGGTTTACAGAAGGTTTGGAGGAAGAGCAGATAGAAGTGGTAAAGCAGAGGATGTGGAGAAAGATAGTGGATCGATCAAGGCAAGGGGGTTACAGAAGATTTGGAGCGAGAGCAGATAGGAATAAAAAAGGTGAAAGGATGTGGAGAAGGGAAGTGGATAGATCAAGGCAACTGGAGATGTCGACTGACGTTACACTTAAATAGTTGGAGATTGTATTTGTCAGGGAAACAGGAATAAGGAAGGGAGTTCCACAGGCGAGATGTGCGAGACATGAAGCTATTGGAGTAGAAGAGACGTCTACATCTAACAGTTTCAATGGTGAAGGGGTGGGAACGGGAAGCCAGCCTCGTAGGACGTTTAAATTCATGAGGCCTAGGAACCAGCGAAAGCAGCTCATCGGAGCAATTACCGTGAAAGTATTTGTAAAAAAGACAGAGCGAGGCAACGTCGCGTCTGTGAGAGAGCGACTGCAGACGAGATGACGGATTAGGGCCAATTACATTGCATATCCGTCTCTGCATCTTATCAAGAACCCTGAGGCAAACAGCAGGGGATCCAGACCATATATGGCAGCAATACTCCATGCAAGGGCGAATGGTCGATTTATAGATTTGGAGGATCGATTCCGTGGAGAAAAATTTCCTGGCTCGGCACAGGGAGCCAACTGGGACCAGTAATGGATAGGCTAATTTTCAGTGTCATATTCACAACGTTTTAGCCTCTATATCTCTGAGATGAGGTATTATGATTACTTGATAGGCTAATGTAATAGGTCTTTTATGATGCAACACCCTTAAAATTAGCTTGCAGTTTAGGTCATTGTAACTGGTTTGCGCATTTGGATAATTTTGTAAATTTTCTTACATTTTTGAATAAAAAGAATTATTTTCAAATTTATTTCTTTACAAAATGGTAAATACTAGATCTTTATAAATATCGAATTGTGGTAGCGGTGTCAAAGGAATAAATGTTCCACTGACACTCATTTTTTTAATTTTGTTTGTTTTTGTTTTGTTCTTGTTTTTTGCGAGCACAGAGGTTAAACATTACCCTTTCATTGCTGATTAACAAATATTTGTATTATCATTAATAATAATAATAATATGAAGATCATTTGAGTTTTGGAGGTAAATTACTTTCAATATAAATTATAATGTGTTTAACATTATGTATGTGTATGAACAGAGCAGCTAAAAAAAAAATATCTTTTGTTATGACGAACAATGAAATCGCAAGGAGAGTCGTAATTATGAAAACAAGAATAATCATTGCATTATTTCATCACAGAATATCAGAAATTTAAAGATGAAGAAAGTATAGAAATACAATAATTATTCGATAAAATGTAAACAGTAAAAAATTATGCGTTCATGAGTTGCTTTTATCGAAACAATATATCAGGAGTGGACGCTCAAAAGGATGAATAATAATAATAATAATAATAAAAATAATAATAATCATAATAATTATAATAAAAATAATAATAATAATTATAAATATAAAAATAATAATGATAATAATAATAAAGATAAAAATAATAATAATAATAATAAAAACAATAATAATAATAATGATAATAATAATTATAATAAAAATAATAATAATTATAAAAATAATGATAATAATAATAATAATGATAATAATAATAAAGATAAAAATAATGATAATAATAATAGTAAAATTAATAATAATAATGATGATAATAATAATAATAATGAAAGTAATAATTATAATAAAATAATAATAATAATAATTATAAAAGTTATAATAATGCTAATAATAATGATAGAAATAATAAAGATAAAAATAATGATAATAATAATAATACAAATAATAATAATAATGATGATAATAATAACAATAATGATAATAATAATTATAATAAAAATAATAATAATTATAAAAATAATAATAATAATAATGATGATAATATTAAAGATAATAATAATGATAATAATAATAATAAAAATGATAATAATAATAATAATAATAATAATAATAATAATAATAATAATAATAATAATATTCAAAATAGAGCTTCAAATGGGCACAGGATTACAAGCGAAGCATATTACACTCACTGAAGCTGGAAAATACTTAAAAAAGAAAGCAAAGACAGATGCAACCGACCAGATACAGAAACAATGGCAAGATAACCCGCTTCATGGCCAATACTCTGCCCGTACCAAACAAGCTGACTTAATGGCTACGTAGTGCAGAGTTGAAAGCTGAAACTGAATGTTTTATCCTTGCTTTACAGGACCAATGCTTGTTAACTAGAAAATTTCAAGCACACATTCTAAAATATTGTGTTAGCCCAAAATGCAGATTCTGTGATAAATATCCAAAAACAATTGATCATCTTGTATCAGGTTGCACGATATTGGCACCCACTGAATATAAAACCCGGCATGACAGAGTGGGCCAATATTTGCACCGGAAAATTTGCAACTTCCACGGGAAGGAAACTTAAAGAAACTGGTATCAACACCACCCAGACCTGTTTACGGAGATAGGACCTGTTACAATTCTATGGGACTATACAATACACACTGACAGAACAATCAAAGCCAACTGACCAGACATTGTTATTAAAGACCACAAACAAAAAAGTGCCTCCTTATTGATATGGCAGTCCCTGCAAACTGAAATGTATCTTTGAAGATATTCAAAAAGCTATCAAAATACAAGGACCTTGAAATAGAAATTTCAAAAAAATGTGGCACATGGGAACATCAACAATCCCTGTTGTAGTTGAAGTCCTATGATTGGTTGGAAAAGATTTCAGTAGACTAATTGAAGGTATTGCTAGAAGCCCATGCCTTAAAGAAATGCAAAATATAGTTCACACGAGTACAGCCCACACCTTACGAAGGGCTTTATCTATGTAAAATATGTTTTTTTTTTGTCTGTGGAAAATGTCATGATGCCATTTCTAACCTTAAGTCTCTGGGAGGGACCCGGAAAGAAATGTGTAAATGCCAGAAATCAAAGGAAATAAAATAATAATAATGAAATCGAAATCTCAAAAATGTGGCACATATGAACATCAACAATCCTAGTTGTAGCTGGAGCCCTCGGATTGGTTGGAAAAGATTCCAAAAGACTCATTCAAGGGATTCATGGCAGTTCATGCCTTAATGAAATACAAATAATCGTTCTCACGAGTACAGCCCACATTTTACGAAGGGCTTTATCTCTGTAAAATATGTGTTTTGTTTGTTTGTTTTTTTGTTTGTTTGGAGGGGGGTTCTTAATTGCCCAGTGGAAAATATCATGATGCCATTTCTGATCATAGGTTTCTGGACAGGACCCGGGAAGAAATGAGTACACACCAGAAATCAAAGGAAATAATAATATTTTTTTTTACATAGACAAAGCAGCAACAACAATAACAACAACAACAGCAACAGCAACACCACCACCAACAACAGCAGTAGCAACAACAACAACAGCAGTAACAACAGCAACAGCAGCAACAACAGCAACACCACCAACAACAACAGCAGCAGCAACAACAACAGCAACAGCAGCAAAAGCAACAACACCAACAGCAGCAACAATAACAACAACAACAACAACAGCAGCAACAGCAGCAACAGCAACAACAACAGCAACAACAGCAACAACAACAACAGAAACAGCAGCAGCACCACCACCACAAACAACAGCAGCAGCAACAACAATAGCAATAGCAGCAACAACAACAGCAGCAGCAACAGCAACAACAGCAGCAGTAACAACAACAGCAACAACAACAACAGCAACAACAACAGCAACAACAACAACAAATGGTACCATCCAAAAGCCAGAGAATATCTTATGGGATTTCAGCATTAAAACAGACCGCGTCATTGAGGCCGAGAAACTAGATATCACCGTGGTTGACCAAAAAAAAAACAAGAAAAAGAAATGGCGCCTCATCGACGTGCCTGCTCCTGACGACCATAATTTTATGGTGAAACAAATTGATGAGCTTAAGAAAGAGACTAAATTGAGAAAATCGGAAGAAAGTCTAGTATCTCATCGCTTAGGAAGTCCCCGTTGCTTAGTATTTTGCCTATTATGCAATAGATGATGTCTGTATATGTTCCGACATCATTGAGAACATCCGTAATCTCGCGAAAGATGAAAATATACTAATACTGCTACTACAAGTACTAATGATAATATTTTCTCAAAATATGAGGATCGGGAAATAGACATTGTATGACACCGGATTTTGAATACAATTATTATTCCAGTAATAATAGGAGCACTAGGTACTATCTGTATGCCTACAGCTTCATGGAGAACACCCATAATCGCGCGGAAGAAGAACGTATACTACTACTAATGATAATAATAATAATAATTTTTCAAAATATAAGGAGATGGAAATATAAATTGCATGAGTGTGGAATATAAATACATATATAAATACATATATACTTCCAGTGAAAATAGCATCACTAGGATATAAACATAAACCTAAACAAATACAAGGAAAGCACAAAAACTCACAAATTAAACACCTCGGATAGATACATAAATGCATACATACATACAGGCATACATACATACATGCATGCACACATACATATATAAATTGTACTAATATAGATAGATATGAATAGGCTGAAATAGATAGATAGATAGATAGATAGATAGATAGATAGATAGATAGATACTGAGAGAGACAGAAAGGTAGGAATGGTAGATAGATAGATATGAATAGGCTGAGATAGATAGATAGATATATATGAATAAACTGAGATAGATAGATAGATAGATAGATAGATAGATAGATGCGAAAAACTGAGATAGATAGGTAGATAGATAGATATATGAACATAGATGAGAAAAGACTGAGATAGATAGATAGATAGATAGATAGATAGATAGATAGATAGATAGATAGATAGAGATATGAACATAGAGGCGAAAAGACTTAGATAGATAGAGAGATAGATAGATAAAGGCTTAGATAGATAGATAGATAGATAGATAGATAGATAGATAGATAGATAGATAGATAGATAGATAGATAGATACGAAAAGACTGAGATAGATCGATCGATAGATAGATTTGAATAAACTGGGATATAGATAGATGTAAAGAGACTGAGATAGATAGATAGATAGATAGATAGATAGATAGATAGATAGCTAGATAGATAGATAGATAGAT
The DNA here is from genome assembly GCA_964036315.1 of Acanthosepion esculentum. Classification (NCBI taxonomy): domain Eukaryota; kingdom Metazoa; phylum Mollusca; class Cephalopoda; order Sepiida; family Sepiidae; genus Acanthosepion; species Acanthosepion esculentum. The sequence goes on along the minus strand of OZ038511.1, from coordinate 20,136,183 downwards.
AGATAGATAGATAGATAGATAGATAGATATGAATAGACTGAGATAGATAGCTAGCTAGCTAGATAGATAGCTAGATAGATAGATGCGAAAAGACTGAGATAGATAGGTAGATAGATATATGAACATAGATGAGAAAAGACTGAGATAGATAGATAGATAGATAGATAGAGATATGAACATAGAGGCGAAAAGACAGATAGATAGATAGATAGATAGATAGATAGATAGATAGATACGAAAAGACTGAGATAGATCGATCGATAGATTGATTTGAATAAACTGGGATATAGATACATGTAAAGAGACTGAGATAGCTAGATAGATAGATATGAATAGGCTGAGATAGATAGATAGATAGATAGATAGATAGATAGATAGATAGATGCTAAGATACTATTAGACTTTATGCCTGGTGTAAATTACTTAATTTATGGCTTTGGTTGGTATCTGTCGGTAGTATTTATTTTTTGTTGTTTATTTTTGTCCGTAGACATAATATTGTCTTCAAGAATAAATTGGGAGAACGGGGCGAGCGCAGCATAAAAGCTTCTGATTGAAGGAGAGCACCATTCTGATTTCTTCGTAGCATTGGCAAACTTTTTTTTCTTGACTGCACATGCGCGTATCAGCTCCCCGCGATCTACTGGTCAGGTGTCATATCTACTGCCGTGGGGAGGGATTTATATAGCGTGTGTCTTATCGTTTCGCTCTGCCTCTGATCAATATCTTTTACCCAATGTCAACCATAAACATAAACTTTTCATATATTTTACATGAGAATGATTCCAAAGCATTGCTGAAAATTCGTATATACCAAAGGTATTTATTTAATAAGGAAAATACATAATGTTAATATCACTATCATAAGATGCAGCTTCTGTCCCTCCTGGTGCCGCCAGTTCTAATTTTCACGGCTAGCACCCGCCATGCCACTTACATCGTCTCAAACCACCCACATTCCCTCCGTATTTTCAGAGGTGAGAAGTAAGTTCCACTAGAAAAGCATCTTTCCGTGAACCACTGCACTTTAGAACATTCCCAAGAAGATGTTTCCTCGATCACTACAATCTTAACCTGTTCTAATCGTTATCTTCTCCTCTTATCCATATAAATTACCCTTTAACGTAACTCTCTACCTCGAGTGGTACCCGGGCCTTATAAAGGGTGAACTTTACTGTAAAACAGCATAAATTATATATATATATATATATAATTATTTATTAGAAAATTATAACATAAATATGTTATAAAATCACTACAAAAATAGTCATTTTGCTTCAACACTTCTGTCTTCTGAAGTGATGGTGTTGAATAGCAATTCAACACCATCACTTCAGAAGACACCAGAAGTCCGTTGTCGAGTTTTTGAATTCTCATATACTTGTATTTTGATTGGTCATTCCAGCTTATGTAACGGCGTTTCCTCTATCGAGTGGTTTGATTGATATGAACCTTTTGAAACCCTTTATTCTACATTCAACACCATCATTTGAGAAAACACCAGAAGTGTTGAAATGAAATGGCTATTATTGTAGTGATTTCATAACATATTTATGTTATAATTTTCGAATAAATAATTATATATGCTCTACTCTGTATTGAGTAATTTTTTAAGAATAGTATTTTTTGGTTATTGGAATTTATTCTGTATACACCAATCCTATACTTGGGTATATATATATATATATATATATATATATATATATATATATATATATATATATATATATATATATATATATATATATATATATAATACCCCACACCATCAGTACGAATCGGAGTTTTATGCATCAAGAAATCGTAGTGAGTTTGGTTAATAATTCTGGGTCTCGCTGTTTCCTGGTGTCATTTTGATAAGTTATTACTGTCGGTAAATATTTAGTAGGACTTTTTAGGTTAAAATGACATTTCAAATTGAAAATTAAAAATTAGAAAATCTAATTTTAGTTTTAAAAAAATACGTCGGCGAACGCTGTTGTAAACAGACGTTAAAAGTCAAGGGGTGTAACTCTTTTTTGCTTAAAAATAGTTAATAAGAATGTAATAAAAAATAGGTATGCACTGATAAAATGATGTTAATAAAAGTAATGATAAAAGTAAAAATAAAAGAATAATAATAATAATTGGTAATAATAATGTTGATAATATTAAAAGTAATAATAATAGTAATAATAATAATGATAGGTCATCGTGTTAATAATAATGATATGATAACCTTAATAAAAATATTAATATTAATAATATAGTGATAACAGCAACATTAAAAGTAGTATCTATTCTGGGTCAACGTACTAGAATATGTATTTATTTCTCTGTATGCATGAAGTCATTAATTCACTTCTTTTGTTTCTAATTCACTTCTTTTGTTTGTATATTAGTATATTTCTATATTTTTAGGATCATTACATTCTCAGAAAGAGCTAAGTTACATTTATCGATTTTTCCGCTGAAGAGTTTGGCATTTGTTACGTAGGCCCAGCTGATAGCTGGGTTTCTTACCGCTTTTTTTATTTTCCAGAAGAATTTAGAGAGGGCAGTGCTTTTACTATATTTAATATTGCTTAATGTCATTTGGTGATGGTAGAAAAATGATTTTCAGTTGAATTTGACATAGCCATCATGTTTGATGCTAGGTCTATAAATGATACCTTTAGTATATGTATATTTATAAATATATACTTAATAGCTCAGTTATTTTGAATTGAGCACTGTCTTACTTACACCAAAGGATATATATATATATATATATATATATATATATATATATATATATATATGATAGAAATTGTTAGGACGATTTGATAATTATAATTAAGTAATTCATTCATCAGTAGTGCACATGCACTACAGAGAATTGAAACACTGACAGTTGAGTTATACAAGCAAACGTCATACTAACTGTTCCAATGGGCCTCGCTGACGAAGAGGTAGCAAATAGGACTCAATATAGCGCCGCTCGCTCACATATTCCGTGATGGAACTGAACTGAAATTCTCTGTAACCATAAAACTGTGCCCCCAGGAGCCACGACTACTATCACCAAGCCGCCCAAACTGAAGCATTAGAAGCCGGATTCTGCGTTCGGTTGAGGTTTCTTTCAGACTCAATGAATTACTTAATTATATATATATATGTGTGTGTGTGTGTGTGTGTGTGTGTGCGTGCGTGTGTGTCATTCGCATACGAGCCTATTTCGCTGTATCACAGCTTATCAGTGCTACAACACTACTTCAAGCCAGGATCGAAACCCGAGTCTTAGTCTTTTACCCCTAAGCAATCGGCGCTTCGGCCGAGAGAAAGATGAAGTCTAGCGTATTGTTTTTACGAATGTAAACAAACGCCTGGCAAACAAAGTGGTCTATTCATTAATGAAGAGGGATACGTTAGTGCTGACAGCTGCTGCTTATAAAACCCACCCATCACTCAACAGTTCTCAATCGAAAGATTTTCAAGAGCTTGATATATATATATATATATATATATATATAAAAGTGAACATGCAATCGTCATGCAACGACAAGAGTTGCCTGGAGATTGCATCTAGCATGAAACAGACTGACGCCTCTAAGTGTTGACTTTTATTGTGGTGGCACGGAGCAAGCGAAGGACCGGATATTAACCCTCAGAGGTTTAGACAGCAAATGACCAATACTGGTCTCTGCGCACCCGGCTCCACGCAGAATTTCCGGTGGAAAACTAAAAAGAAATAAAAAGAATGATAAGCAATTTTCCACCAATTAAACAGCTCCGCGCCATACCCAACAGTTTGTTTCAGCAGACTGACTCTGATCCGAAGGGCACACATAAATAGAGCGATAAATTCACTTCTAAGACAGAAAGCTTTGAAGTACCGTCAGTGAATGTCGCTACGCTTTTCTCACCCGTCAAACCCGATGCCTTCAGCCTTCCTTCACCAACGGAGATATCAAAGGACTCCTACCAACCCATTGACCTCACCTTTCATCTCCTGTGACCAGCACGTCATGAACTTAAGTATTAACAAAAGACACTTATATTCTTTTAATAATCGGATTTCTCTTCTATGAATGAACATTTTGTAACGGACTTTGTGCGTGTAAATCAAGAAACATTGTACTATTCAGTGATGTTGCATTTTAATACAAAGTGTTTTTGATATACCCTTCTCTTTCGTATGTTATTTTGTTTATGTTATGGTGACCTCAATTTGATCGCTTGTTGAACCTTTAGGCCAAACTAGCGGCTGTCCCGAAGGACTGCTACTATTTATCTACCTTCTGATACAAGCAACAATTAACAACGAGAACTCTACCCCCCCCATCACCATAAGTGGTGACCAAGACGTGATTTTAACACATATATATACACGCACGCACAAAAAAAAAAAAAAAAAAAAATTGAACTGTCACAAAATTAGAATTTTTATTCAACACAAACCAAAAACATGGCAGATGACGCTGAAGAAACTACAATTAATCAAAACCAACCAATCCAAGCTGTTGCGATAAAACCACCAAACTTCATTGAATCAAACGTAATAGCTTGGTTTGCGATAATGGAGGCGCAATTTAATATTGCAAATATAAGACAGACCAGTCAAAATTTTTTTAACACTTTGGCAGCTCTCCCTGTGGACGTAGTAGGAAATATACAGCCAACTATACTGCAATCAAAAGATTACGACGCACTAAGAGAAGCAGTGACGGGCGCTTACGAGAAAACAAAACCAGAGATGCTGGACAAATTAATGTCGTCATCGACTGTAACAGGTCGTCCCTCAGTATACCTGAATGAACTTATGTCATTAGCAAGCCGAATTGGCGTAGGGGACGATATCGTACGTCACAAATTTATTCAAGCCCTACCTCACTCCATTAAACCAGTGGTAGCGGCACAAGTCGATTTAGACACAGATCGCCTTGGAAGAATGGCGGATGACTTACTATTATATTTTAACAAACAAGACACCGCACATATTCGACAGATTTCGGGGAAGCAAAGGGATGAACAGCAAAATAAAAATGAAACTAAAAGGATACATGGCTGTTCCCACAGTGAAAATAAATTCCCTACCAGTGTTCGCCCTTTTAACAAGGACCAAAAACCTCTAATTTGCCGATCGCATTTATACTTTGCGGAACGTGCAAAATTTTGTAAGCCGTGGTGCAGATGGCCAAATAAACGGAATGTTCAAATGCAACCCAACTCTCGCCCAAATTCACCAGTTCCTCGTGAGATTTCGGAAAACTAACTAGGCGAGAGGTGTTAGCTTCCATTTCCTCGCCGCTTCTCATTGTAGCCGCACGGTTAGGAGCACAAAGTTTAAATTTTATTGTGGATACAGGAGCTGCCGTATCTATACTTCCGAAGAGATATTTAAGCGGAGCTGTAACATACCCAACCAATATCTCTTTAGTGTCTGCCAACGGTCAAAAGATTGAATGCTCAGGACAAGCAGTACTGAATCTAACACTACGGAACCTCAGACGAGAATTTACCTGGACATTTATAATAGCCGAAACTGCTCAGCCACTCCTAGGATACGATTTCCTAAACCATTTCGGGCTAATGGTGGACTGCACAAACAATAAGCTGATTGATAAAATGACTAATAGACAATCCGATGCACATCCATCGTCTATTATCATGAATATAGATTTAGTACCGAATAAAGATGCTAACAAAATGGTACGAGCAATTCTGGAGAAATACCCAAACTTAATTTCTCCTCATCGCGACACGAATGCAACAAAACCAAAGATATTCCATAAAATAGAAACTAGTAGCAACCCTCCTACTTTCTCCAGAGCCAGACAATTATCAGCTCAGAGATGTGAAATTGCAAAAGAGGAATTCAAGAAACTCCTAAAGGCAGGAATAATTTCCCCTTCAAACTCTGAATGGAGTTCAGCCTTACATATGGTACCGAAGTCAGACGGCACATATAGACCTGTTGGCGATTACAGACATTTAAATACCATAACAAAAGCCGATCGATATCAAGTCCCAAATATAAATTCCTTGTCTTCGAAGCTTCATAATAAGAAGTTCTTTTCAAAGATAGACCTGTCGTCTGCTTATCATCAGATACCTGTACATCCGGAGGATGTTTGCAAGACAGCCATCTCTACCCCTTTTGGGTTATTTGAATATAACTATATGCCTTTCGGACTGCGGAACGCATCATGTACTTTTCAGAGAATGATGGACAATATCTTTCGTGATACTGATTATACCTTTGTATATATCGACGATATCCTTATATTCTCAGAAGATGAAGAAACTCATTCCAAGCATATCGACCTAGTACTACAAAAACTGAGTGAGTACGATTTTAAAATTTGTCTCTCCAAATGCATATTTAGTGCTAATGAATTAGACTTTTTAGGATTTCATATTTCTGCTAGTGGTCTCAAACCCAGTGCTAAAATGTTGAATGAATTAAGTGAATTTCCTCAACCAAACGATTCCAAATCACTACGCCGATTCATCGGTATGGCAAATTTTTACAGAAAACTTGTGCCAAATTTCAGCGATATCATACTACCTCTCACGGAAAAAATACGTTTAAACCAAAATTCCAAGTCATTAACCCTAACAAAGGAAGAAATTGAATCTTTCGAAAATATGAAAAAGTCTTTATCAAATGTAACTGTTTTGGCTTTCCCCAGCTCGAAAGCTAACAACTATCAACTTGTAACAGACAGTTCGAATTATGCGGTGGGTGCAGCACTTCATCAAATGATTGATAATCAACCCATCCCCATAGGTTTCTTTTCAAAGAAATTATCCCAAACCCAACAAAAATATTCTACTTTTGACAGAGAACTACTAGCTGCCTATCTAGCAGTACTCCATTTTAAACATTTAATAGAAGGCAGAAATGTAATGTTACTGACGGATCACAAACCACTTTGCAGTGCTTTTAAAAGCCAGTCTTCCTTAAAATCAGATAGACAACAGCGTCACCTCTGTTTTATCAGCGAATATGTAAATGACATTTCACATATAAGAGGTTCACAAAATATAGTAGCTGATTGTTTATCACGACCTGTCAACGCGATCACTATTGATATATGTGACTTACAAGAAATAATGAAGCATCAAGCTACTGACAATGAAATTCAGGCATTCAAAGATCAACTGAAACCATACACAATAAATCAAAATGAAACCATATTATGTGACACGACATTACCTTTTCCACGACCTTTTGTGACTGAAAAGCTCAGAAAATCGGTATTTGACAGTCTGCATAATCTATCACATCCAGGAATAACATCTTCAAGAAAAATAATAAAATCCAGATACTATTGGCCGAAGATGGACAAGTCAATAAAAACCTGGTGCACAGAATGCCAACACTGCCAACAAGCAAAAATAATAAAACACACAAAGAGCAAAGTAAATCCATTTGAATTACCTTCCAGTCGTTTTGAAACGGTGCATGTGGATATTGTCGGTCCCTTAACACCAGTAAAGAACCAAACTGACCCTTATTTTTCACCATATCGATATTTATTAACATGCATTGATAGAAATACGAGATGGATAGAAGCATGCCCAATAACAGAAATTACAGCAAAATCAATATCAACGGCTTTTGTCAATCTGTGGATCTCCCGATTCGGGGTTCCTCTTCATGTCGTTACGGACAGAGGAAGCCAATTTGAATCCGAATTATTCTCAGAACTATCAAAAATAATAGGCTTCCACAGATTACGAACAACGGCGTACCATCCGCAAACGAATGGATTAGTTGAGCGAGCACACAGAACTTTAAAAACGGCTATTATAGCCAGGAAAGAATCGTGGTTGTCAGCTCTTCCTATCGTCCTTTTGGGAATGAGGATAACACCTAACGAATCAAACTATTCTTCATTTACTGCAGTAACAGGGAGTCATGCACAAGTCCCCCGATTGTTAATTGACTCTATCAAGAACGAGAATAGTGAAATGACAAACTCGCACGTTAAAATTCTAGCCGACGAGATGCAAAAATTTGACATGGACAAATTATCCAGGGGACACCTGCATACAATACCTAATTCTTACATTCCAAAGATTTACAAACATGTAAAAGTATCTGGCTAAGAACAGACAGAGTAAGAAAGCCATTGGAAGCTCCATACACAGGTCCATTCCAAGTATTAAGTCGTCATGAAAAATATTTTACTATTAAAAGATCGGATGACGTACATAGTAATGTTTCAATAGATAGACTAAAACCTGCATATATTTCTGAAAATATAAAATCAAAAGATTCCATTGGATCAAGACCGGATTTGGATAACTCCCTATCTTGTTCCGAAGAAACTAATGATAACAAACCAGAAACTAGAACGAAGTCCGGTAGAACGGTTAAATGGAAGAAAGAAAACACATATTTTTATTACTAAAAAAACCAAAAAAAAACCAAAAAAAAAACCAACAACAACAACTCCGTTTACTGGGGCGAAAGTTATGTGGTGGCACGGAGCAAGCGAAGGACTGGATATTAACCCTCAGAGGTTTAGACAGCAAATGACCAATACTGGTCTCTGCGCACCCGGCTCCACGCAGAATTTCCGGTGGAAAACTAAAAAGAAATAAAAAGAATGATAAGCAATTTTCCACCAATTAAACAGCTCCGCGCCATACCCAACAGTTTGTTTCAGCAGACTGACTCTGATCCGAAGGGCACACATAAATAGAGCGATAAATTCACTTCTAAGACAGAAAGCTTTGAAGTACCGTCAGTGAATGTCGCTACGCTTTTCTCACCCGTCAAACCCGATGCCTTCAGCCTTCCTTCACCAACGGAGATATCAAAGGACTCCTACCAACCCATTGACCTCACCTTTCATCTCCTGTGACCAGCACGTCATGAACTTAAGTATTAACAAAAGACACTTATATTCTTTTAATAATCGGATTTCTCTTCTATGAATGAACATTTTGTAACGGACTTTGTGCGTGTAAATCAAGAAACATTGTACTATTCAGTGATGTTGCATTTTAATACAAAGTGTTTTTGATATACCCTTCTCTTTCGTATGTTATTTTGTTTATGTTATGGTGACCTCAATTTGATCGTTTGTTGAACCTTTAGACCAAACTAGCGCCTGTCCCGAAGGACTGCTACTATTTATCTACCTTCTGATACAAGCAACAATTAACAACGAGAACTCTACCCCACCCATCACCATACTATGTTCACTTTTATATTTACACACGTTCTATCTCTGATATTGAGCACTTTATCCCATAAATATAGCACATTTTAAGACTATATTTCTTCATACATATATATATATATATATATATATATATATATATATATATATATATATATATAAAGTGGGGGAAAAATATTCGTGCCGATACATTTTTTTTAATTTTTTGTATTTTCAACTAATGAATAAACATATTTTTCATATTGTTATGGTCCAAGGTTAGGACCAGGGAAGAACAACACGAACACAAGATATATTACACAGAATAATAATACAAGATGTGGAAGGTGTTAGTATGACTGTCAGTCTGGTTTGGAGTGAACTACTATTGGTTCGACTCGATTCCGTCTCGATATTTACCAACCCTCCCACGTGGATCGCATGTGGCACCAGGCCGGCGTAATGTGGGTTCTCTGAGCCCGTAGGCTCGGCCAAAAATATGCCCATTTAGAACCCGTATAAACGTGTTCAGGGACTGTTTATCTCCCCGTACGAAACTTTGCCCTTCGGCAAAGCCTCGTCCGGCTTCCTCTCTGCCAAAGTAGAGAGTTCGACAGAATTCGCAGACAGTCAGAGACTGCTCACGACTCGATTCCGTCTCGTCCCTCTCTCTTGAGAGGCGCAGTATTTATAGTGCCAGAAAGAGTTCCCTCTGTCGTTATAGGTAAGGTCCCATAACACATATAATTAACCGTACATCTATTACGGGGAATAAGCTTATTTCGACAAAATCTGTAAAATTATCGGTCCCGGCGTGGTATTTAGGCTTCAGTCGGTAAGCTTTCTCTCCACGTATATACGTATATGTGTGTGTGTATATATATATATATATATATATATATATATATATATATATATATATATGTATATATACATATATATATATATATATATATATATATGTGTGTGTATATATGTGTGTGTGTGTGTCAATTAGGCTCTTCGACAGTTTTTGCTGGTTCAGCCCTTGTGCAGAGGCTTTGTCAAAATATTTTTCTAAGCATCAAATAAAATCAAGTTCGGT
>OZ038511.1:20065962-20120962 GCA_964036315.1 Acanthosepion esculentum | reverse complement strand
CTGACTGAAACATTGAAATGGATAAATTCTGTATTAATTTTTTGGCGTCTTTTTGTGTGTGTTTTTTTTTTTTTTACAATTTTCTAATTCCGACACAAACAATGTCTATACCGTGGTTGATTAAGACTGACGAAGTTTTCGTTGGTTGAAATAAACCTATTCCTTATACGAGTTAATTTTGGATTTTATTGTGTTCTAATTATTTTCTCATTAATAAATACATTTAGATCTTATTGTGGATCAGATTTAATACTTTATATTACTAGGTTCCACTTGGATTATATGCCAACGGATTTATTACATTTACTCTATATAACGTGCGTAAAACTATGACTGCATAACTATGCCAGTAGTTGCGTTAATATTCTATTGTCACTCCCCACGTGAGTGCACAAACGTTCACGATAATATTAAGAGAATTTCATTTACTAACCATTAACTCTATTTGGTGTTTAGGCATCCCCTCGAAGTCTTAAAAATAATAAAGGGAGATCACTCTACTGACAATGTTGCGCATGTTTCTCTATATGGTAGTCCTTAGCCAGAATACATTTCTGAGATTCATTGTTAGCATCAGTAGCAGTTAACAACCCCATAACAGCTGCCGTCTTTATCAAAAGGAACTCTCAGTCAGCAGGAATATTATCAGTACCACATTTGGCTGGTCGGCGTGTCAAAAATATCGCCCAGTCATGATTGCCATCGATTCATTTCTATGACTTCCTTCGACTATATTATCCCGTCTACCGCCGCCCTCATCGCTTACTATCTCTAGTCGACACAAAACCGTCTTCAACTTCGCTTCCTCTAAACGGTAGCGCCAACAAAATGGCGGCGATACTGATTACCAATTGATTTTGACATTCAGAGCAAGATAGCGTCCGATGTGTCATTACGTTCCAGACGTCAGCTGAGGGTCTGTGCCAGGTCATAACATTATTTCTAACTCCAACCCCAGCCCTTAGTACGCTGACATACACGACTACATGGATAAACATAGATTCGCACTCTAAGAGCCGGTGGTTTAAAGATAAAAGGAAATGTTTTACGATTGTCAGTACAAAAAATCTAACAGATATTGAAGATTGCCAATGGGCTATCTTCGGTGTGTTCAGCCGCACTCTTCAGAAGGAAGAATAAAGACGATGAAGCGCCGATAAAAAGCAAAGGAAGAAGGAATGAAAAGAAAGAAAGAAAGAAAGAAAGAAGAAACTAACAATGGAAAGAAAGAACGAAAAAAGAAAGAAAAACAAAGAAAGAAACCAATGACAGAAAGAAAAACGAAGAACGAAGTAAAAAAAGAAAGCAATAAAGAAAAAAAGAAAGAAAGAAAAAAGAAAGAGAGAAACCAAAGTTAGAAAGAAAAAAAGAAAGAAACAAACCAATGATAGAAAGAAATAAAGAAAGAAAAAAGAAGAAAGAAAAAGAAAGCGAAATAAGAAAAAGAAATAAATGAGGGAACAAAAAAAAAGAAAGAAGGAAAAGAAGAAAGAAAGAAAAAAGAAAGAAAAGGAGAACAAGAAAGAAACCAATAATAGAAAGAAAAAAACGAAGAAAGAAAGAAAAACAAAAAAAGAAACCGATGACAGAAAGAAAAATAAAGAAAGAAGTAAAGAAAGAAGTAAAGAAAGAAAAAAGAAACTAATAATAGAATGAAAGAACGAAAAAAAGAAAGAAAAACAAAGAAAGAATTAAAAAAAGAAAAAAGAAAGAGAAAAAAAGAAAGTAAACCAATTACAGAAATAATAAAAAAAAAAAAGAAGAAAGAAAGAACGAAAGAAAAATAAGAAAGAAACAAACAAATGACAGAAAGTAAAAAGAAAGAAAGAAAGGAAAAAGAGAGAAAAAATAAACAAAGAAAAATAAAGAAGCCAATGAGAGAAAGAAATAAAGCAAGAAAGAAAAAATAAACAAAGAAAGAAAGAAAGAAACCAATGACAGAAAGAAAAAAAGAAAAAAGAATAATTATAATATAATAAATAAATAAAATAAAGCAAAGAAAGAAATAGTAAAACCTCTCAGAATAAATAATTAATTCATAAAACCAAAAACCAGAAACAGAAAGAAAAAATGAGAAAGTATCGATAAACGAAAGAGAAATTGAAATCAATGCAAAGATATAATTAATGGGAATGTAATAAAGAAAGATGAAGAAAAGTGAGAAAAAAGAAAAGTTGAAACCTATCAAAAGAAATAATAATTAATTAATAAAACTAAAACGAAGATGGAAAGAAATTGCAAGACACAATGAAAGAAAGAATAATAAAGGGACTCTATAAAAAGAAAAGTAAAAATAAACCATTATTCGGACTATTGTGCTCATCTTTGTCCTCAAATTTATTACAACGTTTCGGCCGTTGTACGATCCGGCCTTACTCAGGTGATTGGAATATCGAACTGAACCCTTTATTTCGCTCACTGGGGTAGACTTTTCTAGTTCCACGTGCCATGTTTTAATGGATGTCATTTATCAGTTATATCCTGTAAATTCCCCTCTCAAAGATCTCCACTGACTTAGCCAGGTATTGAACTCACACGCTTTGGGTCCTCTCACTGGATCTAACTAACGCTTGTATCCACTGTGGCATGTATCGTTGAGGACATTCCAAACATCTGAAGAAGGTCGGAACGTACAACGGCCGGTATGAATAATGTAAATAGTGTACATAATACCTCATCTCAGAAATATAGACAGATACTGAAAGGCCGAAACGTTGTAATAAATATGGCGACAAAGATTAGGACCATAGTCCGAATAATGTAAATAGTGTACATAATACCACATCTTAGAAATATAGACAGATACTGAAACGTTGTAATAAATATGGAGACAAAGATGAGGACAATAGTCCGAATAATGTAAATAGGGTACATAATACCTCATCTCAGAAATATAGACAGATAAAAATAAACGAAAGGGAAAAAGGAAAACGAAGAGCCACTCATCCATTCGCATTAATGTGTGCGTCTCCAGGTCTCTCTCCTTAAACATAAACTCATTCTTTTTTTTCATCATTTCACCATAAGCAAAGCAATCAATTTGCACAGACACAAGAGGTTACTCAGTGTGAAAGAATAAAAAAAAGAAAAAGATTATTAACGAGAGAGAACAATAAAAGAACAGAAATTAAGAAGACAGGAGATAACGATTGACATTACATTTCCATTTTTGAAGATCAATGTTGACTGGAAGGCAAGAATCCGGAAGAGACTTCCACATATGAAAAGTGCGAGAAAAGAAACTGTTTACCTAGAACTTACAGTTACATATAGCCATTTAAACTCTAAAAACCTTGTTGACAATATAGTACGGCTCTTAAATTCATTATAGCGCAAAGTCCATCAGAACAATTACTATAAAAGTATTTATAGAAAGGTCACAGGGAAGTTAAATTACGACGAGTAAAAAATGCCTGAAGCCAGGATGCCAGGTAAAGACCACAAATATCGCAGATACTTCTTTAAATTTTATGAAAAATCTAGATAATATAAAACAAGAACAACAGAACATATGTAGCAGCATATAATCAACGACCTTCCCGATGCCATATTCACAACGTTTCAACCGTAGTACGTCTTCTTCAGGTGATTGGAATTTCGAACCGAACCCTTTATTTCATCCACTGGGGTAGATTGTTCTAGTTCTACGTGCCATGTCTCTTCAGGATGTCTCAGAAATTTCCCTTCAGCACAAATGTTGTGGTCTGGTATTGAACTCACAACACTTTGGGTCTAGTCACTGGATCCAACCAACGTCTTTATCCACAGGGCCATGTGTCCTTGAGGACATATGTCCATGAATTTCTGGGACTAATAAACCTGAAGAAGACCGGAGCGTATAATGGCCGAAACGTTGTGAATATGGCAATGAAGATGAGGATAACAGTACGAATGATGTAAATAATATAAGTTGTCAAACAGGATCTTCAAAAATTGAAATTCAATATCAGTCGGCATCTGTCTCCTCGGATATATTTGTTTTACCGTTTTTTCGCCTTACAAACGTTTTTCCTTTTTTCTCTAACTCTTTGTAAACAAATGCGTTTTTATGCCATCATCGCCTTATTTGGGTGGTGTGATTAAATAAATGATTGGGTGGTATGATTAAATAAATGATTGGGTGGTATGATTAAATAAATGATTGGGTGGTATGATTAAATAAATGATTGGGTAGTATCATTAAATAAATGATTGGGTGGTATGGTATGATTAAATAAATGATTGGGTGGTATGATTAAATAAATGATTGGGTGCTATAATTAAATAAATGATTGGGTAGTATCATTAAATAAATGATTGGGTGGTATGATTAAATAAATGATAGGGTAGTATGATTAAATAAATGATTGAGTGATATGATTAAATAAATGATTGGGTGGTATGAATAAATAAATGATTGGGTGCTATAATTAAATAAATGATTGGGTAGTATCATTAAATAAATGATTGGGTGGTATGGTATGATTAAATAAATGATTGGGTGGTATCATTAAATAAATAATTGGGTGGTATGATTTAGTAAATGATTGAGTGGCATGATTAAATAAATGATTGGGTGGTATGATTAAATAAATAATTGGGTGGTATGATTTAGTAAATGATTGAGTGGCATGATTAAATAAATGATTGGGTGGTATCATTAAATAAATAATTGGGTGGTATGATTTAGTAAATGATTGAGTGGCATGATTAAATAAATGATTGGGTGGTATCATTAAATAAATAATTGGGTGGTATGATTTAGTAAATGATTGAGTGGCATGATTAAATAAATGATTGGGTGGTATGATTAAATAAATAATTGGGTGGTATGATTTAGTAAATGATTGAGTGGCATGATTAAATAAATGATTGGGTGGTATCATTAAATAAATAATTGGGTGGTATGATTTAGTAAATGATTGAGTGGCATGATTAAATAAATGATTGGGTGGTATCATTAAATAAATAATTGGGTGGTATGATTTAGTAAATGATTGAGTGGCATGATTAAATAAATGATTGGGTGGTATGATTAAATAAATGATTGGGTGGTATCATTAAATAAATGATTGCATGGTATCATTAAATAAATGATTGGGTGGTATCATTAAATAAATGAATGGGTGCTATGATTAAATAAATGTTTGGGTGGTATCATTAAATAAATGATTGGGTGCTATGATTAAATAAATAACTGGGTCCTATGATTAAATAAATAATTGGGTGCTATGATTAAATAAATGATTGGGTGCTATGATTAAATAATTGATTGGGTGGTATCATTAAATAAATGATAGCGTGTTATCATTAAATAAATGATAGTGTGCTATGATTAAATAAATGATTGGGTGCTATGATTAAATAAATGATAGGGTAGTATGATTAAATAAATGATTGAGTGATATGATTAAATAAATGATAGTGTGCTATGATTAAATAAATGATTGGGTGCTATGATTAAATAAATGATTGGGTGCTATGATTAAATAAATGATAGGCTGGTATGATTGAATAAATGATTGGGTGGTATGATTAAATAAATGATTGGGTAGTATCATTAAATAAATGAGAGAAAGAAATCAAAGGAAGGAAGATAAGATATAACAAGAAATGATTAATCAATGTAAAAAACAAACAGCGGAAGAAAGAGGACTTATTTTCTGTTCTATCTGGAAATAAACGCTGGCTAACAGAATAGGATTAATAAGAATCTACAACAAACTTATAAGGCGTTATTATAAACACTATATTTAAATTTAATATATTTTATAATAAATGTAGCATTGAATGGACAAACTATATAGTTTGAATAAGTATAGATAGATATATAGATAGATAGATAGATAGAGGCGAAAAGACTGAGATAGATAGATAGATAGATAGATACAAAAAGACTGAGATAGATATAGAGATAGATAGATAGATAGATAGATAGATACGAAAAGACTGAGATAGATCGATCGATCGATCGTTCGATAGATAGATAGATACATACATACATACATACAAAAAAGACTGAGATAGATAGATCGATCGATAGATATATTTGAATGAACTGGGATAGATAGATATATTTGAATAAACTGGGATAGATAGATATATTTGAATGAACTGGGATAGATAGATAGATAGATAGATAGATAGATAGATAGATAGATAGATACGAAAAGACTGAGATAGATCGATCGATGGATAGATAGATTTGAATAAACTGAGATATAGATAGATAGATGTAAAGAGACATAGATAGATAGATAGATAGATAGATAGATAGATAGATAGATAGATATAAACACTCTGTGATAGATAGATAGATAGATAGATAGATAGATAGATAGATACATACATACATACATACATACATACATACATACAAAAAAGACTGAGATAGATAGATCGATCGATAGATATATTTGAATAAACTGGGATAGATAGATAGATAGATAGATAGATAGATAGATAGATAGATAGATAGATAGATAGATAGATAGAAACACTCTGGGATAGATGGATAGATAGATAGTTACATACATACATACATACATACATACATACATACATACGTACAAAAAGGACTGAGATAGATAGATCGATCAATAGATATATTTGAATAAACTGGTATAGATAGATAGATATATTTGAATAAACTGGGATAGATAGATAGATATATTTGAATAAACTGGGATAGATAGATAGATAGATAGATAGATAGATAGATAGATAGATAAATCTGAATAATCTGAGAATCATAGATTTGAATAAACTCAGAATGATAGATAATGAATGAGTTAGGAAGATAGATGTAATATTCTTAGATAGATAGGTCATATTTAAGCCTTCAGCGTCTTAAATTCTCTAACTCTACTTTTTACATTTCTATGCCAAATAATCAACTCTCTCTCTCTCTCTCTCTCTGAATTTTATACGAAGATAATATTCTTATAACTTGCATGTTTCCCACATAGTCTGTCCATTGTAGTCTAAATATTCGTCTGTAGGCCCACATATGTTTCACTTTGTCCGGCCCAGCTGCGCAGCATTCACAAATAAAAAGGATCTCACACATTATCTGACAGTGTGGCACGTTGTTCTTTTGCAAGTGAAGAAATATTCGTTCCTTTACTAAAATTGTTCTCTTTCTGAAAACTATCATTCGCTATTCATTTAAGCCTTCCAATTCACTTTTCACACTTTTCATCGTCTCTTTTTACGCCGACCTGAGTGTTTAAATTACACACTACCTGGATTTTCACGTCCCTGATATGTAACTCACATACAAAGTATTCCCTTTTACTAACAACCATTATACACTCATTATATTATTAATCGTTTCTTTCTTCTTGATTGATTGGCAACATTCCCGAATTTTTCTTTCAGTTTACCATCTGAATATACAACTAAAGCACACTGTCATATACACTGTGCAGAATTTTTCTTTCAGTTTACCATCTGAATATACAACTAAAGCACACTGTCATATACACTGTGCAGAATTTTTCTTTCAGTTTATCATCTGAATATACAACTAAAACACACTGTCATATACACTGTGCAGAATTTTTCTTTCAGTTTACCATCTGAATATACAACTAAAACACACTGTCATATACACTGTGCAGAATTTTTCTTTCAGTTTACCATCTGAATATACAACTAAAGCACACTGTCATATACACTGTGCAGAATTTTTCTGTCAGTTTATCATCTGAATATACAACTAAAACACACTGTCATATACACTGTGCAGAATTTTTCTTTCAGTTTATCATCTGAATATACAACTAAAACACACTGTCATATACACTGTGCAGAATTTTTCTTTCAGTTTATCATCTGAATATACAACTAAAACACACTGTCATATACACTGTGCAGAATTTTTCTTTCAGTTTACCATCTGAATATACAACTAAAACACACTGTCATATACACTGTGCATAATTTTTCTGTCAGTTTATCATCTGAATATACAACTAAAACACACTGTCATATACACTGTGCAGAATTTTTCTTTCAGTTTATCATCTGAATATACAACTAAAACACACTGTCATATACACTGTGCAGAATTTTTCTTTCAGTTTACCATCTGAATATACAACTAAAGCACACTGTCATATACACTGTGCAGAATTTTTCTTTCAGTTTACCATCTGAATATACAACTAAAGCACACTGTCATATACACTGTGCAGAATTTTTCTTTCAGTTTATCATCTGAATATACAACTAAAACACACTGTCATATACACTGTGCAGAATTTTTCTTTCAGTTTACCATCTGAATATACAACTAAAACACACTGTCATATACACTGTGCAGAATTTTTCTTTCAGTTTACCATCTGAATATACAACTAAAGCACACTGTCATATACACTGTGCAGAATTTTTCTGTCAGTTTATCATCTGAATATACAACTAAAACACACTGTCATATACACTGTGCAGAATTTTTCTTTCAGTTTATCATCTGAATATACAACTAAAACACACTGTCATATACACTGTGCAGAATTTTTCTTTCAGTTTATCATCTGAATATACAACTAAAACACACTGTCATATACACTGTGCAGAATTTTTCTTTCAGTTTACCATCTGAATATACAACTAAAACACACTGTCATATACACTGTGCAGAATTTTTCTGTCAGTTTATCATCTGAATATACAACTAAAACACACTGTCATATACACTGTGCAGAATTTTTCTTTCAGTTTATCATCTGAATATACAACTAAAACACACTGTCATATACACTGTGCAGAATTTTTCTTTCAGTTTACCATCTGAATATACAACTAAAACACACTGTCATATACACTGTGCATAATTTTTCTGTCAGTTTATCATCTGAATATACAACTAAAACACACTGTCATATACACTGTGCAGAATTTTTCTTTCAGTTTATCATCTGAATATACAACTAAAACACACTGTCATATACACTGTGCAGAATTTTTCTTTCAGTTTATCATCTGAATATACAACTAAAACACACTGTCATATACACTGTGCAGAATTTTTCTTTCAGTTTATCATCTGAATATACAACTAAAACACACTGTCATATGCACTGTGCAGAATTTTTCTTTCAATTTATCATCTGAATATACAACGAAAACACACTGTCATATACACTGTGCAGAATTTTTCTTTCAGTTTATCATCTGAATATACAACTAAAACACACTGTCATATACACTGTGCAGAATATTCTTTTTCAGTTTATATCCTCTTAGAATCGCCTCGATTTCAAAATTAAATAAATCCGGAGAGAAAACGCCCCTGTCGATATTTTAAAAAACAATTTGTATTCATTTAATTTGTTAATAATCCACAGTAAAGTTGAGTGTTCTCAGTACAAACTTCGAATTAAGGGAAGATAAAAACCGTGGTTTCGACTACTGATTTTCGAGGTAGGACGAATTCAACTGTGATGGAAGACGAGCTGAACCCGAATCAAAGACGCTGTTATTCTGACTTGGCATTATGACAGATTCAGCAACGCCTTGTAACTACTTAAAGATCGGCGTCCGTCCGGTAGGTTAATCTTAATTGAGTATATTAAAAATACGCAATGGTCGATTGAGTTCGAATAAGTAAAAATAGATAGATAGATAGATATGAAAAGGCAGGGATAGATAGATAGATAGATAGATAGATAGATAGATAGATAGATAGATAGATATGAAAAGGCAGGGATAGATAGATAGATAGATAGATAGATAGATAGATAGATAGATAGATATAAACACTCTGTGATAGATAGATAGATAGATAGATAGATAGATAGATAGATAGATAGATAGATAGATAGATAGATAGATAGATAGATGAGAATAAACTGAGATATGAACGGATTCATAGATAGATAGATGGATAGATAGATACATAGGTAGATAGAGAGAGAGAGAGAGATGGGAATAAACTGAGATAAGAATAGATAGATAGATAGATAGATAGATAGATTGATAGATAGATGAGAATAAACTGAGATATGAACGGATTCATAGATAGATAGATGGATAGATAGATACATAGATAGATAGATAGAGAGAGAGAGATGGGAATAAACTGAGATAAGAATAGATAGATAGATAGATAGATAGATAGATAGATAGATAGATAGATATAGAGTTTGAGGACACCAAATATATAAAGAAACCTAGCTATATCGATATGAACATATAGATAGATATGGACAGACGTAGATAGATAGATATGGACAGACGTAGATAGATACATAGATAGATAGATAGAAAAAGACTGAGATAGATAGAAAAAGACTGAGATAGATAGATAGATAGATAGATAGATAGATAGAAAAAACTGAGATAGATAGATAGATAGATAGATAATCATTTCTACTCAGAAATGCATTTTATTAGTACTGTAAATTGTTTCTCACTGAGTGCTTGATTAGTGTAACTAACTGTAAGTTGATTTCATAGAAAGTACAAGTTATCTTAATATACTTCCTGATTTACTTAAAATACTATTTTTATTTATTTCTCTCTCTCTCTCCCCCCATCTCTCTCTCTCTCTCTCTCTCTCTCTCTCTCTCTCTCTCTCTCTCTCTCTCTCTCTCTTTGAAGCGAAAAAAGTCAAAGCTATATAATGCAAAATACTTTGCGAGATCAGCCCAAAGACATTTTTCGGGTAAATACATTGTTATACATATAATTTTTTCACATCTGCAAATTCGATATTTTCCATTTCCTTCAAGAAGATATTATTGCTTTCCATAATTCAAGATAAAAGCCATCGTAACTTTTTTCATGCTTCCAAATTATAAAAAAAGATATTTTTTTATAAAGTACACGAATGTAATATTTAAAAACATTATCGGTCAGAACGCAGTATTTCAATAATCCAGTATGTGTTAACGTATTTAGTGGGTTCCATGACATTCACTACTGATAGAGGGCTGGTGTTCAAGCTGTATTAACAGCTACACTATCTTCTTCAATATGCCATGACCTTTCAGGACGTGTTTGGTCATGGTTCTCCACAAGTTCCTGACATTTGATGCTCATAAGAATTTTTGTCCGTTTGGTATCTATCATAAATTTTGATTATCATCCATTTACGTAGGTTCATATTGAAGGTTATGCTTACTTCGTAAGAATATCGTTATTATTATAAATATAAATAAGATATAAAATAATAATAATGAAAATTATAAATAAAATAAAACAAAATTTAAATCTCGTTTAAAATTAATTAAATAAATTAAATAAATAAAAAATTAAAATAATAAAATTATTCCCATCATGCAACAGGGACTGTTATTACCGGTAATTGCTCCGAGGAGCTGCTTTCGCTTGTCCCTAGGCCTCGTGAATTTAAACGTCCCACGTGGCTGGCATCCCGCTCCCACCCCTACACCGTTGAAACTGTTAGATGTAGACGTCTCTTCTACTCCAATAGCTTCATGTCTCGCACATCTCGCCTATGGAACTCCCTTCCCTATTACTGTTTCCCTGACAAATACAATCTCCAATGGTTTAAGTGTAGCGTCAATCGACATCTCCAGTTGCCTCGATCTATCCACTTCCCTTCTCCACATCCTTTCATTTTTCCTTCCTATCTGCTCTCGCTCTAAATCTTCTGTAACCCCCTTGCCTTGATCGACCCACTGTCTTTCTCTTTCTCCACATCCTCTCCTTTACCACTCCTATCTGCTCTTCCTCCAACCCTTCTTTAACCCCTTGCGTGATAGTGGCCTCCAGCCTTGCTTGGGGTGATACGCTTAAAAAAAAAAATACAGACATCCCGCCAAGAGACGTGAGATTAATTCTCTTTGACCAGAACAGTCGGGATGACAACACGAGTTGAAAAACCCTTCGTGATAGGATTTATGATATTACGGCGTGACTTACTCTCTTTTATAACATGAACCTTATCATAATTGTAATGTAAAACACACACAGACCTATACACACAAATACATAAATAAAATTCTATTTAATTATAATACAATTTACCATGCTTTCTTTGTTGTCATTATGTACGTTTGTTTGTTCTGTGTTTTCTCGTGAACACAAGCCCAAAATTATGACCGCATGGTGTGAGGGAATATACCTCCACAACTTCGCCACTGTTTCTTCTGCATTTAATCTGTCCGGTGAGTAACAGATTCTCCAAGCCCTCTTTTCGCATTATGTTCCTTAGAAGTTTCAGATGATTTGTCCTAATTTTAAGTATAAATTTACTTTTTGTTTTCATCAGATTGATATAAAACTTAAGGGCGTAAACATTTGCTTAGTTTTAGATAAAACCTAAGAAGTATGTTTTAACATTACTTACATCTTCACATAATAGCTTGCGTAATCAGTTAAATATAGTACAGGTTTAGAAAGGGAAGGATTCCCAAATTCTCGAAGCGTGACCAGACACCTTAATTCAACATAATTTCAAAAATTATATTAGGGGTCTCGGCTCTCGCTTTTGAAACATGAGAACTCTTATGTAGCGAAGGAATCATATTTTTAAAACAAAAATATTATAATATAAGCTCTACTTCTGTATGGAGCACTGTCTTTTTAAAAATAAAAGCAAAAATACTAAGGAACACCGGATTATTTACCTAACGTGTTCTTTCCTATTTTTCTGCATACCTGCACACACACACACACACACACACACACACACACACACACACACATATATATATATATATATATATATATATATATATATATATATATATATATATATATATAAAAAGGCTTAAACACTAATATTCCATGGTCACAATTTATTCCATTGGAATCGTAAATACGATCCAATACATACATACATACATACATATATATATATAGAGAGAGAGAGAGAGAGAGGGGGGAGAGAGAGGGGGAGAGAGAGAGAGAGGAGAGTCTTGTCGTTTTGCGACTTGTGAGGGTCCTGCAGCCCAGATGTTAAGAGCATACAGCCAAACTACTGCACATATGATTTTATTATAGAAATGCCACGTTTTTAGAAGAGCCAAATACACGTGACTAGTGTACAGCGCGCCACAAGGTCCCAACGACTCTCCGCCGTTTTGAAATGAGTGTAGTCCTTCTCCTAGCCCAATTGGCGACCAAGGCTATAGGACCCAGTCTGTCCTGCTATTAAGGCAGAAAAGATGGATTCATAGATTTTCGAAAATATTTTTTTATTACTTGCTATTCTCAGCGAACAATTTGCTGCTTTTTTATGTAAAACGATTCCTCATTCTAAACAGCCCAAATCGCCCTTTAATGTATCAGATATGTATTTTGAAAAATATCATTTTTCGTGTTCAGTGATTTAAAGATAAATGTGCATCATGATATCCATTGTTGTTAGACTTATACCAAGGTTTCGACCGACGGAAACAAAAGGACCCTTATACTTAAGGTCAGAAACATACATTTGAAATTTTTATGAGTAAAGAGGGCTTGGGAAATTTGGTACTCACAGGGACAGATTGAAGGCAAGAGAGACAGAGGAAAACAACGCGCAACCTACTTAGCAGGCTTGTGTAAATGGAAGAGAGAAAAGTGTTTACGAGAGCTAAAAACTAAATTTATTAACAGCTACAAAGGACAGGAAATTGTGGAGAGCCATGATCGCCTATGACCTGAAGGGACACTGCACATAGAAGAAAAAGAACGGGTTTGAATAAATGGATGGCTCACGAGAGGTAACAAAAAGACAAAATTTACTAAGAGCTACAAAGGACAGGAAATTGTGGAGAGCCATGATCACCGAAGTCCTGAAGGGGCACGACACATAGAGGAAAAAGAACGGACTTGAGTAAATGGATGGCGGAACAAGACTTAGGAGAGATAACAACAAGACAGAATTTATTAAGAGCTACAAAGGACAGGAAATTGTGGAGAGCCATGATCACCGAAGTCCTGAAGGGGCACGACACATAGAGGAAAAAGAACGGACTTGAGTAAATGGATGGCGGAACAAGACTTAGGAGAGATAACAACAAGACAGAATTTATTAAGAGCTACAAAGGACAGGAAAATGTGGAGAGCCATGATCACAGAAGTCCTGAAGGTGCACGACACATAGAGGAAAAAGAACGGACTTGAGTAAATGGATGGGGGAACAAGACTTAGGAGAGATAACAACAAGACAGAATTTATTAAGAGCTACAAAGGACAGGAAATTGTGGAGAGCCATGATCACCGAAGTCCTGAAGGTGCACGACACATAGAGGAAAAAGAACGGACTTGAGTAAATGGATGGCGGAACAAGACTTAGGAAAGATAATAAAAAGACAAAATTTATTAAGACCTCCAAAGGACAGGAAATTGTAGAGAGACATGATCACTTAACTCCTGAAGGGGCACGACACATAAAAGAAAAACAATGGGCTTGAGTAAATGGATGGCGGAACAAGGCTGAGGAGAGATAACAAAAAGACAAAATTTATTAAGACCTCCAAAGGACAGGAAATTGTAGAGAGCCATGATCACTTAACTCCTGAAGGGGCACGACACATAGAAGAAAAACAATGGGCTTGAGTAAATGGATAGCGGAACAAGGCTTAGGAGAGATAACAAAAAGACAAAATTTATTAAGACCTCCAAAGGACAGGAAATTGTAGAGAGCCATGTTCACTTAACTCCTGAAGGGGCACGACACATAGAAGAAAAACAATGGGCTTGAGTAAATGGATAGCGGAACAAGGCTTAGGAGAGATAACAAAAAGACAAAATTTATTAAGACCTCCAAAGGACAGGAAATTGTAGAGAGCCATGATCACTTAACTCCTGAAGGGGCACGACACATAGAAGAAAAACAATGGGCTTGAGTAAATGGATAGCGGAACAAGGCTTAGGAGAGATAACAAAAAGACAAAATTTATTAAGACCTCCAAATGACAGGAAATTGTAGAGAGCCATGTTCACTTAACTCCTGAAGGGGCACGACACATAGAAGAAAAACAATGGGCTTGAGTAAATGGATAGCGGAACAAGGCTTAGGAGAGATAACAAAAAGCAAAATTCATTAAGACCTCCAAAGGACAGGAAATTGTAGAGAGCCATGATCACTTAACTCCTGAAGGGGCACGACACATAGAAGAAAAACAATGGGCTTGAGTAAAAGGATGGCGGAACAAGGCTTAGGAGAGATAACAAAAAGACAAAATATATTAAGACCTCCAAAGGACAGGAAATTGTAGAGAGCCATGATCACTTAACTCCTGAAGGGGCACGACACATAGAAGAAAAACAATGGGCTTGAGTAAATGGATGGCGGAACAAGGCTTAGGAGAGATAACAAAAAGACAAAATTTATTAAGACCTCCAAAGGACAGGAAATTGTAGAGAGCCATGTTCACTTAACTTCTGAAGGGGCACGACACATAGAAGAAAAACAATGGGCTTGAGTAAATGGATGGCGGAACAAAGCTTAGGCGAGATAACAAAAAGACAAAATTTATTAAGACCTCCAAAGGACAGGAAATTGTAGAGAGCCATGTTCACTTAACTCCTGAAGGGGCACGACACATAGAGGAAAAAGAACGGACTTGAGTAAATGAATGGCGGAACAAGACTTAGGAGAGATAAAAACAAGACAGAATTTATTAAGAGCTACAAAGGACAGGAAATTGTGGAGAGCCATGATCACCGAAGTCCTGAAGGGGCACGACACATAGAGGAAAAAGAACGGACTTGAGTAAATGGATGGCGGAACAAGACTTAGGAGAGATAACAACAAGACAGAATTTATTAAGAGCTACAAAGGACAGGAAATTGTGGAGAGCCATGATCACCGAAGTCCGGAAGGTGCACGACACATAGAGGAAAAAGAACGGACTTGAGTAAATGGATAGCGGAACAAGACTTAGGAGAGATAACAATAAGACAGAATTTATTAAGAGCTACAAAGGACAGGAAATTGTGGAGAGCTATGATCACCGAAGTCCTGAAGGTGCACGACACATAGAGGAAAAAGAACGGACTTGAGTAAATGGATGGCGGAACAAGGCTTAGGAGAGATAACAAAAAGACAAAATTCATTAAGACATCCAAAGGACAGAAAATTGTAGAGAGCCATGATCACTTAACTCCTGAAGGGGCACGACACATAGAAGAAAAACAATGGGCTTGAGTAAATGGATGGCGGAACAAGGCTTAGGCGAGATAACAAAAAGACAAAATTTATTAAGACCTCCAAATGACAGGAAATTGTAGAGAGCCATGTTCACATAACTCCTGAAGGGGCACGACACATAGAAGAAAAACAATGGGCTTGAGTAAAAGGATGGCGGAACAAGGCTTAGGCGAGATAACAAAAAGACAAAATTTATTAAGACCTCCAAAGGACAGGAAATTGTAGAGAGCCATGATCACTTAACTCCTGAAGGGGCACGACACATAGAAGAAAAACAATGGGCTTGAGTAAATGGATGGCGGAACAAGGCTTAGGCGAGATAACAAAAAGACAAAATTTATTAAGACCTCCAAAGGACAGGAAATTGTAGAGAGCCATGATCACTTAACTCCTGAAGGGGCACGACACATAGAAGAAAAACAATGGGCTTGAGTAAATGGATGGCGGAACAAGGCTTAGGCGAGATAACAAAAAGACAAAATTTATTAAGACCTCCAAAGGACAGGAAAT
Organism: Acanthosepion esculentum; assembly: GCA_964036315.1. Lineage (NCBI taxonomy): Eukaryota > Metazoa > Mollusca > Cephalopoda > Sepiida > Sepiidae > Acanthosepion > Acanthosepion esculentum. The sequence continues at coordinate 20,104,356 of OZ038511.1, read as the reverse complement.
TGTAGAGAGCCATGATCACTTAACTCCTGAAGGGGCACGACACATAGAAGAAAAACAATGGGCTTGAGTAAATGGATGGCGGAACAAGGCTTAGGAGAGATAACAAAAAGACAAAATTTATTAAGACCTCCAAAGGACAGGAAATTGTAGAGAGCCATGTTCACTTAACTCCTGAAGGGGCACGACACATAGAAGAAAAACAATGGGCTTGAGTAAATGTATGGCGGAACAAGGCTTAGGAGAGATAACAAAAAGACAAAATTTATTAAGACCTCCAAAGGACAGGAAATTGTAGAGAGCCATGTTCACTTAACTCCTGAAGGGGCACGACACATAGAAGAAAAACAATGGGCTTGAGTAAATGGATGGCGGAACAAAGCTTAGGCGAGATAACAAAAAGACAAAATTTATTAAGACCTCCAAAGGACTGGGAATTGTAGAGAGACATGATCACTTAACTCCTGAAGGGGCACGACACATAGAAGAAAAACAATGGGCTTGAGTAAATGGATGGCGGAACAAGGCTTAGGAGAGATAACAAAAAGACAAAATTTATTAAGACCTCCAAAGGACAGGAAATTGTAGAGAGCCATGTTCACTTAACTCCTGAAGGGGCACGACACATAGAAGAAAAACAATGGGCTTGAGTAAATGGATGGCGGAACAAGGCTTAGGAGAGATAACAAAAAGACAAAATTTATTAAGACCTCCAAAGGACAGGAAATTGTAGAGAGCCATGTTCACTTAACTCCTGAAGGGGCACGACACATAGAAGAAAAACAATGGGCTTGAGTAAATGGATGGCGGAACAAGGCTTAGGAGAGATAACAAAAAGACAAAATTTATTAAGACCTCCAAAGGACAGGAAATTGTAGAGAGCCATGTTCACTTAACTCCTGAAGGGGCACGACACATAGAAGAAAAACAATGGGCTTGAGTAAATGGATGGCGGAACAAGGCTTAGGAGAGATAACAAAAAGACAAAATTTATTAAGACCTCCAAAGGACAGGAAATTGTAGAGAGCCATGTTCACTTAACTCCTGAAGGGGCACGACACATAGAGGAAAAAGAACGGACTTGAGTAAATGGATGGCGGAACAAGACTTAGGAGAGATAAAAACAAGACAGAATTTATTAAGAGCTACAAAGGAGAGGAAATTGTGGAGAGCCATGATCACCGAAGTCCTGAAGGGGCACGACACATAGAGGAAAAAGAACGGACTTGAGTAAATGGATGGCGGAACAAGACTTAGGAGAGATAACAACAAGACAGAATTTATTAAGAGCTACAAAGGACAGGAAATTGTGGAGAGCCATGATCACCGAAGTCCTGAAGGTGCACGACACATAGAGGAAAAAGAACGGACTTGAGTAAATGGATGGCGGAACAAGACTTAGGAGAGATAACAATAAGACAGAATTTATTAAGAGCTACAAAGGACAGGAAATTGTGGAGAGCTATGATCACCGAAGTCCTGAAGGTGCACGACACATAGAGGAAAAAGAACGGACTTGAGTAAATGGATGGCGGAACAAGACTTAGGAGAGATAACAATAAGACAGAATGTATTAAGAGCTACAAATGACAGGAAATTGTGGAGAGCTATGAACACCGAAGTCCTGAAAGTGCACGACACATAGAGGAAAAACAATGGGCTTGAGTAAATGGATGGCGGAACAAGGCTTAGGAGAGATAACAAAAAGTCAAAATTTATTAAGACCTCCAAATGACAGGAAATTGTAGAGAGCCATGTTCACTTAACTCCTGAAGGGGCACGACACATAGAAGAAAAACAATGGGCTTGAGTAAATGGATGGCGGAACAAGGCTTAGGAGAGATAACAAAAAGTCAAAATTTATTAAGACCTCCAAATGACAGGAAATTGTAGAGAGCCATGTTCACCTAACTCCTGAAGGGGCACGACACATAGAAGAAAAACAATCGGCTTGAGTAAATGGATGGCGGAACAAGGCTTAGGAGAGATAACAAAAAGACAAAATTTATTAAGACCTCCAAATGACAGGAAATTGTAGAGAGCCATGTTGACATAACTCCTGAAGGGGCACGACACATAGAAGAAAAACAATGGGCTTGAGTAAATGGATGGCGGAACAAGGCTTAGGAGAGATAACAAAAAGTCAAAATTTATTAAGACCTACAAAGGACAGGAAATTGTAGAGAGCCATGATCACTTAACTCCTGAAGGGGCACGACACATAGAAGAAAAACAATGGGCTTGAGTAAATGGATGGCGGAACAAGGCTTAGGAGAGATAACAAAAAGACAAAATTTATTAAGACCTCCAAATGACAGGAAATTGTAGAGAGCCATGTTCACTTAACTCCTGAAGGGGCACGACACATAGAAGAAAAACAATGGGCTTGAGTAAATGGATGGCGGAACAAGGCTTAGGCGAGATAACAAAAAGACAAAATTTATTAAGACCTCCAAATGACAGGAAATTGTAGAGAGCCATGTTCACTTAACTCCTGAAGGGGCACGACACATAGAAGAAAAACAATGGGCTTGAGTAAATGGATGGCGGAACAAGGCTTAGGAGAGATAACAAAAAGACAAAATTTATTAAGACCTCCAAATGACAGGAAATTGTAGAGAACCATGATCACTTAACTCCTGAAGGGGCGCGACACATAGAAGAAAAACAATGGGCTTGAGTAAATGGATGGCGGAACAAGGCTTAGGCGAGATAACAAAAAGACAAAATTTATTAAGACCTCCAAATGACAGGAAATTGTAGAGAGCCATGTTCACTTAACTTCTGAAGGGGCACGACACATAGAAGAAAAACAATGGGCTTGAGTAAATGGATGGCGGAAAAAGGCTTAGGCGAGATAACAAAAAGACAAAATTTATTAAGACCTCCAAATGACAGGAAATTGTAGAGAGCCATGTTCACTTAACTCCTGAAGGGGCACGACACATAGAAGAAAAACAATGGGCTTGAGTAAATGGATGGCGGAACAAGGCTTAGGAGAGATAACAAAAAGACAAAATTGATTAAGACCTCCAAATGACAGGAAATTGTAGAGAGCCATGTTCACTTAACTCCTGAAGGGGCACGACACATAGAAGAAAAACAATGGGCTTGAGTAAATGGATGGCGGAACAAGGCTTAGGAGAGATAACAAAAAGACAAAATTTATTAAGACCTCCAAATGACAGGAAATTGTAGAGAGCCATGTTCACTTAACTCCTGAAGGGGCACGACACATAGAAGAAAAACAATGGGCTTGAGTAAATGGATGGCGGAACAAGGCTTAGGCGAGATAACAAAAAGACAAAATTTATTAAGACCTCCAAATGACAGGAAATTGTAGAGAGCCATGTTCACTTAACTCCTGAAGGGGCACGACACATAGAAGAAAAAAAATGGGCTTGAGTAAATGGATGGCGGAACAAGGCTTAGGAGAGATAAAAAAAAGACAAAATTTATTAAGACCTCCAAATGACAGGAAATTGTAGAGAGCCATGTTCACTTAACTCCTGAAGGGGCACGACACATAGAAGAAAAACAATGGGCTTGAGTAAATGGATGGCGGAACAAGGCTTAGGCGAGATAACAAAAAGACAAAATTTATTAAGACCTCCAAATGACAGGAAATTGTAGAGAGCCATGTTCACATAACTCCTGAAGGGGCACGACACATAGAAGAAAAACAATGGGCTTGAGTAAATGGATGGCGGAACAAGGCTTAGGCGAGATAACAAAAAGACAAAATTTATTAAGACCTCCAAATGACAGGAAATTGTAGAGAGCCATGTCCACTTAACTCCTGAAGGGGCACGACACATAGAAGAAAAACAATGGGCTTGAGTAAATGGATGGCGGAACAAGGCTTAGGAGAGATAACAAAAAGACAAAATTTATTAAGACCTCCAAATGACAGGAAATTGTAGAGAACCATGATCACTTAACTCCTGAAGGGGCGCGACACATAGAAGAAAAACAATGGGCTTGAGTAAATGGATGGCGGAACAAGTCTTAGGAGAGATAACAAAAAGACAAAATTCATTAAGACCTCCAAAGGACAGGAAATTGTAGAGAGCCATGATCACTTAACTCCTGAAGGGGCACGACACATAGAAGAAAAACAATGGGCTTGAGTAAATGGATGGCGGAACAAGGCTTAGGAGAGATAACAAAAAGACAAAATTTATTAAGACCTCCAAATGACAGGAAATTGTAGAGAACCATGATCACTTAACTCCTGAAGGGGCGCGACACATAGAAGAAAAACAATGGGCTTGAGTAAATGGATGGCGGAACAAGGCTTAGGAGAGATAACAAAAAGAAAAAATTCATTAAGACCTCCAAATGACAGGAAATTGTAGAGAACCATGATCACTTAACTCCTGAAGGGGCGCGACACATAGAAGAAAAACAATGGGCTTGAGTAAATGGATGGCGGAACAAGTCTTAGGAGAGATAACAAAAAGACAAAATTCATTAAGACCTCCAAAGGACAGGAAATTGTAGAGAGCCATGATCACTTAACTCCTGAAGGGGCACGACACATAGAAGAAAAACAATGGGCTTGAGTAAATGGATGGCGGAACAAGGCTTAGGAGAGATAACAAAAAGACAAAATTTATTAAGACCTCCAAATGACAGGAAATTGTAGAGAACCATGATCACTTAACTCCTGAAGGGGCGCGACACATAGAAGAAAAACAATGGGCTTGAGTAAATGGATGGCGGAACAAGGCTTAGGAGAGATAACAAAAAGAAAAAATTCATTAAGACCTCCAAAGGACAGGAAATTGTAGAGAGCCATGATCACTTAACTCCTGAAGGGGCACGACACATAGAAGAAAAACAATGGGCGTGAGTAAATGGATGGCGGAACAAGGCTTAGGAGAGATAACAAAAAGACAAAATTTATTAAGACCTCCAAAGGACAGGAAATTGTAGAGAGCCATGATCACTTAACTCCTGAGGGGGCATGACACATAGAAGAAAAACAATGGGCGTGAGTAAATGGATGGCGGAACAAGGCTTAGGAGAGATAACAAAAAGACAAAATTTATTAAGACCTCCAAAGGACAGGAAATTGTAGAGAGCCATGATCACTTAACTCCTGAAGGGGCACGACACATAGAAGAAAAACAATGGGCTTGAGTAAATGGATGGCGGAACAAGGATTAGGCGAGATAACAAAAAGACAAAATTTATTAAGACCTACCAAGGACAGGAAATTGTAGAGAGCCATGATCACTTAACTCCTGAAGGGGCACGACACATAGAAGAAAAACAATGGGCTTGAGTAAATGGATGGCGGAACAAGGCTTAGGAGAGATAACAAAAAGACAAAATTTATTAAGACCTACAAAGGACAGGAAATTGTAGAGAGCCATGTTCACTTAACTCCTGAAGGGGCACGACACATAGAAGAAAAACAATGGGCTTGAGTAAATGGATGGCGGAACAAGGCTTAGGAGAGATAACAAAAAGACAAAATTTATTAAGACCTACAAAGGACAGAAAATTGTAGAGAGCCATGATCACTTAACTCCTGAAGGGGCACGACACATAGAAGAAAAACAATGGGCTTGAGTAAATGGATGGCGGAACAAGGCTTAGGAGAGATAACAAAAAGACAAAATTCATTAAGACCTCCAAAGGACAGGAAATTGTAAACAGCCATGATCACTTAACTCCTGAAGGGGCACGACACATAGAAGAAAAACAATGGGCTTGAGTAAATGGATGGCGAAACAAGGCTTAGGAGAGATAACAAAAAGACAAAATTTATTAAGACCTCCAAAGGACAGGAAATTGAAGAGAGCCATGTTCACTTAACTCCTGAAGGGGCACGACACATAGAAGAAAAACAATGGGCTTGAGTAAATGGATGGCGGAACAAGGCTTAGGAGAGATAAAAAAAGACAAAATTTATTAAGACCTACCAAGGACAGGAAATTGTAGAGAGCCATGATCACTTAACTCCTGAAGGGGCACGACACATAGAAGAAAAACAAAGGGCTTGAGTAAATGGATGGCGGAACAAGGCTTAGGAGAGATAACAAAAAGACAAAATTTATTAAGACCTACAAAGGATAAAAAATTGTAGAGAGCCATGATCACTTAACTCCTGAAGGGGCACGACACATAGAAGAAAAACAATGGGCTTGAGTAAATGGATGGCGGAACAAGGCTTAGGAGAGATAACAAAAAGACAAAATTCATTAAGACCTCCAAAGGACAGGAAATTGTAAACAGCCATGATCACTTAACTCCTGAAGGGGCACGACACATAGAAGAAAAACAATGGGCTTGAGTAAATGGATGGCGGAACAAGGCTTAGGAGAGATAACAAAAAGACAAAATTTATTAAGACCTACAAAGGACAGGAAATTGTAGAGAGCCATGTTCACTTAACTCCTGAAGGGGCACGACACATAGAAGAAAAACAATGGGCTTGAGTAAATGGATGGCAGAACAAGGCTTAGGAGAGATAACAAAAAGACAAAATTTATTAAGACCTACAAAGGACAGAAAATTGTAGAGAGCCATGTTCACTTAACTCCTGAAGGGGCACGACACATAGAAGAAAAACAATGGGCTTGAGTAAATGGATGGCGGAACAAGGCTTAGGAGAGATAACAAAAAGACAAAATTTATTAAGACCTACAAAGGACAGGAAATTTTAGAGAGCCATGTTCACTTAACTCCTGAAGGGGCACGACACATAGAAGAAAAACAATGGGCTTGAGTAAATGGATGGCGGAACAAGGCTTAGGAGAGATAACAAAAAGACAAAATTTATTAAGACCTACAAAGGACAGAAAATTGTAGAGAGCCATGTTCACTTAACTCCTGAAGGGGCACGACACATAGAAGAAAAACAATGGGCTTGAGTAAATGGATGGCGGAACAAGGCTTAGGAGAGATAACAAAAAGACAAAATTTATTAAGACCTCCAAAGGACAGGAAATTGTAGAGAGCCATGATCACTTAACTCCTGAAGGGGCACGACACATAGAAGAAAAACAATGGGCTTGAGTAAATGGATGGCGGAACAAGGCTTAGGAGAGATGACAAAAAGACAAAATTTATTAAGACCTCCAAAGGACAGGAAATTGTAGAGAGCCATGATCACTTAACTCCTGAAGGGGCACGACACATAGAAGAAAAACAATGGGCTTGAGTAAATGGATGGCGGAACAAGGCTTAGGAGAGATGACAAAAAGACAAAATTTATTAAGACCTACAAAGGACAGAAAATTGTAGAGAGCCATGATCACTTAACTCCTGAAGGGGCACGACACATAGAAGAAATCAATGGGCTTGAGTAAATGGATGGCGGAACAAGGCTTAGGAGAGATAACAAAAAGACAAAATTTATTTAGACCTACAAAGGACATAAAATTGTAGAGAGCCATGATCACTTAACTCCTGAAGGGGCACGACACATAGAAGAAAAACAATGGGCTTGAGTAAATGGATGGCGGAACAAGGCTTAGGAGAGATAACAAAAAGACAAAATTCATTAAGACCTCCAAAGGACAGGAAATTGTAAAGAGCCATGATCACTTAACTCCTGAAAGGGCACGACACATAGAAGAAAAACAATGGGCTTGTGTAAATGGATGGCGGAACAAGGCTTAGGAGAGATGACAAAAAGACAAAATTTATTAAGACCTACAAAGGACAGAAAATTGTAGAGAGCCATGATCACTTAACTCCTGAAGGGGCACGACACATAGAAGAAAAACAATGGGCTTGAGTAAATGGATGGCGGAACAAGGCTTTGGAGAGATGACAAAAAGACAAAATTTATTAAGACCTACAAAGGACAGAAAATTGTAGAGAGCCATGATCACTTAACTCCTGAAGGGGCACGACACATAGAAGAAAAACAATGGGCTTGAGTAAATGGATGGCGGAACAAGGCTTAGGAGAGATGACAAAAAGACAAAATTTATTAAGACCTACAAAGGACAGAAAATTGTAGAGAGCCATGATCACTTAACTCCTGAAGGGGCACGACACATAGAAGAAAAACAATGGGCTTGATTAAATGTATGGCGGAACAAGGCTTAGGAGAGATAACAAAAAGACAAAATTTATTTAGACCTACAAAGGACAGAAAATTGTAGAGAGCCATGATCACTTAACTCCTGAAGGGGCACGACACATAGAAGAAAAACAATGGGCTTGAGTAAATGGATGGCGGAAAAAGGCTTAGGAGAGATGACAAAAAGACTAAATTTATTAAGACCTACAAAGGACAGAAAATTGTAGAGAGCCATGATCACTTAACTCCTGAAGGGGCACGACACATAGAAGAAAAACAATGGGCTTGAGTAAATGGATGGCGGAACAAGGCTTAGGAGAGATGACAAAAAGACAAAATTTATTAAGACCTACAAAGGACAGGAAATTGTAGAGAGCCATGATCACTTAACTCCTGAAGGGGCACGAAACATAGAAGAAAAACAATGGGCTTGAGTAAATGGATGGCGGAACAAGGCTTAGGAGAGATGACAAAAAGACAAAATTTATTAAGACCTCCAAAGGACAGGAAATTGTAGAGAGCCATGATCACTTAACTCCTGAAAGGGCACGACACATAGAAGAAAACCAATGGGCTTGAGTAAATGGATGGCGGAACAAGGCTTAGGAGAGATGACAAAAAGACTAAATTTATTAAGACCTACAAAGGACAGAAAATTGTAGAGAGCCATGATCACTTAACTGCTGAAGCTGCACGACACATAGAAGAAAAACAATGGGCTTGAGTAAATGGATGGCGGAACAAGGCTTAGGAGAGATGACAAAAAGACAAAATTTATTAAGACCTACAAAGGACAGGAAATTGTAGAGAGCCATGATCACTTAACTCCTTAAGGGGCACGACACATAGAAGAAAAACAATGGGCTTGAGTAAATTGATGGCGGAACAAGGCTTAGGAGAGATGACAAAAAGACAAAATTTATTAAGACCTCCAAAGGACAGGAAATTGTTGAGAGCCATGATCACTTAACTCATGAAAGGGCACGACACATAGAAGAAAACCAATGGGCTTGAGTAAATTGATGGCGGAACAAGGCTTAGGAGAGATGACAAAAAGACAAAATTTATTAAGACCTACAAAGGACAGAAAATTGTAGAGAGCCATGATCACTTAACTCCTGAAAGGGCACGACACATAGAAGAAAACCAATGGGCTTGAGTAAATGGATGGCGGAACAAGGCTTAGGAGAGATGACAAAAAGACAAAATTTATTAAGACCTACAAAGGACAGAAAATTGTGGAGAGCCATGATCACTTAACTCCTGAAGGGGCACGACACATAGAAGAAAAACAATGGGCTTGAGTAAATGGATGGCGGAACAAGGCTTAGGAGAGATAACAAAAAGACAAAATTTATTAAGACCTCCAAAGGACAGGAAATAGTAGAGAGCCATGTTCACTTAACTCCTGAAGGGGCACGACACATAGAAGAAAAACAATGGGCTTGAGTAAATGGATGTCGGAACAAGGCTTAGGCGAGATAACAAAAAGACAAAATTTATTAAGACCTCCAAATGACAGGAAATTGTAGAGAGCCATGATCACTTAACTCCTGAAGGGGCACGACACATAGAAGAAAAACAATGGGCTTGAGTAAATGGATGGCGGAACAAGGCTTAGGAGAGATGACAAAAAGACAAAATTTATTAAGACCTACAAAGGACAGAAAATTGTAGAGAGCCATGATCACTTAACTCCTGAAGGGGCACGACACATAGAAGAAAAACAATGGGCTTGAGTAAATGGATGGCGGAACAAGGCTTAGGAGAGATAACAAAAAGACAAAATTTATTAAGACCTACAAAGGACAGAAAATTGTAGAGAGCCATGATCACTTAACTCGTGAAGGGGCACGACACATAGAAGAAAAACAATGGGCTTGAGTAAATGGATGGCGGAACAAGGCTTAGGAGAGATAACAAAAAGACAAAATTCATTAAGACCTCCAAAGGACAGGAAATTGTAAAGAGCCATGATCACTTAACTCCTGAAGGGGCACGACACATAGAAGAAAAACAATGGGCTTGAGTAAATGGATGGCGGAACAAGGCTTAGGAGAGATAACAAAAAGACAAAATTTATTAAGACCTACAAAGGACAGGAAATTGTAGAGAGACATGTTCACTTAACTCCTGAAGGGGCACGACACATAGAAGAAAAACAATGGGCTTGAGTAAATGGATGGCGGAACAAGGCTTAGGAGAGATAACAAAAAGACAAAATTTATTAAGACCTCCAAAGGACAGGAAATTGTAGAGAGCCATGATCACTTAACTCCTGAAGGGGCACGACACATAGAAGAAAAACAATGGGCTTGAGTAAATGAATGGCGGAACAAGGCTTAGGAGAGATAACAAAAAGACAAAATTTATTAAGACCTCCAAAGGACAGGAAATTGTAGAGAGACATGGTCACTTAACTCCTGAAGGGGCACGACACATAGAAGAAAAACAATGGGCTTGAGTAAATGGATGGCGGAACAAGGCTTAGGAGAGATAACAAAAAGACAAAATTTATTAAGACCTCCAAAGGACAGGAAATTGTAGAGAGCCATGATCACTTAACTCCTGAAGGGGCACGACACATAGAAGAAAAACAATGGGCTTGAGTAAATGGATGGCGGAACAAGGCTTAGGAGAGATGACAAAAAGACAAAATTTATTAAGACCTCCAAAGGACAGGAAATTGTAGAGAGCCATGATCACTTAACTCATGAAAGGGCACGACACATAGAAGAAAACCAATGGGCTTGAGTAAATTGATGGCGGAACAAGGCTTAGGAGAGATGACAAAAAGACAAAATTTATTAAGACCTACAAAGGACAGAAAATTGTAGTGAGCCATGATCACTTAACTCCTGAAAGGGCACGACACATAGAAGAAAACCAATGGGCTTGAGTAAATGGATGGCGGAACAAGGCTTAGGAGAGATGACAAAAAGACAAAATTTATTAAGACCTACAAAGGACAGAAAATTGTAGAGAGCCATGATCACTTAACTCCTGAAGGGGCACGACACATAGAAGAAAAACAATGGGCTTGAGTAAATGGATGGCGGAACAAGGCTTAGGAGAGATAACAAAAAGACAAAATTCATTAAGACCTCCAAAGGACAGGAAATTGTAAAGAGCCATGATCACTTAACTCCTGAAGGGGCACGACACATAGAAGAAAAACAATGGGCTTGAGTAAATGGATGGCGGAACAAGGCTTAGGAGAGATGACAAAAAGACAAAATATATTAAGACCTACAAAGGACAGAAAATTGTAGAGAGCCATGATCACTTAACTCCTGAAGGGGCACGACACATAGAAGAAAAACAATGGGCTTGAGTAAATGGATGGCGGAACAAGGCTTAGGCGAGATAACAAAAAGACAAAATTTATTAAGACCTCCAAATGACAGGAAATTGTAGAGAGCCATGATCACTTAACTCCTGAAGGGGCACGACACATAGAAGAAAAACAATGGGCTTGAGTAAATGGATGGCGGAACAAGGCTTAGGAGAGATAACAAAAAGACAAAATTTATTAAGACCTCCAAAGGACAGGAAATTGTAGAGAGCCATGATCACTTAACTCCTGAAGGGGCACGACACATAGAAGAAAAACAATGGGCTTGAGTAAATGAATGGCGGAACAAGGCTTAGGAGAGATAACAAAAAGACAAAATTTATTAAGACCTCCAAAGGACAGGAAATTGTAGCGAGACATGGTCACTTAACTCCTGAAGGGGCACGACACATAGAAGAAAAACAATGGGCTTGAGTAAATGGATGGCGGAACAAGGCTTAGGAGAGATAACAAAAAGACAAAATTTATTAAGACCTCCAAAGGACAGGAAATTGTAGAGAGACATGATCACTTAACTCCTGAAGGGGCACGACACATAGAAGAAAAACAATGGGCTTGAGTAAATGAATGGCGGAACAAGGCTTAGGAGAGATAACAAAAAGACAAAATTTATTAAGACCTCCAAAGGACAGGAAATTGTAGAGAGACATGATCACTTAACTCCTGAAGGGGCACGACACATAGAAGAAAAACAATGGGCTTGAGTAAATGGATGGCGGAACAAGGCTTAGGAGAGATGACAAAAAGACAAAATTTATTAAGACCTACAAAGGACAGAAAATTGTAGAGAGCCATGATCACTTAACTCCTGAAGGGGCACGACACATAGAAGAAAAACAATGGGCTTGAGTAAATGGATGGCGGAACAAGGCTTAGGAGAGATAACAAAAAGTCAAAATTTATTAAGACCTACAAAGGACAGAAAATTGTAGAGAGCCATGATCACTTAACTCCTGAAGGGGCACGACACATAGAAGAAAAACAATGGGCTTGAGTAAATGGATGGCGGAACAAGGCTTAGGAGAGATAACAAAAAGACAAAATTTATTAAGACCTACAAAGGACAGGAAATTGTAGAGAGCCATGATCACTTAACTCCTGAAGGGGCACGACACATAGAAGAAAAACAATGGGCTTGAGTAAATGGATGGCGGAACAAGGCTTAGGAGAGATAACAAAAAGACAAAATTTATTAAGACCTCCAAAGGACAGGAAATTGTAGAGAGACATGATCACTTAACTCCTGAAGGGGCACGACACATAGAAGAAAAACAATGGGCGTGAGTAAATGGATGGCGGAACAAGGCTTAGGAGAGATAACAAAAAGACAAAATTTATTAAGACCTCCAAAGGACAGGAAATTGTAGAGAGACATGATCACTTAACTCCTGAAGGGGTACGACACATAGAAGAAAAACAATGGGCTTGAGTAAATGGATGGCGGAACAAGGCTTAGGAGAGATAACAAAAAGACAAAATTTATTAAGACCTCCAAAGGACAGGAAATTGTAGAGAGACATGATCACTTAACTCCTGAAGGGGCACGACACATAGAAGAAAAACAATGGGCTTGAGTAAATGGATGGCGGAACAAGGCTTAGGAGAGATAACAAAAAGACAAAATTTATTAAGACCTCCAAAGGACAGGAAATTGTAGAGAGCCATGTTCACTTAACTCCTGAAGGGGCACGACACATAGAAGAAAAACAATGGGCTTGAGTAAATGGATGGCGGAACAAGGCTTAGGAGAGATAACAAAAAGACAAAATTTATTAAGACCTACAAAGGACAGGAAATTGTAGAGAGCCATGATCACTTAACTCCTGAAGGGGCACGACACATAGAAGAAAAACAATGGGCTTGAGTAAATGGATGGCGGAACAAGGCTTAGGAGAGATAACAAAAAGACAAAATTTATTAAGACCTCCAAAGGACAGGAAATTGTAGAGAGACATGATCACTTAACTCCTGAAGGGGCACGACACATAGAAGAAAAACAATGGGCTTGAGTAAATGGATGGCGGAACAAGGCTTAGGAGAGATAACAAAAAGACAAAATTTATTAAGACCTCCAAAGGACAGGAAATTGTAGAGAGACATGATCACTTAACTCCTGAAGGGGCACGACACATAGAAGAAAAACAATGGGCTTGAGTAAATGGATGGCGGAACAAGGCTTAGGAGAGATAACAAAAAGACAAAATTTATGAAGACCTCCAAAGGACAGGAAATTGTAGAGAGACATGATCACTTAACTCCTGAAGGGGCACGACACATAGAAGAAAAACAATGGGCTTGAGTAAATGGATGGCGGAACAAGGCTTAGGAGAGATAACAAAAAGACAAAATTTATTAAGACCTCCAAAGGACAGGAAATTGTAGAGAGCCATGTTCACTTAACTCCTGAAGGGGCACGACACATAGAAGAAAAACAATGGGCTTGAGTAAATGGATGGCGGAAGAAGGCTTAGGCGAGATAACAAAAAGACAAAATTTATTAAGACCTCCAAATGACAGGAAATTGTAGAGAGCCATGATCACTTAACTCCTGAAGGGGCACGACACATAGAAGAAAAACAATGGGCTTGAGTAAATGGATGGCGGAACAAGGCTTAGGCGAGATAACAAAAAGACAAAATTTATTAAGACCTCCAAATGACAGGAAATTGTAGAGAGCCATGATCACTTAACTCCTGAAGGGGCACGACACATAGAAGAAAAACAATGGGCTTGAGTAAATGGATGGCGGAACAAGGCTTAGGAGAGATGACAAAAAGACAAAAATTATTAAGACCTCCAAATGACAGGAAATTGTAGAGAGCCATGATCACTTAACTCCTGAAGGGGCACGACACATAGAAGAAAAACAATGGGCTTGAGTAAATGGATGGCGGAACAAGGCTTAGGAGAGATGACAAAAAGACAAAATTTATTAAGACCTACAAAGGACAGAAAATTGTAGAGAGCCATGATCACTTAACTCCTGAAGGGGCACGACACATAGAAGAAAAACAATGGGCTTGAGTAAATGGATGGCGGAACAAGGCTTAGGAGAGATGACAAAAAGACAAAATTTATTAAGACCTACAAAGGACAGAAAATTGTAGAGAGCCATGATCACTTAACTCCTGAAGGGGCACGACACATAGAAGAAAAACAATGGGCTTGAGTAAATGGATGGCGGAACAAGGCTTAGGAGAGATAACAAAAAGACAAAATTTATTAAGACCTACAAAGGACAGAAAATTGTAGAGAGCCATGATCACTTAACTCCTGGAGGGGCACGACACATAGAAGAAAAACAATGGGCTTGAGTAAATGGATGGCGGAACAAGGCTTAGGAGAGATAACAAAAAGACAAAATTTATTAAGACCTACAAAGGACAGAAAATTGTAGAGAGCCATGATCACTTAACTCCTGAAGGGGCACGACACATAGAAGAAAAACAATGGTCTTGAGTAAATGGATGGCGGAACAAGGCTTAGGAGAGATAACAAAAAGACAAAATTCATTAAGACCTCCAAAGGACAGGAAATTGTAAAGAGCCATGATCACTTAACTCCTGAAGGGGCACGACACATAGAAGAAAAACAATGGGCGTGAGTATATGGATGGCGGAACAAGGCTTAGGAGAGATAACAAAAAGACAAAATTTATTAAGACCTCCAAAGGACAGGAAATTGTAGAGAGCCATGATCACTTAACTCCTGAAGGGGAACGACACATAGAAGAAAAACAATGGGCTTGAGTAAATGGATGGTGGAACAAGGCTTAGGAGAGATGACAAAAAGACAAAATTTATTAAGACCTACAAAGGACAGAAAATTGTAGAGAGCCATGATCACTTAACTCCTGATGGGGCACGACACATAGAAGAAAAACAATGGGCTTGAGTAAATGGATGGCGGAACAAGGCTTAGGAGAGGTAACAAAAAGTCAAAATTTATTAAGACCTACAAAGGACAGGAAATTGTGGAGAGCCATGATCATTTAACTCCTGAAGAGGCACGACACATAGAAGAAAAAAACTGGCGTGAGTAAATGGATGGCGGAACAAGGCTTAGGCGAGATAACAAAAAGACAAAATTTATTAAGACCTACAAAGGACAGGAAATTGTAGAGAGCCATGGTCACTTAACTCTTGAAAGGGCACGACACATAGAAGAAAAACAATGGGCTTGAGTAAATGGATGGCGGAACAAGGCTTAGGAGAGATAACAAAAAGACAAAATTTATTAAGACCTCCAAAGGACAGGAAATTGTAGAGAGCCATGATCACTTAACTCCTGAAGGGGCACGACACATAGAAGAAAAACAATGGGCTTGAGTAAATGGATGGCGGAACAAGGCTTAGGAGAGATAACAAAAAGACAAAATTTATTAAGACCTCCAAAGGACAGGAAATTGTAGAGAGCCATGATCACTTAAGTTTTGAAGGGGCACGACACATAGAAGAAAAACAATGGGCTTGAGTAAATGGATGGCGGAACAAGGCTTAGGAGAGATAACAAAAAGACAAAATTCATTAAGACCTCCAAAGGACAGGAAATTGTAGAGAGCCATGTTCACTTAACTCCTGAAGGGGCACGACACATAGAAGAAAAACAATGGGCTTGAGTAAATGGATGGCGGAACAAGGCTTAGGAGAGATAACAAAAAGACAAAATTTATTAAGACCTACAAAGGACAGGAAATTGTAGAGAGCCATGATCACTTAAGTTTTGAAGGGGCACGACACATAGAAGAAAAACAATGGGCTTGAGTAAATGGATGGCGGAACAAGGCTTAGGAGAGATAACAAAAAGACAAAATTCATTAAGACCTCCAAAGGACAGGAAATTGTAGAGAGCCATGTTCACTTAACTCCTGAAAGGGCACGACACATAGAAGAAAAACAATGGTCTTGAGTAAATGGATGGCGGAACATGGCTTAGGAGTGATAAGAAAAAGACAAAATTTAAGACCTACAAAGGACAGGAAATTGTGGAGAGCCATGATCACTTAACTCCTGAAGAGGCACGACACATAGAAGAAAAAAACAGGCGTGAGTAAATGGATGGCGGAACAAGGCTTAGGCGAGATAACAAAAAGACAAAATTTATTAAGACCTACAAAGGACAGGAAATTGTAGAGAGCCATGGTCACTTAACTCTTGAAAGGGCACGACACATAGAAGAAAAACAATGGGCTTGAGTAAATGGATGGCGGAACAAGGCTTAGGAGAGATAACAAAAAGACAAAATTTATTAAGACCTCCAAAGGACAGGAAATTGTAGAGAGCCATGATCACTTAACTCCTGAAGGGGCACGACACATAGAAGAAAAACAATGGGCTTGAGTAAATGGATGGCGGAACAAGGCTTAGGAGAGATAACAAAAAGACAAAATTTATTAAGACCTCCAAAGGACAGGAAATTGTAGAGAGCCATGATCACTTAAGTTTTGAAGGGGCACGACACATAGAAGAAAAACAATGGGCTTGAGTAAATGGATGGCGGAACAAGGCTTAGGAGAGATAACAAAAAGACAAAATTCATTAAGACCTCCAAAGGACAGGAAATTGTAGAGAGCCATGTTCACTTAACTCCTGAAGGGGCACGACACATAGAAGAAAAACAATGGGCTTGAGTAAATGGATGGCGGAACAAGGCTTAGGAGAGATAACAAAAAGACAAAATTTATTAAGACCTACAAAGGACAGGAAATTGTAGAGAGCCATGATCACTTAAGTTTTGAAGGGGCACGACACATAGAAGAAAAACAATGGGCTTGAGTAAATGGATGGCGGAACAAGGCTTAGGAGAGATAACAAAAAGACAAAATTCATTAAGACCTCCAAAGGACAGGAAATTGTAGAGAGCCATGTTCACTT
The DNA here is from genome assembly GCA_964036315.1 of Acanthosepion esculentum. NCBI lineage: Eukaryota > Metazoa > Mollusca > Cephalopoda > Sepiida > Sepiidae > Acanthosepion > Acanthosepion esculentum. Next base: position 20,087,087 of record OZ038511.1, on the reverse strand, counting down.
AACTCCTGAAGGGGCACGACACATAGAAGAAAAACAATGGGCTTGAGTAAATGGATGGCGGAACAAGGCTTAGGAGAGATAACAAAAAGACAAAATTTATTAAGACCTCCAAAAGACAGGAAATTGTAGAGAGCCATGATCACTTACCTCATGAAGGGGCACGACACATAGAAGAAAAACAATGGTCTTGAGTAAATGGATGGCGGAACATGGCTTAGGAGTGATAAGAAAAAGACAAAATTTAAGACCTACAAAGGACAGGAAATTGTGGAGAGCCATGATCACTTAACTCCTGAAGAGGCACGACACATAGAAGAAAAAAACAGGCGTGAGTAAATGGATGGCGGAACAAGGCTTAGGCGAGATAACAAAAGACCAAATTTATTAACACCTACAAAGGACAGGAAATTGTAGAGAGCCATGATCACTTAACTCCTGAAGGGGCACGACACATAGAAGAAAAACAATGGGCTTGAGTAAATGGATGGCGGAACAAGGCTTAGGCGAGATAACAAAAAGACAAAATTTATTAAGACCTACAAAGGACAGGAAATTGTAGAGAGCTATGATCACTTAACTCCTGAAGGGGCACGACACATAGAAGAAAAACAATGGGCTTGAGTAAATGGATGGCGGAACAAGGCTTAGGAGAGATAACAAAAAGACAAAATTTATTAAGACCTACAAAGGACAGGAAATTGTAGAGAGCCATGATCACTTAACTCCTGAAGGGGCACGACACATAGAAGAAAAACAATGGGCTTGAGTAAATGGATGGCGGAACAAGGCTTAGGAGAGATAACAAAAAGACAAAATTTATTAAGACCTACAAAGGACAGGAAATTGTGGAGAGCCATGATCACTTAACTCCTGAAGAGGCACGACACATAGAAGAAAAACAGGCGTGAGTAAATGGATGGCGGAACAAGGCTTAGGAGAGATAACAAAAAGACAAAATTTATAAAAACCTCCAAAGGACAGGAAATTGTAGAGAGCCATGATCACTTAACTCCTGAAGGGGCACGACACATAGAAGAAAAACAATGGGCTTGAGTAAATGGATGGCGGAACAAGGCTTAGGAGAGATAACAAAAAGACAAAATTTATTAAGACCTACAAAGGACAGGAAATTGTAGAGAGCCATGATCACTTAAGTTTTGAAGGGGCACGACACATAGAAGAAAAAGAACAGGTTTGAGTAAATGGATGGCGGAACAAGGCTTAGGCGAGATAACAAAAAGACAACATTTATTAAGACCTCCAAATGACAGGAAATTGTAGATAGCCATGATCACTTAACTCCTGAAGGGGCACGACACATAGAAGAAAAACAATGGGCTTGAGTAAATGGATGGCGGAACAAGGCTTAGGAGAGATAACAAAAAGACAAAATTTATTAAGACCTCCAAAGGACAGGAAATTGTAGAGAGCCATGTTCACTTAACTCCTGAAGGGGCACGACACATAGAAGAAAATCAATGGGCTTGAGTAAATGGATGGCGGAAGAAGGCTTAGGCGAGATAACAAAAAGACAAAATTTATTAAGACCTCCAAATGACAGGAAATTGTAGAGAGCCATGATCACTTAACTCCTGAAGGGGCACGACACATAGAAGAAAAACAATGGGCTTGAGTAAATGGATGGCGGAACAAGGCTTAGGCGAGATAACAAAAAGACAAAATTTATTAAGACCTCCAAATGACAGGAAATTGTAGAGAGCCATGATCACTTAACTCCTGAAGGGGCACGACACATAGAAGAAAAACAATGGGCTTGAGTAAATGGATGGCGGAACAAGGCTTAGGAGAGATGACAAAAAGACAAAAATTATTAAGACCTCCAAATGACAGGAAATTGTAGAGAGCCATGATCACTTAACTCCTGAAGGGGCACGACACATAGAAGAATAACAATGGGCTTGAGTAAATGGATGGCGGAACAAGGCTTAGGAGAGATGACAAAAAGACAAAATTTATTAAGACCTACAAAGGACAGAAAATTGTAGAGAGCCATGATCACTTAACTCCTGAAGGGGCACGACACATAGAAGAAAAACAATGGGCTTGAGTAAATGGATGGCGGAACAAGGCTTAGGAGAGATGACAAAAAGACAAAATTTATTAAGACCTACAAAGGACAGAAAATTGTAGAGAGCCATGATCACTTAACTCCTGAAGGGGCACGACACATAGAAGAAAAACAATGGGCTTGAGTAAATGGATGGCGGAACAAGGCTTAGGAGAGATAACAAAAAGACAAAATTTATTAAGACCTACAAAGGACAGAAAATTGTAGAGAGCCATGATCACTTAACTCCTGGAGGGGCACGACACATAGAAGAAAAACAATGGGCTTGAGTAAATGGATGGCGGAACAAGGCTTAGGAGAGATAACAAAAAGACAAAATTTATTAAGACCTACAAAGGACAGAAAATTGTAGAGAGCCATGATCACTTAACTCCTGAAGGGGCACGACACATAGAAGAAAAACAATGGTCTTGAGTAAATGGATGGCGGAACAAGGCTTAGGAGAGATAACAAAAAGACAAAATTCATTAAGACCTCCAAAGGACAGGAAATTGTAAAGAGCCATGATCACTTAACTCCTGAAGGGGCACGACACATAGAAGAAAAACAATGGGCGTGAGTATATGGATGGCGGAACAAGGCTTAGGAGAGATAACAAAAAGACAAAATTTATTAAGACCTCCAAAGGACAGGAAATTGTAGAGAGCCATGATCACTTAACTCCTGAAGGGGAACGACACATAGAAGAAAAACAATGGGCTTGAGTAAATGGATGGTGGAACAAGGCTTAGGAGAGATGACAAAAAGACAAAATTTATTAAGACCTACAAAGGACAGAAAATTGTAGAGAGCCATGATCACTTAACTCCTGAAGGGGCACGACACATAGAAGAAAAACAATGGGCTTGAGTAAATGGATGGCGGAACAAGGCTTAGGAGAGGTAACAAAAAGTCAAAATTTATTAAGACCTACAAAGGACAGGAAATTGTGGAGAGCCATGATCATTTAACTCCTGAAGAGGCACGACACATAGAAGAAAAAAACTGGCGTGAGTAAATGAATGGCGGAACAAGGCTTAGGCGAGATAACAAAAAGACAAAATTTATTAAGACCTACAAAGGACAGGAAATTGTAGAGAGCCATGGTCACTTAACTCTTGAAAGGGCACGACACATAGAAGAAAAACAATGGGCTTGAGTAAATGGATGGCGGAACAAGGCTTAGGAGAGATAACAAAAAGACAAAATTTATTAAGACCTCCAAAGGACAGGAAATTGTAGAGAGCCATGATCACTTAACTCCTGAAGGGGCACGACACATAGAAGAAAAACAATGGGCTTGAGTAAATGGATGGCGGAACAAGGCTTAGGAGAGATAACAAAAAGACAAAATTTATTAAGACCTCCAAAGGACAGGAAATTGTAGAGAGCCATGATCACTTAAGTTTTGAAGGGGCACGACACATAGAAGAAAAACAATGGGCTTGAGTAAATGGATGGCGGAACAAGGCTTAGGAGAGATAACAAAAAGACAAAATTCATTAAGACCTCCAAAGGACAGGAAATTGTAGAGAGCCATGTTCACTTAACTCCTGAAGGGGCACGACACATAGAAGAAAAACAATGGGCTTGAGTAAATGGATGGCGGAACAAGGCTTAGGAGAGATAACAAAAAGACAAAATTTATTAAGACCTCCAAAAGACAGGAAATTGTAGAGAGCCATGATCACTTACCTCATGAAGGGGCACGACACATAGAAGAAAAACAATGGTCTTGAGTAAATGGATGGCGGAACATGGCTTAGGAGTGATAAGAAAAAGACAAAATTTAAGACCTACAAAGGACAGGAAATTGTGGAGAGCCATGATCACTTAACTCCTGAAGAGGCACGACACATAGAAGAAAAAAACAGGCGTGAGTAAATGGATGTCGGAACAAGGCTTAGGCGAGATAAAAAAAGACCAAATTTATTAACACCTACAAAGGACAGGAAATTGTAGAGAGCCATGATCACTTAACTCCTGAAGGGGCACGACACATAGAAGAAAAACAATGGGCTTGAGTAAATGGATGGCGGAACAAGGCTTAGGCGAGATAACAAAAAGACAAAATTTATTAAGACCTACAAAGGACAGGAAATTGTAGAGAGCTATGATCACTTAACTCCTGAAGGGGCACGACACATAGAAGAAAAACAATGGGCTTGAGTAAATGGATGGCGGAACAAGGCTTAGGAGAGATAACAAAAAGACAAAATTTATTAAGACCTACAAAGGACAGGAAATTGTAGAGAGCCATGATCACTTAACTCCTGAAGGGGCACGACACATAGAAGAAAAACAATGGGCTTGAGTAAATGGATGGCGGAACAAGGCTTAGGAGAGATAACAAAAAGACAAAATTTATTAAGACCTACAAAGGACAGGAAATTGTGGAGAGCCATGATCACTTAACTCCTGAAGAGGCACGACACATAGAAGAAAAACAGGCGTGAGTAAATGGATGGCGGAACAAGGCTTAGGAGAGATAACAAAAAGACAAAATTTATAAAAACCTCCAAAGGACAGGAAATTGTAGAGAGCCATGATCACTTAACTCCTGAAGGGGCACGACACATAGAAGAAAAACAATGGGCTTGAGTAAATGGATGGCGGAACAAGGCTTAGGAGAGATAACAAAAAGACAAAATTTATTAAGACCTACAAAGGACAGGAAATTGTAGAGAGCCATGATCACTTAACTCCTGAAGGGGCACGACACATAGAAGAAAAACAATGGGCTTGAGTAAATGGATGGCGGAACAAGGCTTAGGAGAGATAACAAAAAGACAAAATTTATTAAGACCTACAAAGGACAGGAAATTGTAGAGAGCCATGATCACTTAACTCCTGAAGGGGCACGACACATAGAAGAAAAAGAACAGGTTTGAGTAAATGGATGGCGGAACAAGGCTTAGGCGAGATAACAAAAAGACAACATTTATTAAGACCTACAAAGGACAGGAAAAGAAACTGTACATGGAAGAAAAAGAATCACATATAAAAAAAATTTAAATGACATTTTCTATGTAACTTTTATCTCCATAATTTTAATTGTGCAATTCTCGCGCTGGCGAGAGAAAAAATATTGGCGAGATTAGAAGAATCCATCTATGCTTATCCATAAATCGACCCCGTGTTAATCTTTTTTTAAGAAATCGCACAAAGAAACGGAAGAAGTTCTTGATCAGCATCCTGCAGAATTAAAACCCATTCTGATTATTACCGATTCTCACGGATATTTCAAAATATAATCTTCAGAAATAATAGCAAGAGAGAATGTTAGCTCTAAATGAGTCCATAGATGTTAAAATAAACGGATGCCAAATACGAAGAAAAGCTTCTTTTTTCTTTTTTTTTTCTTTTTTTTTTCGAGAAACAATTACACCGCTCAAATGCCCGCAGTATATTGAAAATAGTGAGTTCGATACTCACTCGGTGCTCCATACATTCGGCCTTGTGCCACATCAAAGCTACGCTTGGAAAATCACTTTACGATAAAGTTACAAATTCTTCATTAATGCTGCAGAATAACCTTCTTAGTGTTCATTTTTTCGGTTTGAATTTCTGGGGCGAGGAGTTATCAGTTTTTACATTATTTACGCCCAAGCTATGAACACCAGCGTCCCCCAAGGTTCAGACTGGGTTCAACTTACTTTCGATTATACAGAAATGACCTGCCTATGAATATACTGCAAGCATTTGTGCGGTGTAATGGTTAGCGAGCTTGTCTCACTAGAACAATTACGACTGAATAGTGAGTTCAATACTCACTAGGTGCTCCATACATTCGGCCTTGTGCCACATCAAAGCTACGCTTGGAAAATCACTATACTGAGAGCATTTGTGAATGTATATGCAGACTGTATATGACTGAAATCTCCAAAAGCCTCGATGACCAGAGCTTTGTAGATGATCTCTCCTCTGACCTAGGTCTAACAGCTCACTTGGAGGTAGCTGGTCATATTCAATGCTTCTAAAACCAAACAAGATGGCACGAGAGCCACTCGAGGTAGAGAGTTACAGAGTTAGAGGCACAGTATATGGGGATATGTGCGGAAGATAACTGTTAACCCTAGACTTGGACAGGTTAAGATTTTAGTGATCGGGAGAACGGTTTTACAGAGCAGCGGTTCGCGGGAAGCTGTTCGAGAGTAACTGGGCCATCACCAATGGAATACGAAGGGAATGAGTCTGGTTCGCGACAATGTGCGTGATATGGTGGGTCATAACCGTGAAGGTTAGAACTGGTGGAACTTGGGAATGTCGTACGGCTGAACACTTTCTATTGAAATAACTACAGACTAATGAAAGACTTGGCGACGTTGCGTGGGTCAGAAATGGACGATAGGATCGCAAATCACGTCTCACCTACAAGGCCTCGAAGACGCTTTTCAACTCTATCGAGACTGGAAAGTGGAGATTATGTAGGGCCTACCCATATATGCCAGCAGTACTCCATTTTAAGCCTAATCTGGTTCTTGCAAAGGTAAAGAACAACAGAAAGTGTCAGTTACTATTGGAACGGTACAGGAAATAAACCATTTGTCCAGCATCTTTTCCGATGGATAGTACGAGCTCCACTTGAGGTCTCCGTTGTTTTTAAGCCTCAATCCGCCCTGATTAAATTATAAAATGATAGTGAAATAATTTATCATTACTGGCGAAATCATTATAAAATTATATTAAAAAAAATAATAGCATAATAAGTTCTTATTATAAATAAAATCTCTATCTATAAAAGGCAGTGTGTGTGTGTGTGTGTGTGTGTGTGTGTGTGTGTGTGTGTGTGTGTGTGTGTGTGTGTACCGAATGCACGGCCGCAAATTTCGACGGGTTTGCACCAAAATTTACATGCACATGCTCCAAGTTAGCGACAAAGGCCAAGACCGACTTTGCATTTCCCAACTCCCATCGATAGTGGAAATAATCGATTTTTCCATGCTTCTACGGCAGTTTTCATGTAGTTTGCGGCCATTTCTTACTGACCAGAGTGAGAGCCTATAGCTGGCTTCCACGAATAGGCAGGAAGATTCTATTGGCCAGCGTGAGAGCAAACAGCTGACTGACACGTTTGTTAAATAGCATTCTAGCATGCAAAAAAAAATCTTATAGCTGCATTCGTCACAAGTGGGAAAAATTTAAATCTGCATGGCACTTTACTCCAATTGGCTCATTCGCTTGCTTAAACTCAACGTTGATTCTGATTCCGCTGGGTTGGGTGTGAAAAAATATTTGTTGTTAACATTCTTTTTTCATTCGGTTTTTGCAGTTACGAGTCCTTTTTTAAAGCTGATCGTTTTGTGTTCATTTTGTTTAGTTCTTTTTTCGTAACAGATTTAATGTTTAGTATAGAGCTTAGAAAAAATTCGCAGTGTGAGATAGGCAAGAAGTAAGGCATGTAGAAACATCAGCACAGCAAAGGGCACTCCTTTAAAGGCAAGGAAGGGCAAAAATATTTTAAGTCAAGTGATACCGATTGCAATATGAGTCGTACGGTTATTGAATCAAGCACGGGCAACGCCGGGCCATGCTACTAGTTTATTATAAAAATGAATGATCAGTTAATAATAAAAATAATGTATTTTTATTTATTTACTAGTTATATTTTCATATATTAATTGTGAAATAAATTGATTAATAATTTTTATAATATATTACACAATTATTTTTTAATTATATATTAATTATTTCACTATTAATTTATAAGTGCTTTTTGTAATGTATTTCACAATTAAGTTATTAAAAATAAATTATTTATTTCAATATTAATTCATAATTAATTTTATAATGGATTATTATTAATAAATTAATTATTAATATCAAATTAATTAATTCACCTCATTAATCTTTCCAAATAACCTGACAATCCTGAGAATTTGGTTTGGTTTGTTGTGCTTTACGGAATATCAACCTCAATGGGTTATTTAATGCTGACAGAGTTTTTATTGCTGGTAATATTTTGTTTTGTCAAAAATCTATTCCTAGTAATAATATTTTCCTTCAAAAAAGTATTACTGGTAATATTTTTTTTCCTCAAAAATGTATACTTGCTTATATATTTTTCAAAAAAATATATTGCTGGTAATATTTTTTTCAAAAACCTATTGTTGGTAATATATTTTTTTCAAAAGAAACTAAATAATACAAGTTTAACAAATTAACCAAAATTAAATTATATTCCAGGAATTTGAAACCAAACCGTCATTTTTGAAGAGACTCAAATCGAACCATTACAAAAATGTCGCAATGTTTTGCAAAAACAACTACATAATACTCTTTATTGAAACAATTACGAGCAGCAAGAAAACTTTATCCGTAGTTTTTCTGTGATTAGTTTTCGCTCAGGCATTATTTCACATTGCGTGGTAGCTGTAATTTATGTTTTTAAGGGTAGAACTATTCTAAGGATTTTGTTTCTAATTTAATATAACTGACGCAACAAAACAGAGTGTGCATAAAGGTAAAAAAAAGATTTTGAAATCAGATAAAGGAAATGTTCTAAAAAAACATTTTAATGAAAAATCCTCTTTTTCAAAATCTCAAAACCAATTTGACTTTCTTTTCCGACTGTGACTATTTGAGAATATTAAAAAAAAGAATAGAAAATCTTATTGATTAGATCTCTTTTCTTTCACGCAGTACAAAGCATTCCTGAGTAAAATGCGTACACGTTTCTTTTAGTTGAATTTCATTAGAGAAAAGACAACATACACCCAACGTTTTTATAGAAAAATAAAAAATAAACCTAGATTTCAAATGACAAAATGAAAATAACGTAGGTAAGAAATTTCAACCGGGTAGGTAAAATTACCTGCGTACCGCCTTGTTTTCTTATTCTGAAAGTAAGTGACTGTTGTCTCTACCGAGAGAAAATTGATTTGCTACACCAGCGTATCGTATATTTGTTGAACAAGCCACAAATCTACCCTTTTCTATTTGTTGATTAATTTGATTTTTTACGACTTAAACCTTTTTGAAGATAGTAAGAATTTTTTGTAAATAAATAATAATGATTTTCTGATACAAGTCTTACGAATTAACCCATAGCTGGAGGAGAAGAGGTTGATTCATACCTTTCCCGAGGCTATTTGTACGTAAGTGAATATAACGAAACCGACTGGAATTTTTATGTAGGTGTCATATTTGAAGAAAATGCGAACTACCGACACCAAGGTTCGAACGTGACATTATGGTCTTATGAATATATGTTTTCCACCGGGTGCATAAATAGCGGTGTCAAACTAGATTCTGTACTGGTTTAAGGGTAGGACTGCAAAGGGTACCTCGAGGTGGTGTAATGGTTAGCAAGCTTGTCTCGCTCGAACAATTAAGACTGAGTAGCGAGTTAGATCGTCAGTGGGTCTCCCTACTTTTGGCCTTTTGCCACATCTAAGCTACGCTTAAAAAATCACTACGGGTTGGACTGCAGTTGATGATTAGTTGAGTACAAGTGGACTATTGGTCGAATACCGACTGATTATTCAGTGACCCTGAGATGTTAAGCGAACCGCACGACTAAGAAGGTATTCATTGAATTTTTTTTAAAAAGTTTGATTGATTTTTACTTCTTTTGTTTGTGTTACGTATTTATTTTTCAGATTGTAATTAAATACTGTTTATTTAACAATGAAGTCTTGAGTTGGGCTTTATCATTAACGGCCACCCGATACGGATCACAAACGTTTGTTTAACGGCATATCGATTCCAAATGAGTCATTTAATACTGAAATTAAATTTTCTTGGGAGCATTAGTAATTTCTTTTACAAAAATGTATTACTGGTAATTTTTTTTTAAATGTAGTACTGGTATTTTTAACTATGAAAATGTATTGATGGTATTTTATTTAACTATGAAAATGTAGTACTGGTATTTTTTATCTATGAAAATGTATTGCTGGTATTTTATTTAACTATGAAAATGTAGTACTGGTATTTTTAACTATGAAAATGTAGTACTGGTATTTTTAACTATGAAAATGTATTGCTGGTATTTTTTAACTATGAAAATGTATTGCTGGTATTTTTTATCTATGAAAATGTATTGCTGGTATTTTATTTAACTATGAAAATGTAGTACTGGTATTTGTTATCTATGAAAATGTATTGATGGTATTTTATTTAACTATGAAAATGTAGTACTGGTATTTTGTAACTATGAAAATGTATTGCTGGTATTTTATTAAACTATGAAAATGTAGTACTGGTATTTTTTATCTATGAAAATGTATTGCTGGTATTTTATTTAACTATGAAAATGTAGTACTGGTATTTTTAACTATGAAAATGTATTGCTGGTATTTTATTTAACTATGAAAAATGTAGTACTGGTATTTCTTATCTATGAAAATGTATTGCTGGTATTTTATTTAACTATGAAAATGTAGTACTGGTATTTTTTATCTATGAAAATGTATTGCTGGTATTTTATTTAACTATGAAAATGTAGTACTGGTATTTTTAACTATGAAAATGTATTGCTGGTATTTTATTTAACTATGAAAATGTAGTACTGGTATTTTTTATCTATGAAAATGTATTGCTGGTATTTTATTAAACTATGAAAATGTAGTACTGGTATTTTGTAACTATGAAAATGTATTGCTGGTATTTTATTTAACTATGAAAATGTAGTACTGGTATTTTTTATCTATGAAAATGTATTGCTGGTATTTTATTTAACTATGAAAATGTAGTACTGGTATTTTTAACTATGAAAATGTATTGCTGGTATTTTATTTAACTATGAAAATGTAGTACTGGTATTTTTTATCTATGAAAATGTATTGCTGGTATTTTTTTTAACTATGAAAATGTATTGCTGGTATTTTATTTAACTATGAAAATGTAGTACTGGTATTTTTTATCTATGAAAATGTATTGCTGGTATTTTATTTAACTATGAAAATGTAGTACTGGTATTTCTAACTATGAAAATGTATTGCTGGTATTTTATTTAACTATGAAAATGTAGTACTGGTATTTTTTATCTATGAAAATGTATTGCTGGTATTTTATTTAACTATGAAAATGTAGTACTGTTATTTTTTATCTATGAAAATGTATTGCCGGTATTTTATTTAACTATGAAAATGTAGTACTGGTATTTTTTATCTATGAAAATGTATTGCTGGTATTTTATTTAACTATGAAAATGTAGTACTGGTATTTTGTAACTATGAAAATGTAGTACTTGTATTTCTTAACTATGAAAATCAATTGCTGGTATTTTATTTAACTATGAAAATGTAGTACTGGTATTTTTTAACTATGAAAATGTATTGCTGTTATTTTTTAACTATGAATATATAGTACTGGTATTTTTTAACTAATAAAATGTATTGCTGGTATTTTTTAACTATGAAAATGTAGTACTGGTATATTTTAATATATGAAAATGTATTGCTGGTATTTTTTTTTAACTATGAAAATGTAGTACTGGTATTTTTTAACTATTAAATGTATTGCTGGTATTTTTTTCACTATGAAAATATAGTACTAGTATTTTTTTAACTATTAAAATGTAGTACTGGTATTTTTTAGTTATGAAAATGTATTGCTGGTATTTTTTTAACTATGATAATGTCGTACTGGTATTTTTAAATATTAAAAGGTATTTCTGGTATTTTTTAAAATATGAAAATGTAGTACTGGCATTTTTTAACTATGAAAATCAATTGCTGTTATTTTATGTAACTATGAAAATATAGTACTGTTATTTTTTTTAACTATGAAAATCTATTACTGGTATTTTTTAAACTATGAAAATGTAGTACTGGTATTTTTTAACAATGAAAATGTATTGCTGGTATTTTTATCTATGAAAATGTATTGCTGGTATTTTTTTATCTATGAAAATGTAGTACTGGTATTTTTTAACTATGAAAATGTAGTACTGGTATGTTTTAACTATGAAAATGTATTGCTGGTATTTTTTAAGTTTGAAAATGTATTGCTTGTATTTTTTAACTGTGAAAATGTATTTCTGTTATTTACAGCCTTAGTCAAAATTATATTAACACTTGTATGAGAGGAATCATTTATTCAGACTTACTAAAAATTTTCCTTTAGTCCACCAGCACGCTTGATGCTCAAAAACCAGCGACCAACAGTACAATTAAGTGCCTTGACACACATTTCACGGGGAATGTTTGATATTACACCTTTTATTCTGTCCTTGAATTCTTCGATGTCTAACGTTTTCGCTATAAAATCGATCCTTTATCATACTCCATAACCAGAAGTCACAGGGTGTCAAGATCAAGGGAATGTGGTAGCCATGCCAACGGTCTGACGCGACCTATCCAACGATTTGGGAATCTTTGATCGAGAAAAGCGCGAACAGTGTGGGCAAAATGAGACGGTGCACCATCCTGTTGGAAATACCTTGCTCGTCTGTTTTGTAGGCGTTTGTTAACAATGGCAAACTCTTGCAGCATTTGTAAGTAAGCATTTGCAGTCACCGTTGGAGTTGTAAAGAAATATGGGCCAATTACACCCTATGATTTCTGGTTATATATTTAATGAGAGTTTCATAATTTTATTCTATTCTTATTTATTGATTCGTTTCTATGATTGTCATTAAAGTATTAGGTTGGTGCAAAAATAATGTCGTTTTTTGACGTTCAACTTCATGTGAGAAAACGACATTATTTTTGCACCAACCTAATAATCATAAGTCAAAATGACACAATAGATAACGAACTGTTCATTTCGATATTAAGTGTAAAATACACACACACACACACACACACACACATACATATATATATATATATATATATATATATATATATGGTTGTTCCTTGTCAAGCTAGAGGACTCCCAGTAATCCCAAGAGTAATGTCGTCTAGAGTTCCAACTCCTGTAGGGCCAGCCATGGCGATAAGGTCGAAGAGGAACGACCAGACTGAACGCGACCCTCACCCCCATCCGAAGACCCCAATAGCGATATATGCAAAGATCTACAAGATATCAACTGCCAAATCTGATGTACGACAGCGCCAGTTGGGCTGGTGTAACCGAGGTGGATCTTGAGAGACCAAGCAACCCACAGCCCGATGCAACCAGGTTTGCCAGATCTCAATTACCTTTGATCCACGATGGAGGCTCTTCTGGTTAAGTGCGTGGGCTTCTCCATCGCGCAGAGGTCTACACCAAAATACAATTCACGCAGATGGCCTCGTCAAACTCTCTTTGTTTCACAGACATCTTAACAACCACCTCATTTTATGACACGACAAAATATAACGATTCACATTGACGGGGTTGCAAGTAGTTGGAAAAGAGTTACACAAGCAAAGCAGTATTCATTCTTTTGTGTACATAGAGGGGGAACCTGCTTCTTTCGCTTCCTGGTCTAAGCGTAGAAAGAACTGACATCTAGCGACTATTTTTTCCTGATATTGAAATAGGTGAGTTAATTTGTTTTAATCATTTTACCCTAAGCAAGGCAATAAAGCCACTAGGACGTAAGAGGCTAAAGATTGCTACAGAACTTCTATTAAAGAGAGATGGCAATAAAAAAATCGAGAATTAAGTAAACAAAACATAACGATTGGCATTGCATTCAAAATTTTGATGATCAAAGTTGATATTTTAGAAAGTTCAGTAATCAGAATCAATGTTGATTTTAAGCAAGCGAATGAGCCAATTGAAGTAAAGTGCCATACAGATTTAAATTTTTCCCACTTGTGACGTATGCAGCTATCGATTTTTTTTGCATGCTAGTTAACATTCGTGTCAGTCAGTTGTTGGCTCTCACGCTGGCCAATAGAATCCTTCTGCCTATTCGTGGCAGCCAGCTATCGGCTCTCACTCTGGCCAGTAGAAAATGGCCGCAAACTACATGAAAACTGCCGTAGAAGCATGAAAGAATCGATTATTTCCACTATCGATAGGAGTTGGAAAATGCAAAGTCGGTCTTGGCTGTATTCCTAACTTGGAACATGTGCATGTAAATTTTGTTGCAAATCCGTCGAAAATTGCGGCCGTGCATTCGTTACAAACACACACACACACACACACACACACACACACACACACACACACACACACACACACACACACACACACACACACACACACACACATCCTGTCTTTGATAGATAGAGATTTATTACAGGAAATATCAATTTGTACGGAAACATTGTTGATAATTATGTATTTATACATAACAAATGCATAAAAATAATATAAATTTTGTTGCTATATTCGATTTGTTGTTTGGTATTCTTCATTTTCTCCTTTGTTATTGGCAGCATTTTAATATACTTTGATTTCAATGTTAAGTTAAACAAAATGGAGCTATTTCGTTTACGCTTTGTTACCTCTCTTTTCCATTTTTGTTTTTTGATTAAATAAACACACATCAACCGTCACAAATCGAGTGTTGGTGAGACTTTTGAGACAATAAATTGGTGATTTTGCCGAATTACAATTAGATTAAGCAATTTAAATGCAATTTGTTTTAATAATTTAATAATTTGTATTATTCACAAAATAGCCTGAGATTGTACGGAATCGAATGAGAAACGACATAAAATGAAACAGAATGACAATGACAAATTAATGCTATAAGGACGTCATAAAATGTAAGTCAATGTACAAGCCAGTTATCTATCTAATTTCACTAAATGAAGTAAAGTTTCCCCTGGGAGTGATTTTCCTTTCCTTCTTCTTCTTCTTCTTCTTATTATTATTATTATTATTATTATTATTATTATTATTATTATAGACAGTTAATTGCAAATAAGGACTGCGATGTCAGTTATTCAGATGGAGTAATAGATAGTACGTAGACACGGGGAGTCATCGAACCGAGTTCGAAACATGGCCTAGCTTGTTAAATTCACTTTCGCAGAAAGATAATTGGGAAATGTATAAATGCATCGCTTCTTCTCACCCCCAGCTATGGGTTAAATAGCCAAGCAGGTTCTGTTCTGTTGCCGTTGTTACCAATCGGTTCAGGAAAAGAACAACTCGGAATTCAAAATCGTACGTTGGCCTGGCGAGGCGTATACATAAATCTTATCTATATAGAGTGGAACCTCGGCTCACGAACTTAATTCGTTCTTGAAGGCTGTTCGCAACCCGAAATGTTTGTAAACCGAAAACTATTTTTCAAATAGGAATCAATGTAGAGAAAAAAAAAGTCATAGTACAATAAAATTGGAAAAGAAAAGCACAGCACAATACGCGAATGTATACAAAGTGGCGGTCCACTCAGATATTATCCGTTTGGGTTCACTCGGTTCGGCTCGGTTCGGCTCGGATCGGCTCAGTTCGGCAATGTTGTTCAAGAACCGAAATATTCTTCGATAACCGAGGTATTTTCATCTCGAATTTTCTGTTCGAAAACCGATTTGTTCGACATGTGAGACGTTCGAGAACCGAGGTTCCCCTGTATATGGTATATTCAACTGTTTTAGAAACATTACTTCACATCTGGGCTTAATAGGAAAATTGAAAAAAAAATATATTATAGTTCATAATTCTTCCTTACTGTATTCCTGTAAAGTTTTCAAATAAGTCGTTTTTTTCTCTTGTATTGAGTTCTTCACCATACAATTATTATCTTTATTCGACACCTTAATTCGGCATAATCTTTCTTAGTATACACAACCGATCACCGTAGACTTTTGACAATTATATTGCGCGTAACTTTTATTTTATTTTCAAATCACCATTCTTTATGACCTCTTTACATAATGCCACTCTTAAAAGACATTAGAGGACCAGAACTATGTAAAATTTCGAAAAGGTCACAGTATGCTTGCTAGGAAAAAAAAAGACATGAGCAACGTACCGTTCACCACTAAAGTTTTAATTACGGTTTAGTTAGACGATATATATATATATATATATATATATATATATATATATATATATATATATATATATACGCATACGCACACACACACAATCACCCACACACACACACACACATATATATATATATATATATATATATATATATATATATATATATATATATATATATATTATATATATATTTATTATATATATCAGGCATGTGGCCTGATGATTGGGTTTAACATGAAATATGCTTTCGTCTCTGAGTGTGACTTTATGCAAACACATTGGCAGCTCGGTCTCGTAATTTTACAGCTGAAATGGCTAGATATAACCGTAAGTTCTATTCTAACAGTTTCTTCCCTCGCACTTCTTACTTGTGGAAATCTCTTCTGGCTTCTTGCTTTCCAGTTAAGTTTGATCTTCAAAAATGTAAATGTAATGTCGACCGTTATCTTCTAAATTCCTGTTTATTTTACTCTCTCTCTCTCTCTCTCTCTCTCTCTCTCTCTCTCTCTCTCTCTGAAATCCAACGCACAAGTAGGATTATTTATAAAATGATCCGCTATCGACGACCCATACGTATTCCGAATGGAATCACCCAACGAAAAAATTTTATTCAATATTTTCGCAGGTACGTGCTGTTTAATTGTAGCGTCCAACTGCTGTGTCGTTCTACCTATGTAGTCGCATCCACAACTACATTTGAAATGAGAAATAACAGATTTAATATGGTGGGTTGGGGGGTAGAACATCTTTACACACAGATGAAAGGACAGACCTGTTTGAAAAACAACACGAACGTTCGCTTCAAAATAATATATATATATATACATATACATATATATATATATATATATATATATATATATATATATATATGGACAGAAAAACAGACAGAAGTAGTCGTCAGAGACAAAGAACACAAACGATCAGATGTACAGGGGGTGTGATAATTAGCAGATCGAACTGCGAAACCCGTGGAGCATTTACTGTGAGAAAAAATAACATTGAAAAAGTTTTGCTATGCTATAATAAAGCCGACTATGTCCTGTAGGTTTTATTGGCAATCAGTCGAGAAGAAAAACACTTTGATTTGTGATATAATGGAATATGCATACACCTATGTTCCCCCTCACTGGAATATGATTGGCTGATGTCAATCATAAATACAGACTGACGGAGAGACCAAGGAAGAAGAGGATTGACGACGCCCATTGGACTATGCCATTGGCTATCTTATTGGTCTACACCCATTGCCTAAGCATATTACCTGCGACTACGACGAGTACCAGTCGATTATTGACACCGTGTACTACTTGGTTACAGTAGCCAAAACGACTTAGCTACTTCGATCAAATATATCTCTTTCCGAGACATATATATATATATATATATATATATATATATATATATATATATATATATTATTGTCATCTACAGACTGACTGTTTCGCTGTTTCACAGCTATTCAGTGTGGGTAGATGTCCGGTTGCCTTTAGCTAGTATCGAAACCCGACTGAATTGGCGTCAGTCGGCGCACGGCAGGGATGAATTTGAATTTTAGCGTATTTATTTTTATATAAACACACAGTGACCAACAGAACTCAATTCGCTTTTGCCGAAGAGTCACGATATATATATATATATATATATATATATATATATATATATATATATATATATATATATATATATTAAAAATAATAGCAATTTATCTAACAACATACCTAAGAACATACCTAAATTGTGACTAAGATGCTCTCCGTATAGCGGCAATTTAACCATATCTTTACTTGCTGTTGATGTAAATCAAATATGGCTACACAATCAGGTAGCCTCGGAAAGAAACCGGTAATTTTAATATGAGAAATCACACGGATTTGCATTGTACTATTAAGTGGAAACTGCTGTGATGATAATAACATGGTTGAAGATAATTTGACCCAAAAACTTTAAATTAAGAAAAAATAAAGAAGCTCAAAAATTATAAACTCTATAATATTATAAGTCTGGTCTGGTGTTTCTCCTATGTCTTTTCAAAGAAGAATTTGCAATGTTATAGGTCCTCGCCTGTCATTTCGGATTAAGTTCCATTTTCAATTGCCATAACGTAACTTCCGTCTGCCTTTTCTATAAATATTTTCATTGTTACATTGTTCTAGTGAGCTTTCTCCCCTGGTATCTAGTCCCCATATTTACAGACAATGAATTGTAAATATGGGAACTAGTTAGTATTTTCATAGAGACAGTGAGGTATTATGGTGGTTGTAGCAAGAAAGGTACGTATGAATGCGGTGTTTTGGTGTAAGGAATATTGTTCGTACGACTGGGTCAGTGTTTGCGGCTAGCTAAGTTATATTTAAGACAGAAGAAGACCGTCCTTTCCCCAATCGCCCGTTTCGGCCGTGTGCCACATTTCTGTTATTTCACAGAATAAATATCGCTTTCCCCCTTGGTACCTTGACTTTATGTAAACGCATTGGCAGCTCGGTCTCATCATTTGACAACTGAAATGGCTAGATGTAACTAAGTTCTATGCTAACAGTTTCTTCACTCGCCCTTCTTACTTGTGGAAATCTCTTCTGGCGTCTTGATTTCCAGTTAACTTTGATCTTCAAAAATGTAAATGTAATGTCTCTCTCTCTCATTCTCTCTCTCTCTCTCTCGCCTTAACAATGGTTTCATTTTCTTATATTTTGTGTATAGATTGGCAACTAGGTCGCATCATTTTACTGCTAAAATTACTAAATGTAACCGTAATTTCTCTTCTAATAGTTCCTTCTCTCGCACAACTCGCCTATGGAACTCTTTTTTGTCTTTGTGTTTCCCTGTCAACTACGACCTTCAAAACTTTCAATGCAATGTCAGTCATGATCTGTCAACCTGAAAAATAGTTTCTCATTGTCCAGTTAGGTAATACCAGGCGTTGTAAGCTTGGATTTGGGATGTGTGGGTGGCGTAAATAATAACGGCTCAGTTTTGGCAATCAGAGAGCCGAGTTCAAATTCCAGTCGTTTTCATTATATTTGCTTACGCCTAAACAGGCTTCGGAAAGCTGTGAATTCACGTATTCTCCTCCCAGCTATGGGTTAATAAGTAGGACTTGAATCAGTAAATCATGACTATCTAAAAATATTCCCTGCGTTCTAAAAAAAATATTTACCGGCTTTAAATAACCTGTAAAAGGTTGATAAGCCGTAACGAAAAACAAAAATTAAAAAAAATATCCTTTCTCCTAACATACTCTCATTTTCTTTCACTCTTAGTAACCACTTGCGTTTTAGTGTCATTAATGACCTTCTTGGGGTGAAATGACTTAAAAAAAAGCTCGCATGGCAAGACTTTCTCTCAGAATCTGAATGCAAACTCGAGGTAATAAATATAAAAACGGTTTCTTTTCGGATCTAAATGTTCCATGACCTTCACGAACTAGAATCTGAGAAAGCTCGTTACCAATGCCTTCTAGTTTCCCGTGATACGGGATTTGAGATGATCAACATTTACTGATGCCTCTACTCGAGAGATTATATGCTGTAGTCGCTGGAGAAAGAATAGCGATCAAGTCACGTTTTAATTCAATGAAAATACAAAGACGGTATCTGCCATCGACGAACAATCCAGGAAGCGAGGCAGCTTTGGGATTTGGACCAGAAAAGAAAGGAAAAGCAATAGGCGAACGGGATCGAAGAAGTCTGCGCCCGGCTGACCCTAGTAAACATGACAAGTAATCCTATGTGAAACAAGGATCATACGGCCTGATGCAGAGGGTGACCAGGAAATCAAAAACTTAAGAGTATACAGTATCAAAAGTAACAAGGAAAAAGTATCTATGCCGAGCTGTTACAATGCGCGTGTGCGTGCAGGCCGCACAAAACTATTGTTGACATTCAAAGGGCAATGGGACTGGATCTTTTAAGATCGCTGTATACAAGCCAAATGTTCTACATAGAAGAAAATGTTGAAAGATTGAATTGAGTACAATTCGACTATTCTACGAAATAGATGGCATATAAATAACACGTATATCAAACTAAAATAAAGCGTAAACAGCAATACAATTTTACACATAGGTCAACAACCAACATAGATAGATAGATAGATAGATAGATAGATAGATAGATAGATAGATAGATCTATCTATTTTAATTTAGGGGTGGTTAGGTTTTAATTTCCCTAGACAGCTTATGTATCCAATATATGTTACTTACAAAGTCAGGTTAAATTTGGGGTGGGGGTTCGGGTACCTGCTAACAAACGTATGGTTCCTTTATTGAGCGAGTCGAAAAAAATTTGGCATTTTTATTCATAACGTTTGTACGCAAAATGTGATATAATACACAGGTAATTTTGGAACATATATATATATATATATATATATATATATATATATATATGAATACAAATATATATATATATATATATATATATATATATATATATATATATATATATATATTAATATATATGCTCCTGAAAAATAAATATATAAATATATATATATATATATAAATATATATGCTCCTGACAAATTTATTTCGGTTGAGCTCTCTGGGGAGGATGTATGGGTTTGTAAACAGTGACTATTACGGCTAATAATGCAAGACTCTTCGGTAAATCGAATCGAGTTCTCTCAGTCACTGTGTGTTTATCTAAAAATAAATACGCTGAAATTCACCTTCTTCTCTGTCGTGCGCCAACGGCTTCAGGGTAAAATTTCCGACTGACGCGAATTCAGCCGGTTTTTCGATTCGAGCCAGAGGCAACCGGACGTCTAGCCACACTGATGAGCTGTGATACAGCGAAACAGTCTGTCTGTGGATGACAATATATATAAATATATATATATATATATATATATATATATATATATATATATATATATTACAATGAATCATTCATTCAGAAAAATGATTCATTGTAATATAAATTGAACTGCACCACATACTTGATATACATATATATATATATATATATATATATATATATATATATATATATAAGTGTATTACTCACTTGAAAAACCTCGGACGACTCAACATGTAGACACCTGAGGGCAAATTGGTGCCCGAAGAAATATTTGGACGTAAAAAAAGATAGAACTAAAAACATGCGAACAAGACGAAACAATTCGCCAAGTGCTTAAAGTCCTTAGACCAAAAAAAAAAAGAAAACAAGCGAGTATAAAGACAAGGAAAACGTAGAGTGCTCAATACGCTAAGTAGAACGGTAAATTAGAATA
>OZ038511.1:20033462-20058462 GCA_964036315.1 Acanthosepion esculentum | reverse complement strand
AGAGAGAGTATTGAAAAGAGAGAGATGAAAAGAGAGAGATGTGGAAAATGAGAGGGAGGTGGAAAGAGAGAGACATGTGGAAAGAGAGAGAACAGAAAAGAGAGAGATGTGAAAAGAGGTTGAGGGAGAAAGATAGCGATGCAAAGAGAGAGGTGACAAGGGAGAGCTGAAAAGAGAGAGAGAGAGGTAGAAATATAGAGATGGAAAAGAGAGAGTTGAAAAGAGAGAGGTGAAAAGCGAGATATGTGGAAAGAGAGAGGCAGGTGGAAAGAGAGAGAGAGAGAATAAAAAAGAGAGAGAATTGAAATAGGTTGAGGTCGAAAGATAGCGATGGAAAGAGAGAGACATGGCAAGGTAGAGGTGAAAAGAGAGAGTTGAAAAGAGAGAGAGAGAGGTAGAAATATAGAGATGGAAAGAGAGAGAGATGAAAAGAGAGAGACATGTAGAAAGAGAAAGAATAGAAAAGGGAGAGAGGTGAAAAGTGGTTGAGGTAGAAAGATAGCGATGGAAAGAGAGCGAGAGGTTATAAGGGAGAAGTGAAAAGAGAGAAGCGATAAGAGAGAGAGAGAGGTAGAAATATAGCGATGGAAAGAGAGACTGACTTGAAAAGAGAGAGGTAAAAAGTCAGAGAGATGTGGAAAGAGAGAGTCAGGTGGAAAGAGAGAGACGTGGAAAGAGAGATAATAGAAAAGAGAGAGGTGAAAAGAGATTGCGGTAGAAAGATAGCAATGGATAGAGAGTGAGAGGTTACAAGGGAGAGGTGAAAAGAGACAAGCAAAAATAGAGAGAGAGTGAGGTAGAAATATAGCGATGGAAAGAGAGAGAGAGTTGAAACGAGAGAGGTGAAAAGTGAGAGAGATGTGGAAAGAGAGAGGCAGGTGGAAAGAGAGAGACATGTGGAAAGAGGTTGAGGTAGAAAGATAGAGATGGAAAGAGAGAGAGAGGTGACAAGATATACTGATAGAATCCCTGACTGACGCCAATTCAGTCGGGTTTCGATCGTAGCTAGAGGCAACGGGACGTCTAGCCACACTGATGAGCCGCGAAATAGTCTGTCTGTGGATGACAATATATATGCATATATCTATATATATATATTATTCAAGGATCATTTTCTAATTCATTCAAGATGATCTTCGTCCTCTCTAACATTCTAATGTTCTGTCCTAACATTTTGCAACACATGCAACATAGACAATTGGCTTGACAGGTTTCATATACGATTTCATTGTCAAGTCTTTTTTCACTGATCTCTGGAGTGCCATAGATGAATCTTTTCACTTACGTGGATTGTGTTGGATCTTTTCTAATTGATCTCTTTATCACTAGGTTGAAATGATGACCACTCCTCTTCTTGTGATCTCTTGATCCGGGTTTCCTCTCTACTTTTCCCTTTTTTTTAAACTTATTCACCGTTCTCTTGATTGTTCTTGAATGGAAGCCAGAGTCTGAATGTCGGTACCATTACTGAAGGCCTGAATGATCTTTTGCCTCTTACCATTGCACAGTTAGGAAGACATAATGGGACCAACACAAAACAATTTTATCTCGTTCTCTTTCTAACTGGATAACTCAAATTGTTTATCAGTTATTCTAGTACAAATAGTGTCAAGATAGTTAAATGTCTTGTCTGAAAACCTGTAAAAATAAACTCAATTATTTAGTGTTTTTTTTTAGATATTAAACATTTTGAGGGCTGGACAATTATAGACGATTTGGACAACTTCGCTGTCACAGCCGATATATATATATATATATATATATATATATATATATATATATATATATATATATATATACAGCACATGTAACAGTCAGTCATGTACCATGCATGATACACGCTTAAGCGATCATGTATATACATTCCGCAGTAGAACAGTTGCCATCCAAGGCTATAGAACCCGGTCCGTCCTGTTATTTACCCATAGAAGCTGGGGGGGGGGAGAAGGGGATTCATAAGTTTCCCAACGGTATTAGCACGTAAGTGAAGGTAATGGATTCGACTGAAATTCGAACTCGGCTCTCCGATTATATATATATATATATATATATATATATATATATATATATATATATATATATATATATAATTCTCCTTCGAAATTATCCCCTTCGTATCTTACACAATTTCCAATACTTCTTGGCCATGCATCCCCTGGAAAGATTCTTCTGGAAGTATTCCCCAGGGATTCATCGAGGCTCCGTAGTCATGACCTTTTGGATGGCCTCCCTGTCCGAAAAACAGGTCCACTAAATGAACCGCTAAAGTTTGGAAAATATTTTTTAAATATTTCCTCGGAATCACACTGGCTTAGGAATAAAGTTGTTATGAGAAACTGATCATTAGAAATGCGTTCTCCAAGATTGGCAAATATCAATCGATTGCAGAATATCGACAGAAAATTTGTTCTTAACTCGCAATGTAAAATACAAACAAGACGCTAAATCCACCAAAACACAACAGATTATTGAAAATGAAAATATATGAGGAAAATACATTAAAAAGAGAGGACACTACAAGAATACGAATTAAAGAGACAGAAGATAATGACTATCCTGGGTAAGACAATAAACTACATCCGCGTCCCGGGTAAGAAAATAAACAACATCCGCGTCCTGGGTATGACGATAAACTACATCCGGTTCCTGGGTAAGACGATAAACTACATCCGCGTCATGGGTATAACGATAAACTACATCCGCGTCCCGGGTAAGAAAATAAACTACATCCGCGTCCTGGGTATGACGATAAACTATATCCGGTTCCTGGGTAAGACGATAAACTACATCCGCGTCATGGGTATAACGATAAACTACATGCACGTCCCGGGTAAGAAATAAACTACATCTGCGTCCTGGGTATGAGGATAAACAATATCCGGGTCCTGGGTAAGACGATAAACTACATGCAGGTCTTGGTTAAGACGATAAACTACATCCTCGTTCTGGGTATGACGAGAAACTACATCCGGGTCCCGTGTAAGACGATAAACTACATCCACGTCCTGGGTATGACGATAAGCTCCATCCGCGTACTGGGTATAACGATAAGCTCCATCCGAGTCCTGGGTATGACGATAAACTACATCCGCGTCCTGGGTATGACGATAAACTACATCCACGTCCTGGGTATGACGATAAGCTCCATCCGCGTTCTGGGTATGACGATAAACGACATCTGCGTCCTGGGTAAGACGATAAACTACGTCAAACAACAAGGGTTCTGATCAGGAGGTTTTGAGAAGCGTAGAACCACTTCTTAATTGCTGGTGTTCCAAGGTCCACCCTGACCTGGTGTGGTAGCACCTGTTAGGGTCCCAAACAAACAGGGGTCAAAATATTATGAAAGTATAAAAATGGGTTTTAATCCCAGAAATACTTTGTAAAAATATTATTTCCAGCAATAAATTTTTGAAGAAATATTACACGCTATATATTTTTGAAAAACAAATATGTTGTCGGCATTAAATAAACCATTGAGGTTGATATGTCGTAAAATAAACCAAACCAAACCAACATATACTGAGATAGATAGATAGACAGATAGATAATAAAAAATATTACCGGCAATAAAACCTTGTCGGCATGAAATAAACCATTGAGGTATATATACCGTAAAACAAACCAAACCAATATATATATATATATATATATATATATATATATATATATATATATATATATATATATATATAGATAGATAGATAGATAGATAGATACAAAATATTACAGACAACAAAAATCTTGTCGGTATTAAATAAACCATTGAGGTTGATATACCGTAAAACAAAATAAACCAAACCAAACGAAGATAATTACTGTCATTACATTTAAATTTTTGAGGAACAATCTTGATTTTAAACTGATAAGACCTAGCTACCAATCTAGAACTGCGCTTAAATTCTTACTAAGATGTCAAAGAGGACAGATCATTACAACAATTAATATGAAAACATTTATAGAACAGCTACAGGAAAGCTACGTTACGTCGGTGGGAAAGTCATTGAAGCAGGTATGTCATGATAGGACCGATAACATTGCAAATTCTTCTTTCGATATAGCAGAAGAATCAGACCAGATGTGGTAGCAATTTTCAATCCATGGACGAATGGTAGAGTTATTAATGTGTACAATAGATTCTAGCGTGAAAAATGGTCCAGCTGAGTAGAGATCAAACTTTAATAGCAGCAAACCTCGTAATTGATTAAATATACCATCTGTAAAGGTATTCCACTGTTTAGTTTCTAGATGGAATGCACTTTGACGGAAATTATCGCGAGACAGGAATTCAGCCCGTGAAGAGACAACGATACGGACCGTATTGTAATTATTTCGTTGATAAGCGTAAAGGATCGGCCATATTGGAAGTGAGGCCGTGGGGCTTTTTTTGTTGTCTAACAGGTCCCTTGTTAAAAATTTAAAATACCATGGACAGCTACGTATAAACTGAATTGTTTTTAGATAAACCTGGTACCGAATGCCGCGTTAAATATTCTATGCAACGATGGCAGATGGAGAAAGGAGTATATCTCTTTATCGAAATCTCTTCTCCATAACACATAATTTTAAAAGTGGTACATGGCTGTTTTAACGTCCTATGTTGACACTGTTCAGTTATTTATTAATGTTTCCTTCGTCGATCGGCCACTTAAACTTCTAGGCTCACTGCGGTGTATATACTGCTGTCCAACTACAGCCTCTAAACTTTAGGTGGTGTGGGCATGGTTACAGTAGTAAGTAGGTATATGCCGTTGAGTGGTTAAGAACACCCTCAACTGGTTTAAAATTCATTAACATTCTGATACTTCTAAAATCTACGTGTTACTATGAACAAATTGTTAACTTTTGCATTAATCACACACATACACAAACACACACACACACATATATATATATATATATTGTTGCATGATTCATTAAATAATATAGACAAATTGTGTCTATTTTATGTAAATTCTTTTCGTATCCTATGATAAACTTAATAACATTATCATTAAACGAAGAAAGAAAATCACAATATTGATACATAATTTTTAATCCTATCTAAGCTTTCGGCTTACATAAGCCATTATCAAAGATGACAATTACATTACAATATATTAAACAATACACGGACAAGACAGTGATGATAGTCTATTTTTTGTTTACATGGAAGATTTCCAAGCAACGACAAACTCGTGCATATAAGACACTGGAAACAAAAATCGCACCGCAGCTCATGACGTCACACATTACCACGCGAAAGTGAAAACGAGAAGTACTAAGTATGGGAAGCCATTGGTATATATATATATATATATATATATATATATATATATATATATATATATATATATGGTTGACTTTTACTTCTTTGTTCTTGTTAAGTATTTATTGGCGGCTGTAATCAAATACTGCTTTGTTTCACATTGAAGTATTGAGTTATACTTAATTATTAACGGCCACCATACGTCAAAAAACTTTTCTACAAATATTTTCATGGTACGGACGATCTTTTCTTCCCCTGGTGACCCGATTACGTGAATTTAAGAGTGTTACTAGACTGGCATCTAGATCCCACCGTTTACTGTTGAAATAGCTAAATGAAATGACCTTTTCTACTCTAACAGATTCTTTTCTCGCACTTCCCAACTGTAGAACTGTTAGAGTTGTTGGGTACTGTATATACCAGTGATCCAACCAAAATGAGCTGACTCATTTTATAGTCCACCAATAGAAAGCTTAACCAATCAGAAAGCTCAAAATATTCAATTCGACGTGTATAAAGGCAGCCATGTTTTTTCCGAATATTCACTGCCAACCCCCGAGACCTTCGAAGACTGAAGAATTACGGAATAGCTGCTGCTGCTATTGGCAATATAGCCAGATTCAGTAGAGTGTTTGACTCGTGAGTGTTAATCTTTAACGTTGTTTCATTGAACAGATTACATACTGCGCTGTATTCCATATTCATAGACTACGGCGAACATGGTCAGCAAGAACCCCCTTCCATTTCCTTGTTTCCTTGATAAATAATATTTTCAAAAATTTAAATGCAACGTCAATCACCATTTTCTATACGCTTGAATCATGTTCAACTTCCTCAACATCCCTTATACTCAGCCTTGTCTCTCACTTTCACACCCTGTGTAACTCCTTGCGTATCAATGACATTCCCGCCTTGCTTGGTGTGAAGGGATTTAAAAAATGACCCATGAAGAGTTGATATGCTCTTAAAAAAAAATCAATCAATCAGCTTAAAGAGAGGAGAACGTGTTTGAATTTATTATCTATGGGAGTAATCTTAAAAACATAAGATATTTAGATGACAGTGTTGATGGCAGACATAGAAGGGAAATGAAAATATGGTGGTAAACCGAAAAAAATACCTGCACAGATTTTGTTGGAATCAACACGAGAAGTTAATGGATAGATGTCCTTCTTTTTTTTGTTTCTTATCATTTCAGGCGAAGAAAGACAATAAAGCCACTAAGATGCAAGGGAGTTACTGTGTGTTGGAGAATAGGAGGAAAAATAACACTATTACAGAGAGAGAACAATAAAAGAACACGAATTAAGAAGACAGTAAAAAACGATTGACACTGCATTTAAATCCCCCCCCAGCAAGGCACTAAAGCCACTAAGACGGAAAGGGGTTAGTCAGTGTTAGAGAATATGAGAAAAACTAATATTAAAGAAAGAGAACAATAAAAGAAGAAGAATTAAGAAGAAAGAAAATAACGATCGACATTGCACTTAAATTCCTTCACCCCAAGCACGTCACTAAAGCCACTAAGAAGGAAAGTGGTTAGTCAGTGTTAGAGAATATGAGAAAAACTACTATTAAAGAGAGAGGACAATAAAAGAAGAAAAATTAAGTAGACACAAAATAACGATCGACATTGCACTTAATCTTTTGCGTATCATAGTTGACTTGAAAGCTGCAAGCCGGAAGAGATTTCCACAAGCAAGTAGTGCGATAGAAGAAACTGTTAGCATAGAACTTACGGTCACGTCTAGCCATTTCAGTAAAACCGTAAAATGATGAGACCTTGCCGACAATCTAAATTCTAAATTTCTTAACGACCAAAGTTCGGCCTGTCTTGCAATTCGAACCATTTCCCAAGAATATTTATGCAAAAATAAATAAATAAGTAAACCTCAGCTGTAATTTGAACTCAGTTCGTTAATTCTACTTTCAGTGACAATAACTTCTACACTAGGGGAAATCGTTAAAATTCTCTGCATACAATTAAATTCCGTCGATGTTGACAATTGAGAATTTTATATTAGCCCACGTCTCCTTCCTTCTCAGGCCGATTGTCTGTATCTTCTCAGTAACTCCCTTATCCCTTCCTATCTTCGTTTCCTGTCCATGCTTTATACTAAATGTTATACAAATACAGATGACGAGAAAGAAAGCTCTAATGATCGGGCATTAACACAATTATAATAACAGTAGATAATTATCCTAAATTAAAATAAACATCTTCGCATTTTTTTCTTTCAGTTTATGATAGGCTACCATTCCTAAATGTTGCTTACTGCTACAAGGGACAGAACGGTGAGAACAGACATTAGTGTTTACGTCATGAAGGAACACGCCACATAAATGATACCTGTTCCTGTCTGCATCATTTTTACTTTTAGCTTTTGCTTCGTCTGTTAAAATCTATTTTCTCATTTAATATTATTATTTATTTTATTAATATTATTATGTATATTTCTCGGTCAGAAAGCCTAATTCGAGCCCCGAACTAAAACTAAATTTGTAAGATGCTACACTCTGATCTTCGACATGAAAGCGTAGCAGTCATACACTCAAATACGAAGAATTCATTTTAAATACATGCTTGAGAGATCATGTCTCTTTCGATTCAGGACGTAACTAGGAAGAAGATTTTCCCTCAGTAGGTTGCTATTCCTTTGTGGTATGCTTGTGGCCAACCATCTCGATGGGACCCAGCCTCTCCTTCTATTTCACTCATAGCGGGGTAGGGACTGAGAAGAGATGAATTCATACAATTCGCAAGGGTATTTGCACGAAAATGAATGCAATGAACCCGACTACATCGCCTTCGGATGTCCCTACGCCAGGAAGTCCGATTTTACAGCAACGGTTTCCCAGGTTTTAGGGTCGATGTTGGCCTGTGTCAGAGATGTCTTCCACTGATCTTTGAAGCGTCGTTTTGGGGCTCCGCGTTCTCCAAACAGGATGATATGAACTCGGCTCCCTGCTTTCTCATTCCGAGCCATTATCCAAAGCCATTATCCATTATTCCCAGCCGTTATCCATTATCCAAAGCCGTTATCCATTATTTCCAGCCATTATCGATTATTCCGCGCCATTATCGATTATTCCTTGTCATTATCCATTATTTCCAGCCGTTATCCATTATTCCACAACGCCCAATATCGTATAGATAATTCTGTTAAATCCTATTCATAAGCTAGTAGTGAGTTGTTTAAGAAAAAAATAAATCATACATCCTAGTGCAAGTTAATTGCAACAACCGCTTTAGTTTCCTTTCTTTCACCATTCGGGCAGATTCAGACCCACTGGAGTGACAGGGTTTAATCGGTGTCTATTTTGTCCTCAGATTAGGTCATTTGTAGTTGTGTGCAGTAATATGAATCTATTTTCAGGGTTTATGATGAAATTTGTTTGGTCTTGAAAAATACTGCGTCATTCGTGATTGCATCAGATTTTTATCATGCAAAGACACTATTGTCTCGACTGTCGATTAGTTTTCCTACGACCATTGTCTACAATGGACGTTACTCCAATAAAGCGTACGAAAGTTTTAACGCTGCGCAAACACACTGGCAAGCATTACCAGTGAGAATATCAAAGTACTATAGACTGGCCTGCAAACTCTCTTTAAATCCAGTCGAAAACTGTGATTAATCTGCAAGGAACGACTTCGTGGAATAAATAATAACAGAATTATTCGTTTATTTCAATTAATTTGCAGAAGGGTGTAGGTTTTTCCTTGGAACATGGAAGGAAAGATGTATTACAAAATTGTACTTTATTACTGTACAAAAATTGTGCTTTATTATTGTACAAAATTACTTACAATGTAATACATATTACTTATAATACATTCTTTTTGTCCTCAAAATTGACGGCACAGTTACACTAATTTCTTAATATTTAGCTTAACTTTTGGAATGTTTATTTTGCAGTTCTATTGTACCTTTGATTTTCTGCATCTCATTTTCCATCCTATGTTAAAACACATCCTAGATATTATATTTATTTATTTGTTGGATTTCGGAATCTCCAATTTGTAACTCGCATCTTGGGCTGATCGTTTTGCTATCTATAATATCTCATCTGATTGTCTTACACCCTTGTGCAAATTAATTGAAACAATCGCTTTAGTTTCCTTTCTTTCACCATACGGTCAGATTCAGACCCACTGGAGTGACAGGGTGTAATCGGTTTCTATTTTGTCCTCAGATTAGGTCATTTGTAGTTGTGTTCAGCAAAATGAATCTATTTTCAGGGTTTATGATGAAATTTGTTTGGTCTTGAAAAATACTGCGTCATCCGTGATTACATCAGATTTTTATCACGACCAGGCACTATTGTCTCGACTGCCGATTAGTTGTCCTACGGCAATTGTATGCAACGGGCGTTACTCCATGGAAATGGATGAAAATTGTAACGCTGCACGAAAACAATCGTAAGCCATATCAGTGAGAAATTCAAAGTACTATAGATTGACTCGTAAACTGTTCTGATTTAAATCCAATCGAGAATATGTGATCAAACTGCAAGGAACGACTTCGTGGAATGGACACATGAAGTACTAACATGTGCACTGGTTATATTTCAGTGGAAAAATACGAAAAAAGTAAATAATAACGGAATTATTTGTTTTGTTTCAATTAATTTGCACGAGGCAGTACACGGCCTGGCGTGGTTGTGATTAACGAGCTAGTCTGAATACTGTGTACGGTTCTGATTGGGTGCATTGCGCACGTGGCCTTGTGTCAGAACTAAGCTAAACTTTACAAATAACAGCAAAGAATACACAGGTTTATTTCCTGAAGCATTCCCTATTCACTTTCGACCTGCACGTGTTGGAGGGAAGCTTCACCGGCAACATGGTCTCAACACTACCAGCCCACATCGCCCGCGTGTGATTTGATAACTACGAGATGAAAGACAAGTATTTGCCTTTAAACTCCTAAACGCAGCAAAAGAAAAAGAAAAAAAGAAAAAAAAAGAAAACGAAATAAAATAAAAAGGAAGAATCTGCTTCAACGAGGGAAATGAAAAAATAAGAAGGCAGATAAACATTAAAATTCGATAACGAATTTTTGTGACGTCATCCTTTAAAAATTATATTTCTTTTTCATTACGTTCTCTTGTTACGTTTTATTATCATTATTTAAATTGAGTTTTGCTTTCTTACAGATATATATATATATATATATATATATATATATATATATATATTTAAAGACATTTATGATATGTTTAACGTTCTTTTTATAGATACAAGTATTTAAGCAAATGCTCTGTTTTATAATAACATTTTATAGATACAAGTATTTAAGCAAATCTTTTTTATAGATACAAGTATTTAAGCAAATGCTCTGTTTTATAATAAAACAGAGTATTTGCTTAAATACTTGTATCTATAAAAAAGATTTGCTTAAACATATCATAAATGTCTTTAAATAAATTGTCGGACTTTGTCTAATTCAAATATATATATATATATATATATATATATATATATATATATATATATTAGTAGTAGTAGTAGTAGTCTTATAAGTAACTACACTCGTTTCGGAAAACCTTCGGTTTCTTGATTTGCAAATAATCAAATCAATATCGAAGGAAAAAAAGGTATAAAAAACAAGAAAGAGCCAAGAACATGAACGCCTGTCGAAAACAATCGTTCAGCATGCAGGTCCAAAGCCCAAAGAAGAAAACCGACAGGAGTACGCAACTAAATAAAGTGCTCAATACAGTTAGAAGAGCAGACGACTTTCCCTGACTATCCGCTTAGGTGAAACCTTTGTAGGTTTGTCCGGTTAAAATATATATATATATATATGATATATATATAGAGAGAGAGAGAAAGAGCCAAAAACATGGACGCCTGTCGAAATCAATCGTTCAGCATGCAGGTCCAAAGTCCAAAGAAAAAATAACCGATACGAGTACGCAACTAACTAAATAAAGTTTAGTACTATGTTTGTTTTTTTCGTTGTTGAAGCTACTCGTATGATTGTAATATCGTTTTTTTAAAAAAAAAAAAAAACAACCATAGTTATCTAGCTATATATGGAAAATTAGACAGGAAAATAAGAAAGACCCAATCCTCAAATGGGAAATATTAAAAAGATGTTTTAAATATAAAGCAGGTCAAAAATTCTGTAAATTATGTATAGAGGAAAAATTAGCCATAGCTTTATATAGGGAAACCAAAGATTTATTAAATTCTAAAACGGAAATTCTAAGCAAATGCAGACATCTTGTTATTGGATTAGGCCTCGCCCCCCCCCCGGAATAAATAGTTGTTTAACCCCTGTTATCCGTGTTTGTCATTAAATCACACCCTCCATTTTATCCATTTTCGAATAAATGTTCTTCCCCAACCCTCCCCGTTGTTGTTGTTGTTTTTTTTTGGGGGGGGTGTCTTTAGTCACGTGGTTTGGTCTTTTGTTTATTGACTATAAGTATACCGTTTCCTTTTTTTTTACCTCTTTAGCCAGCCTTCCCTGACGATCCGCTTAGGTGAAACCTTGGTAGGTTTGTCTGGCTTTCTAGGTTTAACTAACTAAATAACTATATATATATATATATATATATATATGTATGTGTGTGTGTGTGTATGTGTGAGTATGTAAAACAGGATACATAATCCTGACAAAGTTTGAAGAATATTACAAACGATTCATACAGCTATTTTTCTTTTATGAATTTAGGATAAATCCTTAAAACTTACTTAAAGAATTTATCCATTTCAATATTTCAACGTTTCAGTCAGACGAAAGGCCAGTGTAGTGGTCAGGGGAGGGTGGTGGTTATTATTTTTAAAGAGAAGAGGTTTATTAAAATTAAACACGATCAACCAGCATCGGTATGCACAAGGTCCACCTTCGCATCTAGAGTCCGCTTCACGAGCAAAGAAATTCCTCTGGTAACCCGGTTCCCATATGCTGAATAGACGACAAAGTCGTTAGACAGCACACACGCATCGGAACTGCAAATTAAACTGGGTCTCTTCGATCGCGGCGACATCCACACCAAAGGACAAGAGATCCCGGAGCAGGCGGGCCGCCTTACCCCAATCCCTCAGGCCCTTCACATTCAGAATAGCTATCTTGATAGACATCTTTTAAGTCTGCAAAAAATAAAAAGAATAAGAGCAAAAAACCTACTCACATACCGGGCGGAAATCTGCAGTGCCAGGACCCCGACGGATTGTCCGAGACACCCTGTGCCCAACTCGGCCGTCAGACGACCGTCCAAGACAATACCGCCAACGTCTGTGGGGTATATTGTTTGATAGCCCTATATAGAGGGATGGAGCAATACAGGAACCGTCCCAGAGCAAAAGTGTATTAACTTTTTTAAGATTAGGATTCTCCAGTTCAAAGATTCTTAAATTTGCATAAGCCTCCTTGGCCTCAAAAAGGTGGGTCCAAACTTTGAGGTAGCCCCCAGTATCCCTCACTAAGGTAATCACTCCAGCGGCGTGAGGAAAATTCCGGGGGTCCTCCACAGACTTGCCGTTGACCTTGTCCATCTTTAGTAAGAGCATCAAAAGGGCTCGTTTCCGTTTGGACATGTTCTTCTTGACCTTTTCCCGGTCAACCCGGCAAATGGCTTCGGGTCCCAGGAACCTTCTTTTTCTTCTTCTCCCTTGCTGCGTGGGGAGGGGAAGAAGTGGATGTATGAGGGGATAGAGATGGAGCTGAGTGAGGAATTTGAGGGAGAGGGGGAAGAAGCACGGACAGGGAAAGCAGAGTAACGCCTTGATTGGGCTGTTAATTCCTGGGTTGGCCAAGTAGGGATTGAAAGGAACCTGATTTTGTCTGAGTGTCTCTCCGCCCTACTCCAGCCGGCACGTTTTTCCACTGGATCCAAATCCTCTTCCTCCTCCCTAGTCATCTTCAAAGA
Source organism: Acanthosepion esculentum (assembly GCA_964036315.1). Lineage (NCBI taxonomy): Eukaryota > Metazoa > Mollusca > Cephalopoda > Sepiida > Sepiidae > Acanthosepion > Acanthosepion esculentum. The sequence continues at coordinate 20,045,330 of OZ038511.1, read as the reverse complement.
GGCAGTACGTTGTGGAGGCATTTCCTCCACCTCCATTTCAGAGTCGGAGTGTTGCTGCTGTTGCTTCTCTGCTCGTCGCTTCTTCTTTCTTGTTTTCATTCTTGTCCTTCTTTGGGGATTTTGGTAGTGATTTCTGTTGTTGTCGTGGTGGTGATTGCTGCTGTGGTTGTTCTTGTTGTTGCAGCTGGAGTTTTGGTTGCTGCTGCTGCTGCCATTTCACCTCCTCGTTTCGTTTCTCCTGTTGCTCCTGTGGTGGTGGTCCCTTGGTTTTCGGAGAGGATGTGCTTTTTGATGTCTTGCCCCTCCTGACCTCTGTCCATTCATTATTGGAGGTCTTTGTTTCTGTTTCTGCTGCTGTTGTTGCTACTGGTGGTGTTGCTGCTGCTGTCATGGTTTGCGTTTGGGGTTGTTGTGTTACCTTCTTGCCGGGGCACTCCTTTGACATGTTCCCCGAGGCGCCGCACGTCCAACAACACGGTCTCCTTCCCTCGACCACCACGAACATCCTCATCTTCCGGCACGTTAAGATGTTTGGAATATCTCTACAATTCTCTCTGTTGAGTGTAATTTGTAGCACAATATCTTCAGTGGCAATGCCGGCCTTGCTAATGACCGCACAGACCCCGTTGACTTCACCATGCGGTTCTCACTGATATCGGCTGGTACTCCATGGACCGTCACTCGAGTCTTGCGAGTTCCCATATATTCTGTCTGCATTCTCACATTTTTTTGTTGTGAGAATGCTTCCGGCTAGTTTTTTTTGCCTTTTCTTCATTTGCAAGAAGAATGTCCCACCAGGCATTGGACCTCCTCGCTAGCATCTGTGGGGCAACGTTTAATGTCTTTAACGCCTCCTCCATCGTTTCCCTGCTGACTCCAATTAATTTCCGACTTTTCACGTCGGAGGTCAGCAGGGAGAATGCCCGCGTAGTTACAGCGTTCAACACTTCCGGAATGGTGAGCAAATCTGTCCCCTTTGACGTATTCCTCATATTTAGTTTGAAGACTGGCGTAATAAGCCGCGTCTTTAACTGTCTTTTTTGGTTGCCATGCAGTCGCTCGAATTTCGCCGGATTCCGGCGGTGATTCGTCAGCTTCACTCATAGTATTTTTATTTATAAATTAGCTTTATTTTTTTTCCTTTTTTGTTATAATTCTTGTTTTAAAAAACAAAACAGAAAACGAACAGACGGGTAAACAAAAGAAAAAGAAAACTTGGCTTGCCAAAAACCAAGTCATACGTCAAAATTAAAATGGGAAAAACCAAACAACAATGTCAAATGTTCAAGACGAGTGTCGAGACGATAAAAAATGAAAAATTCAAAAAGCAAATACAAGTTTTTACGTCAAGATTGGGACGAGGCAAAAAGAAAAAGGGGACAAAAATATAACACTTGCTTACTTGTGAAAATAAAAAAAATTATAACTTTAAAAATTAAAATAAAAACTTGCCTGACCAAAAAATAAAAGAAATCAAATTAGGAAAGAATGAAAACGAGTAACAAACAAAATGTTTAAACTAAAAATGAAAAATTCAAGAAAGAAAAGGTTAAAAAACAAAGTCTGACACTTAGCGTAAATATGCCACTCGCTGGACAAAACAACCAATTGCCGAAGCAAATCTACAAATCAATGACGAAAGTCGCAAAAACGCGTGTTTATATTTATTGCTGAAAAATACAAAAAAAATGTGGCACAGGGCCAAAAGAGGGGGTTGGGGAAAAAGGACGGTCATCATTTGTCTTAATTTTAAACTTAGCTAGCCACAACCACTGACCCAATCAAACCAAACAATATTCCTACCACCAAAACAGCACATGCATGCTTACCGTTCTTACAACATCCACCAAAATACCCCATTGTCTCAATGAAAATCCTAAATAGACCCCTTATGTACAAATCTTTTTTCTGCGGGGGGGGGATAAAAATAACAAGTTAAAAGAACCCCAATGATTATATAGATGGTGTCTTAAAATTATTTACAAGAAAAATCAAGTTAGTAATACCCCCCCCAAATCCTAAGTGTGACAGTAAAATCAGTTAACTGGACGAAATCGATACGGAACTTCAAAAATCTAGAAAACATTAATCCAACCCAAACACTCACACAGACATGCACTCATTCAGACACAACAACAAATACGAAAAAACACACCCGCGAAACGAAAGGCGCCCCGCATCCACTGAAATCACTGACCACCTAATGAGGGAGAGAATGGGGTGTTAAACTAAAGAAAAAGAAAAGGGGACAGAAAAAAGGGGGCCAATGAGCAAACACACGCTAGCTAAGTTTACAGAAATAGGAAAGTAAAACTAAAGAATCAAAACTAAAAACGTATTCTAGCCTAAAACAATATCCTGATGCCTAACCGACATCAAAATGCCACTCCAGGTCAACCCCTTTTACTCGACACATACGCGCAAGATTCACCCACCTTTTGCCAAATTCTGATGAGGTGAGCCGCCGCCTTTCCGTCCTAATCTTGACTTTAAGCTGATGCTTAAAGAACAAGATCAGTTGGGAAGAAGTGAACTTCTCCCCCTCATAGAATTCCTTCTGACGCGTCATCCAAATCACGACTCACATAACACCTAGTAAGCAACAGAACACATAATGTTCAGCCTTCGTCATCTGTAGCACCACATTGCTACAAACAGAACTGGCCTCAAGGACAAAGAACTTTCCCAGAAGCATGCGAACCATGAGGCCTTCAACAAACTTGCACAACGGCACTACCGCCTTGCAATAAAAGAAGGCGTGACCAACACTTGGTACAATGCCCTACGAGACAACGCCTAGACGTTGGAGAGGCCATCTGACGCCCGTGAGAGGCGTTTCAGAGCATGACGACATTCGCGGTAGAAGGAGCATTCGGCTCGGGGTGTACGGCCGGCCTCCTCCCGGCACGAGTGCACACTTCTCAGGGATGGGAAATGTTTACGGACATCTTCCTTCCAGAAGGCGCCATCCTTATCCGATCCGCGACACATTCGGTCTAGAAAGTTGATGCGAAGCATATATTGACGAATCTCAATGCTAGGCATACCCAGACCGCCCTCAGATGGATGAAGGCAACAGATCTCACGAGATACCATAGCGGCTTTGTCTCTCCACAATAAACAGAACAAGAGCCTTACTAATAATATTAGTCTGGTAGACAGGAGTGGAAGTACAGAGAGACGGTAAAGGAGAATCGGGTAGATGTGTGAAACACAACTTCCGCCCTCTCCTTCAAGGAAAGCCTCCTCCGAGACCACAGATTAACCGCGATCTCGGCCTTCCCTTGTACCTCCGACCAATTCATTTCCAACTGGAGATCAGGACCGAACCAGACGCCGAGTATCTTGATCGACCCATCCGTCCAGAGGAAAGGTCCGGGAAGAGAAACTCCCTTCCACGCACCCAGCCGCAAGCCAACATACTTATCGCGGTTGATCCTGGCCCCTGTCACCATCTCATATCCACTGATCTCTTTGCTGACTTCGTCAATATCGGCTCTGCTCGACACAACGTCGTCAACATAGGCAGAATACCTGGCCGAGGTGGTAGCCCCAGGCAAGGAAATTCCGCGCAGGACCCGATTCGCCTTTAACTTGCGAAGGAACAGTTCCAACGCAAGAACGTAAAGCAAAGGCGAAAGCGGACAACCTTGACGAATGGAGCGAGACAATACGAAATGCTTCGATCATACCCCATTCACCTCCACCAACGCACCGGGGGTCGCATACAAAAGTCGGATCCAGGAGTGAAAGTCGGCTCCGAAACCGCCCGCCGAAAGGACAGCCTCCAGAAACCGATGGTCAACACTATCGAAGACCTTGCACTGATTTAAATTGATCAGCGCGACTTCACTGTCGACTTGTTCTAAGATCAAGCGTACCATATGCAGGTTATCCTGAATAGTCCTGCCCTTCACAGCACAAGTCTGTTCGGAGCCAATTAAACTAGACAAGACAAGCTGCAAACGGTTGGCTAAGATCTTCGCCAAAATCTTTAAATCTGTGTTTAACATAGTCAAAGGGTGAAAGTTATTTAACCCATCAACACCGTTCTTGTCCTTACGCAGCAACTTGATCACACCCTTGGTGAAGCGTTCGGGTATAGACCCCTGCTTCATCCAGTTGTTGAAGATCAGTTCCAGCAAAGGAACAAAAACGGGAGACTGCCTCAAGTAAACTTCGTAGGGAAGACCATCTAGTCCCGGAGATTTATCCAGGCCAACCTGTTTCAGCGCTTCCCAGATTTCCGACTCTGTGATGGGGCCCTCGCACCCAGCCGCTTCAGCTGCCTCGAGTCAGAGAAAGTCGGCCAAATAGGCGTCGAACCGAGCAGGGCTCAGACCGGGCTCCCTGGTGAAAAGATCCGGAAAGTAATCCCGAAAGGCCTCACATATGCCCGCTTTTATAATCACGGCCCGATTATCCGGCAATGTGACGCACGCGATATGTCGCCGAGCAGCGCCCCGACTTTCCTCTGCACGTAATTCAGCTGCCATATTCGTCGCCTCAGAGGACATTCTTTTTAACCTAGCCCTAACTATCAGACCTTGATCCTTCTTGATAAGCAGGGAGGACAACTCTGCCTTAGCTAAGGCTATTTCCCCACTATTACGGGATTTCACTGCCCGATCAACTTTTTCTTCTAAAGCCGTTTGCGCCGCTAATCTATTTAGATTGAGTCGACGACTATAATCGGCAGCAAATGTTCTAATTTTGGATTTTAATTTATCCCACCAGGTGTTCCCTAAAACCGCCCCCGTCAATTCCCTCTGTATCATTAGTAGCAGCTGGTCCCGGAAATCCTGCTCACCGAAAAGTGAGTAGTTTAATTTCCAGTACCCAGCCAACCTAACCTTAGGCTTATCTAAGTTTACACGGACCCAGACAAGCCTATGATCCGCATAAACTATATAATGGAAGCTTGGACACCCTAAGAGCTCTACACCGACTCTCCTAACTAAAACTCGGTCGAGGTAGCTCGCAAGCATCCCAGGAGACGAGTTGCTACTATTTGTCCAAGTCCATGCTACCTCCCGAGGGTGCCCATTCCGGTACTTATCGACAAGATCAAAATCGCGGAAACGGTTTCACGTACCGGATGTTAGTACCCGAATTTTGCCCTATACGATCTATATCGGGATCAAGGACGGCATTCCAATCCCCCGCTAAAACTTCCCGACGAGATGTCGTCAAAAACGGCCCGATATGCAGAAACAAAGCAGGCCGCTCGGAATGGTTATTGGGCGCATAAACCCCAATGAGTCGTAAAGCCTTATCCTTTATGGTAACATCCAGCACGCAAATCCTGGCCACCGGATCTGCGAAGACAAGAGTACATGCAGCCTTCAAAGAATTGCTCACTAGCCAAGAGACACCCCTCGAACTATCATCAAAACATGCTGAATAAAGGGAGAACCCCTTAGACTGTATGTCCTCATGGTCATGAGAAGAAAACCGGGTCTCTTGCACACAACAAACATTCACCCCAAGGCGCTGAAGGTCACGAGAGAGCCTCGCTCTGCGAGACTCGGACCTCAGACCCCGCACATTTAAACTTGCTAACGAGAGAGCCATAGTGAAGACAGATTAGGGTTGCTTTCCTGAATTGAACATAGCCGGGGTAAGGATACCGACAACATCCCCAATAGACCCATGGCCCATCTCAGTCTTGATGCTACCGTCTTGGGAGATCCCGCCGATATCCCAGGGGAAAGTCAATTTTAGTGCTCTATAAAGGGAGGGTTGAACAAAAACCGGGATCCTCCCTGCACAAAATTGCTTCATTTTTCTTAATTTTTCGTTTTGTACGATGGCAATGGGCGGGGTCATTTTGAACGAAGTTATTGCTTTGTCCAACATGGACAAAATCTGTTTCGCCCCAGTTTCTGATCTTATGACCGTTAAAACCCTTTGGGCGCCTGGAAAATTATTTGGATTATCGATGTCTCTATCCCCAAAATGTTTGATAGATAGTAGGTATTTTAGGTTTTTGATTCGGTTGCCATAGTCTCTGGTTTTCTCCGCTTGTCAAGGGGAAATTTTACACACATCAGTACCTGGATTATAAATGTACTTGGGTTTTTTCTTTTTATCTGTGGAATCTTGAGTGGGACTGCTGAGCCTTTTGTTAACTGGAAGAGGCATTTCAGGAGGTTTATTAGGAGAAGGGCTGGGGGTAATACGGGGTGTATTTGGTTGTCTAAAAGGGCTGTGGTTTCTACTGAGACGGATTTGGGACTGGGCAAAAGTGGAAGGAAATGCAAGTGGAGAATTCTCTCTACAAAGAGGGGATGATGGACGGGGAGAAGGTGGTGCGTCGGAGGATGTGGAGGGAGTGAATTTCTTCGTAGAGGGGGGCTTCGGTTGACGGGATGTAGAGGGCTGAGGAGACTGTGTATTGCTTTTTGGAGGAAGGGAGTTCTTGGATGGAGAGGTTTTCCTTTGCGATCTTGATCTAATTTGTTCTTAAGTTCCTTTATTTTTTGCTTTTTCTCGAATCCGGGGTCATAACGTTTTTGTAACTTTTGCATGGTTGGAATGGAGGCCGGGGCGTTGCCCTTACTTTTGCCAGAGGGAGTGGGGCTGTAAGTGTCTTTAGACCCAGGGGCTTCAGGGGACTGAGGACCCGCTGACTGACGCTTCCTTCTGGCCCTGCCAACTACCTGGCATTCCCCTTCTTCCCTCTCCTCAACCCCACTTGCAGTGGAAGAAGGCTCTTCGGAAAATGGAGGCTTAGATGATGACCCAACCGGGTGTACAACCACTCCGGTCCCGGAAACCGGCATGCCAATTACAGGCGTGGCGGTTTTTAAAGACTCGGACAGAGGGGGAGTTTGGTCGATTGGGACTCGACTTCCAGAGGCTTCTTCTCTGGACAGGAAGAGGAAAGATGACCAGGCTTTTCGCACTTCCAACAAACTGGTTTACGGCCGGTCACAATGACCGGCATCTTCAGGTCACCAACGTCAAGACAGTTGGGGACGGAGCCGAAGGCTTTATGATCGAGCATAATAACGAAGCTCCATCCCCCAGTCAGGCTATCACAAGAAGCACCCAGAATCTTGTCATACTGGGCCAAGAAAGCCGCCAGGTTCTCCCCGATAATCTGAGGAGGGACCTCATATACCGCTACATGGTCCTTCGTCGGCCCTCAGTTTCAATTCTTTTGTTATTGGATCCCAATTTGTGGCTCTTATACTGTCTTCGGCGGTGGGAAGCAGCACGTCCCACATGAAAAGGCCCTTGCCCTTAACAATTCGGAGTGGCTTAAACCCCAGGGACTTCTGTGGTTTTAACACTGTGTCTTTAGTCGAACGACAAATTTTGCGCGAACGCTTTTCGACGACAAAAACTGACACTATTCTTTTCTCGATCTTCTTAAATTCAATTGGATCCTCCAAGAGCCCACCTTTCACCACAAGGTGTGCATAACTCTTGGAACGCTCCAAGAATTCCGGAATATCGATGATGCATTTAGGAGGGGACTTCCAACACGAGGGCGATTCCCCGGCCTCTACATTAGCAGTTGAGTTGTCAATTGTCTCGTCTATTTTCTGGAAATCTTCAACCTCCGTAGCTTCTACAATTTGTACGTTTGTAGGAACTGTGGGTAGGGCGGGATATTCTACATTATTATCCTTGTCAGGAAAATCTTTCTTTGGATTAAATAAGTGCTTCCTTACTGAAGAAGCCATGTTGGGTTTGTTTGTTTTTTTCAAAATAAAAAGGAAGGTACTTTTTTCCTTCTTATCCATTTTTCAAAGAGAAGGGGAGGGGTGAAAAAAGGGTGGGGGAAATAGTTAAAAAATAGGAGACAAATATCACCTAAAGGCGAAACAATAAAAAGGAAAACACTAAAAGGAAAAATAAACAATAAAACGAAAAAGCTAGACAATGAAAAAGGAAAACAAAGAAAATACGAAACTTCTTCAATAGCCGAAGCTAGTTAGAAAAATTCAAAATGGCCGCTGGCACCTGCCCTCTCTAAATTGTACAACCGCTGCCTCAAGGACTCCTGTTTTCCTGACTGCTGGAAGTCCTCTACCATTGTTCCTGTCTTTAAGAACTCTGGCGACCCCTCCAACCCTTCTAATTATCGTCCTATCAGTCTCCTTCCCATCTTCGGCAAAGTCTTCGAGGCCATTATCAACGCCGAAGTGACTACTCACCTGATATCCCACGATCTGCTCTCAGACAAGCAGTATGGTTTCCGCTTTGCCCGGTCTACTGCCGATGTGCTTACGGCCATCACTGAATTTGTCTACCAAGCTACCCATAGTAACGGCGAATCCCGTGCCGTGGCCCTTGACATCTCCAAGGCATTCGATAGGGTTTGGCATGCCGGCCTCCTTCGCAAGCTCCGGGGTTACGGTATCACAGGTCGATTGTTTGACCTAATTCAATCGTTCCTCTCAAACCGGGATTTGAAGGTTGTTCTCAGTGGATCCTTGTCCAACTCCTATCCCACTACTGCTGGTGTTCCTCAAGGCTCCATCCTTGGCCCTACTCTGTTCCTCATATTTATAAATGACCTTTCAGACGCCATAGACTCCCAAGTCGGTATCTACGCTGACGACACTACTATTTACTCCTGCCTCAAGCACAAATCTACTGAGGCGGACAAAATTAACCTGGCAGCTCAAATTGAAAAGGACCTCCAATCGGTTGTGGACTGGGGAGAGAAATGGATGGTCAACTTTAATGCCTCTAAAACAAAATTGCTCTCCATTAACCACCACAAGGACCCATCCCTGCATCCCATCAGAATGTCTGAGGACCAACTTCTCGAGAGTTCCTCTCTGCGGCTGCTCGGTCTCACGCTGTCCGCTGATCTGAGATGGAACAAATACATCGAGTCAATTGCATCATCCACCGCTAGAAAAGTTGGTTCCCTGTGCCGAGCCAGGAAATTCTTCTCCCCTGAATCGATCCTCCAGGTCTATAAGTCTACCATTCGACCTTGCATGGAGTATTGCTGCCATTTATGGTCTGGGGCCCCTGCGTGTTGCCTCGGGGTTCTTGATAAGATCCAGAGACGGATATGCAATGTGATTGGCCCTGATCTGTCATCTCGTCTGCAGTCGCTCTCTCACAGACGCAATGTTGCATCACTCTGCCTTTTCTACAAGTACTTCCACGGTAATTGCTCTGAGAAGTTGCTTTCACTTGTCCCTAAGCCTCGTGAATTCAAGCGTCCTACGAGGCTGGCATCCCGTTCCCACCCCTTCACCGTTGAAACTGTTAGGTGTAGACGTCTTTTCTACTCCAATAGCTTCATGTCACGCACATCTCGCCTATGGAACTCCCTTCCCTATTACTGTTTCCCTGACAAATACAATCTCCAACGGTTTAAGTGTAGCGTCAATCGACATCTCCAGTTGCCTTGATCTATCCACTTCCTGACATCTTCCATTCCTATCTGCTCTCGCTCTATATCTCCCGTAACCTCCCCACCTCTATCGGCCCTCCGTCCTTCTCTTTCTCCACATCCCTTCCTTTACCACTCCTATCTGCTCTTCCTCCAACCCTTCTGTAACCCCTTGCGTGATAGTGGCCACCGGCCTTGCTCAGGGTGATACGCTTAAAAAAAAAAAAAAAAAAAACTAAGAAAAGCGAGTCGAACCAATAAACAAAAGAAAATAAACAGATAAAATAGACAATATAACGATTAGAAACAAATTTAGTACAGAAAACAATTAAAAACAAAAACACGTAAAACTTAAAGGAAAGAAAGAAACAATTAAATAGATAACAAGAAATTGAAATTAGTAAAAAATAAAGCGAAACACAGACAGGGGTTACAAAAGAAAGAAAACGAAGATAGATTTAAAAGAGAATTTAAAGAAAAGAAAATCAAAAAGGAAAACTAGAATAAAAGAAAAAGGTGCAAAAATTAAAAAGGGGGTAAAAATGAAAATCAAAAAGGAAAACTAGAATAAAAAGAAAAAGAGCAAAAATTAAAGGGGAGGGGAATAAAAATGGAGAGAAGAAAAAAATCAAAAAACTTTTTCAAAACAGTCGTAAAAAGGTAATAATAAACTAAACAAACTTAACCAAAATGAAATTCAAACGCAAAAGGGTAAACTCCAACAAAAAGAGTCGAGCGATAAAGAGCAGACAGCCAACGGTCAAAATGTCTGTCCCTTGAGTAGTGAAGCCACAACTCACCAGCAAAAACGCGTGTTCCTCCAAACTCAAAAAATCTTCTTTTATAAGTGAAAAACAACGGCTTCTGTTCACCGAGAGAATTTTCTGATTTGTCACGCCATTCAGGGGAGGGAAGAACATTAGCATAGATTCTAGTCATTGAAGTACATTTTTGCTAACTACTTTTTGGTAATTTTTCTTCGGCAGATCGCACACAAAACATGAACTTTTTTCGAGGTAACCGATTATCTCTTTCACTGCAGGTCCTAACTCTGTAACCCTTCTGTGTGATGTTCATACCAGTTTCTTGCAGTTTCCTTCCTGTAAAAACTGCATATTTTCCAGTGCAGATATTGACCCAATTTATCATGCCGAGTTTCATATTCAATGGGTGCTTACACCCTGCAACTTGATACAAGATAGTCAATTCTTTCTGACATAATCGGCATTTTGGGTTAACACAATTTTTCATTATGTGTGTTTGGTAATTTCTAGTTAGCGCGAATTGATCCTGTGCAGTAAAATCTTCGCTTTCAGCTTTCAACGCTGCCCTACGTAACAACTGATGGGTACGTGGATTGTCTACATCAGATTGTTTGGCACAGCCAGTGAAATGACCATGAAGAGGTTGTCTATCGGAATCTTTTCCAATCAATCCGGGGGCTCCAACTACAACTGGAATTGTTAATGTCCTCATGCGCCAAATGTTTGAGAATTCAATTTCAAGGTCCTTGTATTTTGATAGTTTTTGAAGGTTTTCAAAGATACATCACAGTATGTATGGACTGCCATGAAAATAAAGAGGGACATTTTGTCTTTGTGTTCACTAATCAGGATGTCAGGCCGATTAGCTTTGATTATTCTGTGTGTATTATTATTATTATTATTATTATTACCGTTGATTTCTATTGTATACACATGTCCTTCTTCTTTTTCTTCTTCTTCTTCTTCTTCTTCTTCTTCTTCTTCTTCTTCATCATCATCATCATCATCTTCTTCTTCTTCTTCTTCTTCTTCTTATTATTATTATTATTATTATTATTATTATTATTACCGTTGATTTCTGTTGTATACACATTTCCTTCCTCGTCTTCTTCTTCTTATTATTATTATTATCGTTGATTTCTATTGTATACACGTTTCCTTCTTCTTCTTCTTCTTTTTCTTCTTCTTTTCTTTTTCTTTTTCTTCTTCTTCTTCTTCTGATTATTATTATTATTATTATTATTACCGTTGATTTCTATTGTATACACATTTCCTTCTTCTTTTTCTTCTTCTTTTTCTTTTTCTTTTTCTTCTTCTTCTTCTTCTTCTGATTATTATTATTATTATTATTATTATTATTATTACCGTTGATTTCTATTGTATACACATTTTCTTTTTCCTCTTCTTTTTCTTTTTCTTCTTCTTCTTCTTCTTATTATTCTTCTTCTTATTATTATTATTACTGAAAGAAATGGAAGGAGGAGGCAGGCCAAAGATATCTTGGGACTGTTACTTACAAAGAGATCAAATTATTGAACACTGAGGACCATATATCGTCGTCCTCAAAACAATTGAAAATGAATTCGAAATAATTCATGTGCTCATATCTGTTGACCACAATACAGAAACAAAGAAAATAGAAAAGATAAGTAACTTCTCTTATGAGATGCGTAACAATCTCCATGATTGTGTTCTCGTAAACACATCGACAGTCCGGAATCCACTTGACGTATGAGG
>OZ038511.1:19953462-20028462 GCA_964036315.1 Acanthosepion esculentum | reverse complement strand
CACTTGAGGTGTTGAAACAAAATGGCTATTTTTGTACTGATTTTATAACATATTTATGTTATAATTTTCAAATAAATAATAAGTTGCCATCCAAGGCTATAGAACCTAGTCTATCCTACTATTTACCCATAACTGGAGGGAGAAAAAGAGGATTAATTACCAAGACTATTATAAACCGTAATTGAATGTGATGGATTCGACTCTAGTTCGAACTTGGCTCTCCGATTCCTCAATCCGAGCCGCTATCTACTACTCCACCGTAAAATTTTTAGGTGACATTTTTGTAACCCTATTTTCCTTCCTGTGTCATAAATCTATGAAATTTTGTTAAAAAATAATGAAAAACTATTACGTTCTTTAAGTTCTTGAAAAAGTACGCCTCCAAACCGTGAATTCGATTTTAATATGTACGCAATAAAGTTAAAAAAAAAACATGATATTTCAGACGCATCATTTTTCAGTTTGTTAATAATGTAATTGTGCAGTAATTATTTTCTTTTGAGGCATTTAACATTTTATAGCTATAGCATAACATACAAACTTAGAAATAAAAAATTCAAACTTGTATATACAATTAGAAACTTTCATCTTCAAGCAGGAATAAAAGAAATAGTTGTGGAATATTTAGCATAATATACAATTATTGCATTTTGTTAGACCAAATAAATGTAAGCTGGACTTTCTCCTTTTTACAGACGCCATTAAGGTCTTGAAGGTACTTAATTTTCCGTTCTACACACTGATTTGTTCTGGGAATTTCCAGTCTTGATGGTTCTAGATTTCAAAAGTTTTTCACAGAGTTTAATGCTTTTTTTGTGACACTCCATGCTGCTATATAGTTTCTTATCATCATCTTCCTTGTAGATTTGGTCCGTAAACCAACGGTCTGCCGATATGTAAGAGATGAATCTACAAATTTTGAGTAGCGAGTCTCTTTTCTCTGGTAGAAGAATAAATGCTAGTATTATTCTAGAATTCTATCTTGCATTACTTATGTTACGTATACAGGATGGTACAAAAGTAGGTGGGCTGTATGTGGAATAGGTTTATGTATCGGTTATATTATTACAACTGAGTATCTTGATGAAACATTTCCTGAGAAATGGATTGGCCGAAGAAGTCCATTTATTTAGCCGGCACGTTCACCAGACTTGACACCAATGGATTTCTTCTTTTGGGGAGTACTCAAGGACAAAGTTTATAGTCGAAAACCAAGAAGTGTGGGTGATTTGAAAAATTACATAGATGCATTTCAAGAAATTAATATCCAAAAAGACTTGTGCAAAAAAGTTTGTCGAAGCGTTAGAGGTAGATTCAAAGCTGTATAAATTGTGATGGAAAACAGTTTGACTACCTGCGTTGATAAAATTTAAGGGCTTCTGTATTCTTGGTCACAATAAAATTTAAGGGCTTTTGTATTCTTGGTCACAATAAAATTTAAGGGCTTTTGTATTCTTGATCGCAATAAAATTGAAAGGCTTTTTTTTATTCTTGGTCACAATAAAATTTAAGGGCTTTTGTATTTTTGGTCACAATAAAATTTAAGGTCTTTTGTATTCTTGGTCGCAATAAAATTTAAGGGCTTTTGTATTCTTGGTCGCAATAAAATTTAAGGGCTTTTGTATTCTTGGCCACAATAAAATTTAAGGGCTTCTGTATTCTTGGTCACAATAAAATTTAAGGGCTTTTGTATTCTTGGTCACAATAAAATTTAAGGGCTTTTGTATTCTTGGTCACAATAAAATTTAAGGGCTTCTGTATTCTTGGTCACAATAAAATTTAAGGGCTTTTGTATTCTTGGTCACAATAAAATTTAAGGGCTTTTGTATTCTTGGTCACAATAAAATTTAAGGGCTTCTGTATTCTTGGTCACAATAAAATTTAAGGGCTTTTGTATTCTTGGTCACAATAAAATTTAAGGGCTTTTGTATTCTTGGTCACAATAAAATTTAAGGGCTTTTGTATTCTTGGTCACAATAAAATTTAAGGGCTTCTGTATTCTTGGTCACAATAAAATTTAAGGGCTTCTGTATCCTTGGTCACAATAAAATTTAAGGGCTTTTGTATTCTTGGTCACAATAAAAATTTAAGGGCTTTTGTATTCTTGGTCACAATAAAATTTAAGGGCTTTTGTATTCTTGGTCACAATAAAATTTAAGGGCTTTTGTATTCTTGGTCACAATAAAATTTAAGGGCTTTTGTATTCTTGGTCACAATAAAATTTAATTGTCAGTGTAATAATTGTGTTAGTAAATATAATTGTATGTATATGCAATCTCAAAATAAATGTAATTATTTACTGTCCACCTACCTTTGGACCACCCTAAAAAATATTCTTCGAAAAAGCGGAAAACTCCAGTTAAATGAAATAGAAATTTCATATAACCAGGCGATCTTTCAGTTAGTTTTTCTTTACCATTCTTCTTGAGCGTTTCATAATTATTTACAAATTTAAGGATCAAAGGATATTTGATATTGGGTCGTGTGCTATTCCCTCCAAGTCCGTCATCCAGTACTGAGCGAAGCACTCGGTCAAGAACATGACAGTGACAGCCAATGAACTGTGGTTCTTCCAGTTCCTTTTTAGGAAATAGTTTTTGTAACGGAATTATAATTCCATTCCTTCCTCTACTGTTCACATTCGTGGTGTCCGTAACAAATCTTTATTCTCTTCCATAAATTGTATTCATTTAGAACAACCTTTGGGAAGTGTATCCGCTTTTTTTATTTAGCATATATAATGGTTCTAATTTGGGTACCTCGGTGTGTTGTAATGGCTTGCAAGCTTGTCTCGCTAAATCAGAGTTCGATCCTCACAAGGTGCGCCATACTTTCGGCCTTGTGCTGCATCTAAGCTACGCTTGGAAAATCACTATAACGCTTCTATTATTCTTCAAAACAAGCAGTTGATATTCTTGGCCATCAATTTTTTACCAGCAAAATGCAATGACCAATTTTCTAAGGGTACTGTTTTCTTCATTTCTTCCTGAGGTTAAGCAGCTTCCTTAGTCGTAGATCTGTTTGGTTTGGCTGGGTTTGTTTTGATTTACGGCATATCAACCTCATTGGGTTATTTAATGCCGACAAGATTTTTATTGCTGGTAATATTTTTTATCTATCTATCTATCTATCTATCTATCTATCTATCTATCTATCTATCTATCATCCGTTTGTCAGTCCAGTGTCTAAGGTAGCCATCGTCGTAGGAAAAGACATTTTTACTTCATTTTTCTCGTTCCTCTTTTTAACAATTAAACAACTCATTTCGTAATCACTTTGTTTTCTATCTATCTATCTATCTATCTATCTATCTATTTCAGTATATATTGGTTGGTTTCTTTGTTTTATTTTACGGCATATCAACCTCAATGGGTTATTTAATGCCGACAAGATATTGCTGGTAATATTCTTTTCAAAAATATATTGCTGGTAATATTTTGCAAACAAAGAATTACTGGTATTAAAAACTATTTTTATAGTTTCATAGTATTTTGACTCTTTTTAGAGGTTACTCATTTGCCCATAACTGGGACCCTAACAGGTGATACCACCCCGGGTTAGGGTAGACAGGAGAACACCAGCAATTAAGAGGTGGTTCCACGCTCCTAAATACCTTCTGATCAAAGGCCTTGCTGTCGGACATACTTTATCGTCTTACCCAGGATGCGGATGTAGTTTATCGTCTTATCCAGGACGTGGATGTAGTCTATCGTCTTACCCAGGACGCAGATCTCATATATCGTTGGTAGATCTGTAAATACCAGATGGAGAAGGTGTCTCAACGCCAATTGCTTCGTGAGATAAATGCTGACAAACATTTTCAGCTTTGCTGATTGATAAGCTTAAAGATGTTAGTAATTTGGTTTTGCATTACTTTTTCTTTTGTCATGTGGATTGTTCTTCAGAACGTTCGAATATTTCATATTGACACACCGATTCAGTCTTTTATACGGATGTTAAAGTTATTGCTGTTGTCGAAGTTCGCTCCAAGGTCACTTTTTTTAATGGATTAGTAGTTATGCAACTAGCAGTATTTCCAATTATATAATCAATATATCCTTTCGATCTGTTGACTATATAACCGTCAGCCCAACATTGTCTTTTGTGATGCTAAAAAATTTCATTCAATGGATCATATTATCTTTACTTCACGCGTTTATCGTAAATGTTTAGCACTTCATCCAGTTTTAATTGTATGACGTGAGTTAATAAATGTGGGAAATTTATTTTGCCATAAACTTGTTACCTTTTTAGCGATTTACTTGATACGTTCTTTCCTTCCGGTTGTGAGACCGATACTTTCCTACATCATGGACTCTCCCAGTACTATATTATTATGTGAATGGTTGTATCATGGGAGTAGCACCAGTAATGGTGCTCTGCTGTCGAACTCTGTTTGGCAGGGAGGACCTCGGACGAGGCTTTGCCGCAGGGCAAAGTTTCGTCCGGGGAGGTAGACAGTCCCTAAATTCGTGTATACGGGTTGTAAATGGGCATATCTTTGGCCGAGCCTACGAGCTCGGTAAGCCCACGTTAAACCGGCATGGTGCCACATTCGACCCGTGTGTGAGGGAGTTGTTAAATATCGTAGCACCAGTAATGGTGCTCTGCTGTCGAACTTTCTGTTTGGCAGGGAGGAACTCGGACGAGGCTTTGCCGCAGGGCAAAGTTTCGTCCGGGGAGGTAGACAGTCCCTAAACTCGTGTATACGGGTTTTAAATGGGCATATTTTTGGCCGAGCCTACGGGCTCGGTAAGCCCACGTTAAACCGGCCTTGTGCCACATTCGACCCGTGGGTGTGTGTGTGTGGGGGGGTGTTAAATATCGTAGCACCAGTAATGCGCAGCCGCGTACGATACCAATATCGGACACCACTGGATAGTAAACTCTGCTTACTCTTACACTATTCTTTGGAACTTTTCTGTTTAATATATCTTTCTTACGTCTAACCCGTGTTCCGTGTTTTGCTTCCGTGGCCCCTACTTCGGGCTCACATCACTTCCATTGATGGAAGTTCCAAGGAACAGATAGCGACAAACAATTTGGATTTTGAGTAGTATTCTGATTTGTTTTCCAGTGATTGTTTCTGTCGGGGAACAGGTCTTTTTTTATGTGATTCTTGTAATCTTATGATATTCGTCGTGCAGATATTCTTGTTTACTTCACTGGTAAAAGAGATGAGTATGAGGCATTATGATTTAAAATAAATACTTTGAGATCTTTCCGAAATTCAATCAGTATTGCACAACCAGTCAGCCTATTTATTCTAAAACAAAACAAAAATATTTGATCACAAACACAACACAATTTCCACTCGCTTTATCTAAATGACAATCCAACCGGCGCTGACACATATACAGTCCCACAAAATGCCTGTCATAAATTTCCGGAAACTTCTATCAATCTCCCAAAATTTCTAGAAGGCTCCAAAAAGTACAGAAATGATCCCTAAAGTTCTAGAAGGTTACATAAAGTTCTAGAAGGCCTCACAAAGTCATAGGACTACTATACTCATATACAATTTATATATTTCGCGTTCAGGATGACGTTAAAAAAATCAACCTAATTAAACCCTTCTTAATTATTTGTGGACAATGGTTCATTGGATTATGATAAAGGAAACCAATATATATATATATATATATATATATATATATATATATAAATCAAACGACCAGATATAGGCAACCGTATTAGGATTTTGCAAAAGATCAATATTGTATATAATTTAAAATGTTCTTTGGGTGATTTTATCTTTGACAAGAAACATAAGATATACTTCGTGCCGGATAAGCTGGAGAACCAGCGAAACGTAAGTCGCACACCTAAACGTAGTTATGTGTATATGTATATATATATATATATATATATATGTGTGTGTGTGTGTGTGTGTGTGTGTGTGTGTGTGTGTGTGTGTTTGTGCGTGTCTGTGTGTAAATATATATGGATATATTTATGTATTTATATAAATATATATATGTATTATGTATTCATATATATATATGTATTATGTATTTATATATATATATATATTATGCATTTATATATATGTATTTTGTATTTATATAAATATGTATTTTATATATATATATATAATATATATATATAATATATATATATATATATATATATATATATATATATATATATATATGAAGAAATATAGTCTTAAAGAGTGCTATATTTATGGGATAAAGTGCTCAATATCAGAGATAGAGCGTGTGTAAATATAAAAGTGGACATGGAATCAGCACTTAGAGGCGACAGTGTTTCATGCTAGAGCAATCGTCAGGCAACTGATAGTTGCCTGACGATTGCTCTAGCAGCATGAAACAGACTGTCGCCTCTAAGTGCTGACTTCCATGTCCACTTTTATATATATATATATATATATATATATATATATATATATATATATATATATATATATATATATATATATATATATATATATAAGTGATTATTTTGTGAATTTAGACTAATCATATATTAATTATATATATATATAAAAGAGATTTTCTGAAGAATTCTCGTCTCCAAAAATAAAAAAAACAACTTCTGGATAGATTTTGGGAATGTGACCCAATCCAGTATTTTCATTTTCTGAAAAGTCATTTTCTACATAGTCACTGTCCTTTGTATTTAGGTCATTCAGTGGTTGACGCATCTTTAATTTTTACCATTTCCCTCATTATCTACTCAATACTCCTTAGATAATCCCTGTACTAATAAATATAAAACAATATAAAGCTCATTTAAAGAAATAATATCGATTGATTCGTCTTTCAATATTTCACTGTTGTCATCGCTTCCAAATCCGACTCAAATGTTCTCTTAAAACCAAAATCAATGACGCAGACGACGCGTGTTTCCGCCATTTTTAATCTCTGTTTGAATGGCTATTTTCTCTCTAAAATTTAAAATCCGGCTGTTCTTTTCTTTTCCTTTATCGTTAGGATTTATTCGAGTAGTATTGATAGACTGTTTTGTTTTAGAGGTGCCTTTGACATAAACTATTTACCGCGTAAAAGTGCGAACATCCTGGAATCGAAGACGAAGAACTATTTTATGAAGACATGAATGGGAGCATTTGGTGGGCGTATTTCTCTCAGGCTTTCAGCTTTAAGTGACATTCCTTGCTTGTTTAACATTTTCTATGTATGTCACATCACAGCTTTTACACATTAGCTATAAATGTAATCAGCCTGTATTTGCATATATTTTATATATAAACGGATATTAATAGGGGACTGAAAATCAAAAGCTTTCACCAAGTCTGATATCGTCTCCAATGAGGAACATTTATCAGACATGTAAAACAACAAAGTCGAGAACTGTGTCTATTCCAGCTGTGTAAAATATTCGAGACTAGGTGAAAATTAATGCCTGATTTTTAATTGCAACAGGTTTGATCAAAGTCTTAGAAATGCAAATTAACTTTACTATCGTTTAAGTCGCGACAGGTCATGCTGTAATCGGCTTTACACTCAATTTGAGATCTGACTATCAAGGAAGCCAAGCGCAGTATTGTTCCAACATGACCGGGGGTAGAGATCCGTGTTTCATCCGATGTCAGAGGTGAATCCTAGAGATGAGCATCTGTTGGGTAGCCTGTAATACATCACAAACGACTATGTAAAGCCCATATATATATATATATATATATATATATATATATATATATATATATATATATAAAGGTAGGATGTGTGTGTTTGTGTGTGTGTGTGTGTGTGTGTGTAACGAATGCACGGCCGCAATTTTCGACAGATTTTACATGCACCTGCTCCAAGTTAGTAGAAAGGCCAAGACCGACTGTGCATTTCCCAACTCCTATCGATATTGGAAATAATCGATTTTTTCATGCTTCTATGGCAGTTTTCATATAGTTTGCGGCCATTTTCTACTGGCCAGAGTGAGAGCCTATAGCTGACTTCCACGAATAGGCAGGAAAATTCTATTGGCCAGCGTGAGAGCCAACAGCTGACTGACAAGAATGTTAACTAGCATGCAAAAAAAATCTGCATTCGTCACAAGTGGGAGAAATTTAAATCTGCATGGCACTTTACTCCAATTGGATCATTCGCTTGCTTAAACTCAAGGTTGATTCCGATTCCGCAGAACTGGGTTGGGTGTGAAAAAGTATTTGTTGTTAACATTCTTTTTCCAGTTACGAGTCCTTTTTTTAAAGCTGATCGTTCATTTTGTTTAGTTCTTTTTTCGTAACAGATTTAATGTTTAGTATAGAGCTTAGAAAAAATTCGTAGTGTGAGATAGGCAAGAAGTAAGGCATGTAGCATCATCAGCACGGCAAAGGGCACTCCTTTAAAGGCAAGGAAGGGCAAAATTATTTTAAGTCAAGTGACAGTGATTGCTGATTGTCCCTAGTCTTTTTCTTATTATGTTCACTAATTAAAGTCTCTACATTAGGCATGCAGCAGTAACTAAGTTTTACATTGTTTTTGTTAAATATCTTATGCAACTTAGTTTTCTTGGGGAAATTCTGCTCTAATAGGTTAAAAAATATTTTACCAATTCTTGTTCTTACGGCTAAGTTAAATGGTGGGTTAAACCACAAAATATTTCTATGCCGGTTATTCCACGCATTAGTTTCCCCAGTTGCAATTGTAGGAATAAAAATACATGTCCCCTACAGGGTAAATGTCAACAAGAATGCGTGGTCTATCAGGCGAAAATTTACAAGGATATAGACGACATAAACCCTAAAGTGTATATAGGAGCCACTCAGGATACCTTTAAAAAAAGATATTATAATCATATGAGTAGTTTTAAAAATGAAAAAACTAAACATAGCACTACATTATCTAGCTATATATGGCAAATCAGACAAGGTAGCAAGGACCCCATCCTGAAATGGGAAATATTAAAAAGATGCACTAAGTATAAAGCGGGCCATAAGTTCTGTAAGCTATGCACCGAGGAAAAATTAGCTATAGCTTTATATAATACACCTGATGATCTACTAAATTCCAAAACCGAGATTCTTAACAAATGTAGACACAGAAATGCTTGGTTACTGAAATAAGCTTCTCTCTCCCGATTGTAGCGTATCATTATTGTTTGGGTTTTTTTTTTTTTTTTTTTTTTTTTTAATTATCCCCTCTCCTTTTAGTTAGTTGAATAAATCTATACCCACCCCCCGTTGTCGCTTTTCTTTTTTTTCTTTTTCCCCTTTTTTTTTTTTTTTTTTTTTTTTTTTTTTCTCTTCCTTGGTCACGTGGTGTTGTCTTGGTGGTCGTCTCCATATATATGCCAGTTTCTGTTGCCTCTTTAGCCAGCCGACCCTGACGATCTGCCTAAGTGAAACCTTGGTAGGTGTGTCTGGCTCATTAGGTTTGACTATATATATATATATATATATATATATATCTTTAGACCATCCTGTCCTTCTCTCGTCTGTTACCCCTCCCTATAGCTTACATTTACTCTAGCATTCGCCCCACACTCTCATACATACACTCCCACTAAATTTTATTTTTTATTTCCGGAGTTGTTATTTTTTTCTGTTTTCTTTTTGAATTTGTAGGTCGGATGAATTGGATCGTATTTACGATTCCAATGGAATAAATTATGACCATGGGATATTGGTGTTTAAGCCTTTTTATTATATCCTTACTCTGTCCTGGACATTGAGTTCTACCTGGATTCTATCCTCTTGGAATTATTTTTATACATATATATATGCATGTGTATGTATGTATGTATGTATATATATTTATATATTTTAGACATATGATTGCATATGTATGTGTATATTTACCACTAATATTATCTATCTATCTATCTATCTATCTCTCTCTCTCTCTCTCTCTCTCTCTCTCTCTATATATATATATATATATATATATATATATATATATATATATATATATATGTGTGTGTGTGTGTGTGCGGGTATGCAGAAAAATAGGAAAGAACACGTTAGGTAAATAATTCGTAGTTCTTTAGTATTTTTGTTTTCATTTTTAAAAAGACAGTGCTCCATACAGAAGTAGCGCTTATATTATAATATTTTTTAAAAAATATGATTCCTTCGCTACATAAGAATTCTCATGTTTCAAAAGCGAGAGCCGAGACCCTCAATATAATTATTGAAATTTAGTTGAATTGAGGTGTTAAGTCCTGCTTCATCTTCAAGCGAAATTTAGGAATAAGCTAACTTTTGGTTTACGCTTGTTTATAAGTATGGTCTTTTGCAACATTTATTACTATGGAAACGGCTGGCGGCAATCTTTTGACGAATCCGTAGATAAGACTTAACTCTCCGACCCCTTAACCCAAAAGACTGCTGCCAGCCGTTTCCAATAGTAGCACTCACTACTGGATTGACTTTGGACGACCTTGTGCATAACAGTTAGCTTTATTCTTATTGCATTGGCTTTTACAATAAACCTTTACTTATTTTATCCACCTTCTTTTTCAAGTATATATTTTTATTAGCACGGAATATAAAAAAATGGCTAGATGTAACCGTAAGTTCTATGCTAACAGTTTTCTTTTCTCGTAGTTCTCACTTGTCGAACTCTTTCTCGGCTCCATGCCTTGCAGTTGACTTTGATCTTCAGAAATTCAAATGCAATGTCAATGATTACTTTCTTCTTGATTGCTCTCCTATTGCTCTCGCTCCTTAACAATGTTTGTCTTTTGTCTTCTTATTTTACACTCAGTAATCCATTTCGTTAATGGCTCTACATCCATGCATGAGGTTACATTATCAAGAAAAAACTCTGTAGGCAACTCCATGTGTAGTCGATCCGATGATTAATTAGTTCAATCAAGAGATGGTAAGCACAGCGAATTCCGACCGGTTGCAGACCTAATCTGCCCATTGGAATAAACTACTAGCAATAAACAATGGAGAGGGTTCAACCAACAGAATCAACGTCCACGTCTTCATGTTCAAGACGAACCTTCACGTTTGGAAGACATCAGCCGGTGTCTGATTTGGAAACGGATAGGCTCCTTCAGGCCCATTTCCGACTTTTCAACACAGATATTTGGAGAGAAATAGGTGCCTCGCTGAGCGGTGGGCCTATGACCACACCCAGTCATGGGACTGATGATGATGAAACCCATATATAAATGAGCGTTTGCTATTTATTTATTTTTTTAATTTATTTTAATGATAGTTCTTTTGTTTCTTGTCTCTTTTATTCGATTAAATTGTAAGATGCATTTAATTGAACTTGTTCTTTAGGTAAGTTGTTCTTCAATAATCTATGCGCGCATCATTCACTGATTAGATTTTTACTGTCATTCTTTTTATCATTTCAATGTTTTCCTCGGGGGTAGCTCTTGCAGGACATCTAGATGTTGAGTCGCCTTCAAGACTCTGTCTTTCCCTGTTAGATTCAGTGGCCATTTTTGCACTGTTGATAAAGATGGAAAGATTTCATCTGATGTAGTAACCATGTCAGCGTGTATGTCATTGGGGGATAAAATCTTTTCCTACAGGTAACACCAGGATACCAATTGTTGTCCATTTTCGAGACAAATCCATACTAATTACTTTTTAAGTCTTCTTTGAGCAATCAGATGTCAGTTTACCTAGAAAGAAACATCAAGATTTGAAATGAAGGCATGAAAGATTTCACGGTTCTAGCATCACACTTTCATAGCCATCCTATGAACTTTTCAGTCCACCGTCTTGCACTTGAGCTTTTAGTTACTTGTCGTAATGCTGATGAGATTTCATAGCCATCCTATGAAGTTTTCAACCCACCATCCTAGACCTGAGCTCTTATTTTCTTTATCGTACTGTTGGCGAGATTTCATACCCATCCTATGAAGGTTTCAGCCCACCGTCCTGAACTTCAGCTCTTTCCTTGTACTGCTGGTGAGATTTGAAATGGTTCCGTATTAGGGAGACATGTAAGATTTTGTAGACCGATAAAATCCATTTATTAGATTGATGCATTCAGTGGATTCGGACCTTGATGGGCGGATTCAAATAGATGAGAAGAGGAAATCCTTATTGATGTGGCCATATGCTACTGTGACGTCGGCATAGCAGGTTGGCAATTTCCTGAAGACAAAAGAACACCTGCGGACACAACATTTTATTTTCATTCTACTTGTTTCTATATCGACAGCCATCTGTGGTGGCTTAATTAAGGCACATAAGAGATTAAATTGCCCCTTCGGATCATAGGCGATTATGAGACTCCACTTTCTTTTCTTTATTATCTTTGAGATACCATGAATTATTGGGGAAGATAATCGTATCCGGTGCCGGGATGGCAACGGATACGATTATCTTCCCCAATAATTCATGGTATCTCAAAGATAGAATTCAGATTGTTCATTCTCGTGGAGTTGTATCCAACTGCGTCACAAGAGTTCAGTTTACGTTGCTATTTAACCCATATCTTGGCAGAGGAGAAAAGGGTTCATGCATTTCCCAAAGACAAGTGTATATATATATATATATATATATATATATATATATATATATATATATATATATATATATATATATATAATGTATAAGATCAGCAGATCATTATTCAAACATATATTGTTAAATATAACAGACAACGAATGTCTATTATGTTTGATCATGAGCCGTTCTAAGCTTCGTATAGTGGCTTTAGCTTCAGCATAAAAAATATCCAAATGATGGAAGGTTTTTGTCTTTACTTTCTCCCGAAATTAAATCCACTATACGAAGGTTAGTACATCTCATAATAGACATTGGTTGTCTGTTATATGTAAAAATATATGTTTGAATACATATATATATATATATATATATATATATATATATATATATATATATATAAAAGACAGTATATATAAATATAAAAGACAATAGAAAAACTGTAATAGTTGCCGACGCGTTTCGTCCAATGTGGAATTTTTCAAGGCAAAAAACGAAATGAATTTATTAAAGAAAGTAACTAATAATAACAAAATGTCCTTAGCAACTGTTAACTGAAAATTACGTTAAGTACTGCCACGTGTGGAGATATTGTTTTTATTGTGTTGACGGATTCAACCATTTTCTTTTGACAGTACTTGACGTAATTTTCAGTTAACAGTAGGAAAATAGCGTTCTCTAAATTCTTTCAGTTGCTAAGGACAATTTGTTTTGTTATTATTAGTTAATTTGTTTAATAAATGCATTTCGTTTTTTGCCTTGAGAAAGTCCACATCGGACGAAACGCGTCGGCAGCTATTACAGTTTTCCTGTTGTCTTTTACATTTATAAATATTGTCTTTTTCTACAGGTTAACTCTAAGAAATATTTTCATATATATACATATATACATACATACATATATATATATATATATATATATATATATATATATATATATATATATATATGTGTGTGTGTGTGTGTGTGTGTGTGTGTGTGTGTGTGTGTGTGTGTGTGTGTGTGAAAATAATACTTTCTAAAGTAACATAAATCATATCAACCTACGATACCGCAATCAAATTCATTCTATCTATTAACAAGTTAAAAGAAACAGGTTCATGCCTTTCCCAGGGACAAGTGAATTACCATGAATTATTGGGGAAGATAATCGTGTTTGTTGCCATCTCCACAGTTTGGAATTCAAATTTTTCATTCTCTGTGGCAAACTGCGACTCAAGAGCCCAGTTTTCGTTACTATTTAACCCGTATCTTGGCGGATGAGAAGGGGTTTCAAACCTTTCTCAAAGACAAGGTAGAAAGTGAACGCAGCAGAGTCGGGCGGTATTTGAACACCGCTCTGTTGATATTCATTACGCTACCCGCACGTCCTATTTAGAAGCAGTTGAAGATATTTGGCATATTTATTCTGTAAAAATTTTTAAAAAATCGTTTATTTTCCACTAGTTTTGAGCTGAGTTTTCGCACGTAATATAACCTACATTTCTCATCGAAAAATATTATTAACTTAATGAATTAATTTCTTTTCTTTCATAATTATATCAAAGAAACCTTTGAGATGCTGAGATAGATATTTCCTGCTAATCAATTTTGCATCGTTCTTTTTAAAATTTTACTAAAAATATTTTACATCTATTAACACAACGAAATCGACAAATCAATACCTTACGCTTCAAATTGCTAACAAACGAAGGTACCCTAACAGAGTGAAAACTTCGACGAATAAAAGGTAAAAAAAAAGAATCTTTAAATAAATAAAAAGGCACGCTGGTTTAAAGAAAGGAACCTATTTTCCCACTCGTATTTTCCAGTTTTATATATCTTATCCCTTAGTCGGTGACGATTACGGCTCTCCACGGATTTCTGTCCTGTAGTAGCTGTGGCAGTTAATTATGGGTAAAGAGATAACGGAAATATTGCCCTTTAATACGAAGTCTTCTCGGCGGTGTTTTGAGTTGGGTGTTGCCTTTAGATCGAGGGAATCGTAACTGAATGTGATCCATGCTAATGCATTTAGGATAATTCTGACTGGGAACATGATCTAAAAAGACACAATAAACAAGCCTTCTTAGGAGCAGACTGATCAATTGATTCTATATAATCGTTTCACTTTATCTCATTGGTAAAATGATGGGACCTAACTGTCAATCTAGTAGTATGTTTAAATACAAGTAGCCGAGGTACCAAGGATTAGAAATATATATGAGAATATTTATAGAATAGACAGACGAAAGCGACGACAAGGCAGTGGGAAAGTGATTGAAATCAAAAATCCAAATCAGGATCGATAACAATACAGACAGATATATTGGTGATATATTACAGGAGCTCCAGAGCAAATATGTCAGCAATCCTCGGACGAATGGTAGATTTATAAATGTAAATGATGAATACTGGCGAAAATAATAGTCGAAAATGATGCAGTGAACTAAATTTCCTAGCAGAAGACTTAGCAATTGATTCAATATAATTATTTCACTTTACCTCATTGGCAAGCGTAAGACCGAGAAGCCGAAATGAATTGCTCTACTGGACCTTTGCATCAGCCATGGAAGGACAGCCACTGTACATAAATGGAAAAGATGGATTCCGGCGAAAATGATTGTCGAAACTGACGCAATAAACTTACTTTCCTGGCAGAAGACTTAGCAATTGATTCAAGATAATTATTTCACTTTACCTCATTGGCAAGCGTAAGACCGAGAAGCCGAAATGAATTGCTCTACTGGACCTTTGCATCAGCCATGGAAGGACAGCCACTGTACATAAATGGAAAAGATGGATTCCGGCGAAAATGATTGTCGAAACTGACGCAATAAACTTACTTTCCTAGCAGAAGACTTAGCAATTGATTCAAGATAATTATTTCACTTTACCTCATTGGCAAGCGTAAGACCGAGAAGCCGAAATGAATTGCTCTACTGGACCTTTGCATCAGCCATGGAAGGACAGCCACTGTACATAAATGGAAAAGAT
Organism: Acanthosepion esculentum; assembly: GCA_964036315.1. Taxonomy (NCBI): domain Eukaryota; kingdom Metazoa; phylum Mollusca; class Cephalopoda; order Sepiida; family Sepiidae; genus Acanthosepion; species Acanthosepion esculentum. The sequence goes on along the minus strand of OZ038511.1, from coordinate 20,013,086 downwards.
GGATTCCGGCGAAAATTATTGTCGAAACTGACGCAATGAACTTACTTTCCTAGCAGAAGTCTTAGCAATTGATTCAATATAATTATTTCACTTTACCTCATTAGCAAGCGTAAGACCGAGAAGCCGAAATGAATTGCTCTACTGGACCTTTGCATCAGCCATGGAAGGACAGCCACTGTACATAAATGGAAAAGATGGATTCTGGCGAACATGATTGTCGAAACTGACGCAATAAACTTACTTTCCTAGCAGAAGACTTAGCAATTGATTCAATATAATTATTTCACTTTACCTCATTGGCAAGCGTAAGACCGAGAAGCCGAAATGAATTGCTCTACTGGACCTTTGCATCAGCCATGGAAGGACAGCCACTGTACATAAATGGAAAAGATGGATTCTGGCGAACATGATTGTCGAAACTGACGCAATAAACTTACTTTCCTAGCAGAAGACTTAGCAATTGATTCAATATAATTATTTCACTTTACCTCATTGGCAAGCGTAAGACCGAGAAGCCGAAATGAATTGCTCTACTGGACCTTTGCATCAGCCATGGAAGGACAGCCACTGTACATAAATGGAAAAGATGGATTCTGGCGAACATGATTGTCGAAACTGACGCAATAAACTTACTTTCCTAGCAGAAGACTTAGCAATTGATTCAATATAATTATTTCACTTTACCTCATTGGCAAGCGTAAGACCGAGAAGCCGAAATGAATTGCTCTACTGGACCTTTGCATCAGCCATGGAAGGACAGCCACTGTACATAAATGGAAAAGATGGATTCCGGCGAAAATGATTGTCGAAACTGACGCAATAAACTTACTTTCCTGGCAGAAGACTTAGCAATTGATTCAAGATAATTATTTCACTTTACCTCATTGGCAAGCGTAAGACCGAGAAGCCGAAATGAATTGCTCTACTGGACCTTTGCATCAGCCATGGAAGGACAGCCACTGTACATAAATGGAAAAGATGGATTCCGGCGAAAATGATTGTCGAAACTGACGCAATAAACTTACTTTCCTAGCAGAAGACTTAGCAATTGATTCAAGATAATTATTTCACTTTACCTCATTGGCAAGCGTAAGACCGAGAAGCCGAAATGAATTGCTCTACTGGACCTTTGCATCAGCCATGGAAGGACAGCCACTGTACATAAATGGAAAAGATGGATTCCGGCGAAAATTATTGTCGAAACTGACGCAATAAACTTACTTTCCTAGCAGAAGTCTTAGCAATTGATTCAATATAATTATTTCACTTTACCTCATTGGCAAGCGTAAGACCGAGAAGCCGAAATGAATTGCTCTACTGGACCTTTGCATCAGCCATGGAAGGACAGCCACTGTACATAAATGGAAAAGATGGATTCTGGCGAACATGATTGTCGAAACTGACGCAATAAACTTACTTTCCTAGCAGAAGACTTAGCAATTGATTCAATATAATTATTTCACTTTACCTCATTGGCAAGCGTAAGACCGAGAAGCCGAAATGAATTGCTCTACTGGACCTTTGCATCAGCCATGGAAGGACAGCCACTGTACATAAATGGAAAAGATGGATTCTGGCGAACATGATTGTCGAAACTGACGCAATAAACTTACTTTCCTAGCAGAAGACTTAGCAATTGATTCAATATAATTATTTCACTTTACCTCATTGGCAAGCGTAAGACCGAGAAGCCGAAATGAATTGCTCTACTGGACCTTTGCATCAGCCATGGAAGGACAGCCACTGTACATAAATGGAAAAGATGGATTCTGGCGAAAATGATTGTCGAAACTGACGCAATAAACTTACTTTCCTAGCAGAAGACTTAGCAATTGATTCAAGATAATTATTTCACTTTACCTCATTGGCAAGCGTAAGACCGAGAAGCCGAAATGAATTGCTCTACTGGACCTTTGCATCAGCCATGGAAGGACAGCCACTGTACATAAATGGAAAAGATGGATTCCGGCGAAAATGATTGTCGAAACTGACGCAATAAACTTACTTTCCTAGCAGAAGACTTAGCAATTGATTCAAGATAATTATTTCACTTTACCTCATTGGCAAGCGTAAGACCGAGAAGCCGAAATGAATTGCTCTACTGGACCTTTGCATCAGCCATGGAAGGACAGCCACTGTACATAAATGGAAAAGATGGATTCCGGCGAAAATTATTGTCGAAACTGACGCAATGAACTTACTTTCCTGGCAGAAGACTTAGCAATTGATTCAAGATAATTATTTCACTTTACCTCATTGGCAAGCGTAAGACCGAGAAGCCGAAATGAATTGCTCTACTGGACCTTTGCATCAGCCATGGAAGGACAGCCACTGTACATAAATGGAAAAGATGGATTCTGGCGAAAATGATTGTCGAAACTGACGCAATGAACTTACTTTCCTGGCAGAAGACTTAGCAATTGATTCAAGATAATTATTTCACTTTACCTCATTGGCAAGCGTAAGACCGAGAAGCCGAAATGAATTGCTCTACTGGACCTTTGCATCAGCCATGGAAGGACAGCCACTGTACATAAATGGAAAAGATGGATTCCGGCGAAAATTATTGTCGAAACTGACGCAATGAACTTACTTTCCTAGCAGAAGACTTAGCAATTGATTCAAGATAATTATTTCACTTTACCTCATTGGCAAGCGTAAGACCGAGAAGCCGAAATGAATTGCTCTACTGGACCTTTGCATCAGCCATGGAAGGACAGCCACTGTACATAAATGGAAAAGATGGATTCTGGCGAAAATGATTGTCGAAACTGACGCAATAAACTTACTTTCCTAGCAGAAGACTTAGCAATTGATTCAAGATAATTATTTCACTTTACCTCATTGGCAAGCGTAAGACCGAGAAGCCGAAATGAATTGCTCTACTGGACCTTTGCATCAGCCATGGAAGGACAGCCACTGTACATAAATGGAAAAGATGGATTCCGGCGAAAATGATTGTCGAAACTGACGCAATAAACTTACTTTCCTAGCAGAAGACTTAGCAATTGATTCAAGATAATTATTTCACTTTACCTCATTGGCAAGCGTAAGACCGAGAAGCCGAAATGAATTGCTCTACTGGACCTTTGCATCAGCCATGGAAGGACAGCCACTGTACATAAATGGAAAAGATGGATTCCGGCGAAAATTATTGTCGAAACTGACGCAATGAACTTACTTTCCTGGCAGAAGACTTAGCAATTGATTCAAGATAATTATTTCACTTTACCTCATTGGCAAGCGTAAGACCGAGAAGCCGAAATGAATTGCTCTACTGGACCTTTGCATCAGCCATGGAAGGACAGCCACTGTACATAAATGGAAAAGATGGATTCTGGCGAAAATGATTGTCGAAACTGACGCAATGAACTTACTTTCCTGGCAGAAGACTTAGCAATTGATTCAAGATAATTATTTCACTTTACCTCATTGGCAAGCGTAAGACCGAGAAGCCGAAATGAATTGCTCTACTGGACCTTTGCATCAGCCATGGAAGGACAGCCACTGTACATAAATGGAAAAGATGGATTCCGGCGAAAATTATTGTCGAAACTGACGCAATGAACTTACTTTCCTGGCAGAAGACTTAGCAATTGATTCAAGATAATTATTTCACTTTACCTCATTGGCAAGCGTAAGACCGAGAAGCCGAAATGAATTGCTCTACTGGACCTTTGCATCAGCCATGGAAGGACAGCCACTGTACATAAATGGAAAAGATGGATTCCGGCGAAAATGATTGTCGAAACTGACGCAATAAACTTACTTTCCTAGCAGAAGACTTAGCAATTGATTCAAGATAATTATTTCACTTTACCTCATTGGCAAGCGTAAGACCGAGAAGCCGAAATGAATTGCTCTACTGGACCTTTGCATCAGCCATGGAAGGACAGCCACTGTACATAAATGGAAAAGATGGATTCTGGCGAAAATGATTGTCGAAACTGACGCAATAAACTTACTTTCCTAGCAGAAGACTTAGCAATTGATTCAAGATAATTATTTCACTTTACCTCATTGGCAAGCGTAAGACCGAGAAGCCGAAATGAATTGCTCTACTGGACCTTTGCATCAGCCATGGAAGGACAGCCACTGTACATAAATGGAAAAGATGGATTCCGGCGAAAATGATTGTCGAAACTGACGCAATAAACTTACTTTCCTAGCAGAAGACTTAGCAATTGATTCAAGATAATTATTTCACTTTACCTCATTGGCAAGCGTAAGACCGAGAAGCCGAAATGAATTGCTCTACTGGACCTTTGCATCAGCCATGGAAGGACAGCCACTGTACATAAATGGAAAAGATGGATTCTGGCGAAAATGATTGTCGAAACTGACGCAATAAACTTACTTTCCTAGCAGAAGACTTAGCAATTGATTCAAGATAATTATTTCACTTTACCTCATTGGCAAGCGTAAGACCGAGAAGCCGAAATGAATTGCTCTACTGGACCTTTGCATCAGCCATGGAAGGACAGCCACTGTACATAAATGGAAAAGATGGATTCCGGCGAAAATTATTGTCGAAACTGACGCAATAAACTTACTTTCCTAGCAGAAGACTTAGCAATTGATTCAAGATAATTATTTCACTTTACCTCATTGGCAAGCGTAAGACCGAGAAGCCGAAATGAATTGCTCTACTGGACCTTTGCATCAGCCATGGAAGGACAGCCACTGTACATAAATGGAAAAGATGGATTCCGGCGAAAATTATTGTCGAAACTGACGCAATGAACTTACTTTCCTGGCAGAAGACTTAGCAATTGATTCAAGATAATTATTTCACTTTACCTCATTGGCAAGCGTAAGACCGAGAAGCCGAAATGAATTGCTCTACTGGACCTTTGCATCAGCCATGGAAGGACAGCCACTGTACATAAATGGAAAAGATGGATTCTGGCGAAAATGATTGTCGAAACTGACGCAATAAACTTACTTTCCTAGCAGAAGACTTAGCAATTGATTCAAGATAATTATTTCACTTTACCTCATTGGCAAGCGTAAGACCGAGAAGCCGAAATGAATTGCTCTACTGGACCTTTGCATCAGCCATGGAAGGACAGCCACTGTACATAAATGGAAAAGATGGATTCCGGCGAAAATGATTGTCGAAACTGACGCAATAAACTTACTTTCCTAGCAGAAGACTTAGCAATTGATTCAAGATAATTATTTCACTTTACCTCATTGGCAAGCGTAAGACCGAGAAGCCGAAATGAATTGCTCTACTGGACCTTTGCATCAGCCATGGAAGGACAGCCACTGTACATAAATGGAAAAGATGGATTCTGGCGAAAATGATTGTCGAAACTGACGCAATGAACTTACTTTCCTGGCAGAAGACTTAGCAATTGATTCAAGATAATTATTTCACTTTACCTCATTGGCAAGCGTAAGACCGAGAAGCCGAAATGAATTGCTCTACTGGACCTTTGCATCAGCCATGGAAGGACAGCCACTGTACATAAATGGAAAAGATGGATTCTGGCGAAAATGATTGTCGAAACTGACGCAATGAACTTACTTTCCTGGCAGAAGACTTAGCAATTGATTCAAGATAATTATTTCACTTTACCTCATTGGCAAGCGTAAGACCGAGAAGCCGAAATGAATTGCTCTACTGGACCTTTGCATCAGCCATGGAAGGACAGCCACTGTACATAAATGGAAAAGATGGATTCTGGCGAAAATGATTGTCGAAACTGACGCAATGAACTTACTTTCCTGGCAGAAGACTTAGCAATTGATTCAAGATAATTATTTCACTTTACCTCATTGGCAAGCGTAAGACCGAGAAGCCGAAATGAATTGCTCTACTGGACCTTTGCATCAGCCATGGAAGGACAGCCACTGTACATAAATGGAAAAGATGGATTCTGGCGAAAATGATTGTCGAAACTGACGCAATAAACTTACTTTCCTAGCAGAAGACTTAGCAATTGATTCAAGATAATTATTTCACTTTACCTCATTGGCAAGCGTAAGACCGAGAAGCCGAAATGAATTGCTCTACTGGACCTTTGCATCAGCCATGGAAGGACAGCCACTGTACATAAATGGAAAAGATGGATTCTGGCGAAAATGATTGTCGAAACTGACGCAATAAACTTACTTTCCTAGCAGAAGACTTAGCAATTGATTCAAGATAATTATTTCACTTTACCTCATTGGCAAGCGTAAGACCGAGAAGCCGAAATGAATTGCTCTACTGGACCTTTGCATCAGCCATGGAAGGACAGCCACTGTACATAAATGGAAAAGATGGATTCCGGCGAAAATGATTGTCGAAACTGACGCAATAAACTTACTTTCCTGGCAGAAGACTTAGCAATTGATTCAATTTAATTATTTCGCTTTATCTCATTGGCAAGCGTATGTCGGAGAAGCTGAAATGAGTTGATTTCCTGGACCTTAGCATCAGCCATGGAATGTAAAAATATTTATTTACGATTAAGAGAAAGAAGTTTTATTTTAGATTCATTATAATAAACAAGGCACTCTTCACCAATTTCACTACAGATTATAGGTAATTTTTGAGAACGGTTGCTAATTTGTATAAGAAAATATTCTATTAGAATATAACTTACGGCTGCATCTATTTCAACAGTAAAATGATGAGACCTAATAGCCAATCAATCCGAACACTTCAATTCATGCGTTGGGGGTACTAATGAGAACTCATAAGAACAATTGCCATGAGAATGTTTACAGAAAAGCCACGCGACAGCCGTGGGTAATTGACTGGAAACAAAATACCAGATCCGGACCGATAACATTACAAATCATTCTTTGGATAATCACAATAATCTCGTGATGCTTATCAGGAGTCCAGTTATGGCAACAATATTCAAAGTATAGACGAATGGCAGAATTATAAATGTGTAATTCTGGTGGCAAAAATTGTCTGGCAGGACACAGTGAACAAACTTTTCTAACAGTAGGCCTCACAATTGATTCACTATAATCTTTCCACTTCGTGTCAGTGGAAAACGTGAGACCGAGAAGCTTTAATGACGTTGTTCAGTAAATGAGGCTTTCGACAATGGGGACATACAAATCTTGACAAGTATCTTGAGTGCAGAGTGAGCTTCATGCGGTCTTTCGATATTGTCACCAGGCAGTGTTTGTTCCTTTGACAACATTGAATTTTCTATCTATCTATCTCCGCTAACAAAACCGCTCCACTTCACGACAGTAGTAAAACGTAAGACCAAAAAGGCGCACTGAGTTTCTCTCCTAGAGTTTAGCCGCAGTAATTCCGATGGCGGGTAAAATACTTCTCGCTAATGATTGATAATGAGCTGTCACATGACATACGTCCTTCTTTACGGCAGCGAATGTTGGACGATTTCCTCAAATAGTAAGAATAGACGGAGATGTTGTTCTACAGAAGGATGCTAACGATATCACGGACCGGGCGTGTGAGCAACGATGCAAACAAGGAGGAGGCTTATAGTTAACCTCGGGAAGAAGCAGTTGAAGTTCCTGGGACGCATAATGAGGAAGGAGGGTCGGGAGAATCTGATACTCAGGGGTCGAATAGAGAGAAAGAGAGGCAAGGGAAAACAACGTATTGCATACCTAGCGGGTTTAAGCAAGTGGATGACAGAACGTGATTTGGGGGAGGAAGCTGAAGAAAGGAACTTGTTGAGAGCTGCAAGGGATAGAGGGAGGAGGTGGAGAACCATGATCGCCTACGTCCTGAAAGGACATGGCACATAAAAATAAATAATCTATTTTCGGTAAACTACTAGAGGCTTTAATTAATTTTGAATTGGTTAGGCATATCAAGCCGTAAGGCCTTCTATCAGACGTGGAATATATTTAGAGATTCTCGACAACATCCAAAGATGAATCGGCAATATTATTAGCCCTTGCCTGTTGTCTTGGCGTCATTCACTTTCTCACCGTCGTAATTATTTTTTGTAATTACTTTCATGGTAATTGTTCGCATGAACTCTTCGCTATGATACTTAGACTTTGTGAATTGAAGCGTACAATTAGATTGCCGGCAAGATCTCAACAATGCGCGGTTGAATTGTGATGTAATGGAGTAACCTGACAAGGGAAAACAACTTATGGCGTACCTAGCGGGCTTAAGCAAGTGGATGGCATAACGTGGTCTGGGGGAGTTTGCCGAGTGAAGTAACTTGTCGAGTCCTGCAAGGGATACAGGGAGGTGGAGAGCCATGATCGCCTACGTACTGGAAGATCACTGCACATAAAAAGAAAGATAATGATTAATGAGTTTCTTTTTGTGGTCTTTACAATTTACATGGCATGTAATCGTTACCATTTACAAGGAAGATTGTTACGTAGTTGTAATTATGCATTATTTTATCTTTTGCCATTTTACCCTAAGCAAGCTAATAATGACGAGAAGAGGTTACTGGATGTTAGAGAATATGAATAAAAATACACTATTAAAGCGAGAGCACAATAAAAGAACAAGAATTAGAAAAACTGAAGATCCAACTTGACTTTCACAAACGAGAAGCACGACAGAAGAAACTGTTAGCATAGAACTTACGGTTGCCGCTAGCCATTTCAACTGTAAAATGACGAGACATTGCCGCCAATCTAGTACTGCAATATATATAACAACGCTGATTATGCTCCTTTCATTGAGATTAATTGTTCTCGAATGGTTTTTAATGAATCTGCGCAAGTATTTATGGCCCTTATCCGAGATTCTGACCCAAACGAGATTACACGAAACATCTGACATGCATCTACAGACTGCGATACATAAATTGTCATCTAAATTACACAAAGATTCAAATAACACTGACATTTCATTAAATCGTATATTTACCAAAACTACACAAAAATACTTTGAAAATACTAAAATCGACATTGGTTTCAACCACTGCCTCCAGCCGATTTCAGAATCTCCTGCAACTCTTCTTGACGGTCACCTTGATTAACTTGGTGAATGCTGCCTTAATCCTTGCCTTCAGGACCTCGATTCTGGGACCTGAATTGTTGGGCTCCCATACATCTCAGACGAATGGAGCATATAGACATTCAAACATGTTTCATTGAATAATATAGACATATTGTGTCTACTTATTTTTATACTGAATTTTCAAGTTGTCTAATCAGTTTCGTTATATTAAGATGAAAATGAAGGCGCAATAGAATTTTTAAAGCCAAGTATTTTCGATCTTTTCTAAGATTATCTTCAGGGGTAAATTACAAATCAAATTTATTGTAAGTTCGATAAAATCTGCATTTTGTTGTGATGGTGATTTTTTAAAAACGTGCGCGATTATTTTAGATTTTAAAATTTTACTGGTTTATCTATCTAAATTTATATTTGTAGCTATGGATTTTTTGCAAAACAAGCGTTTCAATATAAGGAAGATGACCAGGAATTGATAGAAATTTAAAATGGTATTAAATGTTCTATGCACTTTAGTATTTTGTTGCTATATTCGTAATAAATTTTGTTGAGTGTTGGTGGGATTATGTTGACATAGAGGGTCTTGATGAATTTCATCTTAACATCAAGCTACGGACTAGATAACCGGAAAGAACCAGCATAAAAAGAAGTAGACCCTATATGTTGATATTATTCATTGAAACATGTTTGCATACACACAAATACACACACACGGACACACACACACGCATATATATATATATATATATATATATATTTTTAGGTATGTCTAATGAAAAAAGTACAGACACTATATTTGCTTATTTTTAACATAATCAGTTCATACTCACGAATAATCTTCCGTGTATCGCAATTAAATGGTGTGAAATGTGCTATAACTGTGAAAATCGCTTATATTTACCAAGTACTTTCGATCTTCTTCCGAGATCATCTTCAGAAATATAAATGGTAATACAAAACTATATATATATATATATATGTATATATATATATATATATATATATATGTATATATATACACTTACCGATTAATCTCAGTTTTGTATATATATATATATATATATATATATTTATATATATATATATATATATATATATATATATATGTGTGTGTGTGTAGATAGATAGATAGATAGATAATGTTAGTGGTCAATATATATATATATATATATATATATATATATATATATATATATATATATATATATATATGAATTCCCAAGAGGATAGAATCCAGGTAGAATTAAATGTCCAGGACAGACAAAGAATATAATATAAAAGGCTCAAACACTAATATTCCATGGTTATAATTTATTACATTGGAATAGTAATCACGATCCAATTCATCAGACCTACAAATTATATATATAAATACAGGGTACAATGGATAAATAGTCTTCTAAATTACGCAAAATTTAAAATTCCACTGACATCTTATTTTAACAGATACATTTACCAAAATTTTAAAATGTTATCTTTGAATACTAAAAAGTACATTTATTCAATAAAATCGCCATTGACTTCAAATATGGCCTCCAAACGAATATCTAGCAACTCTTTGGATAGTCTCTTTGTTTAACTTAAATGCTGCCATCAGTTCATCTTTGGTGTTAAAAGTAGTTTTCTCTCGTCCAACTACGCCATTTTTCTCCCTTTGACAATGGCGAGAAGACGTCGTGATTTTTTTAAATATGAGGAAAGTATTTAAAGTTGTAATGTTCATTTTGCTTATCTTTGAGTATTGGCTCATTATCGCCGATTTCTTTATCTATTATTTATATTCAATGATTCTTTTAATAACGTCTGATATGAATTTTATTCTTTTACATTTTCTTATTTATTAATTGTAAACTAACGTACTTTCAAATTTGTTGGAAATGCGTTTCCCGTTATAACGTTATTCTATTTTGTTTGCTACTAGTCATTTTGTTTTATTACTTATCTTTCAACTATTTTAAAAACAACCACAATAATAATAATATAATTTTCTCGTATATTTGATAATAATGTTACATATATATATATATATTCATATATATATATATATATATATATATATATATATATATATATATATATATATATATTATTATTATTATTATTATTATTGTTATTATTATTTTAAAAGTATATAGAACAATATATTGGTACATTTGATGACAAACTGTTTACTCCGACATTCAATGTTTATCATCTAAACGACATAATTGGATGAAACAGTTTTCTGCCAATTACCTTCAAGACGTAGTCGAAAATGCCTCTTCACCGATTCTTAATATTATCTGGGAAATACCTTTCATTCTCGTTGAACTTTTTGGATGGGTTTCCTGTCTTGCTATTCCTGATTTTGTATTTAATGTTTTCTTTCTCTTTGACAGGTTGCCATCCCAAACTCTAGTCTCCAGTCTAACCTGTTCCGACGTCAATTTCGTTTCTTATGGTCCTGTACTTGAAAAATAACAGGCTTTACTATCAGACGCATATTTTAAGAGTTCGTTAACACCGCCAAGTGAATTTCTATTTATTGGTTAATCAATCGTGACATTTATCGATTTTCTGTTACAGGTTTTGGTGGATTTTGGAGTATAAATACTGCAATTTTTAGTCTCCTGGGGAACTGTGAAACACCAAAGACTCATTACTTTTTGTTTTTCTGTTTTTGATTTTTTTTTTTTTTTTACTTTTTGAGGCATGAACACTTTAGTACGTGATGGTCTCAAAATGAGTTTTTAATTAAGATTTCTCACGCAAAGATTGCCAAATATTGTAGACTATATTTTTCTCTTCCTATCCCTTTTTCTCTATATATCTGTCTGTCTGTCTGTCTGTCTGTCACTCTCTCTCTCTCTCTCTCTCTCTCTGTCTCTCTCACTCTAATCTTCTTTTTTTCTCTCTCTTTTCCCGTCCATCTCTTCTTTCACACCACATCTCTTTCTCACTCGGAAATATGTTAGTCATATTTCAAGAACATTCTCTCGATAGATTTGTGCCAGCATATTTAAGTCATTTATCAAGCTACACTTAAACAGTTCCAAAAATTTCGTTTTCGGTTAGCTCAGATGAAGAACTACGTAGTTGTCTAAACGTTAACATCACGGAACACGGTATCAACGAAACGGGTTCGAATTGAAATGGTTTTGTTTCACTTAAGAAAAATCCAAATGATAAACAGACGAACCGACTCTACACTGCAGCATTGACCATCGTCAGATCTTTTCGTTCTATGTGACGGATCTCTTCAGGTCGTTTGTGGCTCTCATCAATGTTGCTCCAATTTAGTTGATGGAACGAATGCAGCTGACATTCTTCTCCTTTTCTAAGCTAACATGTGAACGATCATGGCACTCCACACCTTCCTGGCTTTTGTTGTTTTAAGCAGTACCAACTGATCAGAGCTTTACAGATCTCAATGCGTCTACTGGGTTGAATCACCCACATTATTTACGTATTTCATTTCTATTAAAGTTCCTGCACCTGGCCTTATTCCCCAAAATTATCTACTTTATAAACAGACTCCTGCGGGAATGCTTCCAGAAACACTAGAATCTTAACCTCTTCAATTCTCGGGTCATTCGTTATCTATTCTTCAGATCCACAAAATATCCCTTCTTTACTGTTACGTTCTTATCACACGCATTCTACCTTGAGTGGCTCTTGGGTGAACATTGTTACATAAAGACGTAATTATTTACCATTTGCTTACTCCCTGTTCTACTATCTAGGTATATAATCTCGTTCAGTAGAGTGTTTGCGGGTTCATCCTGTGAGTGTTAATTTCGCTACACCTTCTTTCTCATTACGTATTCCCGAAATGTTAATCTAGACTTGGAATTATAAAAGCAGCTTTCTTTGTAGCTTCAATTTCCCTGAACTCTTATTAATTGTTCACATGTTTTCACCAACCTTATTCCTCAGCAGTATTCAAGTTCTACTCCCAGCATTCACCTTCGTTTCAAGTTTTTTCCTCATCTGTAAGGGTATATCTGTCTATATTTCTGTACACTATTTACATTATTCGGACTATTGTCCTCATCTTTGTCGCCATATTTATTACAACGTTTCGGCCGTTGTACGTTCCGGCCTTCTTCAGGTGCTTGGAATGTCGAACTGAACCCTTTATTTCGCTCACTGGGGTAGATTGTTCTAGTTACACGCGCCATGTTTTTAATAGATGTCAGTTATCAGAAATATTTTTTTAAATTGTTTTAAGAGAAATATTTATGAAAAATTGTTTTAAGAGAAATATTTTTGAAAAATTGTTTTAAGAAAAATATTTCTGAAAATTGTTTTAAAAGAAATATTTCTGAAAATTGTTTTAAAAGAAATATTTCTGAAAATTGTTTTAAGAGAAATATTTTTGAAAATTGTTTTAAGAGAAATATTTCTGAAAATTGTTTTAAGAGAAATATTTTTGAAAAATTGTTTTAAGAGAAATATTTTTGAAAATTGTTTTAAGAGAAATATTTCTGAAAATTGTTTTAAGAGAAATATTTTTGAAAATTGTTTTAAAAGAAATATTTCTGAAAATTGTTTTAAGAGAAATATTTTTGAAAAATTGTTTTAAGAGAAATATTTTTGAAAAATTGTTTTAAGAGAAATATTTTTGAAAAATTGTTTTAAGAGAAATATTTTTGAAAAATTGTTTTAAGAGAAATATTTCTGAAAAATTGTTTTGAAGAGAAATACTTCCGAAAATTGTTTTAAGAGAAATATTTTTGAAAAATTGTTTTAAGAGAAATATTTCTGAAAAATTGTTTTGAAGAGAAATATTTCCGAAAATTGTTTTAAGAGAAATATTTTTGAAAAATTGTTTTAAGAGAAATATTTCTGAAAAATTGTTTTGAAGAGAAATATTTCCGAAAATTGTTTTAAGAGAAATATTTTATAAATGTTAACCAACAGTAATACTAACTGCTCGGTCAATGAATGGTGAATGTTTTCTTATAAGGGAAGCGCTAATATTTCCCTTGCAATTGAAGACAACAAATACTACACTTTGATCACAGCCTGATGGCCATGGAATGGAAAAAGGATAACTCGAGTTACACGGCACGCCCGATCAATTAACAAGGCAACAGCTGACATCACCATTATGTAAAATGCACTTTAAAATACCAAATGCCGTAAGATTGGATGTTCGGGTGGTGTAAGGGATAATGGCCTAGGATTGGTCATCGGCGAGCCGATTTCAAATTCCATTTTTGCTTAGTTATATTCACTTCGGCGCAAATATCCTTAGAGAAAAAAAGGACACATGGCCCAGTGTATAAAAGCGTTGGTTGGATCCTGTGACTTGACTCAAATAGTTGTGAGTTCATTACCTAGTCACGGCAGTAGTTAACCAAAACTAGGAGAGATGAGTTAAAGAGAGAAAACTGAGACAACCGAAGAGGCATGGCACGTGGGGATAGTACAATATCCCCCGGTGGATGAAATAAAGGGTTCAATTTGAAATTCCAATCACTTGAAAAAGGCAGGAGCATACAACGGCCGAAACGTTGGGAAAGTTATGAATCCATCTCTTCTCCCACAGATAATGGGTAAAATAGTCAGACAGATATCGCTAAACGATTACTATCACACACAAACACAAAAGAATCTTACAATCTAAAAATATTTTCTGGTTGTAAATAACCTGCAAAAGGTTCATTAGCTGTAGAAAATAAATCAATCAATTATTAGAGAAAATATTTTTTTATGAGTAATCTATACTGATTATAACTGCGCATGTCCGGTGGCTAAGTTATATCCGGTCGAAGGTGGGATTTTGCCTTTGTAATGTCAAGTGGAATATTTATAATTGCTGAACAGCTTTATTTGTCTTTCGCCATTAAATTAACCCATTAACTGCCAATTTTTTAATGCACATTTTTCGCCCAGTCTTAGGAGTATATTTATTCCTTGTGTTTAATTTCAGTAGTTACCACTGTCTTTTTTCTAGAAACTAGAACATCAAATATATATATGTGTATAAAACATCAAAAAATAATATTGATTAGAAATAATTAAAAAAATACTTTTCAAAATAGTCATTATTTTTCTACTCGGGAAATGTAAAATTACGACAGAAAGTGTCTTCTTACGGCTAATAATAAAAACTTTAAAGGCTAAGTGTTGTAAAATATACCTCTGCAAATGCAATGTATGTAAGTAATTCAATGTAAATACAAAGAATAACGTGTAGCGAGTTTAATTTTAGCAGATCCCTAAATGGGGCCCATGGTAGGTAACGGGTTAAATATCAGAATCATTGTGCCAAGTCTATTCTCACTGTTGTTTCTTGTGGCAGTCGTATTACATGTCAAATGCTACGAGATTTTTTTTAGAATAATAGCTTGGAAATCTACCGGATATTGTGGACAATTCCAAGTAATTTTCTCAGGAAAACATCCATATTTTCTTAACTTCTGTCTATATTTCTCATATGTGATATTGTAACTATTTACACCGTCCTCATCTTAATTGCTATATTCACGACGTTTCAGTTATTGTACGTTCCAGCCTTCTTCAGGTGATATAAGTTAGAATTTCGATCGAACCTTTTATTTAGTCCACAGGCAGTAGATTGTTCTAATTCCACGTTTCATGTTTTTTGTTAGATATGACAGTTTACGTTAATTCCCTTTACTTACTCAACTCTCTAAGGTTTTGTTCACCTCAGCCGCGGACAGATATAGAACTCACAACTCTTTGGGTCAAGTCACGTTTTTTGGATTACTTCAAGAAACGCTTATATCTAGTGTGACATGTGTCCATAGTTGGTTGGAATAACCCCAAAATCCTCCAGGAGAGCAACCAATTACGTTGCTTTGGTCTTGCATGTTCTACTGATATGAAGAAGAGCGATTACAGGAAATTTCCAAGCCTAGCTTAGATGTGGCACAA
The DNA here is from genome assembly GCA_964036315.1 of Acanthosepion esculentum. Lineage (NCBI taxonomy): Eukaryota > Metazoa > Mollusca > Cephalopoda > Sepiida > Sepiidae > Acanthosepion > Acanthosepion esculentum. The sequence continues at coordinate 19,997,287 of OZ038511.1, read as the reverse complement.
GGCCGAATGTAGGAGAAAGCCAGTGAGGTAGTAATTGTTCTAGCGAGACTAGCTTGTTAACCATTACATCACCTCGTGGTGCCTAAGTGGAGAGAGGATATCGAATCAATAGATCGGTCTACTGAAATGAAGGTTGTCTCACGTTGTTTTGTCAGACATTTTGTCTAGTCAGAATTATTCTGGCACATTTATAAAATATATCAGTCATCCATATTTGATTTAGTACACCGATATATATGTCAAGATCCTCGATAAAATACAAAGAAGTGTTCTGTAATAATATCGGTCCTAACCTGGCATCTTTACTTCACTCACATTCGCATCACTATAGTGTGACTTTCTCCGTCTTTTCTATAAATATTTTCATGGCATTTTTTTCTATTTCTCCTACTTGGTATCTCGATTGCATGAATTGAAGCGTACCCCACGATTGGTAATATGGTATCATTGTTTTCCGGTTGAAATAGATAGATTTAAATGTAAGTTCTATTCTAACATTTTTCCCTCACACCTCTCACCTGTGTAACTCGCTTCCGATGTAAGCCTTCTCTGCCATCATACAAAATAGAAATGAAATGTCAATCGCTATCCTGTCTTTCTGAACTCTTTTTCTTTCACCTCATCAAGGGCCTGCCAGGGGGGGGGGCATTCACTATCCCGTCCTGCGTATGACGATAAACTACATCCGGCATCCTGGGTGAGACGATAAACTAAATCCGACATCAAGGCCTTTGATCAAAAGGTTTTGAAGATCCTGGAACCATCTCTTAATTGCTGGTGTCCCCAGGTCCACCCTGACTCAGCGTGGTAGCACCTGTCAGGGTCACAGCTATGGGCAAATAGTTGACTCCCAAAAGGTGTCAAAACACTATGAAAGTATAAAAAAAAGTTGTTAATTTTTGTAAATATTTTTACCAGCAATACATTCTTAAAGGAAAAATGTTATCAGCAATATAAATCTTGTCTGCATTAAATAAGCCATTCAGTTTGATATTCCGTAAAACAAACCAAACCTATATATACTGAGATAGATAGATAGATAGATAGATAGATAGATAGATAGATAAAAAAATATTACCAGCAATAAAAATCTTGTCGGCCTTAAATAACCTATTGAGGTTGATATAACGTAAAACAAAACAAAACAAAACCTTATATACTGAGATAGATAGATAGATAGATAGATAGATAGATAGATAGATAGATAGATAGATAGATAGATAGATAGATAGTTTTGCCAGCAATAAAAAATCTTGTGGGCATTAAATAACCCACTGATAGTGATATGCCGTAAAACAAACCAAACCAAACCTCATTAAAGTATTGTCGTTTTCTCAGTAACAACTTGCGTCTTAGTGGCATTATTGCATTCTTTGAGGTGAAATTAATTTTAAAAAGCTCAGTTATTTTAATTGCCATATTTAAATTCCAGAGGTCAAAAAGAAATAATCTATTTCACCTTGAAGGTAAGCAACTTTCGAAAAATTGTTTAACTTTACTACTCTTCAGTAGCTCCATATTCCTGGGGGAAGACAACGACTTTAATGAGACAGTTGACTAAATCGAATTGACAAATCCATGTTAACTGCTGATAATTACGGTGGCAAGGAATTAATCCAAAGAAAAGCTACGAATAACAAGTAATAATTTAAATTAGATAACCTTGCCTGTTATCGTACTCGGTTTGCCTTCAGAAAGCAATTATCTTCAACATCATTACAACTAACAGAGATAAATCAGTAACAATAGTTCACTTATTCTGATCGGATTGTTCAATGAGGCTTGAAGTGTACTTTTAAAAAAAATATGATGAGTTTGCATCACTGTTTAAGTCAATTAGACTTCTTCCATTTAGTCAAATGTCTTATTAAAGTCGTTGTATACGTTCAAGCGCGTTTGCCCGGCAAACGGTTGTCAACTCATTACGGGCAGTGACAAAGAGACGTCTGTTGCAATCAGACCTATCGCTCTAGCCTAGGTAGAAGAAATCATTTCTGTGGTCTGAACAGACAGGAGAGAACCAGGGAGATAGATTTTCGTGGTGTCACTTGGTATTTTCGAACTGAAACGGACGTTTCGATACCAGTTGTCATCTGGGAAGGGATGTCGGTGGCACATTTCGGAGCAGGATGCTCAAAAATATCCTTCCAGAGAACATCATGAAGGAAGTCAGGAAACGAGTACCAATCAGCACTTGCATAACAGAATGAAATTCTGTTAAGGGGAAGGGGGGTTCATGATTAGTGAGAAAGCGGAAAGAGATATCAGTGATCGAAGTTGCCATGAGGATTTGTCAATTCCATTTAGTCATTAAAGTCGTTGTCTTCCCTCAGGAATATGGAGCTACTGATGAGTAGTAAAATTAAACAATTTTTCAAAAGTTGCTTGCCTTCAAGGTGAAATGGATTATTTCTTTTTGACCGTTGGAATTTAAATATGGCAATTAGAATAACTGAGCTTTCTAAAATTAATTTCACCTGAAGGAAGACAATAATGTCACTAAGTTGCAAGTTGATACTGAGAAAATGTCAATACTTTATGAGGTTTGGTTTGGTTTGTTTTAAGGCGTATCAGTATAGTGGGTTATATAAGGCCGACAATTTTTTTTTTGCTGGCAATATTTTATTTTTATCTATCTATCTATCTATCTATCTATTTTGTTCTCTTCATGTTTATCTGTCTCTATTGGTCCTTTCATATCTATCTATCCATCTGTCTGTCTGTCTGACGCAGTCTGTTAATATCTATCTATCTATCTATCTATCTGTCTATCTATCTCAGTATATATTGGTTTGGTCTGTTTTGTTTTACGACATATCAACCTCAATAGGTTATTTAATGCCGACAATATTTTATTGCTGGTAACATATTTATGAGGGCAGAGGTGGAGTGACAGGAGTCGAGGGCGGAGGAGAGGAAAAGATCAATTTTAGAAGAGTGTTTGTCAGAATTACTGGGGAAGCATGTGGGGAATTATCTGTGTAAGAGATTGCGTGACAGAGAACTTGAAAGTTTGAATGCCAGTGACATTGAAGTTAGTAAGCCACCTGACGTGTTGAGCATAGAACACCGAACACAAAGATATCTGCAAACGGGTGTAGAGAGAAAGGCTTATCTCGACTATCAGCGATTCTATGTAACACGCAACAGTCAAGAAATGAATGGGAACGATAGAGGAAAACGCGATAGCTGACTCAGTTTAACAGAGAAAGACTGAGTCACATGTAAGTTCGGAAGCTCAAGAAAGAGTTCCCTTGCCAGTGGGAGATCCTCCCGGACATATACAGCAAGGCCGTGCATATAGAATTCTGGGAAAGAGATTGAAGAAGTCAGATTAGTTTCACAGAGAGTTACGATGTCCGGAAAGCGTTCCAAAAGAAACGGTTCCACACTTCAGAAATTGGTTCGAATAATACGAATCCGGAGAAAAGAAACGTTTAGGGGTTTAGGTAGTCTTTGGCGAGCTGGTTTACTTGTATAACGTTTGTGGATTTTAGTCATAGTGATTTTTAAGGTAGAAAAGCAAGAATAATAATGTCTGTCGTCTAACGTGATATACGAGGGGGGACCCAAAAGTAACCGGAATCGTTTTCTGTGTAACAAGCCCTTAGCAGTTCAGGCTCCCACCGCTAGATGCCACTTCAGGCAACCCTCAGGCATCAGTGTGCTAACTGGTGTCATCGTGGGAAGATGTACAGCTCCGTGGTTCACATTTGTTTTGAAGCGCTTCAAGCCTTTTCGTTTATTTTTACCTTGGCTGAAAGGATGCCTGCCGTAAACTGAAAGAGCAGTTGGAAGTTGATGCAGACCCTTTTTTCGAAGGTCATCACTGGTGACGAAATCTGGTGCTATGGCTACGACTCGAAAGCGAAGCAGCAATCTAATCAGTGGAAGCATCCAACGTCACCACGACCCCCAAAAAGCGCGTCAAGTGAAGTTCAATGTCAAGACGATGCTGATTTGTTTCTTTGATGTGAAAGGAATTCTCCACAAAGAATTTGTTCCTTTTGGTCAAACTGTTAACCAGGCTTTTTACTTGGAAGTCCTGAAGTTTTTGCGAGGCAGGGTGATATGAAAACGCCCTGACATTTGGCAAAGTGGTGGGTGGTGATTGCATCACGACAATGCGCCAGTGCACACCGCCTTGAGTGTGAGGCAGTTTCTGACCAAGAATGGCATGACCCCACTTCCCCACCCTCTTCACCCGATCTCGCACCCTGAGACTTTTTTTTGGTTCCACCGAATGAAGAAAGTCCTCAAAAGAAAACGTTTTGCAGATGCAGAAGAGGTTAAGAAGAAAACGACGGAGTCATTAAAAACATAACTTCACAAGAGTTCCAGGACTGCTTTGAAGAATGGAAAACACGTCTGGATCGGTGCATTGCTTCAAATGGAGAATACTTTGAAGGTGATAAGAATATAAACATGCAACAATAAATGAATAAAATTATATGATACAATTCCGTTTACTTTTGGGTACCCCCTCGTATGCTCACTGGGAATTTACGCAGACTTCAGCATAGTGTGGCCTCACACTTTTCCATGTGCAACATGGCACTGGCAGAATCCTGGTATAGTGCGACTGTTGATCATAGTTGCCTCTCAAAAACTCCTCAACATCTCGGACTCCTGACTCCCATTCAAGATGCAGAAGCTAGATTCTTGACCCAGTACACTCAGTTTAAAGTGCCGTAGCTACCACCCATTCATTTCACCAAAGTATAATAGCCACCCCTATTAAGGCCCCAGAAGAAGGAAAATAAAGGAGGAAACAAGGGATAATCCTCTGATCCTGTTCAAACGAACTAATGAAGACTAATTATTAATGGTTATATTTATTTAGCGGCATATCAACACTTCATGGGTCATTTAAGATTATGCAAGCCAAATACATAATGTATGATAATACATAATACATTTGTCATATAATACAAGAAAATATTGAAAAATACTGGATGTGGCAGAAAAAGCTCCCACATATACCTCCCTCAAATACCTCGCCTTTAGTGCTAAGACATTAGTGCCAATCGTGTCTTCATCTAGCTAATGTCTTACCATTATATAGCAGGCATATCTGGGAGGGATATATGGGAGGTATTTCTGCTACACTCTCTGTTAACAAAGAACCTTTTTAGCAGGTGACAGAATTATTTTCGAAAGATATAAATCATGTCAAAATAAATATTAGTAATTGCTATTTAAAACATAAAAAATTAAATGTTTTTTTTATTCGATGGCGTGTTCGTTGCAGTTGCTGGAAATACAAATATGCAAATAGTGTTTCATTGTTTTTTTTAAGTATTTTAAATGCATAAAACCCCGACAAATCTACCACACGCACACGACATTATCTTTCTTCGGCGGGTTTCAGTATTTGAGGTTGGTTGTGGTCATTCATCCTCGTTAAACCATATTCATTTGCGTTAAACATTGTTGTAGATTATCCATTATTCATCACCTGTTATGATATATTTATGTAAGGATTATTTAAATTGATTCATTCCTCATTACAATTATTTTCCAAAAACACAAATTACTTATACGAGGTCTGATCAAAAAGTATCGGGACTGTTGCTATTGTAACGGATATAGGGTGTGAAGACAGAAGCCGGTTGGTACAGATGGACCATCAAAAGGTGTTGCGTATGCTCACGAAGTTATAGCGTTTTCGCTCAGTTTTCTTGCTTTTAGCAGGGCTTGGAAGAAAAGGATGTAGAATGTGGTCGTCTCACCATACCAGGTGTTGTATGAGTGACCACTGCTTGTAGAGTAGTTTTTGACCAAGACGACTTTCCCGGAATGTGACAAGTACCATATTATCACAGATATCGCACCTTGTGATTTTTTTTTTTTTTCAAGATTCCAAGAATCAAATTCAACCTGAAAGGAAAAAATTCAGGGTCGAAGAAATCCAATCGAATGTTAGGCGGCGGTTGCTTGCTATGTAAATAAAGGAGTTCCGGAAATATTTCGATCCATGGAAAGACAAGGCTGGATAAAGAATGTATAGCGTAAGAAGGGAATTGTTCAAAGGAGAAATGCAGAAGAAATGCGGAATGGATATGATTGAACGTCCTCATACTTTATGATCACGTCTTGTATTTATCGTATTTCATTCTATTCTAGATTTTCCTTCGTGGAGAAGTTCATAAGGTTCGTGTGCACTTTAAAAAATTTATAACTATATTTGTATTTGCGATAGAAATAATCTGTAAAAAATGTTATAAAGTTTAATGTATCTAGTTTCAAGTATAGCTAAAATAACTAATGTGATTTCAGGCATTACTGTAAATCAGTTGGCATTACTGTAAATCAGTTGGCATTACTGTAAATCCGTTTCGTGAACTGCAAAATCCTATTACCCTTTGTATTGCTAATGATGGAGGACATGTGAAAACTTAAATAAAAATTCAGTAAAAACTTAAAGAATATAGATTTAATTCTTTCTAATCCTTTTTACAAATTATTTCTATCGCAAATACAAATAAAGTTACATTTTTTACAGTGCACACGAACTTTATGGACACCATATATATATATATATATATATATATATATATATATATATATATATATATATATATATATACAGGGTGTCCATAAAGTTCGTGTGCACTTTTAAAAATGTATAACTTTATTTGCATTTGCGATATAAATAATATGTAAAAAATGTTATAAAGTTTAATGTACCTAGTTTTAAGTCTAGCTAAAATAACTAATGCGATTTCAGGCATTACTGTAAATCAGTTGGCAAATGTTTTCCGTGAACTGCAAAATCGTATTACCCTTTGTATTGCTAATGATTGAGAACATGTGGAAACTTAAATAAAATTTCAATAAAACCTTAAACAATATAGATTTACTTCTTTCTAATCTTTTTTACAAATTATTTCTATCGCAAATACAAATAAAGTTATAAATCTTTTTAAGTGCACACGGACTTTATGGACACCCTGCATTTATGATTTCATAAGAAGTATCGGCGTCTTTTCATCCAGTCATTATCAGCATCAAGACAAACGTGACACAAGAGCAAATATAACGGTTGCTTTTGCCGTCCCTGTATTAACTCTACCGGCCGATGAAGTTGAAGTGGCAAGGCTAATATTTTTCCCATTATTATTATGATTGTATTACCAACCCTTGACGCATTAACGTCATCGGCCCATAGTTAATTAAAAGAACATTGCTTTTTTTTCGTCTTTTCTTTTTGTCTTCTCTTTTTTTTTCCCAGGCGAATTCGCTATCGGACCTAAGTCTTGCCACTCGACCCACATCAACATTTCGACTCAACCCGATAGTGTCAAGCCTTACCTCGAGTACACTTCGATTACCGGCCCGAAACCTACAATGGATCGGGGAATTATGTGTCTTAGAAATCGATTAACCGACTTTAGATGTGAGAATAATCGATTACGCAAAAAGAAAAGCATGAAAAATGAAATTGTTAAAGGTGGTCATTTTTATGGATTGCTCGAAAGCGGTAATCTGATCAGATTGTTAAAAATAGGTTTGGTGGCCTGTTTCATTCATAAGACAGGTGGTGTGTTTGATAGATAGATAGATAGATAGATAGTGAATATGCTTAGATAGATAGATAGATAGATAGATAGATAGATAGATAGATAGATAGATAGTGAATATACTTTTGATACATAGATAGATAGATAGATAGATAGATAGATAGATAGATAGATAGATAGATATGAACAAAGAGGTTACGGAGTAATAGTTCGACATCATATCTCAACATGATCGGATTATCGCTCTTTTTCAATAGATAATTAGATAATATCGATATATGATGATCCTCTGCAAGAAACAGATACATAAGTAGGTGAATATCACTCTCTCTCTCTGTCTCTCTCTCCCTCTCTCTCTCTCTCTCTCTCTCTATATATATATATATATATATATATATATATATATATATGAGAGAGAGATGAGGAGATTGTGATAGATATGAAGAGATTGTGATAGAGATTGAATAACGAATATATAGATAGATCGATAGATACATGGATAGATACAAATCAAGAGATAGAAAGATAAACAAAAAGACTGACAATGACTACTTATATATATATATATATATATATATATATATAAGTAGATAGATACGTACATACATACATTACATACATAGGTAGATGTTACAAGACTGAAATAGATAGATAGAAAAAGAGAGAAAGATAGATATGAACGGACTGAAATCAACACACACACAATCAGACACACAAACACACACACACACACACATATATATATATATATATATATATATATATATATATATATATATATATATATATATATAGGTAGATAAATATATACACACAAACATACATAGATAACATTCATAATTGTAACAATACTGAGATAGATAGATAGATATGAAATGACTGCAATAGATAGATAGATAGATAGATAGATAGATAATGAAATGACTGCAATAGATAGATAGATAGATAGATAGATAGATAGATATGAAATGACTGCAATAGATAGATAGATAGATAGATAGATAGATAGATAGATAGATAGATAGATAGATAGATATGAAATGACTGCAATAGATAGATAGATAGATAGATAGATAGATAGATACATATGAACGGACTGAAATCAACACTCGCACACACACACATATATATATATATATATATATATATATATATATACAGAGAGAGTGAGAGCCTCAGAAATAGTTATTATTTGATTATACCGAGATCTGATGATGGTGATCATTAAATCAAAATAGCTAAATAGATCCATAGTTTGGGACACATTAGACATGAACTGACTCATTGATATTCTCGCTTAGAAGATATTCAAAGAGAATCTACAATAGTTGCATAGAAGAAACTTCTTAAATTCAAAATAGTCAACCGCTTCTTCTCAATTTACTTGACACGTGACCAGAGCATGTTTCCAGAGCTTTTAGCTGATCCCATCACAATTGATAATAATGGGACCCTGTTGAAAGAAAATGTTGGAAAGGTGCACTTGATTTTGTTGTTAAACTAGCAGAGCAAACGACAGGATCTCTCACAGGTGAGTAGCGAAGTGTTTAATGGAATTAAATGTCAAAGTTCCTTTTCTGACACATCTCTCTTGAGGTAATCTCGTTCGGATCGATTCTGTCCAGCCAACTTTGGTCTATATAAAATTAAATGTATATCAAAAGTTATCCTCTTGATTATTTTTCTACTGTTTTCGCTCTATAATAACGTATCTCTTTTATACTACCGTAATTCCCCGTGTATAATACGCATTTTTTTCTAAAAAAAATAATAAGCAAAATTAAGGATGCGTATTATGCACAGCTACAAAACATCTTTAAAACTTGCCGCTTCATAGGTCGATTTCAGTTGTGAAATGACTACTGTCCACAAACATACGACAATTTGACCCTAACATTCACTGATTGCGACCTTATAAGGATGTCAAATGCAATCATATGTACCTAACAATACTTACAAATGTAAAATAAAATAAGAATTATCATGAAACTAAATTGGAATAATATTATTCTATGTTTAAAACCATTTTAATGAAGTAAGAAATGTTAGCCGTAATGAGATTAGAGAGGTACAATTTATAGGGTTTGATTACTAAACAAGAAGTGCGTATTATGCATGAGTAGAAGAATTTTCCAACACTTTCAGCACAATTTTAGGAGTGCGTATTATGGATGGATGCGTATTATACATGAGGTATTACGGTGTTCTTTCACATTCAGTAACCTCTTGCATCTTCGTAGCTTTAATATCTCTAATGGAGTGAAATGATTAAAAGAAATGTATGATAGATAATGTCTCACTCATAACCTGGAGATTGTCGTAATCCAGGATTCCTTGTCTCTGAGGTACATTTTATAACTCACCTGTTCTGTTGTAGAGGATGTCTGGGTTGCAGTTCCTCTCTAGCAGTGGAATATGGAGTGACATGGCCTGGCAGGTCTTACTTGTGAAAATCTAGACTGGTGAAACCAAGGAATGTAGCTTTCCCCGAAATTTCTGCCATGAAAATAACGATCAAGTAACGAGAGACTAGCAACGTTCGGTTTGTTGGAAAGAGGTTGCTGAGTGGGAAACTATTCTTCATCCACGTGAGCGAGCAAACGGTTTTGAACTCCAGCCAAGCTGCGGCAAAAATACTACATTTTTGCTCTAGATCTTTTTTTGATATTTGAAAAATAATGATCACTGTAATTGTGTAATGTTAAATCATACATTTTAGATGCATCAAGGGTGGTCTTCAGTGATGCACTGTTCTTGTGGTGATATGCAAATTACTATAATTTGCATATGAGCAGGTAGCTCATATATATAAACTGACACCAACTAGAACAGGTAGAAGATAATACCTACGAGTAGAGAAGTTCCTGGCTGGTTTACGTGTTATAATTGTTGCAAGTGATACTACGCTCTATAGGAAAGACTTTATTTGATAAGTGTTATTTTTCGTTTACCTTTTACTTTTCAAAAGTTTTCTTTTTTTTCTCTCTCAGTTTTTGGTTTTAGCATCTTTTGTATTTAATATTCTTTGCTTTCTTTTCAGTTTCTTTTTGTTTGTATTTTTTAACCCTCCCCCCGTTTTCTGTTGCCTTTGTCTTTTGTTGAATTGTCTATTTTCCTTTGTTTTCCCCGTTCTTTTTCAAGTTTATTTTGTTTGAACAGTTTGACTTTTGCCTTTTTTTAAAAAAAAAAAAAGAAAAAAAAAAGGGTGGGGCAAAAGAAACTATATTTTGGGTCGACTGTGGTGAGTCGTGTCTTCACCATGGTCGACATAAACACCACTAGTACACCGGTACTGAATCCGGTGTCGCCTACCGTGACGGTGCCGCCAGTTAAAACGGCCTGGACCGATAATAGACCGTTAAGAAATGATGGCCAATATTATATTGGCCAGTATAAGAAATACGAGGAGACGTTTAATGGGGATGAATTCCTGCCCATTAAAGAAGCCGTAGATGCGATAAGCCCACGAACAATATCCCTGCTGACCTCGGATGTTAAAACTCATAAATTAATTGGAGTCAGCAGGGAACGCATAGAAGAGGCCTTAAAAGTATTACAGATCCACCCAAAAATACTGGCAAGGCGTACTAATGCGCTGTGGGATCTTCTGTTAACAAGTGAAGACCAAGCAAAGCAGTTGGCGGGAAGTGTGTTGAGCACTAAGACTTTGCGGCTCCAGACGGAGTATATGGGCACCCGTCGGACGAGAGTGACGGTCCATGGGGTGCCCGTAGAGATCCCAGCCGATAGAATGGGAGCCTTCTTCACTAAATACGGTGAGGTCAACGACGTAAAGCCCCTCACTAGTAAAGGAGGCATAGAGACCGGAGATATGGAAGCGCACATAACTACAAACAGGCAGGGCTTCCAAGACATTGCTAATACTCTGGGATACGGTAAAAGTAGGATGTTGGTTGTCGTCGAAGGAAGGAAGCCGTGGTGCTGGGCATGTGGTAAGGAGGGGCATATGGCTAAAGCATGTCCTGCCAAGAAGGAGACCCAAACCTCGGCGCAGCCAGCACCCGCAGCAGTAACTACCAATCAGGCAGAGGAGGGAACATCTAAAGATGGTGGAGAGTGGAAGGAGGTCTCCAAGAGACGGAAATCGGCCAACACCTCACCCCCCCCTCAGAAAGGGAAAATTCAAGAGGAGGAAAAGTCTCCCGAGAAGCCGGTAGAGGCGCATCAACAACCAGTCCGGGATGGGAAATCTCCCAAAAAGGTGCAGCATCCGGAGAAGCAGAAACCAAAATAAATCTTGATAATACCTACTAGTATTATACACGACATAACAGTTCTCATCGCCGATTTCGGGTTTCGCATCATATCGGCTCCAACAGCAACCTCGACCTGATTCTAGGTGAAACAGGCCGCCTCCTTGAAAGCGTCATGCTACGCAAAACGACATTGCAAAAAACAGTAATCATAATACAATAGCAAGGCCGGACTTCGACCGTTCTTAATGACATATGTCAGTCAGCGTCAGCCAATGAAAACAGGGCTTTTCACGCTCCTCTACTATATACTGTTGTCTTTTTACTTCTTCCGGTTTAGATTTACTACTACTTCCGGAATCCATAACGAGGTAAGGTGGCATTTTTATTGCATTGTTAAAGCCCACGTTTTACATATTAAATACTAATCCCATACTAAATCTTTAACTAAACATACACGCGTACCCAAGCCAAATCTATTCTATGCTAGCACTTTCTAAAAATAAATTCGCTATTCTAACTATCAGGTCAATTTGTAACGCTTATCTTATACTCTTATTCAAACAAAATCACCCCCCCCCCCGCAAAAAGAAACATGTACGTTCCCGCAACCACACATAAATGTAACTACGCACACACATGTATTGACACACGTACATAGCTTCTATCCCCCGTTTTATTTTAATTTTCGAAAGCAGTCACTACAAATTAACTCATACTAATTTATTTAGATTTCCTTCCCCGTTTTGTCATTTACCGACTAAAATAATTCGATGGCCTAATAACAATAAATAAACAACTAAATAATTCATATCCAAATGTTGGACAATTTTTGTCTTTATTTTCGCCCAGCGGCTCATGATCAAACATAATATACAATCATTGTCTGTTATACTTAGCAATATATGTCTCAATCTCTCTCTCTCTCTCTCTCTCTATATATATATATATATATATATATATATATATTAGGTCATCCCATAAGTTCTGTCCGAATTTGAAGTTTTTGTTAAAATGAACGAAATTTAAAGAGTATTTTATAATGTCTAATGGAGCTGAACATTATTTTTATGTTTAGATGCATTTAAACTGATCACACTTTATTTCAGAGAAAATTAAAAATAGATTTTGTTTGATTAAAACCCTGCTAACATGGAAGTACCCAAGAATCATGTGAGTCACATAATGCTTTATGAGTTCAAGAAAGGAAACTCGGCAGCCGAAGCGGCTAGAAACATTTACTCAGTTTATGGAGAGGAATGTGTGAATGAAAACTTGCAGAAGATGGTTTGCAAAATTCAGAGGTGGAGATTTCACCCTTGAAGATGAAGATCGAACCGGACGTCCAGTTGAGTTTGATGAAAAGCTTCTTGAAGCAGTCCTTGAAGAAAATCCTGCTTTATCAGTTGAGGAATTGGCACTGGTTCTCAGTTCAAACCATACAACTATTCATCGTTATCTTCAACAACTTGGAAAAGTTCCTAAACTTGGAAAATAGGTGCCTCATGAATTGTCTGAAAAGAACCTCAAATCCCGAGTTGACATCTACTCTTCTCTCCATTCTCGCCAACTTGTTTCACCTTTTTTGGATAGACTTGTGAATGCCGACGAAAAATGGATCTTTTATCTTTTATCGAAATGTTAAGCGTCTTAGACAGTGGCTTGGTAAAGGGGAAGGACACCAGCCACAGCCCAGTAGGGAACTTCATGGGTAAAAGGTTCTTTTTTCAATCTGGTGGGATTTCCAAGGAATAATCCACTTTGAATTCTTACCACCTAATGCAACAATTAATGTTCAAATATACTGTCAGCAATTAGAGCGTTTGAACCAAACTTTGAGGAAAAAAAGACCTGCTCTAGTGAGTCGAAAACTGGTGATGTTTCCTCAGGACAATGCGCGACCACACACAGCAAGAATCACGCCACAAAAGATCGAAGAACTTGGTTGGGAGAAAATTCCTCATCCACCTTATTCTCCCGACCTTGCTCCTTCAGACTACCATTTGTTTCGTAGCTTACAGAATCATTTGGAAGAAACAGCTTTTGTAACACAGGAAGAGGTTAAAACTGACATTTGTGAGTTCTTCGAATCAAAGCCAAAAGAATTTTACAGTAATGGAATTAGTAAGCTTGTTAATAGATGGAAGGAAGTCATAGATAATCAGGGAAAATACATTGTTGATTGAATCTGTAATTAAATGTAACATTTGGTCACTTGTTTTCTTTATTCAAAATTCGGACAGAACTTATGGGATGACCTGATATATATATATATATATATATATATATATATATATATATATAAACCAATGAACAATTCAATGAGTTCTCCGAGCAATTTTCTCACTTATCGTCCTCCATATTTTAGTTTTGCTTACATAGAATGTTTTTATGAAACTCAGATTGTTCTCAAACTCTAAATTTGTAAACGTAACGATATGTCTCTCCACATTACTTGTCTATAAGTAACATTTCCACACTTGGCCTAATAAAACTCCTCAAGAAACGAAACAAGTTGGCATAAAAGTGATCCTCTTGATTTTCTTATGTATGTATGTGTGTGTGTGTGTTTGTACTTAATTTTAGTTCATTAACTTTGTTCTTTATTATATCTGAATTTATTTCATTATTTAATTAATATTTTTGGTAATTATTTTTATATTTAAATTTTAATTTATTTAACTTTTTTTATATTTTAATCGTAAATTATTTAACTTACTTTCTTTTATTTATGTCAGTTATTATTATTATTGTTAGTAATTTGAAATTGTGATAATTGTAATGCGATGAAACTGTCGAAAATGAAACGAATATTAGATTTGATTGTCTGAATATTAAGTCTGTTCCCTGTATTTAAACTTGTTGAACTCTTAATGAAAAAAAAATCATTTCTCGGTCACCCTATCGACTCATGTCTAATTCTTCCTTCTTTGTTTTTTCCCTCCCTCTCTCCCATCCTCCCTCCTTCTCTTCCTTTCCCCTTCATTTCCTACTCCCTATCTCTTTCTCCTTTCCTCCCATTTTTTTAAACATTATACTGAAATACTTCTTTTTCTTTCTACCTCTTTTAATATAAAGATCTTTTTTCCCCTTTTCATTTTTTCTTTTCTTTTTCTTTCTCTCCCTCTATCTTTTGTCTAGACAAATTGACTACATTTATTAAAAAACTTCGGTCTGAAGAGATGCATATTTTTGTATTCATGAAATAAATTATAATCGAAGGGATTTTTAAGGATCATCTGCAATTATTATTATTATATATATATATATATATATATATATATATATATAATCAATGTTTAATCTTTATTCCTACTGTAATATACTACTATGATTAATTAAAACATTGAGCCCTGCATGTGAATCAGTTTTAATATTTAATATTCTATATTATATTATATTAATAGGATTCACTTGGATTATATACCAACGGCTTTATATATATATATATATTGGTAATATATATTATATAGCAATATATTACAATAGGAATTAAGATTACACATTAGTTTTGATCATTATCACCTTATAAATTAAGGTAATTTAAAGGCTTTTTAAAAAATTAAATTGGCTTAAAGAGGTTTTTAAGCCAGTTCAATTTTTTTTATATTTTTATCTTGACCGGTTTGAAAAATCCTTATAAATTACCTTAATTAATAAGGTGGTAATGAACATAAACACGGATGTAATCTTAATTCGAAATGTAATATATATATATATATATATATATAGTCAAACCTAAAACCGTCTGCTCTACGTTTGTATCGAACTCTTTAGTTAGTTGTTTACTGGTATCGGGGTTTTTTCTTTGGGCCTTGAACCTGTATCTGTGCGATTATTTTCGACAGACTTTCATGTTCCGGGCTCTTTCTTTTTTAAAACCTTTTTTTCCCTTCGAGATTGATTTGGCTATTGTTAAATCAAGAATTCGAAGGTTTTTCGACACGAGTTTAGTCACCTATATATATATATATATATATATATATATATATAGATATGATATATCAGCATATATATATATGCTGATATATGATATTATATATCATATATATATATATGTATATATATATGCAAGTTTCATTAAAAACGAGAGACAAGGTACTACGGTTAAGTTTTTTATTTAATTTTTCTTGTGTTCGAACAAGAGCTTTCTTTGCTGGACAAAGGGTGTGTAAGAACTGTCCAAATATTTTATTTTTCCGAGCGCTTTCGGCTACACCTTTAGCCATTATCAAGGATGATTTGAATTTTCAGTTTAATTGAGTGTGTGCATTATGTCTTAGAGTGTAGTAGAGATGTTTTTAATTTCCGAATACGGTTAGTACGTTGTGGCTTTGTTCGTAGTTAATATTGTTAAGGGTATATATATATATATATATATATATATATATATATTTGTGTGTGTATGTATGTATGTATATATATATATAGATAGATAGCGATAGAGAGAGGGTGAGAGAGATGCATTATTGATAAGGGGAGAATATTCATTATTGATGAGAAAACATGTATAGTTATCGTCCGTGTGGACAAAAGAACAATAATTGCCTGGTTCCTTGTCCTTTTTCAGCGCCAATATTCTCTTCAAATCAAATCTTCCTACTCCTTTCGCGGGCTGTAGGCATCTATGTTATTTATTATTTCATTTCTTCCGCTACCACTTTTAATGTTCAATCCGCTGACACAAGTTTTCTTTGTCAGCATCAGCAGTAGTTATGGACTGAGATTTAATTAAATGCTGATTAAGTTTTAATTAATTAAAAACCTTATAATAATGTATAGAAAGAGAAGCACTCAAGTTTTATCGTCAAATGACTCTTTATGTGAAGTGTTTAAGTGCTTAGCAAAAAAAAAATTATCGTTAGAATGTAATTAGGAAATAAACTACGATGATATATTTCCTGCGGAAGATAATTATCTCATAATTACATTAATTGATGTTATTTATTTTTATTGAACATTAATTCTTTAATATCAAAGTGCTTAATTAGCTTTCAGGTAATATCATCCTGTTAACATAAAATATTTATATGTATAATTGTGCAATTCTCGGTAGTGGATGCGCACTGCTGATGAGTCCCAGAACGAAACGGCCGTCCAGTGCTTTCTGCATTCTGTTGAGGATTCTAAGCTCGACGAATTACTATAAAATTAGCCTAAATCCCCAAATCAATTACTTATATATATGTGTGTGTGTTTGTGTGTGTGCGTATAAATGCCAATTCGGTCTAGTTTCGATGCCGGCTTGAAACAAAGAGTCATCTAGCTAAACTGATGAGCTGTGATACGGCGAAACGGGCTTGTATGTGGATGACTACTTATGCTCTCGTTCGCCGATTGAGCACTATAGAAAAGAGAAATTTTCAGCAGTGGCTGCTCTTGGCAGTAACGCATCGCCGTTCCGTTATGAAATGAGCACTCTTGGCTACTGATTTGGCGTTTGTATATATTACGTATATAATACGTTAAAAGTTTCACTTTCTCTGCGGCAGATTCACTGACTGATGCCAAATCGGTCGTTTTTAGATGCCGGCTTGAAGCCACACTGATGAAAATTTGTCTAGCCACACTGATGAAAATTTAAAACATCAGTTTTCTTGACATGCAAAAAAATAAGCCACCCACCTCCAACGACTGACCCTTTTTTATATTGTAGCGTAGACCTGACGTTTAACTGGTTAATCTAGACAAACCCATGAGTTTATTTTTAACTCTGACCTTATTCCCCCATTAACTTACGAAAAAGGTAATGATTTCTTTTTAAATTTATAAAGTTATCTAACATCGCCTGAAGAAGTACAATCATAGAACTGAAACATGAACTTTTTTGTGTAGCGATGTAAAATGTTTTTATTGTAATTTACTATACAGTGTAACCCTGATATAAGAGACCCTGATACAAGAGATACCCGGATATAAGAGCGATTTTCTCTGGTCCCAAATTAGAGCCATGCCTACCTAAACAAAATAGACCAAACCCGGATATAAGAGAAACCCGGATATAATATACTTCTTCTCCTGTCCCGACAACACTCTTATATCCGGGTTACACTGTAATAAAAATATTATAATATTTTACTCTATGTTGTATTGAGCACTTTTTAAAAAATAAATGCCATGAACTGCGGATTTTTATTCCAACTGTTCTTTCTCTCATTTGCATATATATAGTCATCCCCAGACAGACTGTTTCGCTGTGTCACAGCTCATCAGTGTACTAGACATCCAGTTGTTTCAAGCCGATGTCAAAACCCGGCCGATTTGGGATCAGTCAGAGATTCGCCCTTTAACTATTATCGCATGGCAGAGTGGAAGGGAAATTTTAACGATTTTACTATGCGAAAGACTTCACTAGCTAGTAGAGCTAGATTCGAGTAGAAGAGCATTGCATTAGCAGCAGTATCCACTGTTTATATAATCACCCCTTCCTTTCCGAGTGCTGAATAGACTTATTCCGAGAGCATAAATAGTCATCCACAGACATACTATTTCGCTGTATCACAGCGCGTAAGTGTGGATAGTTCAAGGCAGAATGGCAACCCGACCGATTTGGCACCAGTCAGAGATTATATATATTCACAAAAGAAATACAGCAGTCTCAATATCTTGCTAGATGCCTTGAAATATGAAGTGTACGGTCGGGAGGTTATCGGATATTTCAAAATGGGTCTCCGAGGCGGCTTTACCAAGTTTCCCTGTTATCTTCGCCTTTTGGATATCAGGGACACCATGGCTTACTAACACTGACGGGAATGATCACAGCAGACTGAGTTCCATATGGCGAGGAACAACGTCAAATGAGTGTCGCTGTTGAACCCCCGGAAAGTATTGTTTCCTTCAGTGAACTTGAAATTTTGCTTTATGACACAATCTGCGACAGCTAAAGTTAACGATTCTGCATCCTCCAAATACCTTCAAGATTTCTTCCCTAAAATGTCAGCGTCAAGAGTCAAAGCTGGTGCTTTTTTAGACGCAAATAAAAGACGAGGAAATCACCACGGAACACCTTTGTTGCAGTGATTCGGGGTCTCCTGAGGAATTAAAAGGCTGAAAACTATGTGGACCTTTGTTGGGAATTTGGTGAAGATCAACGGCAAAAAGTTTTGCAGGAGGAAGTCCCAAAAAGTCATATCCTTGAGGCTCATCTTGATAAAGGGCGGGGTGGGGGCGTACACCGAGTAGCAATGCAAGCGCGTCCACCAGGATACACTGGAGTTTGAACGACGACCCCAAGGATCGTATAACGAAAATACGATTAGAGCCTCTATTTGGCGGGAGGTGGGTGGCTGAGTCGAGAAAGTAATTTACAGTAGAAGCGTCAATCGCGAAAAACTATTCACTTGTAAATTTTTATTGTTGTCTCTCTTGTGTGAACCTAGAATAAAAAATAAATGCTATTCGTGAATCATATATCGTATTGTGCCTACTTTGCGTGAACGACAATGTTCAAATTTGCCAGTGTACGCAATGGGAATAGAAAGATTTCAGAAATATTATTATGCTTGGTAAAAAAAAAATTTGAAGTAAATATTAGCCATTTTTCATGGTAGGCGTTAGCAGAGGGGAGATAACTGTTGTTACCTAAGGACAAAAATCGTGTGACACAGTTAATTCCGCTATCGCAAATATATTATATATAGTTATATATATAATTGCAAATTTAAATATAAAATATTATTTATTTAGTTTATTGACCCATCTCCGAACCAAGTAAATGCGACTTGATATAAATATAACAAAAAGAACTGCTTTCGACATGAAATAAACTAACAATGTGTGACAAGTATAACAGGCCAAATTTTTCTCAAAAGCAATGCTGCTCACTGCTCAATAATGTAAATAATGTAAGTAATCATAATACCTCTTCTCAGAGATATAGAGGCCGAGACGTTGTGAATATGGCAATGAAGATGAGGATGACAGACAGAATAATGTAAATAATGCAAGTAATCATAATACCTCATCTCAGAGATATAGATGCCGAAACGTTGTGAATATGGCAATGAAGATGAGGATAACAGACAGAATAATGTAAATAATGCAAGTAATCATAATACTTCATCTCAGAGATATAGAGGCCGAAACGTTGTAAATATGGCAATGAAGATGAGGATAACAGTCCGAATAATGCAAGTAATCATAATACCTCATCTCAGAGATTTAGAGACCGAAACGTTGTGAATATGGCAATGAAGATGAGGATAACAGTCGCAATAATGCAAGTAATGCAAGTAATCATAATGTCTCATCTCAGACATCATACGCTGGTCATTTTCAAAATTAACCCGATAAGTCGCAATTACCAAAATTTATCTGTGCTTCTTCTATGTGACGTATACTACCAATGAATGCGAAATCGTGTCTTACTGCTGTTTTCTGACTTTTATATAAGTAAGCAATATTCTTTTCCCGCATCATGACATCCGTTTGCAGAAGATTCTTAGTGAAGTTACACGCTGATTCCCTCTGTCAATTTTGCCTTCAACATGTTATGTAGGAGCCAAATTCGCCAGCATTTCTTTCGTCATTAGAAATTTTTAAATCATCCGCCCTCCCCATATATGATAAAATATATTTTAGATGTATGCCATATTTATGGGTTAAAGTGCTCAATATCAGGAACAGAGCATATGTAAATATAAAACTGGACATTAAAGTCAACACACATAGACGACAGTCTGTTTCAAGTTAAATGCATTCGTCAGGCCATATGAATATATAATTACATATATATATATATATATATATATATATATATATATATGTGTGTGTGAGAGAGATAGATAGATAGAGAGAATGAGTCTGTTAAATTGCCATTTTTTATAAAACAACTACGAGACAATGTCTACCTGAAAATCGTCTAATTCTAGCAATGTCTATGATCAAGGGTGAAATCGTGGTGGTAGGGTAAGCTGATTGTATCCGTTTAATAAAATATTTACGCATATATAAACGGATCGTCAGGGAAATGCCGGCATTTCCCTGACGATCCGTTTAGGTTAAACCTAGGTAGGTTTACCTGGCTCTTTAGGTTTATATTAGGTTTGCTCTACTTCGTGTATTGAGCACTTTACGTAGTCGATTTTACTCGTTTTGGAGGTATTTTTTTCTTTGGACTCTAAGCTTGAGATACACAATTGCAGTCGTGCTTCGATGCGCATAAAGAGCAAGGCAATATAGCCACTAAGACGCAAAGGGTTACCGAATATGAGAAAAGAACGTTAAGGAGGGAGAACAATAAAAGAACAGGACTTAAGTTGAAAAATAGTGATTGAAATTGCCTTTAAATTTTTGAAAAAAAGGTTGACTAGAAAACAATAAGTCGGAACATAGTTCCCAAAGCGAGGATTGCGAAAGAAGAAATTGCTATTATACAACTCACGGTTATATCTAGCCATTTCAGCTGTAAGATGATGGGACCTCATAGCCAATCGAGTTAAGCTCATAAAGTCCATGTACCAAAGAGGAAAACTAATCAGAACAATTACGATGAGGATATTTATAGAAATTATTGGAAAATGACTGATATGTTTCTTACGTAATCAGATGAGCTATAGCTTTTAGCGTACCAAATATGATTGAATCAAACATGTGAAGAAATAGCTTAGGCTCCAGCAAATTAAACGTTGTGAAAGAAAATAAATATCAAATCCGAATAATTCGATGTGTGAAAAATGTATTTATTTTCTTTTAAGTTTTCTTGTTTTCTTTACAAAAAATAAAATAAAATAAAATACAAGGTGTGACAAAAAAAAGTATTGGTCCTGTTTCTATGGTAACGGATCTCAAGTAGGCACAGTGGAACTTCTTGGCACAAATTGATCTTGAACTCTGTCGCGCATGCGCTTAAGTTATAAAGTTCTCTCTCACTTCCGCTGCTTGTAGCGGTGTTCGGTAAGAAAGTTTCACAACACAGTCTGGCAACCACCATATTCCGTAGTACACAACTTTTCCCTCTTTCCAATAATTAAATCCCATTTGAAAGGAATAAAGTTTCAAGACGTCGACGAAATCTAAGAGAATGCAAAGAGGTAGCTCCTTGCTAGCCTCCACATAAAAAAGTTCCAGCAATGTTTCCCTCGATGGAAACGACGCTGGATCATATCTGTGACGTCAGAAGGGGCTATTTCGAAGGACATTAAATACGGAATTAATATGCGTTGTAGTTTTCTCTTATAGTAACATGCTCGATACTTTTTTATTAGACTACGTACCTTTTCCGAACATAAAATTAAATGATGATTCGTTTTGAAGAATTCGTCTGAGAGAGAAAAAAATAACAATTCGGAAAACAATCCAATGTTTTAATTACATTTTTCTTGAATTACAAATAAATATTTCTTTCTGAGAAATAGAGAGAGAGAGGGAAAGAAAGGCGAGAAAGAGAAGAAATCTCTACGGACGGAAATCTAATTGATTTGAATAAAATTAATTCCAAAAGAAAGAAAACAAGTTTCAAATAATCATTTTAGTCGATTTTCATGATCTATATCGTTAGATTCGTGATCACATCTCGACAACTGTTTGCATTTGAAGAAGAAATCTATCTTCTTTGAGATAAAATAAAAATGTGACTTCAAGTTTGCATTCGTCTTTTATCTGTGCCTAATCCACTTAATTGATTATCTAATTAGATTTTATTTGATTGGTAAAGAGATAAGTAGTTTCGCATTGATTATTTTTATTGATTTTTCCAGAGCAAACATAGCATACAAGATTTCAGTCAAATATGTTTAAAATTCTATCTATCTATCTGTCTATCTATCTATCACTAGAATCATATCTATCTATCTATCTATCTATCTATTTATCTATCTATCACTAGAATCATATCTATCTATCTATCTATATATCTATCTATCTATCTATCTATCTATCACTAGAATCATATCTATCTATCTATCTATCTATCTATCTATGTTTCATCATTATCTATATCGCTAGCTCGCTAAGTTTCATCGTATCTATCTATCTATCTATCTCTGTCAATACATTATCTATCTATCTATCTATCTATCTATCTACCTCATTTTCATCATATTTATCTCAGTTGAATAACATCTCTCTATCGCTTTCATCATATCTCTATCGCTGTCTCATCATCATCTCTCTCTCTCTCTCTCTCTCTCTCTCTCTCTATATATATATATATATATATATATATATATATATATATATATATGAATTCAAATTGCTGATTAACTCAAGGTATTATTGACTCTTTGTAACATATATATATATATATATATATAATGTATATATATGCGTATATATTTATATATCAATCTACCTATGTCAGTTTATTCATATCTACCTCAGTTTCATCATATCTGTCTCAGTTGCATTATATCTCTCTATCGGTTTTAACATGTCTATCTATCGGTGTCCCATCATTATCTCTCTCTATCTCAGTTTCATCATATCTGTCTGTCTATCTATCTATCTATCTGATTTGTATGTACCTGTTTATGTATGTAAGAGGGTTTTACTTTGTTCGTTTGCAAAACAGCATTAAAATACTCATAAAAATAAGATTCATTTAGTATTTACCCATTAACAGTCTGTTTCACGCAACATGATTCACAAAATTGGCGTCTGTTTCGCTTTGACGCATTCGAGAACTACAGTTTTTTTTTATTTCACGAATGTGTCAGAGAAATATCTATCTACATATCTATCTATCGATATATATATATATATATATATATATATATATTTATGAAGAAACTAAGATATATATATATATATTAGTTTCTTCATAAATATATAAATATATCTCTGTTTCATCACACTATCTATCTATCTATCGATCTGACTCTGTTAATATCTATATATGCATCTATCTATCTATCTCACTATTAATATCTAGCTAGCTAGCTCTCTCCATCTATCTATCTATCTATCTGTTGAAACTTGACTAATGCATGGAATAATAATGAAACACAAAATGTACGTAGAACAAAATGTATTGAAACAAGAAAGTGTACACAATATTTACATATAGTCTTTTGTATATTTCTGGGAAGACCGTTCCTGGAGAATGTGTTGACTGAGTCGCAGTCGGGCAGAGTCTCTGGTTGAATCTCCTGATTTTATTTATATGGTCGGTACTCCACTATGTAAATTAGGTGGATCCTACCACAACACTATCTATCTATCTATCTATCTATCTATCTATCTATCTATCTATCTATCTATCTATCTATCTATCTATCTATCTATCTATCTATCTATCTATCTATATAGCTAGCTAGCTCTGTCCATCTATCTATCTGTCTATCTATCTATCTGTCTATCTATGTGTCTGTCTATCTATGTGTCTGTCTATCTATCTATCTGTCTATCTATGTGTCTGTCTATCTATGTGTCTGTCTATCTATCTATCTGTCTATCTATGTGTCTGTCTATCTATCTATCTGTCTATCTATCTATATATGTGTCTGTCTGTCTATCTATCTATCTATCTATTATAATGCTATCTGCTTTCATATATATATCTATATATATTAATCTATCACACTCAGTCAATTCATAGTTATCTATTTATCTGTCTATCTATAAAAGTATTCTCACTGCACTGGTTAAACCTGTAGAGTGAAGAAATCCTAACAGAATTAAAAATCCTGTTCGGTTTCAGTATTGGCGGCGACAATCTTAATAACATAAGATATGCAGAAAACACAGTATTCATATCAGACGCAGATGGGAAACCACATCAATGCCTCCAGAATTTCGTAAATAAGAACGTGAAGAAAGGACTAAACATTAATTGGTAAAAAAGGCGCCATGTAGGCTTGTCACCAAAGAAACAACTCAAGAATCAAGCACACAAAAAAAAGAATTAAATATCTTCTAAGTGTCTTAACAAAGGACAGAAAATATGACAGCAAAATCTGAAGGTGCATTGGAATAGTGACAGACAATTTCCAAAAGTTAAGTGGGGTAATGGATAGTCGTAATCGAATCCATCACATTCACTTACGATCTAGTACCCTTGGGAAAGGTATGAAATCTCTTCTCCTCCCCCAGCTATGGGTAAATAACAAGACAGACCGGCTTCTATAGCGTCGGATGACAACTAATGTACCGTAGAAAGAAATGTCAAGCTATTACAAGAAAAAAGTCTGCCTCGTCCGTCATGCATCTTTCGATACATGATCGCCTAAGCGTGTATCACGCATGGCACTATATTATGAAGCACGGTGATGTAATGGATAGTGGCTCAGATTGAGGAATCGGAGAGCCGAGTTCGAATTCCAGTCGAATCCATTACATTCACTTACGTGCTAGTACCCTTGGGAAATGTATTAATTTTCTTCCTCTCCCCCTAGCTATGGGTAAATAACAAGACAGACCGGGTTCTATAGCGTTGGATGACAACTACTGTACCGTAGAAAGAAATGGCAACCTACTGCGGGAAAAAAGTCTGCCTCGTTCGTCATGTATCTTTCGATACATGATCGCCTAAGCGTGTATCACGCATGGCGCTATATTATGAAGCACGGTGATGTAATGGATAGTGGCTCGGATTGAGGAATCGGAGAGCCGAGTTCGAATTCCAGTCGATTAGGGGTGTTTTTTATGGCATATCAACTTCAATGGGTTATTGAATGCCGACAAAAGATTTTATTGCTGTTAATATTTTGTTTTGTCAAAAATATGTTTCTGTTAATAGTTCTCCTTCAAAATTGTATTGCTTGTAATATTTTTTCCAAAAAGTATTGCTGGCAATAGTTAATTATTTGCCCATAGCAGGAACCCTAACAGGTGCTACCACCCCGTGTAACGAGACTGACCACAATTTTTGACATAAAAATCTTACTCTAATTAAAAGAGAAATTAATTTACTAAGACGAAAATATCTAGCAAAGGATTTAATCGTAAGTTCATCCACAGTAAATTTGCGTCCATCTTCTTACAACGTTTCCCTATTCTTGACAGATCCTCTGTTAACACAATGTGGGATATTTAATAACAAAGATAGTGGGAAAAAAAGTAAAAGATTATAAATGCTTTTGTACATTATTTACATTTTTCAGGCTATTGTCCTCATCTTTGTCGCCATATTTATTACAACGTTTCAGCTTTCTTCAGGTGGTTGGAACGTCGAACTGAAATGGCCGAAACGTTGTAATAAATATGGCGACAAAGATGAGGACAATAGTCTGAATAATGTAAATAATGTACATAATACCTCATCTCAAAAATATAGACAGATACTAAAAGGCCGACACGTTGTAATAATCGTGGCTTCAAAGATGAGGACAATAGTCCGAATAATGTAAATAGTATACATAATACCTCATCTCAGAAATATAGACAGATAAATGCTTTTGGTTTAGATAATACACCCAATACATATTTTTTTTAAAATCTAAATTTAAAATTCATAAAATACTTCATTAGCTTCTGATCTTTAATTATGATTAATTAATAATGAACATGTCATTTTCGTTGATGATCGATTTTATCATGATTATTTTGTTAAGCTTGAGAGTAATTATACATTTTTCTTGATAAAATTAGAGGCCAATATTTGTATAAAAACCTTGGAGAATTCCAGTAATATATTTTTAATCATTTATAATATGCAACGGTTCAGAACTTAATCTAAAGATTGGAAAATTTTGCTGTTACACGATTTGGACAATTATATACCCAAAACGCATTTTAAAAAAGTAAAAGAATTCAAAATGTGAAATTTCCAGCATCTCTTGTTCGGGCCTTTGTTTAATCCCATCAACGTAAACAAAGCTAGTTCGATGAAGTCCTAAAGGGCGAAATGCGTCCCACGAAAACTTTTTTTTCGCCAAAACTCTTCTTGATATATAAAAAATTACATATTGTTATCCCAGAATTTGGACAGTATTTCCACTGGATCTATGTGTCCAGTTTGGGCTCGATGAATATATTATTGTCTCTTTTATTTTTTTCCTTTTCATTAATAGTCAGGCATCAATGATGTTTACATTTAACATATACCTGAAAGAGATTAAAAAAGAACATCTATATCTATAATTCTCAAAATGTGTGTGTATGTATGTGTGTGTGTGCGTGTGATAGCATGTTGTTTGTGTTTCCACAGTTTTCATCCGATTTCGATTAATTTTTTTTGTTTGATAGGTAATTCTTCAGTGCCGGTTTTGAGTTCAAATTGTTGGCGACACTGGCTCTCCACTACGTCCTGTCCATTATAAACTCTCAGCAACGTTTTACTACTTACTATTTGTTCTTGTATATACGAGGGTCATTCAATAAATAAGGTGAATTTTTCGGTATAAGGACTTCTAATACAGATAGAAGCATACTTCTTTTAAATTTTTCAACCTAGTCTCCCAACACTGTCACACACTTTTCCCATCTGTGCACAACCTTCCGTATTCCCTTAGGGTAAAAATCTTTGGACTGATGTCTCAGCCAGTCACTCACAACACTTTTGACTTCATCGTCACTTTTAAACTTCGTTCCTCTCGTGAACGCTTTCAAGGGACCAAACAGGTGAACATCTGAAGGGGAAAGGTCTGGGCTGTAAGCAGGATGAGGGAGAGGTTCCCAGCCCAGCTCGTTGATGGTCTGCACCGTTTGGGCTGCTGTGTTAGGCCTTGCGTTGTCATGACGCAAGATGACTCCTTCTGACAGATAAGCTCAAAGTCCTTGCACTGTCATCCACTGTCACCCTTCTGTCAGACTGAATGAGGTCATTGACTGATTCGATCACCTTAGGAGACCTCACTTCTGTAGGCCTCCCAGGCCTGTCTTCATTCTCAACACTGCTCTGTCCTTCTTTAAACAATTTAGCCCACTTGTAGACATTTTTTGGCTGAAACATGTTGCACCATACACAGTTGACATTCTCCTATGAATTTCAACTGGCTTGCACCCTTCAGCAACCAAAAACTTGATAACTGACCGCTGTTCAATCCTGGAGCATGCTTCTTGGTCGGCCATCTTTGTTAATCTCCAAAACTCTCAAAGTTTTTTTTTAATCTGCAAAAGAAATTAAATCCATGTGAAAAAGAAGTAAAACAAAAAAAAATAAAAAAGAGTAAGTTTCTATCTGTATTAGAAGTCCTTATACCGAAAAATTCAACTTATTTATTGAATGACCCTCGTATATCTTTCATAAAAAATTTAATAAAATAAATAGTTTAAATTATTACAATAATATAATCTATATCTATAATTCTCAAAATGTGTTTGTATGTATGTGTGTATGTGTGTAATCAGACGTTTTTTATGCGTTTCCACAGTTTTCATGCGGACGCTTCTGTGCGCGAGGTTGAAACCGATAATCAAAGGACTCAACGGCGGAGGAGAAACGCCACTTCAACTGCTACTGCGTGTGAGGCTGAAACAAGATTGAGAACGCAAAAACGGCAATTTTCAGGTTTCACCCCATTCAAGTTTTAACTCCCCCATTTGGGGAGATGCCTCAGTTGCACCCAATTGTTGTTACTGATATTGATTTTCGTGTTGGATGACTTTAAACTTAAAATGATCTAAGTGAACGGCAAAAATTCCCCGTAATGAAAGACCCGGTCGAAAACGGGTTATACTGCTAGTATTATATATAAATTGAAATTTTAATAATATTTCTTTAAAATACAAAGACGTGCATTGATGGATCTTAAATCTAATCAATACCATAAACTGTACAGATAGTTTATTTGCAACCTCTACTTCCCAGGTGTATACTTAGGTATATCGAAGCCAGTTCACTGAGTCAAACTTAACCGAGTGTCTCCAGTTCGGTGCGTTTGTACAAGAACACTTAGTTAAGCCTCATCAGTATCGAACTGCGTGTCTGATTGAAGCAGAGCGCTTTTTGATACGGTGCGACAAAATAGATTTTCCTTTTGAGTGTAATTCGATCAATTCTGGGATGGTCACACCAAAGAGAAGTACTCAACCGATCGCATAATAATAATTTCCTATTTATATTTAAATGCAGGCCATTGATTACACATGATGAAATGACGTCAGGCCTTTCTGGATTTGGTTGAAGCTAGATTTGGACAGAAGCCGTGGCAAAGTTAAATACGAAGAAAAGTTCTTCTCGGAAGAGGTGAAGTTTCTTCGTATTTCCTTATGTTTTTTCTCGGGTCGCGATTGGTCACGGATCTTCACAAATACCTGTCGTTTGCGGCTATCGTCTGAAAATCTTTAAGTAGCTTACTCGATATATGGCCCTGCTTTTTCGAGGATTGGTCACACAGATAATCTCTCTCTCTCTGACATATATATATATATAATTTAAATAAAAACAGACCACTTTAAGGTTCCATATAATAAATTATGAAATTTCAACCTTTGGAAATAAAATCTGATGATCCACTGTCCTTTAAAAGGGCTGTGGTGAAATAATTTATTATATGGAACCTTAAAGTGGTCTGTTTTTATTTAAATTATTAGCTCTGATTTACATTGAGCTCTCTGGATTTTATCCTCCTTGGGTCTACCTATACGGATTACCTAGTTTTTCGTAAACTAAATAACTATATATATATATATATATATATATATATATATATGCATAATTATTTATTTAAATATTATGACATAAATATGTTATAAAATCACTACAAAAATAGCCATTTTGTTTCAACACTTCTGGTGTCTTATCAAGTGATGATGTTGAATGTAGAATAAATGGTTTTAAAAGTTTCAAATTAATTAACGATCC
Source organism: Acanthosepion esculentum (assembly GCA_964036315.1). Classification (NCBI taxonomy): domain Eukaryota; kingdom Metazoa; phylum Mollusca; class Cephalopoda; order Sepiida; family Sepiidae; genus Acanthosepion; species Acanthosepion esculentum. The sequence goes on along the minus strand of OZ038511.1, from coordinate 19,967,867 downwards.
TTTACTAGGGGTACACGCTGTTACATTAGCTTGAATGACCAATCAAAATACAAGTATATGAGAATTCAAATAATTTGACAACGAAGCGAGGTTATCATAGATATTAAAAGCTTTAAAGTTGGGGTCCTAGTAAAATAGAATATGTCCTAACTAATAAGTATTAAATTATATGATAAAATTTGAAATTAAAATTAAAAAAATACCCATTTAGAAATCTAAATCTAATCTCTATTAAGTTTAAAATTATAGAATTACTGAGGAGAAAATAAAAAATACATATGTTATTTAATTTATTTTTTCATTGAAATTACGTTAAAAAGGATGTTGATAGCTCTAGACAATATATATATATATATATATATATATATATATATATATACTTATTGTGTGTCCAATTTTATTTTACTGTGGCCTCATTTGTCGTGCAAAATGAGAGGGCATGTATATATATATATATATATATATATATAGATATATAGATAGATAGATAGATAACATTGGTGGTCAATATATATATATAGATATATAGATAGATAGATAGATAGATAACATTGGTGGTCAATATATATATATAGATATATAGATAGATAGATAGATAGATAACATTGGTGGTCAATATATATATATAGATATATAGATAGATAGATAGATAGATAACATTGGTGGTCAATATATATATATATAGATAGATAGATAGATAACATTGGTGGTCAATATATATATATATATATATACATATTTTGTGTCCAATTTTATTTTACTGAGGCCTCATTTGTCGTGCTAAACGAGTGACCATGTATGTATATATATATATATATATATATATATATATATATATATATATATATGTGCGTGTGCTTGTGAAAATTTCCAAGAGCAGATAATCTAGGTTGTGCTCAATGTCCAAGACAGACCAAGAATATGATATAAAATGCTGAAACACTAATATTCCATGGTTATATTTTATTACATTGGAATTGTAATCACGATCCAATTCATCAGACCTACGAATTTAAAAACATTGAATTTGTATGTCTGATGAATTGGATCGGGATTACGATTCCAATGTCATAAATTATAATCATGGAATATTAGTGTTTCAGCCTTATAACTCTATCTATCTATCTATCTATATATATATATATATATATATATATATATATATATATATATATATATATATATATATATATTGAAGCCATCCTAATGAAAATTCATGTGGGTAGGACATTTTCCTTGTATAAGTGAGAGCAAACTTCCAAAACAACTTCTCTTTGGCAAGCAAGTCAGTTGGAAGACAACTCTAGCGTTACAAATACAAACTCAGAAAACACGAAGCAATGCAGCATCCCCTTTTCTTCCTGAGAACACAAAACGTCAGGGCGAAGGAGCTGGGCGCCTGTCCTGCTTCACATCGAGACAAAAGTTTGAGCTTGGCCGACTTGGACATCGGGTTCAACCATGTGCTGAGATTAAAGAAACTTGGCAGCATGCTGCTCCTCTTAATGGTAGCCTTTTACCTGCCACTGTGGCTTTTTTGCAAGCAATAAACCAGGCCTTGCTCTCCACTCGCAAAAACATGTGGCAATTGATACGTAAACACCCGATGTTTCATCTGTCTAAAAGTTTTCAAAACACCTGCAAGACTTGGGGACACACGTGTGGACATAATAGTTGAGCACATCTTTATTTTGAAGATCCCTCATTTGTCGTCCAATATATATATATATATATATATATATATACACGCACACACATATATATTCGGTTTACGAAATTAATTCTTTTCTGAAGCCCGTTCGTTACCCGAAATGTTCGTTAACCGAAACTATTTTTCCAATAGGAATCACTGCAAAAGAAATTAATCCATTCTTGGTCTCAAGATGATTGCTTATTTAAACTTTTACAAAAGTATTTTGTGTGCAAGTTTATACACAAAACTAATGAAAATCATTAAATGTAAGAAAAAATAAATAAACCCAATACTAAAGAGATAAAATATAGACGAAGACTTTAATTTTACCGTAGCTGTATGTAGGACATTTCATGGTGTAAGTGGAAGGGGAAAGAAAGAGATGTTATTGTTTGGAAAGGAGGGGGTAAAGACATGATTGTCTCTTTATTTATAAGAATAGAAGCGATCGTTGATTTTGTCATATGGAACTGAGTAGGAAGAGACAATATCATCAACAATTGTTTTTCTCTTAACTTTCCTTTTTCCTTTACCAATATCACTGTTAGTTTTCTTTGGAGACATGACTAAGGACTAATAAAGAGAAAAAAAGGCACAGTACAATAAAATTGGAAAAGAGAAACACTGCACAAGACACGAATGTATACAACACGGCGGTCGGCTCAGAAATGATTCCGTTCGGGTTAACTCGGCTCGGCTCGGTTCGGCTCGGCTCGGCTCGGCTCGGTTCGGCTCGGTTCGGCTTGGTTCGGCAATGTTGTTTGAGAACCGAAATTTTGTTTCGAATTCCGAGACATGTTCATCTCGAATTTTCTGTTCGAAAACCGATTTGTTCGACATGTGAGACGTTCGATTTCTCTCTCTCTCTCTCTCTCTATACATACATACATACATATATATATATATATATATATATGTATATATATATACATATAAGTGTGTGTTGTGTTTGTGTGTGTGTGTGTATGTGTATATGTTCAGGTCACACTGCTTATATATATATACATACACAGGGTTCAAGTCACTATCATTGATACACTTTCATTTATTGTTATATCCTCAGAAATAAATTGAAAAGACACAAATTTATGTCATCATAATTTTTAATTGCTTGTCCAAAATAATTTAAGCAACATTTTTTTCAACTTACATGTAATTCCAAAGATGAAGTAGAGGCATTAGTAAAGACACCCTCTCCTTAATATTTGATCTTTGGCAGCGATGACTGCATTGAAATGATTCCGCTAGCGATCTATACCTCATCTTAAACATCTCAGCATTTGTTTTCTCTCACTCGTCCTTTGCAATTTGTTTTAGGGTTTCCAAACTTGCAAGATCCATTTCCCCAATGCCAAATTTCATGTGACCCTGTAGATTTGTAATGGGATTGAAATCAGGACTGATTGCATTGGATTTTAAGACAGTCCATTTCTTCCTTTTCTCTCATTCCTCTGTAAGTTTGTACGTGTTCCTTAGGGCGTCATCTTGTTAGAAAACAAATGCTCTTCGACTAAAACCTCGTTTTCATACACTGGGCAACGCATTTTTGATCTAACACCCCTTGGCATTCCTCAGATTTCAAGATTCCTTAAAGATGGTGGACATTATGTTTCTTACAAGATTCATTTTGACCTCTTTAAATGTAAAATTGTTGTGCATTGGCAAAAGGTTCTATGTTTTAAAAAGGTTTAGCATAACATTTTTCCAGAACGATTGGAGATTACACATGTACCCTTTGGAATAAATGTGTGGTTTCTTTTCGTGTCTTTTCTTCAGTAATGGTGTTTTACTTGACCTTCACCCATAAAGCTCTGCGTGGTTAAGTGTACGCCGTATGGTACGTGATGAAAAAATTATATTAGCAAAATTCTGAATAATATTGTTGAAACTGGTATAACAGGAATTTTGTAGATGTTGAAATAAACCTTAGAAGTCATGGTCTCATTTTCTTTAAATTTCAGCGAAGTGACAAATGGACAGGGAATAATTTGTGGCTTATTAAAACATTGAAATCCTCATTCCTATCATTTTCGTGCGGATAGATTTTCATGGGTGATTGTAATTGAATTATCACAGCTGATTCAAGATGGTTTTCCTTTTTAAAAAGATGGCAATAACAAAATGGTAATAATCGATGTTTTCTTATTCTTTCTTTTTGGTTCTTTTATAAAAATGCTTTATAATTTTCTAGAGTCGTTTTAGTCGATATTCATTATACACTGCAATTTCATGGGTGCCAAGAATTGTGACCAAGAGAATATATATATATATATATATATATATATATATATATATATATATATATATATATATGGAGAAAACAACTGAAAAGTTGCAAATTAAAAAAAATTGAATGTTTTTTTTGTGAAAGTATTTATTTATATTTATATATATATATATATATATATATATATATATATATATTTGATATTTCAAATCTGCCCCGATCTTTCAGAAGTTTGTTTACAAGTAGCGTCCGTTGCGAGACGCGGACGTCACGTGATGTGGAATGCAACTGTGTTTGAATATTTCTAACGTAAATCTAACGATAATATTTAGATTCTATATTTCTGAGATGAGGTATTATGTACAGTATTTACATTAGTCGTACTATTGTCCTCATCTTTGTCGCCATATTTGTCACAAAGTTTCGGCCGTTGTACGCTCCGGCCTTCTTCAGGTGGTTGGAATTTCGAACTGAACCCTGGGGTAGACTGTTCTAGTTCCACGTGCCATGTTTGATGGATGTCAGTTATCAGTTATCTCCTGTTAATTTTCCCTCTGAAAGTTCTCCACTGCCTTAACCGGGTATTGAACTCACTCTTTGGGTCTGTCACTGGATCTAACCAACGCCTTTATCCACTGTTCCATGTGTCCTTGAGGACATCTGGGTATGAATTTCTGGGTATTATAAAACCTAATGTTTTCAGCAATCAATTTTTTACCAGAGCTCATATTGCAATTTTGCTGTTATCAATGCATGTTTTTAACCGGAGCTCATATTGCAACTTTTCTTATCATTGCTTTTCTCTGGCATTCCTTATTACTGGTTCCCATATTGTATTCATTTCTATGCTTGGTCGACTCGGGAGATTTTTGTGGCCTAGCATATGCATACTGAGTACGGCGATAAACTATGTCCAACAGAAAAGCTGTTTTTTGAAAAAATAAGGTTGTCGGCCATACGTTTTTGGAAAAATAGTATTACCAGCTATACATTTTCGAACAATACATATTGGAAAATCAAATGTTTCCAGCAATACATTTTTGAAAACCAAATGTTTCCAGTAATACATTTTTGAAAACCAAATGTTTCCAGCAATACATTTTTGAAAACCAAATGTCTCCAGCAATACATTTTTGAAAACCAAATGTTTCAAGCATTACATTTTTGAAAACCAAATGTTTCCAGCAATACATTTTTGAAAACCAAATGTTTCCAGCAATACATTTTTGAAAACCAAATGTCTCCAGCAATACATTTTTGAAAACCAAATGTCTCCAGCAATACATTTTTGAAAACCAAATGTCTCCAGCAATACATTTTTGAAAACCAAATGTTTCCAGCAATACATTTTTGAAAACCAAATGTTACCAGCAATACATTTTTGAAAACCAAATGTTTCCAGCAATACATTTTTGAAAACCAAATGTTCCCAGCAATACATTTTTGAAAACCAAATGTTTCCAGCAATACATTTTTGAAAACCAAATGTTACCAGCAATACATTTTTGAAAACCAAATGAAATTCACTCAGAATCATTTTCGGCATAAAATGACCCCTAAGACTGGAATGCCGTTAAACAAAACAACCAAAGCAAACCAAACACCTGTTAAGAATCTCCATGCTCCAACTATACACAGACGATAATTACAACTTGCTGGAAGAGTCTTTAACTAAAACACAAACTGTATTCAGATTCAAATATTTGTCTACTAAAACCTGTTTTTCCTCCATTAGTTTTTATTCATACATATCATTTTGCATTTATCCTTTGTTTCTTTTAATCGATATCAATTATTTTTTTTTAAAAACGCGTCAGTATATACATTTCCAAGTCACCAAACCTTTTATTACACCTGAGGCAATAAAAAAACGTTGATAAATGGCTTGATAAAATAAGAGCGGGAAAAAATGTAATGCATGAAATCATTGTATTTTTCAGAAGTATAAATCATATTTGTCTGAATGATTACTCATTTATTATCGATTCAAAACCACTTTTACTTAACGACTAGCAGCATGACCCGGCGTTGCCCGTGCTTGATTTAAAAATCGTACGACACATACAGCAATCTCTGTCACTTGACTTAAAATATTTTTGCCCTTCCTTGCCTTTAAAGGAGTGCCCTTTGCCATGCTGATGTTGCTACATGCCTTACTTCTTGCCTATCTCACACTGCAAATTTTTTCTAAGCTCTATACTAAACATTAAATCTGTTACGAGAAAAGAACTAAACAAAATGAACACAAAACGATCACCTTTAAAAAAGGATTCGTAACTGGAAAAACCGAATGAAAAAAGAATGTTAACAACAAATACTTTTTCACACCCAACCCAGTTCTGCGCAATCAGAATAAACGTTGAGTTTAAGCAAGCGAATGAGCCAATTGGAGTAAAGTGCCATGCAGATTTAAATTTTTCACACTTGTGACGAATGCAGCTATCGATTTTTCTTGCATGCTAGCATGCTAGTTAAAATTCGTGTCAGACAGCTGTTGGCTGTCACGCTGGCCAATATAATCTTCCTGCCTATCCGTGGCAGCCAGCTAAACGCTCTCACTCTGTACAGTAGAAAATGGACGAAAACTACATGAAAACTGCCGTAGAAGCATGAAAAAAAAATCGATTATTTCCACTATCGATGGGAGTTGAGAAATACAAAGTCGGTCTTGGCCTTTGTCGCTAACTTGGAGCATGTCGAAAATTGCGGCCGTGCATTCGTTACACACACACACACACACACACACACACACACACACACACACACACACACACATCCTGTCTTTTATAGATAGAGATATCATTTGCATATATCCTTTATTTCTTTTAATCGATATCAATTATTTTTTTTAAAAAACACGTCAGTATATACATTTCCAAGTCACCAAACCTTTTATTACACCTGAGGCAATAAAAAAACGTTGATAAATGGCTTGATAAAATAAGTGCGGGCAAAAATGTAATGCATGAAATCATTGTATTTTTCAGAAGTATAAATCATATTTGTCTGAATGATTACTCATTTATTATCGATTCACAACCACTTTTACTTAACGATGTTGTAAATAGCAACAACATTGTGGTTCCTGTTTGGATAAAACGATGGGAACAATCGGGGTATGCCATAAATCAATCTCAGTTTTGTACTCCTTTAAAAAGGTCCAAGAAGAGCTAGACCATTGTTGAGGTAACATAGACAGTGGGGTGTATATATACTGAGGACTCACTCGTCGCTCACTCAGATGAGAGGGCTTTTGTAAAATTAAGCGATGCTCAACTTTTATCAATCAAAAATATTTACAACAAAGCGATACAGAATAAAGGCAAAAAATATATATCCGAAAAAATACGAGAAAAATATGTTTAGCTGTGGAGAAAGGAATGTTTTCGATGACAACATAATCTGGGGCCATAAATTTATATTTTTCGACAAGGAAAAGTAGAAATTAAAGGAAAAGAAAATAGAGAATTTATTTTTTAAAAACATGGGTTTTTAAAGGTAAGTCAGCTGCTGTTACTATTATGTATGTCCGCTGCAGCAAATAAGATGTGTCTCCAGCTACTACTAATGATTTTTAAACTTACTGCACGTCAGGGCAGAATTAATCACACGCTGGTTGTACTATACATTTTAAATTAACATATACACGCACAGGCATACATACATATATGTGTGCCTCTGTGTGTGTATGTGTGCCTCTGTGTGTGTGTGTGCGCGCGCGTGCGCGAGCGATTGGTAAATTGTCGCCATTTGATATTTTTAGTTTTTTTTTGTCGAGTGCACCATATAGTAGGATCAGTTGGGCACTATCTGCGATAAAAAGAGCACCACGACGCATTTCACTCCGCCAGAAATTTGGAAACGGCATGCTGTAATGCTTGGCATTCGCACCGGAAGCTCCAATACAACCATTTCAGAATATTGGGATATCAATTGGAAGACTTTGGGTCTTGTCACTGGATCTAACCAACGACTTTATCCACTGGGCCATGTGTCTTTAAGGACATCCAGAAGAGGCATGGCACGTAGAACTAGAACGAACTTCTCCGGTAGACGCGATAAAGGGTTCAGGTTGAAATTCCAATCACCTGAAGAAGGCCGAAGCCCACAACGTCCGAAACGTTGTAAATATGACAATGAAGATGAGGATAACAGTCCGAATAATATAAATATTGCAAGTAATCATAATACCTCATCTCAGAGATATAGAGGCCGAGACGTTGTGAATATGGAAATGAAGATGAGGATAACAGTCGGAATAATGTAAATAATGCAAGTAATCATAATAGCTCATCTCAGAGATATAAACGTTGAAACGTTGTAAATATGACAATGAAGATGAGGATAACAGTCCGAATAATGTAAGTAAGTCAAGTAATCATAATACCTCATCTCAGAGATATAGAAATCGAAACGTTGTGATATGGCAATGAAGATGAGGATAGCAGTCCGAATAATGTAAGTAAGTCAAGTAATCATACTACCTCATCTCAGTGATCCAATCACCTGAAGGAGGCCGAAGCGTACAACGTCCGAAACGTTGTAAATATGACAATGGGAGATGAGGATAACAGTCCGAATAATATAAATAATGCAAGTAATCATAATACGTCATCTCAGAGATATAGACAGATGTGTGTGTATGTCTAGAAGGTATTATGTTTGATGTTTTTTTCACATGTCGATCGTGGAAATTTTACCTCACTTTGAAGATGGGAAAAGGAGGTACGCAAAGATTAAAAAAAGATGTGCATAAAGGCGTCTCCGTTCAACTTCCTGAAGACAGCACGATCTGACGTGTATAGATTGTGGTAGAGTGTGTTTGTCGATGGCTGGCCTAAGGAGTCACTTGAGAGCGCACCGACTGATGGTGGCAATTTACAATAAAACTGTAGACGTCCAGCAATTGAAATGTGATATCTGTGGTAAGATATGCGGGTCCAGAAGCGGTTTCATGCGACATATTTTAATTGCATGATAATGTGCAACCCGCTGTTGGACCTCTCAAGTGAACTATTTGTGCTAGAGAATGTAGGTAACTAGCTGGGCTAAAGAGCTACATTCGTTCAGTATATCAGTAGATATTTTCCAAAAGGATATGTAGTAAGGGCCATACTCGGACACGAGTTGGCCACCACCATATATATTAAAACGATATATAAATTTTTATATATCAATAACTATTAGATTCTTTTTAAGGGCACTCAGAATTTGTAGTCCTCAGATGTGGTTAAGTACAATAGTAGAGATTGCTCTAAATCACGGAGGATTGTTATGACAGCACGATAACTTCGTGACCTTATTTTTGAGTGCACCAGCATTTTAGAACTAATTATTATATACCAGAATATGCATCTAAGTTCCGCTATGCAGTCCTTGTTTAATTGATATGTATGATACGCGATTGAGCCGAATTATCTTTTTTCGATTCATAACTGACTTGGAAGGAAGAATTCCCGCAGTAGGCTGCCGTTACTTTGTGCTGTAGACTGGTTGCCAACTAAGGCTATAGGGCCCAGTCTGCTTTGCCAGTTAACCCATAGCTAGGAGGTGAAGAGATGGATTCATACCTTTCGCAAGGATATATATTCGTGGGTGAAGGTAACGGATTCGACTGGATTTCGAACCCGGTTCAATCTTTCATTGCGAGCCAGCCGTTATCCATCACAACAGCCTGCTCACCCCAGCCTGTAGTATCTGGTATCCCCAAGAGGTAACTCATCGAGATAGGGACGAGACAGACCGAAATAGTGTTTTTTTTTTACTGTTCAAGATAGTTGTATATACCTCTAGCTTGGGCACCTCGACGTGGTGTAATGGTTAGCAAGCATGTCTTGCTAGATCAATTACAACTGAGTAGTGAGTTCGATCCTCACTGAGTGCCCCATACTAGCTGCCTTATGCCACATCTAAGCTGTGCTTAGAAAATCACTGTAGACCACTGGCTTATTTCGGCTCGTCTACACGGGTGATTAACTTTTCATCTTAGCAAACGGATGTACTCAGCAAGCGACCAGTCATCCATTTCATTACTGCATTGTGTTTTTTTAAGTTATTTAATGCCAGCATTTATGGCGTTAAGCGCTTTATATATGTATATTACGAGTCCACTCTTGGGATAATATTTAATGTCGTCGATCAGACAATGACCCAAATTTTGTGCCCGTGTGTCAGGTTAAGCTCGTCTTAAATGCCTATTAAAATAAAATAGGGGAAAAAAGAAAGAAAAACACGTGCGGTGCAGGGAGATATGATTAATACAAACTCCTGCCTGGGTAACCGCTTTAAATCGATTACACATCTAAAACACGGCAAGTACTCAAGGATTGACAGATCGATCTGTGGCGTTCCTATTTTTGTATTTATAATCAATGGTCAACTTGACTAGTGACAGACTGTCCAGGCTGGAATGGACATTAAAATGACCAGGCTTAGTTTTATGCGGAGGAGCGTCCAGATATAAATTTATGTTTGATTACGTGTCAATATATTCACCTAGGTAAGTAAATATGTTTAGTGAGTAGTGGCCATCGAAGATTTTTACAGTGTCCATCGAATGATATAAATCAAGCTTTGCCCACTTCGACATGGTGTAAGGGTTAACAAGCATGTCTCGTCAGTAGCGACGGAGTAGTGAGTGCAATCCTCACTAGGTGTCCCATATTTTTGACTTTGTGCCACACTTAGAAAAATCATCATATCTCGCTTGATCAGATACAACTAAGTAGTGAAGTCGATCCTCATTGGGTGCTTCCTTAATTTCGGTCTTGTGTCACATCTAAATTATGCTTAATAAAAAGGGGGAAATTCTCCGTGGTGTAATGGCTCCCAAGCTTGTCTCGTCAGATCAATTACTACTTATTGAGTTCGATCCTCACTAGGTGCTCCTTACTTTAGGCCTTGTGCCACACCTAAGCTTCGCTTAGTAAATTACTGGGACATTTCAATATAGGGTAATGGTTAGCGAGCTTGTCGCGATAAATCAGTTACGAGTCCGATCGTCACTGAGTGCTCTATTCTTTCAGCCTTGTGTCACATCTAAGGTATGCTTAGTAAAACCGGGGGACTTCGGCGTAGTGTAATATCTGGCAAGTTTGGCCAGATTATTAAGTACTGAGCAATAAATTCGATCCTCACTAGGTGCTCATTACTTTAGGCCTTGTTCCACATCTAAGCTCGTTTAGTAAATTACTGGGAAACTTCAATATAGTGTAATGGTTAGCGAGCATGTCTCGCTAGATCAATTACCACTCAGTGGCGGGTTCGATCCACACTGGCTTTTCCCTTCTTTCAATCTCGTGCCTCTTCGTAGTAAATCATTATAATTCAAAATCTCTGGAGAATTCTGCTCCATATAAACTTTTTAACAAAATTTAAATTCTATTCTTCCGCAAAGAAATTACGTTTTTTTAAAAAAAAATGTTCACACATTACACGGCTCAAGAGCCCTATAAGGTAGATGTTTACTATATCAGATTGTTGTATGGGCGTAGGGAGTTAAATGGGTGAAGATCATCGATATATACTGCTACATGACGGAACAAATTACTACTTAACTTCTTCGTGAATTGAGACGACCCTTATCTATCCCTAAATATCATCATAATATGTACTTACTTCCTCTGTACAAAAACCACAGTCATTAACAATCTACCTTGAGTGGCTCTTGGACGTATAATAGCATATGAGTATAAATTTTACCATGATGTAGTTTTCTTGTTCGGTAGCTACATCCGGTAGCAAGGCCTCTGATCGGGTGATTGTAGGTTTTGGGGAGCATAGAATCAGCTCATAAATGCCATTATTTCCAGGTCTACCATAACCATGGGTGGTAGCACCTGTTAGGGTCCCAGCTATGGGCAACTAGTGACCTCCAAAACAAAAATAAACTGTACATTTTTATAATAAAATAGGAAGTACAATTTTATAGCAAAATAATAATCAATACATCACTAAAAAAAATTAAAAATACATTTTTAAAGTAAAATTGCCAACAACACATTTTCTGATGTAGAAATTATATATCTAAAAAAACATACCTTTACTCTGAAAATATCAAATTATGTATAAAATAGTTGCAGTTGAATGCTTAAAATTAGGTACAAAATACAGTAGAATACCTGACAACCGGACTAAGAAGGTCTTCCGGATATGAGGGATTGGTTACAAAGTCCGGATATGAGGGGCTATATTTAGATTAAAATTTAAAAAAATGAAATCATTCATCTCATCGCTACCCTGTTGCAAATGTGCCTCGTTTTCATTCTTTCCTCTTATTCCCATCATCTTTTGCACCAATAAAAGCCATTAGGGTGAAATAAGCAAAAGCGTATTATCCAAAGAAAATTTCCTAAAAAACAGAAATTGATTGGAATGTCGAACTGAACCCTTTATTTCGCTCACTGGGGTAGACTGTTCTAGTTCCACGTGCCATGTTTAATGGATGTCAGTTATCAGTTATCTCCTGTGAATTTCCCTCTGAAAGTTCTCCACTGCTTTAACCGGGTATTGAACTCACACTCTTTGGGTCCTGTCACTGGTTCGACATTCCAACCACCTGAAGAAGGCTGGAGCGTACAGCGGCCGAAACGTTGTGATAAACATGGCGACAAAGATGAGGACAATATTCCGAATAATGTAAATAATGTACATAATACCTCATCACAGAAATATAAATAGATATTGTTTTGATATCATTTAAATAAACGGAGTAAACAGATTATCGTTTTTCCTGAGCATTTTCCAGCAATAATGAGTGCATGGTCATTTACGGTAGGGCGAAAATGCCTCCGTAGATATCATACTATATTAGCACCCAGATTTCTTCAGGGAACAAAACGGATTCAGATGTTATCTGATCTGTGAAAAATTTTTCAGTTACAGAACTTCACACCGTAAGCATAGCGGTTTGGAAACGTTGGTGGGTGAAGGCTATCAGATTTGGTTGATGAAAATGGTTGATGGCAATGTTACAGTAACGTCGCTACAACGTCACGTGTAATCCAAGTAAAATACAAGCTGTCCGGAAGGGGCTGCACGTTGGACAGTTGACGTTACTGTTGAACCAACAGCTGGGGAAAGGAGAAGAGACACAATCCTAGCTTTGCCAAGGATATTAGTCCGAAAGTGAACACGACATATCAGGACGGAATTTGTAGTTTTGTAATATAAAATAGACATCAAATACACGTGTATTTCGTATCGAGTAGTGAATTCGGGACGTCGGACATGTTCTCCAACACAAAGCAATGTACATAAAAGTAAATATAAACTTAAAGTAAGTTAATCCAGAGCGATCTACCTATTCGCGGTTTCATTATCTATCTATCTATCTATCTATCTATCTATCTATCTATCTATCCCAGTCTTTTCATATCTATCTATCTATCTATCTATCCCAGTCTTTTCATATCTATCTATCTATCCCAGTCTTTTCATATCTATCTATCTATCTATCTATCTATCCCAGTCTTTTCATATCTATCTATCTATCTATCTATCTATCACAGTCTTTTCATATCTATCTATCTATCCCAGTCTTTTCATATCTATCTATCTATCCCAGTCTTTTCATATCTATCTATCTATCCCAGTCTTTTCATATCTATCTATCTATCCCAGTCTTTTCATATCTATCTATCTATCCCAGTCTTTTCATATCTATCTATCTATCCCAGTCTTTTCATATCTATCTATCTATCCCAGTCTTTTCATATCTATCTATCTATCCCAGTCTTTTCATATCTATCTATCTATCCCAGTCTTTTCATATCTATCTATCTATCTATCTATCTATCCCAGTCTTTTCATATCTATCTATCTATCTATCTATCTATCACAGTCTTTTCATATCTATCTATCTATCCCAGTCTTTTCATATCTATCTATCTATCCCAGTCTTTTCATATCTATCTATCTATCCCAGTCTTTTCATATCTATCTATCTATCCCAGTCTTTTCATATCTATCTATCTATCCCAGTCTTTTCATATCTATCTATCTATCCCAGTCTTTTCATATCTATCTATCTATCCCAGTCTTTTCATATCTATCTATCTATCTATCTATCTATCCCAGTCTTTTCATATCTATCTATCTATCTATCTATCTATCCCAGTCTTTTCATATCTATCTATCTATCCCAGTCTTTTCATATCTATCTATCTATCCCAGTCTTTTCATATCTATCTATCTATCCCAGTCTTTTCATATCTATCTATCTATCCCAGTCTTTTCATATCTATCTATCTATCCCAGTCTTTTCATATCTATCTATCTATCTATCTATCTATCCCAGTCTTTTCATATCTATCTATCTATCTATCTATCTATCACAGTCTTTTCATATCTATCTATCTATCCCAGTCTTTTCATATCTATCTATCTATCCCAGTCTTTTCATATCTATCTATCTATCCCAGTCTTTTCATATCTATCTATCTATCCCAGTCTTTTCATATCTATCTATCTATCCCAGTCTTTTCA
>OZ038511.1:19945950-19950762 GCA_964036315.1 Acanthosepion esculentum | reverse complement strand
GTGGGAGATAGATAGATAGATAGATAGATAGATAGATAGATAGATAGATAGATATGAAATGAAATGAGCGAAACAAAACCAAGAGAATTGGACAGAAAGTTTCTGGAGATCTAAACTGAACAAAGTCATAATTGCATCAAAAGTAAAATCTCTTCTTTTTTTTTCAAACTGAATTAATTTTAAGTTCAAAGTCAAATCGAATAACTTTGCTACAACTTTCTTAAAAAAAAATTAATTCAATTTTAATTTCTAGCTTTTCTTTTTTTCTGACCAATTTCTCCAAAGTCCCACCATTTACGCTCTATCAGAAGATATTTTTTGAGAATCCAATCGATTTCCATGCCTTCGAATTCAATTTCTAATACTAAACCATTTCTGATAAATATTTCTAAAAGAGAAAATACACACACACACGCACACACACACATATATATATATATATATATATAATATATATATATATATATATATATATATATATATGTGTGTGTGTGTGTGTGTGTGTGTCCGTGTTCTTTTGGTTTATTTTCTCTTTATTTTTTTTTAATGCATAATGTTCAAATGTCCATTTTATTTGCGCGTAGAAATAATGGAAGACCTAAGGCATGAAAATCTATTCTCGAAAACTGGCATGGAAAATGTGTCCTTTTTGTTAACTTTGCTGATTTTCTGCTACCATGTCAAAGAACAGAATCCCCAGAAAGGAAAGAATTTACATATCACTAAATATAGGATCACCAAAAGAAAGAGGAAGCATTATTGCGCTGTTTTGAAAACACACACAAATACACACGCATATATATATACATACATACATACAAACATATATATATATATATATATATATATATATATATATATATATAAGTAATGAAAATCTTGGCAATCCGTATGGATAATCCCACGGAGGATGAAATCCGGAGAGCTCAATGTTAAGTCAGAGCAAATAATTTTATATATATATATATATATATATATATATATGTATATATATATATATATATATATATATATATATATATATATATATATATATATGTGTGTGTGTGTGTGTGTGTGTGTTTGTGTGTGTGTGTAATAAACGCTCGTATTCGAGGATACCCGTCTACTAGAGCGGCTAGCCAATCACTACTGCAGTCACTCGTTCAGGCACATTTCTTTTTGTTCAACACCCACAGAGCTCACCTGTGGTTTATACTGCAACTATGCTGAGCAGATTTTAGTTGCGTGATCAACAATTTGAACAAGACCAGCACGCTCAAGCCCTTGGCTACGATGACTTGTGGCTTCGTGCTAGCACAGTTATCGATGGCCCTCAAGAGTTATGACTACCCAATTTCACGCACAAACCTTGGCTCAACCAGTGGTATGCTTTTCAGGCATCTTTTCCAAAGGTGTCGCACGCTGGGATTGACCTCGATCCAGTCCGATGACATCAGGCAATTATTAAGTCGATGCATAAAAATAATTTAATTCCATCTCCATCAATCCAACCCAATATTTTAAGAAAACTATTGCTCGCTTGCACAACTAGAGTTCCTTTTTATCGCCAGAATGGTACCATTTACATACAGACTGATGGAGTAAGTATAGGAAACCCTCTCGGACCATGCTTCTCCAATTATTATATGTCCTATTTTGAAAACAAGGTTTTACTAAAGTTATTACACCTAAAATATATGTTCTTTATGTCGACGATATATTTATTTTAGCAGAAAATTTTACTTAAGATCTTAGTGAAAAAAATAAACTTACTTTTTTAGATGTCCACGTCGATTTTAGTAATCATACTTTTAAAACTTCTGTTTATAAAAAAACAACTAGTAAAGACTCTTGTCATCTTAATTTCTCTAGCGAATGCCCTCTTAGATATAAAATAGGTGTTATTAAGAATTTCCTCACGCGAGCGCACGAGAACTCATCCTCTCGCATGCTTTTCATTTAAATGTAAAGCAAACGCTGATTAATAACGGATTTTCTAATCAATTATTGGATTTCCACATTAGGCGACAATAGAAAAATAAACAATAATATTATCAGATGAACGAAAATTATAAACAGTATAAATGCAGAATTAAGAACATTAAAAAAATGCATAACACCAGTTGACAATAGCAAAAAAATTTGATTATTTATTATAAAAAATTTAAAACCTCTAACCTAATAGTTAAAAATAATAATTCACCTCCTAGAACAAAATTAAATCGGGCAAATATTATTTACGAATTTAAATGCCTATTAAGGAATTGTATTCCTGATCAATCAAAATTCGTAAATAATTATATAGGCCACACTACAACATGTTTGACACGCAGACTCACTCTACACCTTTCTGATTATAGCTCAACTAGATCGCATTTAAATATTCATGCAGACCTACCGGACACTATTCGTAACATACTTGTTGACAACACTAATATAATAGCATCATCTAAATGCAAAAAGGCTAAAAAATAATGGAGGCCTTATTAATAAAAACCCAAAAATACACTTAATAATATTAACTATGAACATAGACACAATATACAAAATACAATTGAACTGGTCCTATGTGTTTCTATTCCCGTTCATTCCCATCTATCTCAGTCTTGTCCTATCTATCTATCTATCTATATATCTATATATATATATATATATATATATATATATATATATATATATATATATATCACATCACACTCTCATTTTTCACATCATTCTCTCATTGTTCCCTGTCCCACTCTCTAATCTCTCAATCTTTTTACCCTCGTCCCAACTTTGAAATACCGCTACATAAAATTATTATTTACTATGATTAATATATATATATATATATATATATATATATATATATATATATATATATACATATATATATATATATATATATATATATATATGAGGAAAAATATGCAAAAACAAAATCCGAATATGCAAGTTTACTGTTTTAATGTTTCAATGTCGACCTCAGACGTTTCGGTCTAGTAGACCTTCTTCAGGACATAGTTATTAAAACATAATTAAAATTAGACGATATTCAAGTCAACATAAAAAGACGATAGACATAAGAATAATCAAAACGCAATGACTGAATTTTAAGATCAGCGTTCCGTTTTGCAATGCGATCAATTTGGCGTCACGTGGGCGATGTTGTGAAAACGTATTCCTAAAAATAGAGTTTATTATAAATGAAAGAATTTTACTTGAAACTAAACTTTATAATTTTTTTTTGTCCAGCATTAATCTTGCCAGTAAAGGGGAAATATTGAAGAAGCCGGGTCTAGTATTCACCGTGCGCGAGATAGATATTATGCCTGCCTGATGCTGGACAAACATCCCCAATGTGACGCCGACGTGATCGCATTGCAAAACGGAACGCTGATCTTAAAATTATGTTTTAATAACTATGTCCGGAAGAAGGTCTACTAGACCGAAACGTCTGACGTCGACATTGAAACATTAAAACAGTAAACTTGCATATATTCGGATTTTGTTTTTTCATATTTTTCCTCATACTGTCGGATCTATATCCATATATTTGCTTACATATATATATATATATATATATATATATATATATATATATATATATGCATATCCTTTCCTTTTTTTGTATTGTAGATCACGTGTTAAGCATAATATAATTTTCGGATAACTTGTTGAAGGAAAAGAATGACCGTATTCTTTGATAAATTTATTGGCAATGAAAAACTCCTATTGCTCGTTTACACCACCGATTCTGTAGGGACACACAAGACATAAACATAGATAAGCAATATCATATGATACATATGAACAGAAGGAAAGCAGGTAACTATTACTATAACTTATCGTTTATTGACAATGTTGAAAAAGCGTAAGATAAATCAAGGTACAATGTCCTATAAACAAATATATGAGACAAGGAAACGATATTTTCGAAGCCGATTTCAATACTGACACCAAACGAAACTATTCTAATTTATCCACCATAGAGAACCCACTCTCCCTGCCATCACAATGGATGATGCCCAAATCCACGAGAGCGTCTCTCTGCATCTTCTTGGTTTCACGCTTTCTCCTGACCCTAGGCGGAACAGCTACAATGCTGTTCGACAAAAGTGACTCACCTGTTTTTTTTTTTTACTTAAAAATGTTTTCGACTATTGTTTTTGGGGTCAAACTAATTTTTCATCTTGCTAATATAAAGATCCCTTCCCGACCACCTAGTAAAAAAGTTTACTCACCCTAAGGTATTCTATTGATAATTATCATTTTGGATATAAATGAGATTTAGGCAAAAACTATGTGCAAAAAAGTGACTCACTTATTTCCTGCAACAAGTAATCAATAGAAACATAACCGAACAGCTTTAAATAAAGAATAATAGAGGTATAATTTATTTATAATAGGTAATATAGTTCGAAATATTTAATAATCTATGGGTCCTCCTTTATTTTGAATTGACTTGATTAGGTTCTGGCAAATCTCATCTCCAAGCATTGAGTCCCATTCGGATATGAAATTCACAATCAAATCCTCTTTGTTTCTCAACTGCTTTCGCGAGAGTCTGTACTTTATAATCCTCCATAAGTTTTCTATGGGGTTGAGGTCATGAGATTGAGGAGGCCATGTCATAACACTCACCTGCTTCTCATCAAATATTCCTTCATCAATTTTGATTTGTGACAGGGAGCATTATCTTGCATAAAAATGAGGTTGGTGTGGTCGATTTGCACCCTTTCAGCAGAAGGGAGCAGACAAGACTCTAAAATTATCTTGTACTGCTCGCTCCTGAGGGTCTTTTCAATAGGTTTTAAGAAACCAGTTCCATGAAAAGAAAAGCATCCCCAG
>OZ038511.1:19938450-19943450 GCA_964036315.1 Acanthosepion esculentum | reverse complement strand
ACTTTATAACATTTTTTACATATTATTTCTATCGCAAATACAAATAAAGTTATAAATTTTTTAAAGTACACACGGACTTTATGGACACCCTGTATATAATAATGGACTCTCCCGTTGGTTTCGACGTATGAGGATATGAGAGCTTAGTTGATTCAGTTATGAAAGTTTGTGCGGTAATCTTTAGTGGCATTTAAGACCCGATAGTGATTTACAAAGGAGGCCACATATGGAGCAAGTGTGAGGATTATGAGATGAGATCACTGTTGGATTGGCTGACCTTTTAGATCTTGCTCTCGCTTCTTGAAGATGATTCGGACAAGCAGATTGAAAATTGCTGAGTCCCCTAAAACACGTTGATCTCCATTCTACCCGCTCCAAGGCTAAGCGCTCAGGGGTGTTATATGGTATATTGACTGCTGACAAGTTGCTTTTGTTGTTGGGTATCCTGTCATCAGACATTCTCAAGACATGACCAGTCCACCGTAAGTGAGACTGTATGAGAAAAGTCTTGATTCCTTCAATATTACACCTGTTAAACAGGTCTACGTTAAATGTCCTATCTTGAATGTTAACTTCACAGATTGCACGCAGACAGCTTTTATGGAAAACATCCAGCTGGCGTATATGGTACATGTATGGAGTCTACGACTCTGAGCCATACAAAAGGATGGCAAGGACAACAGCTCTGTAAACCCGAATTTTCGTATCCAGTCAAATATTCCCGCTCATTCCACCAGCGATGGCGAAGTTTGCCGAAAGCACTGGTAGCCTTAGCAATCCGATGCATGATTTCATCATTTAAAGTTCCACTGTAATTGACTTTGCTACCAAGATAGGTGAAAGATTTTACATAGTTCACGGTTTTGTCTTGTACTTTCAATGGTCTCTCTGGAAATTGGTAGACTGATAGTTTGTTTATCACCACGGAATTGCTTCAGAGTAGGACAAGGTTGGTGCACAACTTCAGTTTTCTTTATGCTAAGTGTAAGACCAAAGGCTTTACATGCAGCAAAGAAACGATTTATAAAATGTTGGGCCTCCTCAAAGGATGTCACTACAAGAGCCGCATCACCAGCAAACAACAAATCACGAATAATTTGCGCACGAAGGTGGGTCTTGGCCTTTGAAGCGCTGATGATAGAAGAGACCACCAGTTGTTCGAAACTGAAACTTGACGCCGCTCTCTGTGTCTGAAAAAGCATATTTCAGCATCACCGAAAAAGAGAAATCAGAGAAAATATCATGTCAGTGGTGCCACGATCCGACCGAAAACCACACTGCGATTCAGGATAGATGCCGTCAACAGGGTGTATAATGATTCTGTTTAGAATCAGTCTCGCTAGGATTTTGCCTGCAATTGAAAGTAATGATATCCCCCGATGATGATCACAGACAAACCTGGAACCCTTGTTTTTTTAGAGGTGTTTGATAGAGGCGTCTTTATAATCCCGTGGGACACAGCCTGACTTCCATATCTCCACGAAAAGGAGATGTAACTTTTTTACCAACTTTAGGCCACCATTCTTATAGACTTCGGGTGGAATAGGATCCTTAGGAGAAGGAGATTTTCCAGATGATATTTGCCTGATGGAGTCAATTACCTGTTGATAAGTAGGTTCAAAAGACAACCCCAGAATTTCAGTATTTTGCTCAATTGATGTGATGGCTTCCCCATCAGTAACCGAAGTGGTGTTTAACACAGTTTCGAAATGCTCTTTCCGGCGATTTAAAATGTCTGACTTATCCGTCAAGAGAGTTTCACCATCTGCTGTGGAGATAGGAGCAACATCACTTTTCAGAGGACCGAAAATACTCTTGAAGCCAGCATAAAAAGCCTTTAGATACTTTCTATCTGAAGATTATTGGAGTGCAGTGGCCTTTTCAGACGACCAACGCTCTTTCATGGCTCTGAGAGCTCGTTGAACCTGACTTTTGCACTTCTTGTAAGCGATCTTCTTATCGGACGAGTTCTTGTCCTCAATCCATGCTTTATGAGAAGAGTGCAATTGATCTATAAGCTGCTGAACTTCTGTATTATTGTCATCAAACCAGTCTTGATGTTTACAATATGGCAGGCCGAGAACCTCCAAGGATGTAGAATATGTTGCATTACGGAGAGCCTTCCAAGATGATTCGATATCATTGGTAATATTTACAGAATCAAGTGCAGCATCAAGTTTGTAAGAGAGCTCAATTTTCGTTTCAGTCGATTTAAGAGGCAGTACGTTAATGCGTTTGGACACTGTAGATTTTATAATCCTTCGCTTTTGCAGATGCAGTGCAGCTTTACTTCAAAGTAGATCGTGATCTGACAGATAGCATGTTGTATGTAATGAACGCGTTATCTTAAAATTTTCATCTCCCGACTTTTGGTGATGACGTAGTCGATCAGATGCCAGTCTTTCGAACGAGGATGCATCCACGTGGTCTTACGACAGTTGGGTTGCTGGTAGAAGGTATTAGTGATACTAAGGTCAAATTCCTTGCAGATAGTGAGAAGGCGTAATCCATTAGAATTCACATGACCAATACCATGGCGACCTAAAACGCCCTTCCAAGAATGAGAATCATTGCCAACATGAGCATTGAAATCGCCCGTAAGGACTAATTTATCCTTATGTTGGACTTTGGAGATGACATCCCGAAGATTATTGTAAAAATCATCTTTTTCTTCATCTGAACAACCTAAGGTTGGCGCGTAGCAGCTAAGCATCGTCAGACGGGTGTTGCACTCCAGATTGAGGGTTAATTCCATTATGCGATCAGATACACCTTTAGGTAAGGAAGGCAGTGAGCTATCAAGCTCTGGCTTGATGGCAAAGCCAACACCACAGTGGCGTGGCTCTTTCTCAGTCTTACCAGCCCATAAAAATACGTATCCGCCTTTTTCTTCCCTCAGCTGAGAATTACCAGTCAGACGTGTTTCACTAATGGCCGCTATGTCGATGTTATATTTCTTTAACTCGAGAGAAACAAGAGCTGTTTTACGCTCTGGTGCAGAATCATTGTCCTGAAGAGTGCGAACATTCCAAGATACAAAATGGAAATTCTTCTTATATTTATTCTGATATTCCTTGCTGCTTCGATTGCTTACTTGGATAACTAGACAGCTGCAGCGGGCTGCCAAGTCACTGTGTGAGCAAGCAATGTTTAGGGCTCCTTTTATCACCCCCTCCCCATAATAGGGAAAGCAGTGCAATCCTAAATAGGGCTGCTTTGTCACCGATGGAGGACACGAGGGTTGCATGTGGAAAATGGCCGGGTTTAAAGTGGGCTCTCCGAGCGCGTAGACTCGGCCAAAAGTATTCCTTATTTGAACGCGTATAAACATGTTCAGGGTCAGTCTACCTCCCCGAAAGAGACTCTGCCCTTCGGCGGAGCCTCGTCCGGGTTCCTCTTTGCACAGAGGCAGAGAGTTCGACTGTCCACCCGGAACAGGTCGCAGCGTCACTGCCAGCCCATTTTCCAACCGTTTTTATTGACCGAAAATACGACCAACGCACCAATCATTGCCGTTGGCCTCGTTCTCAATCAGAGTCCCCAGCTCGACCAATCAGCATGCAGACCGCCACTAGACAAATCGTGCCAAGCAGCATAAAATAAACAAATGTCAGAGAATGTACTTTTCTTGAACCAAACTTGCGAGAGGAAAGGATGCAACTGACGAAATGACGAACTGTCTATCTTCGGTCTATGCAAAACATCTTGGACGCTTCGACTCCGGTAAGTGCGAATATTTATCGTCACACTAATCCGTATCCTAGTGCATGTCTGTGTGAGTGCTTGGGATGGATGAATGTTTTTTTCTATTTTCTTCAAGTCCCTCATCGATTTCGTCTAGTTAACTGGTTTTTCTGGCACATTTAAGATTTGTGGGTTTTTTTTAATTACTAACATGATTTTTGTTTAGTTTCTTGTATATAGTTTATTAACATACTGTACATATATCATTGGGGTGTTTTTAGCTTGTTTGTTTTAATCCCTCCCCCCGCAGACAAATATTTTTAAATATGGGGTCTATTTAGGATATTCATTGAGACAATGAGGTATTCTGGTGGATGTAGTAAGTATGAATGTGTTGTTTTGGTGCTAGGAATATTGTTTGGTATGATTGGGTCAGTGGTTGTGGCTAGCTAAGTTTAAAATTAAGACAAATGATGACCGTCCTTTTCCCACCCCCTCTTTTGGCCTTGTGCCACATTTGCTGTAGTTTATCAATAATAAATATATTCTTGGACCAAACTTGCCAGAGGAAAGGATGCAGCTGACGAAATGACGAACTGTCTCGCTTCGGTTTATGCACATATCCATCATAAAACGGCAGCCCGACAAGCAAAACATCTAGGACGCTTCGATTCCGGTAAGTGCGAATATTTATCGTCACAGAAGGAATATACCATTTTTGGAGCGTGTAACAAAGAAGCCTTTAATAAAAATGGAAATATGAAAGATACTTGTACTCTGAATCAAAATGATGTAGTTGAAATGTTTGAACAGATAATGAGGGAAGAGAACTTGGAGAATTTGACACTCACAGGATATATCATAGGCAAATCGGCGGGAGAATACTGCATGTCAGCTACCTAAGAAACTTGTGACACTGTATGTGTAAACCGTGAATGGGAGGTTTTGAAATAAGGACAAGCACTGCTTAAATCTACAATGCTGATAGGAGTCTGTGGAGTTACATTAGCGCTGACATCTTGAAGCACAGCAAATAGTGAAAGAAGAAGAAGCAGACGACACAGTGTCCAGCCCAGTGTGTCACGGCGAACTGATGGGAATCGCTTACTAGCAGTAAGACTACAGGAAAGCATAACTTTCGACAGACATCCTCATGCGTCCGAACTAGGTCAAACTAATATCCATTATTGTCGCGAGAGGGTCATCTGAATGACCGAAAATGTTCTCTCTGAAATGTTCAGTTGATGCTTTCATACAAATGATTATCGTTTGATGGTAATATGTAGAACGTAGGAGCAACATCTTCCAGATTCATT
>OZ038511.1:19905950-19933450 GCA_964036315.1 Acanthosepion esculentum | reverse complement strand
GTTATTTGAAGATTTTATTATATCTATAAACCATAATTTTGATTTTAAAAATTCTATACTTATAAAAAACGAAAATAACTCACTCAGAAGAAAAATTCTAGAGAGTGCCGCCATAGAACAATACCCAAATATTAATCTACGCCCAGACTTTTTCCCTATTTCACCTTTCTTAACAAAATTACTGCTCTCACAAACAAATGTACACAAAAACATATTAAAATTAAAAGAAAATGGTTGAATCCATCAAAACAGATTAATGAAATATTCTCCACGCGTGACATTAACTGACGTTAGTTTCAGTTAACAATATGAAAATAGCGTCCCCTACATTCCAGTTGCTAAGAACACTCTGTTTTTATTTTTGTTGTTTTTTTTAATTAATTTTCTTTGTTTAATTAAATTCATTTCGTTTCTTGCTTTGAAAAAGTCCACATTGGACGAAACGCGTCAGTAATTACTGTTTTCCTATTGTCATTTATTTATAAATATTGTCTTCTCTAAAAGTTAACTTTGAGAAATTTTCACACACACACACAAACTCACACACACACACAGACACACACATATATATATATATATATATATATATATATATATATGACTCACATAATTACTGGTGTAATGGATAAAACACAGAGTTGTTAAGCGAAGAGGCAAATTCCAATTCCATTTGAGTTTGTTATATTCAATTACCAGGAAACACAAAAAAGAAATCTATGACTGCACCTCTACTCCCCGATGTATGGGTTTATTAGTAAAATCTGTATCGCTAAAGCATTATTATTATTATTATTATTATTATTATTATTATGATTATTATTATTATTATTATTATTATTATTATTCCCTCTCCACAAAAAGTAAACTTTTTTACGATCTAAAAAAAATATTTACTGGCGTTAAATATATCTACAAAGTGATGACAAGCCATAGAAAAGTGATCAATTACATCCCCCCCTGTGTGTGTGTGTGTGTGTGTGTGTGTGTGTGTGTGTGTGCGCGCACGCGCGTCACGCTTTCTCCAGTTGCTACGTACCCTCGCAAAATATCCTGCAGAAAAGTATCTTTCATGGACCCAGTTGATGTAGTTTAGAGTTCTCTACTGAATCTTATGTAGATATACAATCACAATCAAGCGACAGTACATTACTGAAATATTAACTGTGTTTCTGGGGAAAACTATTTTGTCTAAGGAAATTGCCGAAGATAGAAGTGCCGAGTCGAAAACGACGAAAGCAATTTTGACGAACGATTAGGTAGGAGGAGTTATTTCTGTCTCTCAACCCTTTCGGAATTTCTGTATACCAAACTTAATTCACTCCTTTTTATCTATAGTTCTGACTTTTATTGTGTTATCCATGTAGTTCAAGACATTTCATGACTACTCAATATCCTCTTGACTTAGTTTTGTCCTTCAGCTTTACTCATAAAGGTCATACAGATCGAAAACGCTAACATAAGAAGACATATTCTTCAACGTCCATGTCAGATCGACAATTACATCCGCATGACGCCTAACCTATTTAGAAAATGTTTAACTAGGTACCTTCATGAGCGCGTGTTTTTTTTTTTTTGAATTTTCTTTTTTAATGGGAGCCGTTAATTTTGAAAATCTTGTAAAAATAAAAATAATTGTCGGATTTTCATGAAACTTTCAGTAACTATTCACAAATGATGGAAATTTTTATAAATGTGTTTATTTTTTTTTTTTAAATCATGGTAATTTTTTTATTTTATTCATTACACCCCCCCATAAGTAATTTCATGAAAACTCATGAAATTCTAAGGTGTTCCGATTTAGCGACTAATTAGTTAAAAGCACAAGGCTTTGACCAAAGCAAATCCATTTTACTTTTTTTTTTTATTTCGGACCCGTCTACCTTAAAACAGCTCTGAATTGTAACATACAAAACTCAATAAAACAAAGATATTATTTAATTTCAAAAACTTTTAGTTGCTTTTACTTATTTGTATGACTATGGATAACATTTCCTGAAAGCAAAAAACATTTTCGATGAAAAATAAGTTTTTACAACAATTATTTGTTATTTCTTATTGTTAAATTTATGTTTATTGCTTAAAGTTGTTAAATATTTTAAAATTGATCAAAATGGTGTTGCAGTTAGTCAATGTATTATTAAGTAGATAATATCATTTACAGATTATAAAATAAACCTGGTTACAATCAGAAAGTTGCTTTTAGGTAAAAATCTAATATAACATGTTTTTTTTGTGTCAAAAATAGCTTAAATTCAAATATACGGAAGACCGGAAGCGTCATGAAAACAAAAGAAAGTCACGTGGCTTGCCTGGCTATAAATGTTGTCCTCCGCTGTCGGTCAGCCTTTACTGTGTTTGTGCTAGACACGTGTGGAGAAATTTTTGATATTTTTCTTTTCCTTTAAAGTTTAAACAATCCTTTTGGATGTTGCCATGCAGTATAGCACAGAACCACACAGGATCAGAATATCCTGAAAAGCAGAGACAGCATCAAAAAAAGGAAAGGCGTCAGCTACAGAAAAGATTGAAGGACCTTGAACACACCAATTCTGCCATCAAAGCAGAATTCCCGGACTTTTCCCAAAATTTTGTAGATAACATTTACAAAATCTTACGTGGTGATATAGTTGGCCATACTATAAAACACATCTGGACAGTTGATTCTGTTGATAAGATATTTGTAGGATGGGTCATGGAATTCTCTGACCCAGATTACAACATTTTCTATGAAGAAGATAATGAAGACTATCAACTGGACAAATGTGAAATAGCTACCGACTATATCATGCACGACCTGCTCTTTAATGGCTAACCCCCATCCTGTGACATCTGGCAGCAAGGACTCTGATCATTAGGTTGGAGTTTGTGAGGAAATATTTCACGAATCTCTGGTACGAATTGCATTGCATCTCTAGACCTCTCTTCTTACTTGGTTATGAATAAATAAAATAAAGTGTATATGATTATGTAATTATGTGAAATAAAGTCTTTTCAATATTCGTATTACTTTGAAGAAAAAATAACAAAAAAAAATTGTGTAATATTTCAAATGATAAGGGTACCTAAAAGTATTATGTACCTAACCTATCTTATGAAATTTCTTATTTTTTTATTTTCTCAGTTATTTTTTTTTCTATATGAAATATCAAAATTAATAAAATGAAGGGAAATAGAAATAATACCATAAAATAAAATAAATGTATATGTTTATATTTTACACCTTAGCCTTTCATAAGAAAGGTAAAGTAATTAAAATAATTAAATTAATTTGTATGCACCTTATGATTTTTTTTTCTATCAACAGTCTTAGTTTTAAAATTTTCATAAAGCATCGTACACGTAAAGATGGAAAGCTAAGAAACAATTAAAAATTAAAACGCTGAAATTTTCCCTTAATAACTGGTTACGCAAGTTGGTTCAATAAGAAGCTAAATTATTTCACTTTCGTCCATCCGTACGATGAAATTAGGTCGCGTAAGCTGTCAATACTGATTGACAGCATCAATCGACACCTCGAATATGTCACTATTTTTCCGACCCGCTGTGTTTTTTTTTTTAAAGTACACTTTTCAGCGCGTAAAGTAAGTAATGTTTTCTTTCCAAATATGTTAAATAAACATTCAAATTTTAAATTTTGTAAAAATAAATTTTAAAAAAAGTTTAACTATTTCTTGGCAGAATTTAAAACGGAAAAATTAAATTTTTGTTTATAAAATTTAAAAAAAATGTCTGACGATCGGTTTTTTTTTTTAAAAAATAAACATGATTTTAAACGACACTTTTGGATGTGCTCGAAATGATAAAAAAAAGTAAAAAAATAATCAAAAAATACTTTGATCTTTCCTCTTTATTATAGCATAAACAGTTAGACAAATAAAAATTATTTTCGTCAAGTTTAAGGCAATTTTTATCATGCTATGCTCATTTTCTGTCGATCTCATGAAGGTACCTAGTTTAAACTGACAGTTGTAAACATTCTTTTTTTGTTTGTTTGTTGTTTAAACGTTATTTTTATAGATTCAAATATTTAAGCAAACGCGCTGTTTATAATAAACAGTATTAACATCATTTACCGGCCTGAATGTCCGAGAAAGCTCAAAGAAAATATGCGTCGTCCGACAGGAATTGAACCTGTATCCTACACGGAACCTCCATCTAGCCTGATGTGCTATACCATTTAGCTACAGAGGAAGCATCTGTTTAGCAAGGTTAAATTAGTATTTTTGAACTACAAACTTCCCATGATTTCTCAGGACCATTCATATTTACTCGAAGAGTATCTTAACGAAAATAAATGACATATTATGAAATAAATTGTCGGCTTTAGCCCATTTCTTTCTTTCTTTCTTTCTTTCTTTTTCCTCTCATTCTTTCTTTCTTTCTTTTATATTTTCTCCTTCCTTCCACAATTCTTTCTTTCTTTCTATATCTTCTTTATTTTTTCTTCCTTTCTATCATTCATTCTTTATTTTTATTACTTTTCCCAACTTCCTCTTCCTTTTCCTTATTTATTTAATTCCTTCTTTCTTTCTTTTTCTTCTTTATTATCCGTCTTTTCTTTCTATTTCTTTTCTTTTTTTTCCTCCTCCTGTCATTTCTTTTCCTGTTCTTCCTTCTTTCTGTCATTTCATTTCTTTTCTTTTCTTTTCCTTCTCTCTTTCCTTTCATTTCCTCCTTTTAGATTCACTTTTTTATTTTCTTTCTTTCTTTCTTTCTTTCTTTTTTCCTTCCTACCTTCCCTTTCTATTCTTTCTTTTTTCCTTTTCTTCTTTCATTGTCAGATCATTTCTCATTTAAATAATTGACTTATTCATCTCATCTTACTTATTTAAACTTTTCTTCACCCTTTTATTCTTTCTTTTTCTTATTCTTAACTATTACTTCTTCCTTTCCTTCCTATCGTAATTTTTCTTTCTAAACTCTTCTTCATCCCAAAGAGCTCGTTTTCATTACCCCTTCTATTCACTCTTTCCTTACTTTGCATTTTTTCCCCTAAATTTCCTTTCAAAGACTTTTCGTCTGACTTCGAGATCCCCCCCCCGCCAAAAGAAAATAAGAGAACAGGTGTTCTTCGATGTCTAACGACAAAATAACGCCAGACGGAATACCATGCTCGCTTTCAGAAAACGATGATCTGTGGCGCCATCTAGTGAGCCATAGAAGTAACCTTTACACATAAAAGGTAGATTATTTACACCAATAGCAGAAATCCGGAAAAAAAAGAAGGAAAAGCAAATCTCCCTACCAATTCTTTGTAGCTGTGTAGTAACTATTTCTACACCTTAGCCGGGCAGAAGTCGTTTCTCTGAAAATATTTTCGGTTCATCACAAAGGGTAAGCATGTTGGAGATCTTTAAGCTTAAAAACGTTAAGAAATAAATTGTAAGTTTCTTCTGTGATTGCAAACCCATTACTTGTAGAGGATTTAAAATGATATACCAATCTATAAAGAAAGACGTGCGTTGAAGTTTATAACGAGGCTTCATTCAATGCAATTTGACAACGGTCCATATATGACGTCCTACCGTTTCTTTTATAGTCGAGTAGATCAAGGGGGAGATAACTCTGGTTATCATTATCACACAATCCCAGGACATCTATTCATGATGATCTGCTCAGTAATTAATGCTTCTGTAGTGATATGTAAACGACTGCGTACTTTGCATAGCTAAGGCATAGACTGTATAAATGCCGAAATATTAAGTGCTATGGTAATTTACCCAGGCACGCATGGACTCTTCAAGCTATAAATAGGAGCAGGTACTGCCTTTTGGTGAGGGAAGTTTCCAGCTGTCAGCTTTGAGAGTCGGACCTAACATTCTTGCTGTAACACTCTTGTCTGTATATGTTTCTATTACGGTTTCTGTTAATATATTTGTTTAACTCAATTCCTTTCTTGTACCTTTATTTCTGGCCCTAACAAGACCACAACAGATAGATAGATAGATAGATAGATAGATAGATAGAAAGTTAGATAAATATGAATAGATTGAAACAGGCAGATAGATAGATAGATAGATAGATAGAAAGTTAGATAAATATGAATAGATTGAAACAGGCAGATAGATAGATAGATAGATAGATAGATAGATAGATAGATAGATAGATAGATAGATAGATAGATAGATAGAAAGTTAGATAAATATGAATAGATTGAAACAGGCAGATAGATAGATAGATAGATAGATAGATAGATAGATAGATAGATATGAATAGATTGAAATAGATAGATAGATAGATAGATAGATATGAATAGATTGAAATAGATAGATAGATAGATATATATGAATAGATTGAAACAGGCAGATAGATAGATAGATAGATATGAATAGATTGAAACAGGCAGATAGATAGATAGATAGATAGATAGATATGAATAGATTGAAACAGGCAGATACAATATATATATATATATATATATATATATATATATATATATATATATATATATAGAGAGAGAGAGAGAGAGAGAGAGAGATTTAAACAGGCAGATACAATAGATAGATAGATAGATAGATAGATAGATAGATAGATAGATAGATAGATAGATTGAAACAGGCAGATACAATAGATAGATAGATAGATATGAATAGATTGAGACAGGCAGATACAATAGATAGATAGATAGATATGAATAGATTGAAACAGGCAGATACAATAGATAGATATGAATAGATTGAAACAGGCAGATACAATAGATAGATAGATAGATAGATAGATAGATAGATAGATAGATAGATAGATAGATAGATAGATAGATAGATAGATAGATAGATTGAAATAGGCAGATAGATAGATAGATAGATAGATAGATAGATAGATGGATAGATAGATATGAATAGACTGTGACAGATAGAAAGTGTTATGCTAATTTACCCACGCACGCATGTACTCTCCCAGCTATAAATAGGAGCAGGTACTGCCTTTTGGAGGGTGAAGTTTCCAGCAGTCAGCTCTGACAGTCGGACCGAACATTCTTGCTGTAACACTCTCGTTTGTATATGTTTGTATTACTGTTTCTGTTAATATATTTGTTTAACTCAATTCCGTTCTTGTATCTTTATTTCTGCTCCTAACAATACCAAAACACTAAGGGTAGACGAGCGCTAGGTATGCGAGATAAACCACTACTGCTGGACTGATAAAATACGAAATCACCCCTTCATTTAGGAATATTACTCAGTTCAAATAAAAATAATAAATTTATTGATTTCTTAATATAATTTTCACTCTGTACCCGGCCCAAGTGCTACTCTAGATAGAGTAAGAGGTAAGAGGCACAGTTTATGAGAATGTATGGGAAAGTTAACGTTGAACCGTAGACTTGAACAGGTTAAATTTGTAGTGGTCGGGGAACCATAAAACGTATGGTAATCTGTTCCAAACAATCCTTTTTTCCACCCAATGACACATTTCTCATTGGATACAATCACTGGTTGGATCCCGTGTGTGAGTTCAATACCAGGCTAAAGTTGAGTTAGAGTGAGATAAATAAGACATCCAGAAGAGGTATGACCCGTGAAACTAGAACAATCTACCCCGATGGACAAAATAAAGGGTTCACTTCGAAATTAAAATCACCTGGAGAAGGCCGGAGTGTACAAAGGCGTACCACGGCATGGTAAGGAAAATAAGGACAAAAGTCCGAAAAATGTAAATAATGTAAATAAATACAATACTTCATCTCAGAAATGTTATTAGATCCTGAAGAAGGTCGGAGTGTACAACGCCGAAACGTCGGGAATATGGCAACGAAGATGAGGACAACAGTCCGAACAATGTATAGAATGTATATAATTACGATACCTCATCTCAGAAATATCAACAGATCCTGAAGAAGATCGGAGGGTACAACGGCCGAAACGTCGTGAATATGGCAATGAGGATGAGGACAACAGTCGGAACAATGTAAATAATTACAATAACTCATCTCAGAAATATAAACAGATCCTGAAGAAGGTCGGCGGGTACAACGGCCGAAACGTCGTGAATCTCAGAAATATAGGCAGATAACTTATATAACATTTAGTAGTTTTTTATTTGTGACCTGGATTAGTTTATGAGTAAGAATCTGAAACTAAAAATGACCATTTCTAGTTTACAGCGCCTATTATACAAATTTATCCTTTTTTCAGTTCCTCCAAGACGTGGGCGGTCACGATTCTCCACAGATTCCTTTCTTTTATAATCTTTGTACCATAATGCAGCCTTGGAAAATATCTTAGATGGGTCTCCTGTTACTTTCTCCACCGTTTGGAATTCATATCTTTCTTTCTCTTGGATTTTCTGACCTCCAAGTTTAGAGAGACCAACTAATGTCTGCATAAGAAAGGAGCGAAGAATTCATGCCTTTACCAAGGGTTTTTGTACAGAAATAAAGTTCGGCTTATACTTAACATCTGGAAGAGGCAGCTGTAGTTTCCGGGATACATAATGAGGAAGGAGGGCCTGGAGAATCTGATACTCACAGGTCGAATAGAAGGAAAGAGAGACAAGGGAAAACAACGCGTGTTATACCACATATATTCTCACTGTTATATCTAATATATACCCTCGAGGCACCATCAGTGGAATATATTGCAAACATCATAGGAAATCGACGTTTCATTTTATGAACATTAACAAAAAAATATATTTCTCATGTTCCATTTGTAAAAAGGTGTGAAAGTATATATTTGAAAGAATAGATGTGCTATATCACGCATTGTTTTCCCTTGTCTCTATTTCCCTCTTTTCGACCCGTGGGTATCAGATTCTCCAAGCCCTCCTGTTGGAGTTTTTGGGTACCCTGGTGTACTAGTGAGCCAGCTAAAATGAGCTGACTCATTTTATAGTTCACCAATAGAAGATTTGATCAATCAGAAGGCTCAAAATATTCAATAGGACGTGTATAAAGGCGGCCATGTTTTCTTCCGGAATATTCACTGCGAGCCTTTGATATCGAAGACTGAAGAATTACGTAACAGCTGCTGGTGGTATTGGCGATATAGTCAGATTCAGTAGAGTGTCTGACTCGTGAGTGTTAATCTTTAACGTTGTTTCATTGAACAGGTTACGTACTGCGCTGTATTCTATATTCATAGACTATGGTGAACATGGTCAACACCTCCTTCCTCGTTATGTGTCCCGGAAACTTCAGCTGCCTCTTCCTGAGTTTATGGTGGTATATAATAAATGACAGAATATGGCCTAGGGAAGTAACAAATTTAAAACTTATTGAGAGCTACAAGGGTTACGGGGAATGGAGAGCCATCTTTAAAGGACATGGCATATTAATAAAATATCAGAAAGGGATTACAGGTGTAATAATATGGGACCAGAGAAGATTACAGATTTTGGAAAACGATAAAACTATGCTAAATTGCTTGAAAATGTTGAAAAGAAAATACCAATTCTCAAATTTAGAAAAGTTTATTCACTCACAGATGTAAGTCCAAGATGATAACCATAATTTGAAACAATACTTATTTTAAATAGCCGATTGAAATGGTCAAAGGGTGATTGTTGTCAAAACCATTACATCCCTGTGATCACAATAAAAAAAAAACACGAAAATGCCTGTATGCAGGAAAATGCGGAATCCCCAAATTGCATGCGTGAGGAAATTGGAAGGTCTCAGGTGCGAATTAAGACCACCTTCGGCGATCACGTGATTTATATTAACCAACTGGAAACAACCTCGTGGTCTGAATTGAAGTGCTGGGCATAATTGTGACTGTAAGAAGAATTTAGCAGAACCCATATTTATTTAGGTGCGCAGTCGCGTCTGAAATCAAATCGTTGGGACGAGGCTCCAGGGACTGAAATCAAAGAAATCGTTGAAAGAATTCCGTCAGAACGCAGGATCTTTTGCCAGACTATAGTGAATTGCAGCGGTTCCCAGCACTAATTAACTTTCCAGAAAGAAGTACAGAGAAACTACCTGGCAATTGGCTTCATATTGTTATTTCTAATATGTACACTCGAGGCACCAACTGTGGAAAATGTTGCTGACATCATAGGAAATCAGCGTTTTATTTTATGAACATTAACAAAAAACAAAATATTTCTCATGTTACATTTGCGAAAAGGTGTGAAAGTATTTGAGGGAAGATATGTCAAGTTAGCAACAGAACGTCATGGAACACATGAATACACATATGGATGATGAACAGACACTGATAGATAGATAGATAGATAGATAGATAGATAGATAGATAGATAGATAGATAGATAGATAGATATGAACATATAGAGATAGATTAGTATATACTAAGAATGATAGATATAAATAGAATGGTATATATATATATATATATATATATATATATATATATATATATATATATAGATAGATAGATAGATAGATAGATAGATAGATAGATAGATAGATATGAACACATTGAGATATATTTGCATATACTAAGAATGATAGATATAAATAGAATGATATAGAAAGATAGATATGAACTGATTGAGATAGATTTGTATATACTAAGTATGAGATAGATAGATAGATAGATAGATAGAAAATGAACAGACTGGGATAGATAGATATGAACAGACTGAGATAGATAGATAGATAGATAGATAGATAGATAGATAGATAGATAGATATGAACAGACTGAGATAGATAGATAGATAGATAGATAGATAGATAGATAGATAGATAGATAGATAGATAGATATGAACAGATTGAGATAGATTTGTATATACAAAGAATGATAGATATAAATAGAATGGCAGAGTGAGATAGATAGATAGATAGATAGATATGAACAGATTGAGATAGATTTGTATATACTAAGAATGATATAGATAGATAGATAGATAGATAGATAGATAGATAGATAGATAGATATGAACAGATTGAGATAGATTTGTATATACTAAGAATGATATAGATAGATAGATAGATAGATAGATAGATAGATAGATATGAACAGATTGAGATAGATTTGTATATACTAAGAATGATATAGATAGATAGATAGATAGATAGATAGATAGATAGATAGATAGATAGATAGATAGATAGATAGATAGATAGAAAGAAAATGAACAGACTGGGATAGATAGATATGAACAGACTGAGATAGATAGATAGATAGATAGATAGATAGATAGATAGATAGATAGATAGATATGAACAGACTGAGATAGATAGATAGATAGATAGATAGATAGATAGATAGATAGATAGATAGATAGATAGATATGAAGAGATTGAGATAGATTTGTATATACAAAGAATGATAGATATAAATAGAATGGCAGACTTAGATAGATAGATAGATAGATAGATAGATAGATAGATAGATAGATAGATAGATAGATAGATAGATAGATATGAACAGTCTGGGATAGATAGATATGAATAGATTGAGATAGATAGATATGAACAGTCTGGGATAGATAGATATGAATAGATTGAGATAGATAGATATGAACAGTCTGGGATAGATAGATATGAACAGATTGAGATAGATAGATAGATAGATAGATAGATAGATAGATAGATAGATAGATAGATAGATAGATAGATAGATAGATATGAACAGACTGGGATAGATAGAATCTATCTGAATTTCTTGGTTCATTCTCCTCCGCCATCATTTAACTGATCAAGAAAGCTTTTATATATTTGATTATGAACTGCACAAATGTTTACATCATGGGGTGTTGTGTCAGCCCCTTGTGAATATGTGGTATTTTGGTACGTGTAGGAATAAGAGGTGATCGACAAGTTCTTGTGGTGATTAAGTATATTGTATTGAATGAATGGGCCTTGATTGTGTTTGTCTCGGACTAGGATAGTTACTGAGAACCAGCCTTTCCCAATTCCTCTTGGCCTTGTGCCTCAATTTTTTTGTACTATTCCGAAGAATATATATACTACTTTCAAACTTGATACAGCATATGGTCACTTGGTAAGAATTCCGAACATTCCAAATAACTCGTGCGAGTCCCCTGCGTTTTCTTGGGAAATTTCATGCAGTGATTTTTGTCTCCCACGCGGTTTTACATTCAGATAAGTTCTTCGCCTAGAGTCATTACTCTACCAAGTCTAAAGTAATCTAGTATGCTCTATTAATTTGTCCGTAGCCGAACTGAGATAGATTCGAACCGGGCTTGACGATTGCATTTCTCGCTCCTCTGATCGAGAAAATTTCGTAAACTTCTCTTAAAACCTGTGAAAAATTTAGATTTTGGTTTCATTTTAGGATAACACATGGAAATGAACTCTTATGAATCCATTTATAAATAAACATATTTCTGATCAGAAGTCCGAGAGGAAAATCAATATGAACAGAAAACGCAGGCGAAGTCAAATAAAGATGGGTTACAAGCGAGAAGAAAATGAAAAAAAATGCCCACATGTTAAAACGGATACCATGTAGAGCAGTAGACAAAATGGCCGCGTTAACCCGGAAGCATGATAGCAATCAATATTCATACTTCCGGTCCCCGTGGGCTAGACTGTATTATTCTGAAAATAGTCCTTTCATTCAGCTTCTCGTATATTTATCTCGGACATTTTTTTTTTTTACCTTGCATCTTCGATCATCTAATTGCTCAAACGCTGGCATTGACCCGACTAGGATTTTAGAGACATTAAGGGATAAGAATGTCAGTTCACGTAAGAATAGATTCTTCTATAATAGATAATTATTATTCTATTTTATGCGTTTATATCTATAATAGATATGATGATTTTAAACTGATATATTTTTATCATTTAAACATTGATTCGATTTTATTTGATTATTTAGGCATTATTTTTTATTTTATCATTTAAATCGGGCACAGGCAACCCTTTTCGACTAGTGGGACGAATGACATGGCTTATCATAAGGCGGTCCGCGCTACTAAATGAGATTCAAGGTTAATTGTTTTCCGTTAAATGTGCCTCAGCGATTTTTTACTATAGAACACAAGTGCAACTATAAGCCTTAAAAAGGGGGGAAGTTTATATTTTTCTTGAAGAGATTTTTCTATAATTAAAGAATTGGAAACCTTGGTTTAATATTAACGCAGATTACAATGAGATTAGTAGACACCGCTTCGTGGGATTAATTTCGAATATACAGTACGTTGCGGCTTGGAAGACGCACCCTAATATTGGAAAGAAATTCCTAAAAAAAAAAATCATTCTCATACAACAACACATTCACCATGCGACCCTTACATACTGGTGCCAAGTATTGTTTACATTAATCACTCGTCCGATTTTGTTTGTATGGCAATGACATACTAGTCAAGAGCAGAAAGTCTCCTAACGCTGCTAGTAAACAGAGCATGTTTAAGGTTGTGGCTCGGCTCCAGGAAGGTTTATATTCTTGGAAATACTTCTAACAGCTAAGTACTGAGGTTACATCATATAAAAGGTTGAATTAGATAGATAGCTAACATTATACTGTAATGATTCAACATACCAATCCACGTACTTATCAGGTGACAGTCCAAGTTTACTTGATCCTAGGCTTGCCTTACATTCATCTTGGAAGATGCACACGTATTTTTCAGGGCTAGGAATAAAAGTGCGTCTTCTAAGCTGGAAAAATACGGTATGCATTTGAAAATACAAAAAAAAAACAGAAAATAGAAATACATTTCCCCTCCAGTGAAAAAAAATGTAATGAACGTTTCCTTTTACGAAAGCAAAATATATTTACACGTTTGCTATTTCTTAGCGAAAATCGTCAATGATTTAAAATCATTAAAATGTCACCGCTGACGAAAGTTTAAAACCTTTAAGAAACATTAATCCTTGTTTCTGCATGTGGTCATGTATGAGAGAATGTGTGAGAGAACAAGGGTGGAGGAAAAAAATCAAACTAAATTTTAAGAAATATTATTCTCCTCATGAAATTAGACGTGCTATTTCGAAAGACAAAATGGTCGCATGTGTCCCACAGGTCGAAATTTGCAAAAGGGTTCCTTGACATTGTTCTACAGGGTTGCAAACCTGAATCTGATTCGAATCTCGACTGGCTGAAACCAATGAATAGGATTTTCCGCGTCAGTGAGATAGAAAAAAATATATAGAGACGTCAAGGGATTACTGAGGTAAAAGCACAGTTGAAATGTTGGTGAAATTAAGGCATTCTTCTTCTTCTTCTTCTTCTTCTTCTTCTTCTTCTTCTTCTTCTTCTTTTTCTTCTTCTTCTTCTTTACTTTCCTCTTCTTTTTCTTCTTTTTTTGCTTCTCCCCCTCCTTCATTTTCTTTTTCTCCCCCTCCTTCATCTTCTTCTTCTCCTCCTCCTTCTTTCTCTCTTTCTTATCCTCCTCCTCATTCTTCACTTCTACTTCTTTTTCTCCCCTCCTCCTCCTATTCTTCTAATTATTATTTTTCTTATTCTTCCTTACCTTCTTCTTCTTTTTCTTCTTCTCCCCTTCCTCCTCCTCCATTTCCGCCTTCCTCGTCTTCTTCTTCTACTCCTTCCTCTCCATCTTCTCCTCCTCCTCATTCTTCTCTTCTACTTCTTTTTCTTCATATCTATCTAGCTTGGCGGTTTGGTTTGGTTTACTGCATATCAACCTCAATCGGTTAATTTATACTGACAACATTTTTTATTGATGCTAATATTTTTTTTCAAAATGTATTGCTGGAAATATTTTTTTTCTTCAAAACTTCATTGCCGGGAATAATTTTCTACAAAGATTTATTGCTGATATTATAACATATTTTTACACTTTCATAATGCTTTGACTCCTGTTTGGGGAATAGCTATTTGCCAATAGTTAGGACCCTAACAGGTGTTACTACCACGGGTCAGAGATGTGGTTTAATGCTACTCAAAACATCCCGATCAGAGGCCTTGCTGTCGGATGTAGTTTACCCAGAATGCAGATGTAGTTTATCGTCTTACCCAGGACGCCTCATTTGTGGGGGTGTTGTCTGATGCAGAGGTGCAGTCGGCGTATCCTCTAGCTTTTGACCTTGCTGATGACCCTAGCTTTTGACCTTGTGATGACCCTAGCTTTTGGCTTTGCTGATGACCCTAGCTTTTGGCTTTGCTGATTACCCTAGCTTTTAGCTTTGCTAATGACCCTAGCTTTTGGCTTTGCTGATGAACCTAGCTTTTGGCTTTGCTAATGACCCTAGCTTTTGGCCTTGCTGATGACCCTAGCTTTTGGCTTTGCTGATTACCCTAGCTTTTGGCTTTGCTAATGACCCTAGCTTTTGGCTTTGCTGATGAACCTAGCTTTTGGCCTTGCTGATGACCCTAGATACTGGCCTTGCGGATGACCTTAAATTTTGGCCTTGCGGGTGACCTTAACTTTTGGACTTACTGATGACATTTTCCCTTCTTGATGACCCTAGCTTTTGGCCTTGCTGATGAACCTAGCTTTTGGCCTTGCTGAAAGACACAAGGTTTTGGCCTTGATGATGACCCTAGTTTTTGGCTTTGCTGATGACCCTACCTTTTGGCCTTGCTGATGACCCAAAGCGTTTGGCCTTGCTGATGACATTAGCTTTTACCCTTGCAGATGACACTAGTTTTTGGCTTTGCTGATGACACAATCGACATCTTCTGATGGATTGATCTCGATCGCGGTCCTTCTCTATATTCTTTATTCAAGTACTCCTCTTTACTCTTGCTCTCACTCTCTATAATCCCTTGCGTGCTAGTGGCACTCCCGCCTTACTTGGATCATCTAATTGCTCAAACGCTGGCATTGACCCGACTAGGATTTTAGAGACATTAAGGGATAAGAATGTCAGTTCACGTAAGAATAGATTCTTCTATAATAGATAATTATTATTCTATTTTATGCGTTTATATCTATAATAGATATGATGATTTTAAACTGATATATTTTTATCATTTAAACATTGATTCGATTTTATTTGATTATTTAGGCATTATTTTTTATTTTATCATTTAAATCGGGCACAGGCAACCCTTTTCGACTAGTGGGACGAATGACATGGCTTATCATAAGGCGGTCCGCGCTACTAAATGAGATTCAAGGTTAATTGTTTTCCGTTAAATGTGCCTCAGCGATTTTTTACTATAGAACACAAGTGCAACTATAAGCCTTAAAAAGGGGGGA
Source organism: Acanthosepion esculentum (assembly GCA_964036315.1). Taxonomy (NCBI): domain Eukaryota; kingdom Metazoa; phylum Mollusca; class Cephalopoda; order Sepiida; family Sepiidae; genus Acanthosepion; species Acanthosepion esculentum. Next base: position 19,917,407 of record OZ038511.1, on the reverse strand, counting down.
AGTTTATATTTTTCTTGAAGAGATTTTTCTATAATTAAAGAATTGGAAACCTTGGTTTAATATTAACGCAGATTACAATGAGATTAGTAGACACCGCTTCGTGGGATTAATTTCGAATATACAGTACGTTGCGGCTTGGAAGACGCACCCTAATATTGGAAAGAAATTCCTAAAAAAAAAAAATCATTCTCATACAACAACACATTCACCACGCGACCCTTACATACTGGTGCCAAGTATTGTTTACATTAATCACTCGTCCGATTTTGTTTGTATGGCAATGACATACTAGTCAAGAGCAGAAAGTCTCCTAACGCTGCTAGTAAACAGAGCATGTTTAAGGTTGTGGCTCGGCTCCAGGAAGGTTTATATTCTTGGAAATACTTCTAACAGCTAAGTACTGAGGTTACATCATATAAAAGGTTGAATTAGATAGATAGCTAACATTATACTGTAATGATTCAACATACCAATCCACGTACTTATCAGGTGACAGTCCAAGTTTACTTGATCCTAGGCTTGCCTTACATTCATCTTGGAAGATGCACACGTATTTTTCAGGGCTAGGAATAAAAGTGCGTCTTCTAAGCTGGAAAAATACGGTATGCATTTGAAAATACAAAAAAAAACAGAAAATAGAAATACATTTCCCCTCCAGTGAAAAAAAATGTAATGAACGTTTCCTTTTACGAAAGCAAAAGATATTTACACGTTTGCTATTCCTTAGCGAAAATCGTCAATGATTTAAAATCATTAAAATGTCACCGCTGACGAAAGTTTAAAACTTTTAAGAAACATTAATCCTTGTTTCTGCATGTGGTCATGTATGAGAGAATGTGTGAGAGAACAAGGGTGGAGGAAAAAAATCAAACTAAATTTTAAGAAATATTATTCTCCTCATGAAATTAGACGTGCTATTTCGAAAGACAAAATGGTCGCATGTGTCCCACAGGTCGAAATTTGCAAAAGGGTTCCTTGACATTGTTCTACAGGGTTGCAAACCTGAATCTGATTCGAATCTCGACTGGCTGAAACCAATGAATAGGATTTTCCGCGTCAGTGAGATAGAAAAAAATATATAGAGACGTCAAGGGATTACTGAGGTAAAAGCACAGTGGAAATGTTGGTGAAATTAAGGCATTCTTCTTCTTCTTCTTCTTCTTCTTCTTCTTCTTTTTCTTCTTCTTCTTCTTTACTTTCCTCTTCTTTTTCTTCTTTTTTTGCTTCTCCCCCTCCTTCATTTTCTTTTTCTCCCCCTCCTTCATCTTCTTCTTCTCCTCCTCCTTCTTTCTCTCTTTCTTATCCTCCTCCTCATTCTTCACTTCTACTTCTTTTTCTCCCCTCCTCCTCCTATTCTTCTAATTATTATTTTTCTTATTCTTCCTTACCTTCTTCTTCTTTTTCTTCTTCTCCCCTTCCTCCTCCTCCATTTCCGCCTTCCTCGTCTTCTTCTTCTACTCCTTCCTCTCCATCTTCTCCTCCTCCTCATTCTTCTCTTCTACTTCTTTTTCTTCATATCTATCTAGCTTGGCGGTTTGGTTTGGTTTACTGCATATCAACCTCAATCGGTTAATTTATACTGACAACATTTTTTATTGATGCTAATATTTTTTTTCAAAATGTATTGCTGGAAATATTTTTTTTCTTCAAAACTTCATTGCCGGGAATAATTTTCTACAAAGATTTATTGCTGATATTATAACATATTTTTACACTTTCATAATGCTTTGACTCCTGTTTGGGGAATAGCTATTTGCCAATAGTTAGGACCCTAACAGGTGTTACTACCACGGGTCAGAGATGTGGTTTAATGCTACTCAAAACATCCCGATCAGAGGCCTTGCTGTCGGATGTAGTTTACCCAGAATGCAGATGTAGTTTATCGTCTTACCCAGGACGCCTCATTTGTGGGGGTGTTGTCTGATGCAGAGGTGCAGTCGGCGTATCCTCTAGCTTTTGACCTTGCTGATGACCCTAGCTTTTGGCTTTGCTGATTACCCTAGCTTTTGGCTTTGCTAATGACCCTAGCTTTTGGCTTTGCTGATGAACCTAGCTTTTGGCCTTGCTGATGACCCTAGATACTGGCCTTGCGGATGACCTTAAATTTTGGCCTTGCGGGTGACCTTAACTTTTGGACTTACTGATGACATTTTCCCTTCTTGATGACCCTAGCTTTTGGCCTTGCTGATGAACCTAGCTTTTGGCCTTGCTGAAAGACACAAGGTTTTGGCCTTGATGATGACCCTAGTTTTTGGCTTTGCTGATGACCCTACCTTTTGGCCTTGCTGATGACCCAAAGCGTTTGGCCTTGCTGATGACATTAGCTTTTACCCTTGCAGATGACACTAGTTTTTGGCCTTGCTGATGACACAATCGACATCTTCTGATGGATTGATCTCGATCGCGGTCCTTCTCTATATTCTTTATTCAAGCACTCCTCTTTACTCTTGCTCTCACTCTCTATAATCCCTTGCGTGCTAGTGGCACTCCCGCCTTACTTGGAGGGATATACTTAAAAAAAATGTAATGTCTTATACGTCTTACGCCCATTTCTGTTTTTAAGTATTTACTCAGTTTATTTTCTTTTCGTATGTAGGCTGTTTGCTCTCGGTTTACTTTCTCGACTCTTCTAATATATTTCCTAAATGAATCAAGCTTTCCTAATAGTTCAAATAGTTCTTTGTGTTTATGAAACACTTTTGCACAATCTATAGTACATAAGTACCAACCTTTTATACTCACCGTAAAGGGCTGTTGATTAGGAAAGTGATACTTAATGGTATTTTGGCGTACCCTTTACCATACTCACAGTGACGGACCTACATTTTTGGAGCCTTAAAGCTAGAAAAGATATTGGCACTCCTTCGCAACCAGTAACAATAGATTTGAAGATCCAACTGACAAAATGTATGCCGTGAAGAGATTCTAGCGATCCCGACGAGCCCGTACAGGTGGGGTTCGAGCTCTTCCTACGCCACCCTGAAAAGATATTGATATTCAACAAATTACAGGGAAAACTTGAGGCCATATGAAATGGGTATTTAAGTATATTCTAAGAACAACATTAGGTACTTTAACTTTTAATTGACTTATCGCTAAAATGACATTATTTAATAAAACAAAACACTAAAGAAAAACATTGATTATGTAAACAAGTTACCCAAGAAAAAAGAAAGTTACTTCAGGCGCCCCTTCTGGGATTAGAGGCCTTGAAGTTTAAACTTCAATAGTTTCATAGTAGAATGCCCAAACCTTAGAAACTTCGATTTCTGATAATTGAGACCCGGGTTCGAATCTCACCTTTATCGATTTGTGAGGAAGGTGAGCTATCTGGAGAAGGTGCGTGCGGCATCTTTGGAAAGTGCCAATAAACCACGGGTTGAGCCAAGCTAAGGGAGGGAAATTAGGTAGACAGTAACCTTGGGATCCGTCGGTGGTTGTGCTAGCATAAAATCACAAGTCATCGTGACCGAGGTTTTGCGTGTGCTAGCTTTGTTCAGAATGCTGATCACGCTAGATAACGTTTCTCTCCCAGAACCTTTAACTAAGGTCCACTCAGTATAGTTGCATATATAAACTACAGGTGGCCCTGTGGGTGTTGAATAAACACAAATGTGCCTGAGCAGGCGTTTGCAATGGGGATTGGCTAGCCGCCCTAGTAGATTGGCATCCTCGGATTCGAGTGGCTGCCCCATTTACTTTATTTGTTAGATCCGACATTGCACTCTCACTCGCCACAATTTCTCAACTCCATTTATCAGGTCTAAATTGTCTTGGGTATGGCGATATAGTTGATGAATACATGAAGCTTGTTTCTTATTTTTCGGGGACACCTGAACGTGGTATAATAGTTAGTTAACTGGTATTAATATCTGTCTATATTTCTGAGATGAAGTATTATGTACACTATTTACATTATTCGGACTATTATCCTCATCTTTGTCGCCATATTTATTACAACGTTTCGGCCCTTCAATATCTGTCTATATTTCTGAGATGAGGTATTATGTACACTATTTACATTATTCGGACTATTGTCCTCATCTTTGTCGCTATTATTTATCACAACGATTCGGCCCTTCAGTATCTGTCTATATTTCTGAGATGATGTATTATGTACATTATTTACATTATTCGGACTATTGTCCTCATCTTCGTCGCCATATTTATTACAACGTTTCGGACGTTGTACGCTCCGGCCTTCTTCAGGTGGTTGGAATGTCGAACAAAACCCTTTATTTCGCTCACTGGCGTAGACTGTTCTACTGTTAACATTTATCGAAGTCAGTTGTGATGTGTACAAAGTTTTCTAGTATATAATCTACTAGAAACTATATATGAAAGAGCATATTTATAAATATATGAAACAAACAAACTAAAGCGGTTGTTTTAATTAATTTGCACAAGGGTGTATAAGACAAGCTTAGTCTGAATAATGATTGAAACAACCAAATGCCCAAACAGAAAAGCGAAATCGTTTGTCTAAATGTGTAAAGAACGGTACGAATATATTGTTTACATTAATATATATAAAACGTCTTTGATAACTTCCCAGAAAGAAAGAAAGTTACATGAAAGTTACATTTGGGAACATTATGTAGGCAGTGAACACTTGAAGAAAAGCATACTAGCATAAAATAATTGTTTACAAATGTGGCTACCTTAAATAAATGTTCAAATAATAGCATAACATAAAAAGAAGACCAATGTAGTGAGAAAATATTTTAAAGGTTACATACCGGCGACGGTATATTTGGGGGGTAAGATTTAGGAAGATGAGAAAAATAAGAACTGCGTTTTCGGCCTCATGCTTTTGCAGTGCTGGTTAATGGTTAACAGGAAGTGGTGAAAACGGCGACTAATCTAAAAAGTACCTCAACTGAAAAAAGGAGGCAAACAAAGGGGACGTATACAATAAAGGTTTGTACTGTTGTGGCAGGACAGACAGTATTCATCTTCATCTCATAAAAAGGGTTAATGTGTACTACTGATAGACTTAGAAAAACTTTTTTTGCAAAATATGCTCAAGAAATTCGTAAGAAAAAAACTTCGCTTACCTAAATAAAACGAAAAATAATCATAACATTTTAAAAATGCATTTTTCTCGAGGGAAATGTGAATGCGCCAATCTATATTCACTTTGCCATTCATGAGAATTGATAAATGTTTAATAATATCGATCTCTTGCCAATCGAAGAGTCACACTTCAACGACCGATTTCAATCAACCATTAGCTACGGTTCAATGATATTGCTAAATAGACTGACGAAAATAGAAATCTCAATTTTGGCGGAGGCAAATCACAAGACAGAGGATCTTTTACTGGCTAACGTCAGTCTGGTAGAAGAATTTGACAGCGGAGGCCCCAGAGGCGTTTGAAATCTCGACGCTACCGTTAGATAAGTTCAGGGAAAAATATCCTAGATATCTATTTTTAAAACAATATATCGGCTGCAAATGGTTTAGATTTTAAACATACAAGCAATATGAAATCAATATGTTCATCGTCTAATGCCAAATACTTTCGCCAATTTCAAATCGTCATCTTTAGGGCGCAATTTTCCGATACGTAGGCAAACACTAAGACGAAATATGTTTAGACCGAAAGCAAAATCATAAGATAGAGAGTGTCTCCTACAGACACAGATTGGACACACCGTGTCTCTAGACTAATCAAGATTAAGTCATTGAACTTCACTCTCTCTCTCTAACTGATCTCTGTTTGACCGATTTACGACATCACACTGTCACTCAAAAGGAACTCCTTTATATCGGGGAGGAAGGGACCAGAGAAAATCTATCTTGTATCCGGGTCTCTTATATCCGGGTCTAATTTATATACATTAACACAGGCTCTAATTTGAGACCAGAGAAAATATCTCTTATATCGGAGTTTCTCTTATATCCGGGTATCTTATATCAGGGTCTCTTATATCCGGGTTACACTGTATATAATATATAAAAATCATATTATTCAATAAATTGATAGTAAGTTCATGTTTCATTAAGTCTTGTTATCGAAGTTATTTCGCCATTAATCACATTAACATTGCTAATTAATTCTTTGTATAAATTGTTTCTTTATATATACAGTGTAACCCGGATATAAGAGACCCTGATATAAGATAAACCCGGATATAAGAGAGAGTTTATCTGGCCCAAAATTAGATACTTCTTCTCCGGTCCCGACAACTCTCTTATATCCGGGTTACACTGTATATATATATATATATATATATATATATATATATGGAAGTGGACATTGAAGTCAACACCCAGAGGCGACACTCTGCTTCCTGTTACAGGCAATGGATGGTCAGTTGAAGCGTTAGTGAATGAAGTCTCATATTTGAACGTAAGAGGTGTAAAGTAGAAAGTAAAGTTGACGAAGTGATGGTGAATAGGAAACCATAGACTGAAAGTGAAGATTATAATGATCCGGGAAGCTTCCACATTGGAGCCTGTTCCTCAGAGTAGCGGTTCTTGGAAAGAATCATTTTTTTATCTTTTCATTCTGTCGGATTCTGATCCATATTTGTTCTTTACTGGATCTCAATTCAAACGCACGCAAACAAACGCACACATACATACATACATACATACATATATATATATATGTATATATATTTTAGAATTGGACATAGCCCAACAATTTGTGGCCGAAAGGTTAAAGAACATCACGCGAAATGATGGTTCCGTATAGGATACAGGTTCGATTCCTGTCGGAGAGCGAAAATTTTCTATGAAAATTTCTCGGACATTCAGGCCGGTAAATGTTATTTAATACTGTTTATTATAAAACAGAGCATTTGCTTAAATACATGTATCTATAAAAAGAACGTTAAACATAATATAAATGTCTTTATATATATATATATATATATGTATGTATGTAATTGTCGGACTTTGTCCAATTCAAATATGTATATATATATATATATATATATATATATATGTATACATATATATATGTTATAATGTTTTTAAATATATAATCGTCGCAACACCGAAATTACCATGTTTCAAAACTGAAACTTAAATTTAAGTTCAATCATACAAATTAAACTTAAAATACAAAGTTCATTTCCATTATCAATCGATGCTAACAATAAATTCTTTTAAAACTTTTTATATTATGCTTTACTGTTTTATCGAACACTGTTTTTTAAAAATAAAAATAAATGCTAAGATCTCTGAATTATACATCGCATTGTTCTTTCCTATTATTTTATATATATATATATATATATATATATATGTGTGTGTGTGTGTGTGTGTGTGTGTGTGTGTGTGTGTGTGTGTGTGTATATATATATATATATATGAGGTTCATGCTCAGTTGAATCAGACCAGGAAACAGTGCTATAAAAAAGTGCGCAATACACGTGTAAAATACAAAAAACTTAAGTAAAAATAACATGTATAGCTTTTAAATTTAAAAATCAGGAGGGCAGTTGAATCCACTACCTTGGTTTCAAACTCATGGTATCCTTAGGCGATTTTTATCAAATGAACACCTAATGCTTTTTTCATTGAAAAAATGAAGAAAGCTACACTTTCATTTTAAAAAGAATAACTCAGATATTCCTGTAATACTCCCTTTTTGGTTTAAAACTGATGTTCCAAATATAATAGCAATAATGTTTACCATTTCTTAATTTCATAGTCATTTGATTTCTATTTTTAAGTCTTTATGATTTTCAATGTTCTATCTTTCTTTCTCGAAGACCCTGGTACCAAATGATATGCAATCTCAGTAAGATAAACTCTGTCATTTTTATAGAGAGCAACACGAGGTGGTCGCTTATGATTCTCCACACGTTCCTTTCCATTCTAGTCTTTAGTAAAGCTTGTGTTTTTGTTATCTCTTAATCCCTTTTCTGTCAGCCATTTACACAAATCCGTTAGGTAGTTTATGCACTTCTTTCCAGTGCCCCTCTTACCGTCAAAATATCTTCTGAGTGTCAAATTTTCCCAGCCTTCTTTCCTCATCATGCACCCTATAAATTTCAACTATCTCATTCTGATATTAATTATAAGTGTCTTTTTGTTTCAATTGTCTCTCAAACTTCGTCGTTTTCAACATGTTTGGTCCATGGTATGCTCACCATCCTTCCGTGGAACTAAATTTCATTTGGTCCAAGTCTCTTCGCCATCTGTGATGAGATTGCCCAGCATTCTCTTCCATATAGGAGGACCGATATTGTATAACAGTTCATTACATATTTTTGTTTCCAATGAAACTTTACTGTTTGTGAAAACTTTGCTTGGCTTTTGAAAGGCATTTTCACTATCCCAATGTGAATTCGGATTTTTGTGTGACATTGTCCAGCCTCTTTTAAAATACTTATTAGATATTTAAATATAGGCACTTAAGTTTGGTAATTCCAATTATTAATTCCAATATTGCTCTGTTTCTGTTCCTGAAATTCTTTCTTCTACATTTCATTTACTACCTTCTGTAAAAAAATATGTATTTTAAAAGTCCGTGCAATCTCTGTCATCTTCGTAAAGAACAATACTGTATCTTCAGGGCGTGGTCGCTCATGAATCTCCACACGTTCCTTTCCGTTTTAACCTTCAGTCAAGTTTGTGTTTTTGCTATCTCTCTTAATCCCTTTTCTGTCAGCCATTTACACAAACCCGTTAGGTAGTCTATGCACTTCTTTCCAGTCCCCATCTTAGCATCAAAATATCTTCTGAGTGTCAAATTTTCCAAGTCTTCTTTCCTCATCATGCGCCCTAGAAATCTCAACTATCTCCTTCTGATATTAATTATAAGTGTCTTTTTGTTTCAATTTTCTCTAAAACTTTATCGTTCTTCACATGTTTAGTCCATGGTATACTCATCATCCTTCTGTAGAACTAAATTTCATTTGCTTCTAGTCTCTTCGTCATCTGCGATCAGATTGTCCAGCATTCACTGTCATATAGGAGGACTGATATTGCATAACAGTTCAGTACACTTTTTTTGTTTCCAATGAAACTTTCCTGTTTGTGAAAACTTTGCTTGGCTTTTGAAAGGCATCTTTCACTATCCCAATGCGAATTCGGATTTTGGTGTCGAGTTTTCCATCGACTTTTAAAATACTTATTAGATATTTAAATACTGGCACTTAAGTTTGGTAATTCCAATTATTAATTCGCATATTGATCTGTTTCTGTTTTTGATGTTTCTTACTTCTACATTTCTTTTACAACCTTTTGTAAAAAAATTCTGTATTTTAAAAGTCTGTCTGCTATCAACGCTGACATCTGCATATCTAACGTTGTTGTCGCCAATAATGAATCGTAGAATTTCTAATTATCTCAGAATTACTCCCCTGGAAAATTTGAATAAATCTCTTGATAAGATACATTCTTGTCTTACATCCCTCTCTACTCCTTCGCTTTTCATTGAGGAGAAAAGCTATATACGGGTGCGAATGTCCAATGACCCCAACCGTTAGACACTTCATATCTTACTGGGTTTTTTTTATTTTATTTTATTTTATTTTTCCGTCTTCGTCGACCTTCTTCCGTTTCATTATCGATCAGAACGTTCAATTCCAAATTTCAAATGGTAACCCGGAGTCATTTTGTCATGTCTCCAATTATTGTAAGCCTTCTGTGCAAGAATCGATCATTCTGCGCTTGCATGCGCAACAGGCTTCATCTGCTTCATCACACAAACTGATTGCTGCCGAAAATGTCACGTAATTTCTGATTGATTTCATTCGAATCGTCTGGTCCTACGCTGCAATTAAAAATCATGCTTTATTCCCATTGCTAGGTCATTGTTTCTCAAAGATTCAAAGCAGATCTCAACACGATGTTCTGTGCTTTGAAAAACAAACACCATGTAAATGTTTTTGGGTGTACCATAATTTTTTTTCCGGAAATGTTCATTATTATTTTTTAAAACATTTAAGCCAAATCAAGGAGATAATGCCGCTAAAAATGCAATGGGTTACTGAGACAAACAGAATAAGGTGGCATTCGCGAGGAGAAAGAAAAATAAAAGAACAGGTTTCAGGAAGACAAAAGTTATTAATGATATTATTATTATTATTATTTTTAAAGCAAATATTTTGAACATATTATGTAGAAGACATTTACAGGGTCTTTTCAATCACGTTTGAAGTAAGTAAGTGTCAAAGGAATCCTGGAAAATATACCGGAACGACATCCATGTTCATATATGTTTTTTTTTATATGGTCTTCTGATATATATATATATATATATATATATATATATATATATATATATATATATATATATACAATAACATAATTATATATTATATAACATAATTACATATTATATAATATTATATATATTGTATATATATATATATATATATTATAATCCTATATTATATCATATTATATATATATTATAATTATATATTATATATATCATAATTATATATTATATAATTGTTATAAAACATAGCATTCACTTAAATATTTGTATCTATAAAAAGAACGTATAAACATAAAAATGTCTTAAATATATATATATACACACATACACACACACATATATATATATATATATATATATATATATATATATATATATATATATATATATATACATATATACATATATATATATATATATACATATATATATATATATATATATATATATATATATATATATATATATATATATATATATATATATATATACTCAACCCGGATAAGCACCATTTGAATTGCCTAGAAGCTGTTGAGACAAAAAAGCTGTGTAGACAGTGAGAATTCAAAAACAACCTGGCATTTCTCATTCAGGATGACACATGTTTTATCCCCCGGCCCTCATGTCTTGTTTTAAGATCTTATTTAAAGAAAATATGCCTTGAGTAATTTAATTCGACGATTTCTTTACTTCTGGCGAAGCGTCGTACGAAAGCCGCCTTTAGTTATTTATTTTATCTGATTTTAATCGACATTATATTTATAGTATTTGATTTTAATCATTAAATATTACATTATGATCCCGATTTTAAAACATACTTAATCATGCTGTGGTACGACAAATCTTTTTGAATATATATTTTGGTGGGGGTGAAGAAATATTGGAATTTTAATTATTTATCCGACATATTTTTTATTACTTTAAATATTAGTTTTAGCAAATAGACAAATTAATATAGTGTTTGAAAATAATCGAAGCGTCTACTCAAATATGGGTATCCACTAAAAATAACATTAAAATGTATAGGTTTAATAAATAAAAATCCATTATTTCTTTATTGTTTTGCATATGTGGTTTGGATAAAATAAAAACTGTTATGAACTTTCGAATATCTGGATGAGGAAAAGTGTGAAAGGCAGAATAGAAACGCGCATAATCACGACGCTCATAGTAGCCGAGATGGCTAAAGTATGGCCGATCTAAACACGATAGGAAAAATCAACTTAGGATCCTATACCGGAATGTTCATTTTTATTCTACTAAGATTTCTT
>OZ038511.1:19898450-19900950 GCA_964036315.1 Acanthosepion esculentum | reverse complement strand
CTGGAAACAACTGACAACAGTTTTATGAATGAGGATCACATCATTCTATGGATTAACAGTATTTTAATGCATACAATATATTCCACTAGCGATGGGATATCGCCAACAATCGCATTAATATTGCTGATTGATTCTATGTGTCATTGTTTCTTTGTATATATATATATATATATATATATATATATATATATTAGAGTGTGCTACTTATATTTTATATCATAAAGAAACAATTTATACAAAGAATTAAATAGCAATGTTAATGTGATTAATGGTGAAATCACTTCTCTAGCAAGACTTAATGAGACATTAACTTACTATCAATTCTTTGAAGAATAAGATCCTTATATTTGAGTTGTTGTCAGATGAAAGACATATGCCAAGTATTGTCAACAGTTTCAAATTGTCATCTTCAGGGCGCAATTTTCCCATACGTAAGCAAACACTAAGATGAAATATGTGTAGACCGAAAGATGTTTTTTTTGTTGTTGTAAATTATGCTATTTATTGAGATGTCGAGACGATACAGTTCTTGTTCAAATTGATCAAGAGAGAATTTTGTTTGAATTTTGAAAAAATATAAATCCACGAAATATTTCTTGTTATATGTATATATCTGTTAAAGTGAAATAGACTTACTATAAAACCAATTTGTAGAGTGAGGCATTTTTACTAAGTTATTAATCAATTCAAGAAAAAAAACTGACATAGCAAGTGAAATACATGTACCCACTAAAAATTAAAAACTTATATTAATGAGAAATAATTTCGGATAAAATATACATTCAAATATATATATATATATATATATATATATATATATATATATATATATATATATATATATATATATATATATATATATTTGTGTATTTAAGCAGCAATCCTTCTTTCAAGCACATTTCATTAAAAACGACTGACAAGGTGCTTTTATTTAGTTTTTTATATAATTTCTCGTGCGATCTAATAAAGTTTTTCTTTTCAGAGGATAAATTATATAAAAATGTTCTTTTTATCCGAGCGCTTTCGGCTATACATTTAGCCATTATCAAGGATTATATTTCAACTGTTAGAATTAGAAATAGTTTGTTATGTGTATGTTTTATAAAGTGATTCATTTTTTTGTTTCAAAACACGGTCAAGATATTATGTCCATGTTCAAAGTTAATATTATTAAGTGTTGGTTTGTTTATTTTTATAAGTAAGGCTTCCATTATTTTTAGCCTTTTTTTGCAAGTGGATGATGCTATTATATTAGTGTTGTCGACAAGTATATTCCGAATAGTGTCCGGTAGGTGTCCATGAATATTTAAATGAGATCTAATTGAGCTATTGTCAGAAAGGTGTAGAGTTAATCTGCGTGTTAAACGATTTGTAGTGTGGCCTATATAATTATTTACGAAAGTTGATTCTTGAGGAATACAATTCCTTAATGGACATTTGAATTCGTAAATAATGTTTGCTCTATTTAATTTTGTTCTAGGAGGTGAATTATTATTTTTAACTATAATGTTACAAGTTTTAAATTTTTTATAATAAATAATTTATCTAATTTTTTTGCTATTATCAACTGGTGCTATGCATTTTTTTATAATGTTCTTAATTCTGCATTCATCCTGTTTATAATTATCGTTCATCTGATTTTTATAAAAAATATTAATATTATTGTTTATGTTTCTATTCTCGTTATTTATTCGTACAAAAATGTACAAATTGTGGCACAAGGCCGAAAAAAGTGAGGGGTAAAGGCTGGTCTTAACTAACTATCCTATACCTAGCTAATCAGATTCGTGAACCATTCATACATTACAATTGACTCATTCACCACAAGAATTCGTCCGTCACCATTCAATCCTCCATACACCATAATACCACATCCTCACCAGAGGGGACCTACAAAAACGCGCCCCACACCATAAAAATTTGATGATAATAAAATATAAAAAATTCTAATCATGAAAAGATGAAAGGGGAGGGAGATGAACCCCATAACAAACTAAAATTAACAAATTTTTAAACTAAACATAATTTATGTTAGTAGGGCCCGTCCAACCCTCAAAATAGAGAGGCCGCTGTATTCTGCCCAGAGGACAAAATCAAGAAGCACTCTCGCTAAGGGAGTGGGAAAGAGATAAAATAACTCGGACATGGGGAAGTAAAAGGCTGATCCAGTTGAGATGAAAAGGAAGTCAAAACAAACTAGGGAGGTTGGGAATCTCGACTTGGATCATAACTAAAAAGATGGCCGGGAAACAGGCCGGGAACAACACTTACTCATATTAACTAGGTACACTTAAGCTTGTCTAACCTAACCAAGGGGAGGGTTCCACAGGAAACCACCCCGATGTGACTTAGGTTGGCCTAGAAAAGAAAATCAAGGCTAGCCCCGTTCAAACGAACCAAGCTCGCCTTTTTTACCCACCTTTCACTGAAGACTGTCGAATGCAATCGTTTTCTATCAGTTCTAATCTTCATCCTGAGCTGATGCTCAAAGAATCGGATC
>OZ038511.1:19890950-19893450 GCA_964036315.1 Acanthosepion esculentum | reverse complement strand
TATTCACTTTTTATTCCCTTTCTATTCTTTTTAGTCTATTTTTTATTCCCGTTTTATTCTCATTTTTATTCTCTTTCTTTTTTATTTTCTTTTTATTCCCTTTTTATTTTATTTTTTATTCCCTGCTTTTATTCTTTTTTATTCCCTTTTTTCATATGATTTTTATTCTCTTTCTTATTTTTTTCTTATTTTCTTTTTTCTTCTGTTTCTTTTTTCCTCTCTTTTTATTTTCTTTTTTCTTCTCTTTTTGTTCCCTTTTATATGTATTTTTTCTTTTCATTTTATTCTCTTTTTCTTCTTTTTTTTTCTTTTTCCCCCCCCCTTTTTATTTTATTTTTTATTCCCTGGTTTTATTCTCTTTTTTATTCCCTTTTTTCATATGATTTTTCTTCTCTTTTTTATTTTTTTTTCTTATTTTGTTTTTTCTTCTCTTTTTTTTCTTTTTCTCCTTCGGTACATCTTTTGAACTCTTTATCCTTTTTTACTTTTTTCATTATCGAAATGTTATTAAATATTCATCCTCTCTTTTTTGCATTGATCTTTCTCTTCTGTTTTTTTTTTAATTCGTTCGTTTTGTCATTTCTTCACGAATTCCTATGTTGTTGTTGTTGTTTCTTCATTTTTTCCATCTTTGAATTTTCCTCTTCACTTTCCACTATTTGTGTTTCTTTTCACCTCACTTTATCGTTTTGAATTCGTTTTTTTTTTATTATGCATTCCTCTATTGCATTTTCTTTTTTTCTATGCATGCGTCATTCTTCTATCTTTCTACATTCTATATTATTTAATATACTGCCTAATCTTTTTTCGTTAGTTTGTACTTTTTCCTTTACTTTCAGTCCTATTCTTCAATCCACCCTTCATCCTTTTCCTCTCTTCTCTTTTTGTTTCTCTAATTCCCTTCCTTTATCCTCCTCTTTCCTTCTTCCGTTCTATTCGTATTGCGCATCGCTCATTCACATCGAATGCCAAGAAAGATGTACGGATGGGCAAAGAAGCAATACATGTAAAGGGAGACAATTTCTAAAATAAGCAAAAATAAAAAATAAAAAAAAATAAAACGCAGTAAATTACGAATGATTTAAATAATCAATCGAAGAAGAATAAAAGAAGAACAAAACGTATTGAGGAACGCACATTAAAAGCGAAGAGAAAACGTCTGGAAGGCAAGAATGACGTACAAAACAAACATCGAACGAAACAATGATATCAATAAACACAGTGACGATAACCTCCAAGACATCTCTTGATGATTACAAAGAATTGACCAATCGATTCGTTTTTCCCGCCGTCCGGTAATGAAATTCACCAGAGAACAGAATACTAGCCATGCTGGGTCAAGTCCCGATCAAGAACTTAAACAGAAAGTCAAGTATTTCAGTAAAACAATAAGAACAGTATCTATAGACAAAGTAAATCAGCAATGTTAATTTCTTTTTATCAGTCGCTTACTGAGATATTATTCTCATGTTAATTTTATGAGCCTTTTCCACCCTGTTGGCTCAAGGCATGTTGGAAAAGAGTGTTTGAAGATTTTCATGTAGGTTGCCAAATATTTATACTATACACTAGTTTCCAACCAAGGCAATAGAAACCAGTCATTCTATTCAACCCAGCACTAGAGGGAGAAAACATGGATTTATACTTGTCCCAAGGGTATGTGGCTACAGGGAGAAGAGATAGAACCATGCTTGTCCCAATGGTATGTGACTGCAAATTTGTGGCAAGTGTAATGTGTATGCAGGGGAAAAATTAATCTATGCTTGTCCCAAGGAGTATTTGGTTGCAGGGAGAAGAGATGGATTCATACGTGCCCGTAGGGTATGTGCAGGAAGGGAGAAGAGATGGATCCATGCTTGTCCCAAGAATATGTAGCTGCAGGGAGAAGAGATTGATTCATGCTTGTACCAAGGACATTTTCTGCAGGGAGAAAACATGGACACATACTTGTCCCAAGGTTATGTGGCTACAGGGAGAAGAGATGGATCCATGCTTCTCTCAAGGAGATGTAGCTGAAGGGAGAAGAGTCCAGGCTTGTACCAAGGGTATGTGAGGGCAGAGAGAAGAGATGGATCCCTGCTAGTCAAAACGGAATGTGGCTTCAGGGAGATGAGATGGATCCATGCTTGTCCCAAATGTATGCGACTTCAGGGAGAAGATATGGATGTAGGCGTTTCTCCAAGGTATGTAGCTGCAGGGAGAAGAGAGGGATCCATGCTTGTCTCAAGGGTATATCGCTGCAGTGAAAAAAGAGATGTATCCATGCTTGTCCGAAAGGGTAGGTGTCTAAAGGGAGTAGAGATGGATCAATCATTGACCCAAGGGTATGTAGCTGCAGGGAGAAGAGATGGATACAGGCTTGTTCCAAGGATATTTGCCTTCAGGGAGAAGAGATGGATCCATGCCTGTCCCAATGGTATGTGACTTCAAGGAGAAGAGATGGACCTATGCTTGTCTCAAGTGTATGCAGCTGCAGAGAGAAGAGATGGATCCCTGCTAG
>OZ038511.1:19878450-19883450 GCA_964036315.1 Acanthosepion esculentum | reverse complement strand
TGCCATTACTGCTTAATGTAAAATTCGTTATTACCGTATTTAACGGCATATAAGACGCATTTTTTTACTAAAAATATCTTTCAAAATTCCCCTGCGTCTTATGCCAGAGGTAAGTTTAAAATTCGCGATAGTCGGCTGAAATTAGGTGCATGGCAACTCATGTTATCTTAGACTTCAGAGAAACTTTCAAAGATCTATTGCTAAGCCAAGACATATGGCCGGAAGATAGCTTTCATGCATGGAACAGACTGTCACCACTCTGGGTCCACGGCAGTATCCTCCTTCATGTATACACAAACACACACATACATACACACACAAAAAGAAACATAGTGGTTTCTACTGATATTAATGCATTGCTTTTCAACTGAATTGAACTCTCCGGGCGACTGTCGTATTTTGTATAGAAGAACGCTAAAATTGCCCTTTCACTCTGCCGTGTGACGATAGCCTAGAGATAGGGTCTGTGACTGATGCTAAATCGGTTGGGTTTCGATCCCGGCTTGAAACAATCGAGCGTCCAGCCACATTGAATATATATATATATATAGTTAAATGGATACGAGTTTGTGACCGTCGGTTTCACATTTTTGCAATCCTCGACGTTTACAAACTCGCATCCATTTAACTAAATATGTTACCTCTATCACTGATATTGAGCGCTTTACAATAAGCACTGCACATATATAAAATGTATATTAAATCGATATACACGTATATGTAGATAGATATTATGCATACATACACACACACACACATATATATGTTTGACTGAATAAATTACAAACATTATTCATTCTTATTTTTATCATAATCCGTTCATATTTACGAGTATTTTCCCTATATTACAATTAAATATGGCAAGAAATGGAAAGTATTGGGAAATAAACGTGATTCTCACTATTACACTGCATATTTTGCATTATTCAATTGCAATATACGAAAAAATATTCGTGAATATGAAAGGATTATTATAAAAATAAGCAGGCATAATGTTTGTAATTTATTCAATCAGACAGGCCTTAAAGAAATTTTTATGCCAAAATACACAAATACATATATATATATATATATATATATATATATATATATATATATATATATATATATATATATATATATATTGATAACAGTGTGGAGTGTGCAATCGCAACGCTAATCTTGAATTTAGTAAAAAAAACTCTCTCACTTGAATTTTCAACAAAATTCTACCTCATCAATAACACACTTCAAAAAACATATTTAGATTTGCAATGTATTTTTTCGTCTCGGATGCTATAAGAATTTTACCAAGAAGAAAATAGTTTCCATGCCTGATGATAACCGGAGAACATATCGAAAGTTCTTGCATATTTAAGGAAGACCTAATACAGTTTTAAATTTAAAAAAAAAACAAGGATCATGACATTCATCGAGTAGTTAGTGGGTAAATGAGTTTTTAATGTTTAGTTAGCGAAGCGAAATTAACTTTACTAATTTACTTGTATGAATGATTCATTTTAATATATATATATATATATATATATATATATATATATATATATATATATATATATATATATATATATATATATATCCGCTGCGATGAGAACGAAAGTAATATATAAATTCCAACGTTCGCAGCGTTAATTCAAAAAAGAGCTCGATGCAGGTAGTAGAGCGATAATTATTTATTTATTATAATTTTATCATATAGACAAAAGACATTTTACTCACTACAAAGATGCAACTTGGTTTCAGTGCATTTCAACTGCACATCGACTGGTGAGGGTCGAAAATGGTTATGATCTATCCTGCTTATAGGCAAGCCGAATGTGAAACGTCACTTCCTTTTTGTCCATTTGTTTGAGAAGAAAAATAGACATTATATATATATATATATATATATATATATATATATATATATATATATATATATATATATATATATATATATATATATAGGTATCGGAGTTGATAGCAGTTTGGTGATTCCTATCCTCTTATGTACCTCTCCAGCAATATAATTATGATCCTTAATTTTTTTCACAGATATTGCAGGTAATAATTTCATTTAAATCGTTTTACATCCATACTTATTCTACACACTCTACAATCCAGGAATATTCCAAAAAGTTGATTATAAAAAGTTATATTAGCATCCCTTATTTTTCTTAGAGTAGATCATCACTTCTAAATTTTAATCCACAAAACACGTTCATTGATTACAAAATAAATAGTGATAACCCCAACATAAATAAATGCAATTCAACTTTAGAAATCTTATAGAAAAAACAAAAAATAACATTCCCAATTACTACTAAAGCTAACTCTACAATTTTTACCTACTCAAATGTAATATTACCCCCTATCGCTATCTTCCCTCCCCTACCTCTCAATCTTAGGACGCTTGTGAGATGATGTGCCTAGACTCTTGACAGATGTTTATGAGCGAAAAAAGTTCCACAGACCAATCAACATTAAACACACGGTCCATCCATCACCAAACTGCTATCAACAAGCACTATTGTTTCACTCCGATACCTATATATATATATATATATATATATATATATATATATATATATATATATATATATATATATATATTTTATGTATATTTTTCTTCTCAAACAAATGGAAAAAAGGAAGTGACGTTTCACATCCGGCTTGCCTACAAGCCGGATTGTTCATAACCATTTTCGACCCTCACCCGTCGATGTGCAATTGAAATGCACTGAAACCAAGTTGCATCTTTGTAGTGAGTAAAATGGTTTTGTCTATATGATAAAATTATAATAAATAAATAATATATATATATATATATATAGGGTGACCAAAAGAAACGGGAATTTTTGAAGTGCGTATTGCAAGACATGAGCAAGTGGCAAAACTGCGAGACAGTGACCTTGAGCAAGTAAACATTTCGCCATTTTAGTAACGAGAATGAAATTCACAGTATCCCAGCTGAGATGCTTCAGCATTCAATGAGGAATCTCAACAGAAGATTTCAAGAATGCACTCGTACAGGAGGACGCCATCTACAGGACGTAATTTAAAAAAAATGAAAATTCCATCATTGTTTCTTAAATGGCATGTTTTAAGGTTTCAATTAGTAGGAATTAAATATTTTTCTTGGTTTTATTGGATTGTTAAAAAGTTCCCGTTTTTTTGGGCCACCCTATATATATATATATATATATATATATATATATATGTATATATATATATATATGAAGAAATATAGTCTTAAAGTGTGCTATATTTATGGGATAAAGTGCTCAATATCAATGGTTTTGTCTATATGATAAAATTATAATAAAAAAATAATATATATATATATATATATATATATCGACTGAAGTCGGGATCAGTTAGTCATTGCGAACGATCCTTTCGTTAGTTGTGTAGACTGCACTTCCCCAGGGCTACATACAAAATATAATGACAATATTCTTACACTCCTTGAGCTCATTCCACTTTGTCAGGTATCGAATGAGAAATTTCTGCCTAAGTTCCAAGTTGAATGCAGAATGTAAAACGGTTCCTCACGAGAAATGCTTTATCTGTTTCTAACACATTTATCCTTCTGTTAAGGTCCAGTTGTCTAATAAGATTTATGTCCAGTGACTAACTTGCCCATATTAAAACTCAAATCACATTTTTCTCCGACCTTTCTCGATTGACTTTTACAGTATGGCATGGAGCCCCGTCTTGTATGAAAAGTATGCTGTCCTTCGCTATCTGGGGAAAAAAATCCATCACCATGAAATATATGATGTCCTTCAACGTGAATATATTATTTCCTTCGCAATTAAATATACAATGTGCTTCTCAATTTTATTGACTGAAATATATGTCGTTTTTCGTTATCTAAAAACATGCCATTCAAAATGAAATATAGGATTTTCTTCATCATATATGACGTCCTTGCCATTTTATTGCATAAAACATGTGATGTCCTTCGCTATCTGTAAAAACCTATTTATTTCCTCATGAAATATATGATGTCCTTCGCTATGAAATATATATCTTTCAGCATTTTCTTGCACGAAATATATATCCTTCGCTATCTGAAAAAATATGTGCATCAACATGTAATATATCAGTTCATTCGGCATGAAATACACGATTTCCTTCGGCATTTTATTGCATGAAATATGTATTTCACTATCAGATTAAAACAACATGCGCATTACCATGAAATATATGATTTCATTCACCATGAAATATATGATTCCTTTCGGCATTTTATTGCGTAAAATATGCTCTTCGGTATCTGAAAGAAACATGTATATTACCATGAAATATATTATTTTAATTACCATAATATATATGATTTCTTTCTGCATTTTATTGCATGAAATATGCCCTTCGCTATCTGAAACAAACATGTGCATTAACATGATATATATGATTACCATCACCGTGAAATTTACGAGGCTATTTCGCATTAAATATATGATGTCCTTAACCATAATATATATGATGTCGTTCGCCATTTTTTGCAGGAAATATATGATTTTTTTAGCCATGAAATATATTATGTTATGAAATATTCGATGTTCTTCGCCATTGTATTGCATGAAACATATGTTGTCCTGCATTCTCTGAAAAACCCATGTTCTTCACCATGAAATATATGCTTTCCTTCACCATGAATTTTATGATTCACTTTGCCATAAAATATATGATGCCCATCGCCATTTTATTGTGTGAAATATATGATGTTCGCACCATAGATAGAGAATCGTCCTTGCTGAATGTTTTGAAGTGTATTTGCAGCATTAATGTTGATACATTTTTGAAGAACCAGATTACCTAGAACATGGTGATACCTGTTTTTCGTTTAATTTATACACTCAATAATGGCCCTGTTCATTGCAACTTGGCTTGCTGGTATTCTCTAGTAATTGGTCTAGTCTCTATCAATTTCTATGTAGATCTTTTAGGGTCTATCTGACATTAGCGCCTCATGAGAAGAAAACGTTTATTTATTATCAACACCATTATATATATAT
>OZ038511.1:19860950-19873450 GCA_964036315.1 Acanthosepion esculentum | reverse complement strand
ACCTCCCGTCAGTGGAACTCCTTTCAAATCATTTGATTCCCTGATAGCTATAATCTTCAAATATTCAAATGTAATGTCGATCGACATCTTCTGATGCCTTGACCTTGATCCCTGTCCTTCTCTTTATCCTTTTCCCAAACACTCCTCTTTACTCTTACTCTCACTCTCTGTAACCCCTTGCGTGCTAGGGGCACTCTTGCCTTGTTTGGAGTGATTTGCTTAACAAAAAAAAACAAAACAGACGATCTACCAGAAATGGTGAAATAGTTTAAGAACCTGGGCATAAATTTACTGTAGATGACCTTGCGTTAAGAAAGAGGGTCGGAGAGAGAGAAAGAGAGAAAGATTTATGATCATAAAACAAAATCAGCCATCAATAAATAAAAATAATAATATAAGTATCAGTATCCGAACATATATATATATATATATATATATATATATATATATATATATCAAATAGATTTCATGCAGATGAAACTTATTCAGAAATATCTGAAGTGTCAGCTGCATACAAATGCTTTCTCAGATAAACGATTACTGGTCATAGTGAAGGTCACCCTTCTTTCAACCTTACGGACTTTCGCTACACAATCACAAATAACTATACCCAAGGAAAGAAACCAGATGATTTCAGAACTTTCAACAACAGCAGCAACAACTAAAATGGATAGCCTATATAACTCAAAGAGAAAATAATAACATAATCAAGATGTTCGTCTTCTATAATACTTTGAACAAAAGATTAGAAAGGAAACTTCCATCAATACTGGAAAAAGAAATAAGAGTTTGTGGACATGAGAAACCTATTTTCCTGAGAAATTGTTTTAATAAAGAATTTTATAAATTTCAACCGAAACCAACACTGTTTTTTTGGTCAATGACTGCCGAATATTTCCTCATAAGGAAATAGTTAATAATAGAGAAGTGGAGAACGGATACTACACTTTGATCCCAGTCCAATAGCCAGGAAGTGAAAAGTGTTAGCTTGAGCAACACTGGCTTCACAGTCAATGAAACTGAATGTTTCCTTCTGCCATGCTTTATTTTCATAGGAGATCAGACCAAACATGGAGTATTGCTACGATATTTGGCCTGGAGCTGCTCAATCTTTAAATTCCAGTATTGATAGATTATTAAATATTAGTTTGGAAAAAGCAATAACAGTTTGTGGACATGAGAAAGCTATTTTCATGAGAAATTTATGTTCAGAAAAGAAGACAATTATAAGAATACAAGAAAATTAAATAAAATCCTAAATTGTTATTCATATGATACTTTTCATATATATATATATATATATATATATATATATATATATATATATATATATATATATATTTCTAAAATCTTACTAAAGCATTCTAAAATCTATCCGTAAAAACATTAAGAAATCTATAAAAAAAAACACGGTAAATTATGGTAAACTAATATAATATAATTATAATTATATTATTAAAAAATTCATCAACAACATTTACTCACTTTTACTTATTATACATTAAATTATATCACTTAGGTACCTCCATAATTCGGCTAGACGTTTCAGTTAGCCTGATGAATATTTATAAGCGTTCATAAATTTAACGATATTTAGACTTCAGTTTATAAATTCTTATTGCAAAACAATATCCATACTTTTCCCTTGATAAAGTCCACTAGTGAACTATGTTTTCCATTTTGCCTTTATTCATACGTGCACACACACACACACACACACACACACACAGACACACGCATACACACACACACAGACACACGCATACACACACACACACACACACACATATATATATATATATATATATATATATATATATATATATATATATATATATATATATATATGTAGTGCCACCAACGCGCAAGGGGTTACAGAGAGTGAGAGTAAGAGTAAAAAGGGTTGTTTGAGGAAAGGATATAGATAAGGACGGGAATCCGGATCGGTACATTAGAAGATGTCGATTAACATTGCGTTTGAATATTTGAGGATTCTATCAATCTATCTTTATCTCAATTTGCTCATATCTGTCTATCTGTCTATCTATCTATCTAGCTAGCTAGCTAGCTATCTTTTTTTAAGCATTTCAACTCAAGCAAGGCGAGAGTGCCACTAGCTCACAAGGGATGACCGAGAATGAGAGCAAAGGTAAAGAGGTTTGTTTGAAGACAGGATAAAGAGAAGTACGGGGGTCGGGATCAAGGCATCAGAAGATATCGATTGGCATTACATTTGAAGTTTATAGTCATCAGGGAAGCGAGTAAGAGGAAGAGAGTTCAGCTGTCGGGAAGTGCGGGAGAAGATGCTGTTGGAGTAGAAGAGGCGGTTACATTTAACCGTGTCGATAGTGAAAGGGTGGGACCGACATTCCAACCTAGTAACGCGCTTAAATTCATGCAGTTTGGGTAACAGTGAAAGTAGCTCGTCTGAGCAGTGCCACGAAAATATTCGTAGAAAAGACAGAGGGAATCCATGTCACATCAGTGTGAAAGTGACTGTAGTCACATTATATATATATATGTGTGTATGCGTGTACGTGTATCAATAAAGGCAAATATATGACTACATATATATTTGTGTACGTGAGTGTGCGTGTGTGTTTATGAACCAAAGGCATTTGTATATATATATATATATATATATATATATATATATATATATATATATATATATATATATATATATATGTAACTGAGTATTACTATTAGTATAATATATATATTTTCTTATCGGTAATTCTACAATTTAAAATTTAATAGAGATTTGATTTAGATTTCTAAATAGGTAATTTTTTACTTTTAATTTTAATTTCAAACTTTATAAATCTTTTAATATCTATGATAACCCTGCTTAGTTGTCACATTTTTCGAATTACCATATACTTGTATTTTGATTGATCATTCTAGCTCATGTAACAGCGTTTACCCCCAAAGAAGGATCGTTAATTAATTTTCAAGTTTTAAAACCATTTATTCTACATTCAACATCATCACTTGATAAGACACCAGAAGTGTTGAAACAAAATGGCTATTTTTGTAGTGATTTTATAACATATTTATGTTATAATATTTAAATAAATAAATGTTTTTATATATATATATATATATATATATATATATATATATATATATATATATATATATATATATATATATATATATATATATATGTAACCGAGTATTACTATTAGTAATATATATATATATATATATATATATATATGTATATTAATTGTTGCTATAGCTTGAATGTTACTTTACCCTTTTTTTCGTTTCGAGGAAGGCAACAGAAAAAGGAAAAGCATATCAAAAACTGTTCTAAAGAAAATTTCCAAATGAATATAAATATTGGTTCTGAATGAATTTTAACCCGAGCCATGCCGAATTATTTACGAAAGAATTACTGTCGGTAAATCTACCACGACCGTGACTGTTATTATGGCGTCGATAACTGACACAAGATTGAGTGGAAATATACTCGATCCTATCAGAGATACAGTTGCAAATATAAACGCCTGGAAGTCTATTTATTTTAATGACGTCCGACCATATCGCTATGGTAGAGTAGCTAAGACCCGTTTATGACAGGCGTTCGTTCGATCGTCGGCCGAGAAATGGGAAGACGTATGTAGTCTACCTTAAGCTCTCGACTGAATTTGAAAATTAAGTGGGCTAGAATGAAACGAACATAGATGAGTAAAAGAATGAGTTAAAAAAACGCAGAGAGCAAAGATATCGAAAACATTGGTTAATTATAAAATTGTAGGAGATTTAGGAGGCAGGAACTGCATCGAAAAAAGAGACCGTGAAAAGGCGGGAAAAACACACATGGAGGAAGAGAAAATGAAATATTAGTAAATAAATAAATAATGAAGAAAAGAAAAATGATGAAGGAAAAACAGTAAATAAAAAAAGAAAAGATAATAAAGAAAGAAAGAGTGGATTATAAAGAAAGAAAGAAAAAGAATGAAAAAAAAGAAATCTAAATTGATATCGAAATAAAGATTGCGTTAAAAAGAAGGAAAGAAAGAAAAGAGAAAAAGAATGATGGAAAAAGAAATAAAAAAGAAATATTGGATTATAAAAAAGAAAGAAAAAAAGAAAGAAAGAAAGAAAAGAGAAAAAGAATGATGGAAAAATTAATAAAAAAGAAAGATTGGGTTATAATAAAAAGAAAAAAGATAAAAGGAGAAAAAGAAGAAAAAGAAAGTGAAAAAATTGAAAGATTGGGTTATAAAATAAAGGAAAAACTGAGAAAGAAGAAAATTAAGGAAAAAATAACGGAAGAATGATTCGATTAAAAAGAAAGAAAGAAAGAAAAAAGAAAGAAGAAAAATGAATAAAGAAATAAAAATTGTGTTAAAAAACGAAAGAAGAAAATTGAAGAAAATTATTAAGAAAAGAATGGACTGAAAAAAAGAAAAAAGAAGGAAGAAAGAAGAAAAGAAAGAAGAAAACTGAATAAAGAAATAAAGATTGGGTTATAAAAGAAGGAAAGAAGAAAGAGAAAGAAGAAAATTAAGAAAGAAAGAAAGAATACGTTAAAAAAGAAAGAAATAAAAGAGAAAAAGGAAGAAGGAAAAAAGCAAGATTATGTTATAAAAGAAAGAAAAACTAATAAAGAAGAAAAAACAAAATAAAAAATTCATAACGAAAGAAAGAAACAAGAACGAAAGAAGAAAAATTAACAAAGAAAGAAAGAAGTATTAAAAAAGTGGAAAGAAGAAGAACAAAGAATGAAATAATGTATTAATAAAGGCAAAAAGGAATAAGAAAGAAAGAAAGAAAGAAAGAAGAATGGTTAACTATAAAGTAATGTTAATGAAAAAATATTAGAAATAAAAAATAATCGAAAGAGAAACAAAATAAGAAAAGGAAAATGAAAGAAAGGGAGAAAAAAGGGAGAAGAAAGAAGGGGAGAAGAAAAAAAGGGCGAAGAAAGAAGGGGAGAAGAAAGAAAGGGGAGAAGAAAGAAAGGGAGAAGAAAGAAGGGGAGAAGAAAGAAAGGGAGAAGAAAGAAGGGGAGAAGAAAGAAGGGGAGAAGAAAGAAAGGGAGAAGAAAGTAGGGGAGAAGAAAGAAAGGGAGAAGAAAGAAGGGGAGAAGAAAGAAAAGGAGAAGAAAGAAAGGGAGAAGAAAGAAGGGGAAAGAAAGAAAGGGAGAAGAAAGAAAGGGAGAAGAAAGAAGGGGAGAAGAAAGAAGGGGAGAAGAAAGAAAGGGAGAAGAAAGAAAGGGAGAAGAAAGTAGGGGAAAGAAAGAAAGGGAGAAGAAAGAAAGGGAGAAGAAAGTAGGGGAAAGAAAGAAAGGGAGAAGAAAGAAAGGGAGAAGAAAGAAAGGGAGAAGAAAGAAAAGGAGAAGAAAGAAGGGGAGAAGAAAGAAGGGGAGAAGAAAGTAGGGGAGAAGAAAGAAAGGGAGAAGAAAGAAGGGGAAAGAAAGAAAGGGAGAAGAAAGAAGGGGAGAAGAAAGAAGGGGAGAAGAAAGAAGGGGAGAAGAAAGAAAGGGAGAAGAAAGAAGGGGAAAGAAAGAAAGGGAGAAGAAAGAAAGGGAGAAGAAAGAAGGGGAGAAGAAAAAAAGGGAGAAGAAAGAAAGGGAGAAGAAAGAAAGGGAGAAGAAAGAAAGGGAGAAGAAAGAAAGGGAGAAGAAAGAAAAGGAGAAGAAAGAAAGGGAGAAGAAAGAAGGGGAGAAGAAAGTAGGGGAGAAGAAAGAAAGGGAGAAGAAAGAAGGGGAAAGAAAGAAAGGGAGAAGAAAGAAAGGGTGAAGAAAGAAAAAATATAAAAGAAAGAGTTGCAGAGTAAATAAAAAAAGAAAGAATGACAAATAAAGGGGGAAAAATTGACAAAGAAGTTTAACGATGAAGAAAATTCGAAAAATATTACGAAGGATAAACCATGTAAAACGAATAGAATAAATGAAAGAAGACAAGTAATAGAAAGAAAGAAAGAAAAAAGGAAGAAAGATAGAAAGAAAGAATGTAAGAAAAAGAAAGAAACAAAAAGGAAAAAATAAAAACAAAGAAAAAGGAAAGAAAAAAGAAAGTAACGATATAGAAGAAAATGAATGAATAAATTAAAAAAGAAACGAATGAAATTAAGAAAATATAAAAACAACTGTTGGCAATGAACGTATTTACAAAAGAAAAGAAAAGAGAAAAGGCCAAAAGAAATATTAAAGAAAGAGTAAATATGTATAAAAACAATAAAGGAAGAACGAATAAGATATGGGCAAAGCCGAGAATGAAAGTAGGAAAGAAATCATAGGAAAAGAGACAGAGAGGGTAAAAGCGAACTCAGGAATTGTCTCGCTATATTGAAAGACAGAACTCAAGAAATAAGCAAACTGTGTAAATACTAAAGTCCACATGAAAATAAATTGCTATTATTTTATTTTATTTTCGCTAAAATCTGCGTCCTTGATCGACTATCAAATAATTCTCTGTCTGTCAATATCCCAATGCAAACACAAGATTTCTGATTTGATTTTTGTATCTGATGCTGAAGATGGACGGAACATGTGAGCAACGACGAGGTTTTGGAGAAAATGGAAACTAAAAGGAAACTTATACTTAACATCAGGAAGAGATAGTTGGGGTTTCTCGAGCACGTAATGAGAAAAGAGGGCTTGGAAAATCTGATACTCACGGGGCAGATTGAGGTAAAGAGGAAAGCAGCTCGTAACATACTTGAGTAAATGGATGGCAGAACAGTGTTTGGAAGAAATAACAAAATTAAAACATTAAGAGCTAGAAGGGACAGGAAGTTGTGGGCGGGGCATGATCGCCTACGCCCTGAAGGGACACGGTACATAAAAGAATAAAATAAGATCCTTAAAGTTTCTCTTTCATTTTTACTATTACTTCTAGATTTGTAAAGCTTTCTATTTTTCCTATTCTTGCTCTTCTGTATATCATGTCCATTCAGGAAATTGGTGATCATGGCTCTCCACAATTTCCTGTCCTTTGTAGCTCTTAATAAATTCTGTCTTTTTGTTATCTCGCCTAAACCTTGTTCCGCCATCCATTTACTCAAGCCCGTTCTTTTTCTTCTATGTGTTGTGTCCCTTCATAAAATAGGCGATCAAGGCTCTCCACAATTTCCTGTCCTTTGTAGCTCTTAATAAATTTTGTTTTTTTCTGATCTCGACTAAGCCATGTTCCGCCATCCATTTACTCAAGCCCTTTCTTTTTCTTCTATGTGTCGTGTCCCTTCTGGACATAGGCGATCATAGCTCTCCACCATTTCCTGTCCTTTGTAGCTCTTAATGAATTTTGTCTTTTTGTTATCTCTCCTGAACCTTGTTCCGCCATCCATTTACTCCAGCCTGTTATTTTTCTTCTGTGTCGTGCCCCTTCAGAACTTAGGTGATCATGGCTCTCCACAATTTCCAGTCCTTTGTAGCTCTTAGTAAAGTTTATCTTTTTGTTATCTTTCCTCAATCTTGTTCTGCCATCCATTTACTCAAGCCCGACAGGTAGGTTATGCGTTGTTTTCCTCTGTCCCTCTTGCCTTCAATTTGTTCTGTGCGTATCAATCTTTCCAAGCCCTCTTTCCTTATTATATGATGGAGTAATTTCCACAAATATTCGATCGATGGCGTCCTTCTGTAAAACCACATTATGTTACTTCAAGTCTCTTCGTCATCTGCGAGGAGATTGTCCAGCATTCACTGCCATAGATTACATAACATTTCAGTAGTCTTTTCAGCGTCTCTAACGATTCTTTTCTGCTTCTTAATACTGTGCTTAGCTTTTGGAAGGCATCTTATCTACCCCAATGCGCCTTAGGTGTTTCACTTTCTTTCCTCTTTTAAAACAGCCCCCAAATATTTCAATTATTAGACTATTTTGATTTTAATATCTCCAATTTGAAATTTGCCTGTTTGGCTGTTCTTTTTTTGCTAACATCCATGCACGCTGTCTTCTTGCAATTAAGGTTTAGTCCTTTCTTCTCTCTTTCCTCTTCTGTAGGAACTTATAGTTTCCCTTCTGCATTTGCTACCAGCACTGTGTCATCTGCATATGTAATATTTTTATGATCGTGACCGCCAATAGTGAATCCTGGTATGATGCCTTATTGTTTTCTCAGAATCGCTTTATTGTATAAGTTGATTAAATCCGGTAAAAAATACAATTCCTTCTCTTACATCGCTTTCAATACTTTTTTACGTGAATTCATTTTCTATTCGTATGCAGGCGATTTGCTGCCATTATAGGTTTTGGATTACTCTAATATCATCGCAAACGTGTCTAGCGCTTATAACACTTTTTTTCTGGCGTAATTTATCAATTGATTTCCCAATTATACTTACGGCATTCTAGAAAGATCCTGTTACGCCAATTTTCATAATGGAATTCCCTCCTAAAATCTCTTTCGTCACCTCTGGTGTCAAACGCTTCTGGTTAATCAACCAGCCCATAGACAATTACACTTCTTACGATTTCTAAATATTTATAAATCAAAAAATGCGGGGCTATAAGAGATGGAAGTCTATCTTTCATCAGGTTTGCAAGTCGTGTTTATGCGCATAACTTGAAAATCAGCATATGTCTATATTTCTGAGATGAGGTATTATGTACACTATTTACATTATTCGGACTATTGTCCTCATCTTTGTCGCCATATTTATTACAACGTTTCGGCCGTTGTACGCTCCGGTCTTCTTCAGATGGTTCAAATGTTGAACTGAAACCTTTGTTTCGCTCACTGGGGTAGACTGTTCTAGTTCTATGTGCTATGTTTAATGGATGTCAGTTATCAGTTATCTCCTGTTAATTTCCCTCTGAAAGTTCTCCACTGCCTTAGCCGGGTATTTAACTCACAGTCTTTGGGTCCTGTCACTATCTAACTAACGCCTTTATCCACTGTGCCATGTGTCCTTGTGAAGTTGTGATTTCAATACCTGTTTAAGGCGTTGAAGAACTTGGAGAGGGGAATTAACAAGAGATAACTGATAACTGACATACATTAGACATGGCAC
The DNA here is from genome assembly GCA_964036315.1 of Acanthosepion esculentum. Lineage (NCBI taxonomy): Eukaryota > Metazoa > Mollusca > Cephalopoda > Sepiida > Sepiidae > Acanthosepion > Acanthosepion esculentum. The sequence goes on along the minus strand of OZ038511.1, from coordinate 19,864,479 downwards.
GTGAAACTAGAACAGTCTAACCCAGTGAGCGGAATAAAGGGTTCAGTTCGACATTCCGACCACCTGAAGAAGGCAGGAACGTAAAACGGCCGAAACTTGGTCATAAATATGGCGAAAAAGATAAGTACAATAGTCCGTATAATGCAAATAGCGTACATAATACCTCATCTCAGAAATATAGACAGATACTGAAGGTCCGAAACGTTGTAATAAATATAGCGACAAAGATGAGGACAATAGTCCGAATAATGTAAATAATGTACATAATACCTCATTCTCAGAAATATAGACAGATACTGAAGGGCCGAAACGTTGTAATAAATATGGCGACAAAGATGAGGACAATAGTTCGAATAATGTAAATAATGTACATAATACCTCATTCTCAGAAATATAGACAGATACTGAAGGGCCGAAACGTTGTAATAAATATGGCGACAAAGATGAGGACAATAGTCCGAATAATGTAAATAATGTACATAATACCTCATTCTCAGAAATATAGACAGATACTGAAGGGCCAAAACGTTGAAATAAATATGTCGACAGAGATGAGGACAATAGTCCGAATAATGTAAATAGTGTTGAATAAGCATTCAAAATCTTGGCAATAATCATAGCAGGAACACCGAACTCAGGCTATTGGGGTCTCACACAGATTCTTTGCATTTATTTATAAGGAATAACGGTAAATAGAAAACAGACAGAAAGAAACAGATGGGGATAAGCTTAATGAAAAAAAAAATTTTTTTTAATACTAGATTTCACCAAATTCAAGATCCGACAATGACGGAAATTAGCGGTTCACTGTCAGAAATATTCCGAGGAAATGCTATTGCATTTTCTACCTGTAATACTTTTAAATGGAGATCTAAAAGATGAAACTTAGATGTAAAGGTGTGAAGTAAAACAAACTAACCAAAATTACGATTAAGATGAAAAAAAGAATGAAAGATGATGTAAGATTAAGATAGAAAGATAACAAAAAAAGAATATTTTCTGAATTCGGAATGAAAATGAAAGAAAAACGATGACTTTTGATGATTAAACTGATATAGAAAAAAATTGAAAATAATAGAATTGAGGAAGAAGAAAGAGAAAACAAAAATAACATTTTTTTACTTGTCTAAATGGAAAAAGATAAAATTTTATCCTGAAAACAAAACAGAGATTGAAGAAATCCGCCTGTCAGAAAGACAAAGAATGACCAGAAAAAAAAAACGTTCATTTTTTTTTTCACAATGGCGCTACAAGAAAACTGTTGGTAAAGTGTCCGATTGTTTTCTTAGATGTGGCGCATGATCTCACCCCAATTGTTGAACCACGCCCAGGCTTCCCTGGATCGGTTCAAATGGCATTAAAATTAAGAAGAAGGTAGAGGACAAGCGGGTATGGTGAGAATGATGGAGTTGTCTTTTCAAAGGCATTTATGAAGACAGTAACAAGATGTCTTTGCATCAAACAAGATGTCTTTGCAGTCAATTCCAATCCTAAAAAATATTTAAACTTTTCAGATATTCTCAAACTTACAATACATATGCAAACACACAAACACACATATACATATATCGGCATGTATATATATATGCACAGGTATACATACATATATATATATATATATATATATATATATATATATATATATATATATATATATATGCAGTCATATATATATATATATATATATGTATGTAGTCACATATATATATATATATATATATATATATATGAAGAGATATAGTCTTAAAATGTGGTATATGTATGGGGTAAAGTGCTCAATATCAGAGATAGAGCGTGTGTAAATATAAAAGTGAACATAGAAGTCAACACTTAGAGGCGACAGTCTGTTTCATGCTAGATGCAATCGTCAGGCCATATATATATGTAGTCATATATATATATATATATATATATATATATATATATTGTTATTTTTAGTTACTTTGTTTAAATAAATTCATTTCGTTTTTGTTTTTTTGCCTTGAGAAAGTCCACATTGGACGAAACGCGTCGGTAACTATTACAGTTTTCCTATTGTCATTTATATTTATAAATATTGTCTTTTCTACAGGTTAACTCTGAGAAATTTTCATACATATATATATATATATATATATATATATATATATATATATATGTATATATATATATATATATATATATTTCGAATTGATATTATTATTCAAACAGGTTTGGTTAATTTAGACGCATTATGTTTATTTTAGTTTTAATCAGGTCAAGTCCACACATTAATTTCTTGGCGGCTGTAGAAAATTGATTTCTAGTTGAATGACTCAAAGGTTTTTTTTCCCTGATTCTTACGATAAATGGTGTCGCAATGGCTAAACGTTTTATCTGAAAATCTGTAAAAACAAACTGTTTTATTTTTTGTGGTTTTTAGATATTAAACTTTTTGGGGATGGACAATTATGCTGTTACACAATTTGGATCATTTTGCTGTTACATATGATATGATACATATATAAACCCGGACAGTTACGTTGCCATTTGGTATGGCGTTTTCCTGGCGACATAACTGTCTGGGTTTCAATTCTCGCTAGTGGATGCTTTCTGTATTCTGTCGAGGTTTCTAGACTCGATGAATTACTTATTTATAATTCTCAAATCCTCCTATTTACTTGTATATCCTAAACTTGAACCGGCTTCTAATTCTCCAGTTGGAGCGGCTTGGTGATAGTAGTCGTAGCTCGAGGGGGTACAGTCCTATGGGTAAAAAAGGAAACTCAGTTGAGTTACACCACGGAATATGTGATCGAGCGGCGCTATATCGAGTCTGATTAGATACCACTACGTCACCGAGGCCCGTATTAACAGATGGTATGGCGTTTGCGTGGCAACGTAACGGTCCGGGTTTCTATACTCGGTAGTGGATGCGCACTGCTGATGATTCCCAAATATAGGACGAAATGGCCGTCCAGTGATTTCTCGTATTGTGTTGAGGTTTGTAGACTGAATTACTTAATTATATATATATATATATATATATATATATATATATATATATATATATTTAAAGACATTTATATTACGATTAACGTTCTTTTTCATAGATACAAGTATTTAAGCAATAAAAAGAACGTTAAACAAAAAACAGAGCATTTGCTTAAATACTTGTATCTATAAAAAGAACGTTAAACATATTATATAAATGTCTTTAAATAAATTGTCGGACTATGTCCAATTCTAATATATATATATATATATATATATATATATATATGTGTGTGTGTGTGTGTGTGTGTGTGTGTGTGTAATTTGGCAGCAACTTTTCTTTTTATCTTACGGACAATATTTATTTCGATATATTTTTCAAATAAAAAGTCTCATTAGAAAATATGTGATAATTCAAATGAGAATATGCAGGACTATGTTGTCTTTGTTATTCAACACAACATGTTTAATATATATATATATATATATATATATATATATATATATATATATATTCAACACTTAGAGACGACAGTCTGTTTCATGCTTCACGCCTCTAACTGTTGACTTCAATGTT
>OZ038511.1:19750950-19850950 GCA_964036315.1 Acanthosepion esculentum | reverse complement strand
TATTACCCTTCAACAAGAATCACTGCAGTGACATCAAAAAGATGTGCTGAAGAATTTAAGAACGTTCTCTTCAAGAATCATTTTACATATAAAATACTTCATTCACAGAACTAACAATGAGACTGTAATTGGCAATCTAGAATATTAATGGCATTATTTTAATTATTCTCAAGATTCAGTCGATTAGACACCATTTTCCTGTAAAAGATGTTCCAGTTAAAAGATCTTTCAATTTAAAAGATATTTAAAAAGTTATTTAAATGATTAAAAAGCCATTAAAAGATCATTAAAAGATATTTTACATTTTCATGTAAAAGATCTTTCATTTTACGAGTTGTTTTGAAATATCATTAAATGATCATTAAAAGACCATTAAAATATCATTAAAAGATCGTTCACATTTTCATGTAAAAGATCTTTCATTTTAAAAGTTGTTTTGAAATATCATTGAATGATCATTAAAAGACCATTAAAATGTCATTAAAAGATCGTTCACATTTTCATGCAAAAGATCTTTCATTTTAAAAGTTGTTTTGAAATATCATTAAATGATCATTAAAAGACCATTAAAATATCATTAAAAGATCGTTCACATTTTCATGTAAAAGATCTTTCATTTTAAAAGTTGTTTTGAAATATCATTAAATGATCATTAAAAGACCATTAAAATATCACTAAAAGATCGTTCACATTTTCATGCAAAAAATCTTTCATTTTAAAAGTTGTTTTGAAATATCATTAAATGATCATTAAAAGACTATTAAAATATCATTAAAAGAACGTTCACATTTTCATGTAAAAGATATTTCAATATAAAAAAAGAAATGTAGCTTTTATTGTTTCTGCCAGAGATTCCTATCAGAAATATTGCTTTTACCTGTGTTGGATTTAATGCATTACAATTTGTTCTGCAATTTTCTGACATATTCTTCGCGTGATTATTATTATTATTATTACTGTTCTTCTGCTTAAAACATTGTTTTCTAAATTTTTCACTTGAGTCATTTTCATTATTTCATAGATTTTCCGGACGATTGGCATCATTGTTGTACCTTTTAACACCTCACAATATTCTGAAGTTTTCATTTTAAAACGTTTTCATCATGACTGGATTTTATATCAGCTAGTTTTTAAACTAAGTTTGTTTGTTTTTTAATGTTTATTTAATCAAAAAATTAATTCAGACCGTCCTATTTTAGGTTAGTAGGGTCTTACAGTTTCTAGTTCAATAGCTATCAGGTCACGCCACGACTCCTGTAAGACATTATAATTCTAGAGGTACAGAACAGCAGCATTAACGGTGGTGTTGTGTCTAGGGGTAGCTACATAGCAAGCTAGCTAGCTAGCTAGATATTTAGTGAAATAGATAATGAAAATAATAACGTAGATAGAGAGGTAGTAATTGCCATGAAGACACAGATAGATTGAAAGTAATGACATAGATAGATAGATAGATAGATAGATAGTAATTATGATAATGAAATAGATAATGAATATAACATAGATATATATATAGATAGATCGATAATAAGCATAATGACATAGATAATGAATATAATAACATAGAAAGATAGATAGATAGATAGATAGATAATTATCATAATGACATAGATAATGAATATATTGACATAGATAGATAGATATATAGATAATTAGATAGATAATTTTGGAATCGCAGATACTAGCAGTACCTCCTTCGACATTAAAAGAAAAATTGCTCCACGTTTCACTGGTTAGGCTATTCGGACCATAGACGTGTCTGTGCCTAGAGGACGTTAGTTGCTAGGCCTAGAATGGCTGAACACTAGAAGTCCATCTTTACTGGACAAGCCGGACATCCAGCAACAGCGAATTAGGTTAGTGCAACGGGAACTCGTGGGAGCGGTCAATGAGTATCTGTAGTGGGAGAGACTTAGGCATAGCATTAGGTCCTTCAACACAGAATATAGCCGACGGCTCAATACAGATTAGTCTAAGAAGGTGGATGCTCTCAAGGATAGTCTGTCCCGGACGGAGGGTTCGATGGATTACCTCGAGATAGGTTTATCTAGGCAGGTGCTACCAGGGTCAGGTAATTAGGCATAGGTTAAACGAGGTCTAACGAAGCCGTGAACATGGGCGCAGAATTGCGCAAGGAAGAGATCCGTCGAGGTTCCGATCGATACATTCCGGAAGTCGATACCTGGAGTGGCGTACTATGAGGAGGTCGACATGTGCGAGGCGTTTCAATGGCATTTCTAGAGCCGTTTTACCAAGGAGCCTGGTTTCTGTGACGAAGAGTTTCGCAGCTATTTGACTGACTTTCCCTGGCTTTTACCAACTGAAGCCGACAGATGTGAGAGTGATATCACAGAGAACGAACTCTACTTGGCATTAAAGAGGATCAACAGTGTAAAGTCTCTGGGACGTGATGGTCTGCCCTATTAATTGTACTTGACGACGTTGCTCATCTTTGTACCTATTTGACTGTAGTGTTCAACAACTGGCCTGTAGGAAGGCGATGGAGCACTTGCTCTCCACCCTCTTGTGGGACGGTCGTAAGCATAAGATTGGCAAAGACGCCTGTACCCAGTGTCTGTGTTATGGGTGACTGGTAATGCCACACTTGATGATTCATCGACACGCCTCGATGTTGGCTTTCCTATTCTGCACATTGACAGAAGACTCGATCTTGGAGGGGAGTGTTAGGGTGCCTTTCCTAGCCTTAGCATTAACCCTCAGTTTTCTAGGGCTGAACGCCATCGAAAGCCCTGAAATCAGTCGAGATTCTTAAGAGAATGGCGATCGGCCTTGTGGGTTATTCTTTTTACTGCTCTTGGGCGCCAGCGCCGAATTGACCCCAGCAACCCTGATTTTTCGCTTATTTGGCGATGGATTCGGAACATGGTATTTCCCATTGATGTAGCCTTTAGAGGAAGCTGGCTGGATATGCCCGACTTTCATCGGTGTGAAATTTTTTTAGAGGAAACGGTAGCGCACGCCTTCTACCATTGCCCTCAGGTGCGCCCGTTCTGTGACTATGTCGACGAGCTGACGGCTCGTATCGATCCCGAAAATCCTGTGCTACTCGATCTCGCATACGCGTGCTATAATGTGTCGCCCCGTATTCTGGGATGAAACGGATTGTTTTTCTGATGCTGCTAGCCGTGGCAAGAATGGTGATTTAGACGATGCGACAGAAGGGAATCTTGCGATACCTACGTTATTCTCGTCAGGTTCTGGCGTATTCTTTCAAGCATCAGCCTAGGTTAAAATCAGAATTGATAGAATGCGATTGTTAGTGACTGATTCCAGCGAAAGGTGTGTGATAGTAGCGTGCTTGGTTCGTGTGACGGGGCTAACTTTGATTTTCTTTTTTAAGTCACTTTGGTCACAACGGAGTGGTTTCTTGTTGAACCCTCCCCTAGCTAAGATAGAATCTCTTTGTTTAGCTAATTAATGAGAGTTAGTTTCGTTCCCGACCTCTTCCCGGATTTTTTTTTCTTGTTTTTTTTTATCCAAGGCGGGATTCCCAACGTCCCTACTTTCTTTTTTACCCCATTTTCATCTCAAATGGGCCAGTCTTTGAGTTTCCCATGCCGATATTTATTTTATCCTTCCCTCTCCGTTAGTGAGTGAGCTTCTTGATTCTCTTTGAAGACTGAATACAGCAATCACTCTTATTTGTGGGGTGGGGAAACGGGTCCTACTAATATCTGTTATTTTTAGTTTGAATGTTTTGTTATATTATAGTTTGTTTTAGGGGTTCATCCACTCTCCTTCATTTCATACCATCATTATATATATGTATGTATATATATATATATATATATATATATATATATATATATATATCAAGTATGTGGTGTAGTTCAATTTATATTCCATGAATCATTCATACAAAAAGCAGATAGTGAAGTTAATGATATAAATGGCGAGAATACATCTTCGCAAACAAATTTATTAAAATACATAAACCAAGAACCTGTAGATGAATGTTATGATCCCTGTTTTTGTATGAATGATTCATGTAATATATATATATATATATGTGTGTGTGTGTGTGTGTGTGTGTGTGTGTGTGTGTGTGTGTGTGTGTGTGTGTGTGTGTGTGTGTAAAGGCATTTTTACATAAAGAAATGTTTACGTTATGGGGTGTTTTTGTAGTCAATATGGTGTATTTAGGTATATGTAGAAGGGAAGGATAAAGGATGACTTTTTGTAGTGAATTAGTTAACTCTAATGAATGGATAGGTCCTAAATCTGATTAGCGAGGTATACAACAATTAATGTTGACCAACCTCACACCGCTTCCCTTTATTGGCTTTATGTTACAATTATTGTATTTTAAAATAATAAATCGATAGATAATGATGGGTAAAGGGTATTGACTTTGTAATCAAATATGCTTTCGTTCCAGATTTTATAATCTTCCTGATTGGGCAATGCTGAGTGATTTGCTGAAAAATTTTCAAGTATTCATTTTTTCTTTTGCCACTGAAAGAAACAGACGATCTTGCCCATGAATTACAAAAATCAATTAAGAAAAGAAGACCTGATCTACGAGGAGACAAATCACTGGAAAGCAAGCACACCATTCAGAATCTAAATTATTGGCCACTATCTGTTCCTTGGAGCATTCATCAAACGAGGGCAAGAACGTATAAAGGAATTCCTTAAAGAAGTAACAAGTTTCTGGAAAATTATTACTTAAATATTTGTATCTATAAAAAGAACGTATAAACATAAAAAATGTCTTAAATTAATTGTTGGACTTTGTCCATTTCATAATACATACATACATATATATATATATATATGTATATATTGTGTATTTAGGCAGAAATCCAAGTTTCATTAAATATGACAGACAAGGTGTTTTGATTAAGTTTTTTATATAATTTCTCATGTGATCTTATATTTATTTTTTTTTCATTTTCAGTAAATAAAATATACAAAATCTATCCAAATGTTGTATTTTTCCGAGAGGTTTCGGCTATACATTCTATAATACTAAATACATACATACAACAATCCATTTCTAGTTAACAGTAAATATATTCCATCCTTGAACATGGTTAAATGTATAGCCGAAAGCACTCGGAAAAATAAAACAGTTTTAACATAATTTATCGACTGAAATGAAAAAAATTTACGATCATATGAGAAATGATATAAAAATGCTTAATGAAAGTCTGTCATATTTAATGAAGATTGAATATATATATATATATATATATATATATATATATAAATATATATATATATATATACATATATATATATATATATATATTCAACCTTCATATATATATATATATATATTCAACCATCATATATATATGTATATATATATTCAACCATCATATATATATATATATATATATATATTCAACCATCATATATATATGTATATATATATTCAACCATCATATATATATATATATATATATATATATATATATATATATATATATATATATATATATAAATTAAACCTAATGAGCCAGACTAACCTACCACGGTTTCACCTAAGCCGATCGACAGCGAATTCTGGCACTTTATTTTACTTACTCGTATCGGTTTTTTTTTCTTTGGACTCTGAACTTGGATGCTAGACGATTATTTTTGGCTGACGTACATCTTCTCTGTTCTTTTTTTTTTTGTACCATTTTTCCCCTTTGGTATTGGTTTGTTTATTTGCAAATAAAGAAACCGAATGTTTTCCGGACGAGTATAATTTCTTATATTTATAACATTACAACTAGTATATATATATATATATATATATATATATATATATATATATATATATATATATATATATTTGACTTTTTGCAAAATAATTTTTGGTATCATAACTTTTGTTAAGAAATAATGAAGTATCTCCGTGTGTGTGTGTGTGTGTGTGTGTGTGTGTGTGTGTGTGTGTGTGTGTGTGTGTGTGTGTGTGTGTGTGTGTACCGGGTGTAACAGCAAAATTGTTCAAATCGTGTAACAGCATGGGATAATTGTCCATTCCACAAAATGTTTAATATCTAAAATACACAAATCTAATTGACTTTCTTTTTTTCTAGGTGTCCTGATAACGCGCGTAGCCATCTTGACACCATTTATCATAAGAATCACTGAAAAACACTTTCAGTTATTCCGATAAAAAGAGAACAGGTAAAATCACTTTGTGTCAGCCCCACTATGTCTTCGCAACTGATCAACAGTGAGACGAAAATGATTATTCAGGGCTTCAGTAATGGTATCAACATTCATAATCTGGCTTCTATCTTCAAAGCCCATGCAGGAACCATCAAGAGAACGGTAAATAAGTTTTTAAAAAAACAGAGAACAGTAGAGAGGAAACCTGGATCAGTAGGTCACAACAGAAAGTAAGATCATTTCAACTTCGAGATAAATACATTCTTATTATTCAAAATAGAATCCAGTAGTGTTATAAAAACCTGGGAGAATTCTTGTAAGATATCATTAATCATTTCTACGATACAACGGTTCAAAGCTTAATCTAACAATTTGGTTATTTGGCTGTTACATCTGGTATTTGTGTGTCATAGTGTGTTGGGGGAGGAGAGGGTGTTTATGCTCGCACAGAAAATTACTGTACCTCAGCGATAAAAGAATTATTTGCGAAAATGTTCTCACTGAAATAGTTCCATAAAATTAATACTTGGAAACGAATTTTTTTTATTGCTTTAAAAATCTAAGTATTTAAACTTAAGCCACCAACGCACATATGCACGCACGCAAGGTATATATATATATATATGTATATATATATATATATATATATATATATATATATATATATATATATATATAAAGGGACGTAACTGTGCATGCTTAAAACAATTTTTAATATCGACATTAACATAAAAAAAAGATATGAAAGTAATCGTAAATAATTCCACTGAAACTATGACGTTCAAAATTTATAGTTGGTTCTTGCGTTAATTATTTAAAATACGCGTGACGGTCTTAAAATTTGTGCCCATATTTGTCCAAAAGATACAAGGAGAACAATAAAACCGTAAGAGAGAAGAAGTTCATTGCTAGAAACAATTTTTATCCAAAGAGCAACCAGCCTTAGCCATGGATTTTTCCCGCCAAAGTGAATACCTTCCTTCCATTTCTGCAGTGACAAAGACAGATAGAAAGGGCACAATAACACCGTGGGGTCGAGCAGGTCGTCAGCTACGAAACACTTCTTTATTCATATAATCACCAACATTAGCTTATATATTTTCGCTCCCAAAAACTACGGAACCTACAACTGATTCAGGCAACACAATAAAACCGTTCGATAATGTAAATGCTCAGCTACAAATATATATATATAATATATATATATATATATATATATATATATATATATATATATATATATATATATATATATATAGTGTCACCATATATTTTCTCTCTAAAATTAATGCCTTTCATTTATTTCCACAGAAACTACAATATTTAACGGGAGCACATTAACATGATTGGCTAGAGCAAGTTATCAGATACAACATAGATTTTACCTCTGTATTCACCACCATTGGGTATTCATTTTCACAGATTACCCCTCTAACACCAATTGTGAAAATGTTTTCCGGACATCTCCCGATGTACTCATCTATTTACGTCGTATTATATATATATATATATATATATATATATATATATATATATATATATATATATATATATATATATGCATGAAGAAATATAGTCTTAAGGTGTGCTATATTTATGGGATAAAGTGCTCAATATCAGAGCAAAATCTGTCGAAAATTGCGGCCGTGTATTCGTTACACACACACACAGACATCCTGCCTTATATATATATATATATATATATATATATATATATATATATATATATATATAAAGAGAGACAGACAGAGATAGAGAGAGAGAGAGAGAAAGACACAGACATAGACAGAGAGAGGAAGGAACGCAGAAAGAAGGAATGTTTCTTCTATTTTTTCATTTTTTCACTTGACTTGTAGTTTTTCTGATTCTATCTTGTTCTTTTTTATTCATTCCTTTTCTCTTACTTTTTCTTTCTTTCTTTTGATTCATTCTCTCCTTTGACTCATTCCATTTTTAGTTCTTTTTCTTTCTTTAGATTCTTCTTTTTACCCTTCTTTTCTTTTTTTCTTTTCATTTATTCTTTTTATCCATCTGTTTTCCTTCATTCTTTTATTTTTTCTATTTATTCTTCTTTTTCTTTCTTTTTTTTATTCATTCGTTTATCCTTCTTTTTTTTCTTTCATTATTTCGATTCCTTCATTCTGTCGTTTTTCTTTCTTGCTTTTTATTCAGTCCTTTTATACTTCTTTTTTAATAATTGATTCATACTTTGCTTTGATTCATTCAGTTTAACTTCTTTCGCTTTTTTCTTTTTATTCATTCTTTTATCCTTCGTTTTCCTTCTCTATTTTTATTCATATTTATCCTCGTTTTTTCCTTTCTTTTTCGTCTCCTTTTCTGTTCACATTACTTTCTTTCTTTTTATTAGAATTCTCTTTTTTGTATTTCCCTCTACGCTTTATCATTTTTCATTTTTTGTTTTTTCCACATTTTAACATCAGTTTTCTTCGATTTATTTTCTTTTTCTTCTTGTCTTCAGTTTTTTTTTCTTTCATTTACAACTTCCTTCTGTCCCATCTTTCTTTTTGCCTTGTTACTTTTTGGGGAGTTTCTATTTTATATTTCTATTTTCATTAAATTTCCTTGCTTTTATTAGTTTCTGTCATGGATTTTTAGTTCTACTTTCACTTTCACTTTCCCAAATTCTTCAGTATACCTGAATTGATCATTTTTTTTTTATTTCACTCTCAGTTCTTTCTTTACTTCTCTTCCCCAATAACAATCCGATCAAGCAACGATTACAGGAAGCAGGAATAGATTTCAGATCAAATCGTTTAGCGGGAATAAAAAATTATTCTTTTGCTCCTCTCTGCCATGTGTTGGGCATGGTGGTACAGCCGATGTTGATAGCGATCTGCTAGATTGGTGAACAAAATGAGAAATGAAGTCACTTTTTGTCTTAACCGTAATCAGTCTAGGTTTGGATACTGAGAACATATTTAGATCTCTGGAAAAACAAGTATATTGTCATCAAATCGTACGCATAAACTTGTGCATGTTGAAAAGAGATTTATTAAATTAATCCAACTTTCTGCTGAATGACTGATGCTAACCTCCAAATGAGTGTCTCATTGAGCCTCCCCAATTTAAGTTTTTCAGCCGACATGAAGGGGAACGAGTTTATTGAATCAACTGCTAAGAAAGTTGCTTAACTATGTCGTGATACACAATTTTTCTCATCAGAATCTATTTTACATATTTATAAATCTACTATTCCTCCTTGCTTTGAATATTGCTGCCACATATGCTGTGCTGCTTCTTCATAAAATCCCAAGAAGAATCTGCAATGTTATTCGTCCTGACCTCGCATCTCGGCTTCAGTCCCTTCCCCACCGCCGTAACGTTGCTTCCCTGTGCCTTTTCTATAAACACTTTCATGGCAATTGTTCAGATGAACTCTCCGCTATGGTACCTAGACTTTATGAATTTAAGAGCATTACTAGATTACAAGTTCTCGTCATTTTACTGTTGAAATCACTAGATGTAACCGCAAGTTCTATGCTAACACTTTCTTCTATCGCACTTCTCGCCTGTGCGCCTCTCTTCCGGTTTCTTGCTTTCCAGTCAACTTTGACCTTTAAAAATTTAAATGCAATGTCAATCGTTATCTGCTGTCTTCTAAATTATTGTTATTTTATTGTCCTCTCGGTAACCACTTTGCGTCTTAGTGACTTTAGTGCCTTGCTTGGGCGTAATTTAAATGCTGTGTTAATCGTTATCTTCTGTCTTCTCAATTCTAGTCGTTTTATTTTCCTCTCTCCTTAATAGTAGTTTTTTTCTCATATTCTCTAACACTAAGTAACTCCTTACGTCTTTGTGGCTTTATTGCCTTGCTTGGGATGAAATGTTTAAAAAAGGGTTGATGTGTGCAAATTAAATGGTATTTTTTCTTAATTTCACATATTGTCTTGCAGATGGCAACTGCCAGATTATCCTTAATATGATTTACTCCGTTCTTCAATCAATACAAGGCCCAAGAGTCACTCAAGGTAGAGGGTTAGTGAATGATATTGTTGTATGTAGATAACGATTCACCCTAGACTGAAAGAGATTAAGTTTGAATTGACCATAGAAGCAGACTCTCTTGAAAACTTTCTGCAGAGTAACGTTTCTCTAGAAGGAGTTGTGTGAGTTGAACTTTCTTCTTGCCAGTGGAATACGGGGTGAATGAGGAGGATTTGACTGTGTGTGTGTACCATCACGTGTCTTAGTTGTAAAGGTCTCAGCTGGTGGAACTAATGAATGTAGCTCATCAGAGCATTCACTGTGAAAATAGCGATAGATTAGCGATAGGTGTCGGTAGTTAGTTGTTTTTTTAGCGGCATGTGAACACATTTGTGGGTTATTTAATGCCGAAATCTAAATAGTTTGTAACCAGATTTTATTTTATTTTTTATTAGGAGATAATAGTTTTAGTGATGCAAATACTACTTTATAATCCATAGCTGGGGAGAAAAGATGGATTCATATCTACGGTATTTGCATGTAAGTGAATATAACGAACCCAACTGGAAATTGAACCCTGCTCTCTGATTGACAATTTCGAATCATTATCCATTACACCACCCATACATTTAAGCTTACATCACCTGGTATTCCCAAGCGGTCACCCATTTACGTAATAACGAGGCTTAACGTTGCTTACCTTCTTTGATCGTATGGGAACGTGATTTAACGTGATGCGGCCGTAAGGCATTGTCTGAGGGAAAAGGGTTTGGGTTAGGGTTGAAAATAGAGGCGGTGTTGATTAACGTCACTCTCAACAATGCTTCACACGTCGAAGTCCTGAAGGGTTAAGATCTGGCGAGTTTGAAGTTCGCATTACATGCATTACAAAATTATCAGTCTTCGATTGTTCTTTCGGTTGACCTTTATGAGTAGGTTCAGAATAATTCTGAAGCTCCTACAGCTTTCCATTGTGTGCTCTCTCTATCCAGGGCTTAAGAACTATTTCAAGAACCTCATCGTAGCCAGCAGCATTAACTCGAAGATCTTGAGAAAAGACGTCGCATGGCATGACGGCATTCGCTACATCCCAAACACCATCCCAGATGCTGAGTAGTTACTAAGCATAAATAACAAATAGCTGTGCCCTCCCGAGACCCATTAAAGTCTTGGGAGGGGCACATATATGGGTCTTGGGTAGGGTCGGAGAAAACCTATTTGTTATTTCCCCTTTCAGTTTAGGTTCTTGTACTCCAACAAAAACGATAGAATTCCATGTCCTTCTGCTTTCTACTTTGAAGGCAATGATTATCGCGTGTTTTCCATTTCTAGTGTCAAATTATTATCTGTCATTATTTAACTGAAAAAAAGAATGAAGGGATCAAAATTAGTTTGAAAATATTAATAGGGAAATAATGTCCTCACTTAATTTAGAAAAGCCATGTCCTCAGATACACAATTCACCCTGTATATATGGTTATTTTCTAAAAGTAGCTTAAATGTGACACAAGGCCGAAAGTATGAGGCGCCTAGTGAAGATCGAATTCACTTTTCAGTTGTAATTGGTCTAACGAGACAAGCTTGTTAACCATTACACCATGCCGATGAGCCCGCACCCTGTACATATGAGTGAAATAAATAGTCGTTGCTAATGACCGCAATTTTTCTGGTAGACGTTGTATATTCTACGGATGTGAAAGTATTGGGTGAGACTATTTTATCTTACTGGAATAATAAAAGGGGTTTTATTTCGCGTTTTACACAATGCATATGTTCCATGACGTTTGAAAATTCACCGCTGAAAACGCAGGGGACGAGGGTAAGGAGAAGTCAAATAAGCAATTGAATTTGATCTCTAAAAAGGATTTTGAAACTTAATTGTGATTTATATTTTGCGAGAAAAAAGAAACCCGTTTCGAATCTCACCAACCGCTTATTATGTCTACATATGAGTTCTGAACGCAAAGTATCTTGACTGGTGCTATAAAAAGAAAGTTACAATATATATATATATATATATATAAGTGAACATAGACGTCAACACTTAGATGCGACTGTTTGTTTCATGCTAGATGCAATCGTAGTAGCCTGACGATTGCATCTAGCATGAAACAAACTGTCGCATCTAAGTGTTGACTTCTATGTTCACTTTTATATTTACACACGCTCTATCTCTGATATTGAGCACTTTATCCCATAAATATAGCACACTTTAAGACTATATTTCTTCGTATATTATCGCTCTCCCGTCGAACTCGACGTATGAGGGTCAAACAGATCAGTTCCCAGAAACTGAAAGCCCGACAGCCACACAGGATTTGATTATAGTGGTGAAGGCTTTGTGCAGGGCCATCCACACTTTTTGGAGGGACGAATAAAGGGACCTGGTGCAACGGATGCCACAAGTTCCCCAAACGACCCTCCGCAGGTTTTGAATTCAGAGTTGTCCTTCTCCTAGACCAGTTGCCATCCAAGGCTATAGAACCCAGTCTGTCCTGCTATTTATAAATAGTTGGAGGGAGAAGAAGAGGATTCACATCTTTCCCAAGGGTATTAGCACGTAAGTGAATGTAATGAATCGACTGGAACTCGGCTCTCCGATTCCTCAATCCAAGCCGTTATCCATTACTCCACCGTGCCTCATATATATATATATATATATATATATATATATATATATATATATATATATATATATATATATATATATATATATATATATATATATATATATAAATTCGACATTAAACCTCCTTCCAAGTAGCTACAGACGTTATCCAATGTTGTTCCCATCGATTGGAGCATTCTCCTCGCATTCTCTCTTATTTATTGAACATGTTGAAATCTTGTGCCTTTCAAGTAAGATTTCATTTTTGAAAAGAAAAACCAAAAATGCTGCGATCTGGAGAATATATTTGTAGGGCCTGGTAAATGTCGTCCTTCGCCAAAAAAAAGTCATAGTCACTGATGGAGCCAAAAAAAGTCATAGTCACTGATGGAGCCTAAGTGGTGTTGTGAGACGACAATAATCTGTACACTTTCCTTCCAAGCACTACTATAAACAAACGGAAGTGAGAGTCAATGTCATAACTTACTTCGTCCTGGGTTTAGACGTTAAACTACATCCGCGTCCTGGGTCAGACGATAAACTACATCCAGCAGCAAGGCCTCTAATAGAACCATCTCTTAATTGCTGGTGTTCCCAGGTCAACCCTGACCCAGGGTGGTAACAGCTAGGGTCCCAGCTATGGGAAAATAGTTAACGATTACAAGCAATACTTTTGTTTTAAAAATCATTACCAGCAGTACAATTTTGAAGGAAAAATATTACCAGAAACAGATTTTTGACGAAACAAAATATTACCAGCAATAAAAAATGTTGTCGGCATTAAATAACCTGTTGGGTAACGGGCCCTGTGTGTGATGGCGTGTGTTGAAAAGGTTGATGTAAGTTGCGTGTTGAAAGGGCTGTTCCCCACAATTATTTATTTTTGTTTGGAAAGGTGTGGAAATTATTAGCAATGGCGAAATACAAAAAGGAACATGGAGTTAAAAACATAACAATTGAATTTATTAAGTATTGAAATTACATGCATGTTAACTGAAAAGTGGGACTGAGTTGCATCCCTTTGATTAGGTAATTATTTGTATCTAGACTCATAACGAAAGAGTTGATTATGTTACATGTTAGAGTTTGTCTATTGGACATGTCGGTAAGAGTTCAGAGATTGTACTTGCGTGAAATGTTGCAAAGTTCTTTAACGTCTGACTGCGTTAGTCAAGACGGGAGTTCCTTGAGAGTTACCTTTTGGCAGTGGTGTTGAGCGGTCGAAAATGTCTGCTGTGTTGTGCTGGTCTCCTCGTGGTCTGCTCGTTATGACACGTGTTCTTGGGTTTATATATGGTCGTAGTCACGTGAGTTCGCGCCTAAATTGATCGTTCGCGTGGGAGCGATCTGATTGGTCGATACTGACCAATCAGCAAGCTAGATTGACGGTGATTAACTAATGAATGCCTGCTTGGTTATCTGTAAGTATTATGTTGGTAAAATCGTAACAGTAAGAGTGCATTTCCTAGGAGAGGGTAAACTGGTTGTCGTGGACGAGTCTACAAACCCATTGAGGTTGATAAGCCGTAAAACAAAAAAAATATATATATAGATATATATATACAATAATAAATATATATATATACAATGGTGTATATAATAAACAAAGCAACTCGAGAAAGAATGACCTCATTCGTTTTTATCGTTTTTACCTTCTTACAAATTTCAGTTGTCTTTATTTTATGATAAACCATAATCAACCGAAACGTTAGATGCGGCGTCTGGAGCTCATTATCTTTCGCTAATGAATTCGTGAGTTACTCGAACAGCTTTCGACGTAATGCAGTGACGCATACAATTCCTCCCTGATAGACTAAAAAAAAAAAATTACTTTTTTGTTGCTTTGGCTTTTGTTTTGTTTTTTGCTGTCTTTTTTTTATGTAACTTTTCGACATCGAATAAAAAAAAGAACTAAAGCAAACGCCATTAATTTATTGTGTCGTTTAGCGTAACGTAAAACGGTCTTTCCTATTTCGGTGAGGAGATTGAAATACGGCTCCAAGGCCGCTAACAGAACGTTTCAATTTCTGTGATGAGCTTGTATTTTCGCCTTTTTACAGGCAATATTTTCAAAATTACTTTCATCTATGACAGGGTGCTGCAAAAATTCTCCGTCTCCCCTACTTTCAAAAAACAACAGATGAAAGACAATATATCAGATGAAAATTATGATTTGGTGAAGAGGATCTGTCTGAGAACTTAGACACATAAAAAAAACAGTATGATTCGAATAAGTACAGTAAGCGTAATAGTAATTAATATAAGATGTTTCCTTATAAAGAAACATATGACGTTCATCAACTCAACATGTAATACCCTACATGCAAACTCACCAATTTGCTACTGGGTGGCATACCACTAGCGTTTACCGCTGGTGTCCCACTGTCGGGTCGCCGGGGTATTCGTCTCGGCAATGTTGCCACTGCTAGAGGCACAAGAGTTGCACGCCGGTGGCTGCAATCAGAGGACCGCTCGCGTTGCCATCGGCGGCCCGCCACATTGTCAGCTGACATTTATAAAATCCCTCTCTTAAAAAATCTTTTCAGGGAATTAAGTTTCTCAAATACAGGATCTGCTATCGCTCTTTCCAGTATTGATGGATGTTTCCTTCCTAGCCTTTTGTTTGAAGTACTGTGAAATGCCAACATTGACCGTAGTAATACGTGATCTTGCGTTTGTTATTACTCAACATGTATTTTTCCAACCTTTCTTAAATTTATTCGAGCATAGATATCCCTGTAGCTTTACAGCGTTTTCATCGAGTATTTGCCCGCGCAGTCCGTTTGATAATTCATATTTGCCAGCCAAGAAAAGAACTTGCATATAAATATATATATATGTGTGTGTGTGTGTGCGTGCGCGCATTTAGGTAGCAAATTATCTTTTAGGCATATCTGATTAAATAAATTACAAACATTATGTGTGCTTATTTTTAAAATAATCCTTTCATATTCCCGAATATTTTACCGTATATTGCAATCAAATTAGGAAAGTAATGCACTTTAACAGTGAAAATCACTTTCTATCCCTTTCAAAAAAATGAAAACTACTTGCGTTACAAAAGCCATTGTAATGTTGAAATAGAAACTTTATGTTTAATATATACATTATATATATATATATATATATATATATATATATATATATATATATAGTCAATCTCCGGCAATTCAACGTACTAGCAGCGTGGCCCGGCGTTGCCCGTGCTTGATTCAAAAATCGTACGACTCATACAGCAATCGCTATCACTTGACTTAAAATATTTTGTCCTTCCTTTCCTTTAAAGGAGAGCCCTTTGCCGTGCTGATGTTGCTACATGCCTTACTTCTTGCCTATCTCACACTGCGAATTTTTTCTAAGCTCTATACTAAACATTAAATCTGTTACGAAAAAAGAACTAAACAAAATGAACACAAAACGATCAGCTTTCAAAGAGGACTCGTAACTGAAAAAAACGAATGAAAAAAGAATGTTAACAACAAATACTTTTTCACACCCAACCCAGTTCTGCGGAATCATAATCAATGTTGAGTTTAAGCAAACGAATGAGCCAATTGGAGTAAAGTGCCATGCAGATTTAAATTTTCCCACTTGTGACGAATGCAGCTATCGATTTTTTTGCATGGAGCATGCTAGTTAACACTCGTGTCAGTCAGCTGTT
Organism: Acanthosepion esculentum; assembly: GCA_964036315.1. NCBI lineage: Eukaryota > Metazoa > Mollusca > Cephalopoda > Sepiida > Sepiidae > Acanthosepion > Acanthosepion esculentum. Next base: position 19,834,604 of record OZ038511.1, on the reverse strand, counting down.
GGCTCTCACGCTGGCCAATAGAATCTTCCTGCCTATTCGTGGTAGCCAGCTACAGGCTCTCACTTTGGCCAGTAAAAAATGGCCGCAAACTACATGAAAACTGCCGTAGAAGCATGAAAAAATCGATTATTCCCACTATCGATGGGAGTTGGGAAATGCAAAGTCGGTCTTGGTCTTTGCACTAACTTGGAGCATGAGCATGTAAATGTTGGTGCAAATCCGTCGAAAATTGCGGCCCTTTTTTACACACACACACACATACACCGGTTTTCACGAGTCTATCCAACTCTTCGTCTATTTTTTCTAATGATGCGAAAGGTACATTTCTTTTCTTCTTGAAAATGGGTTGTACATTTTCTTTTAGTTCGATTTTGGCCGTCATTTTTTACACCACCCGAGGCCGGCTAAAAATACGTCGGGGAAACTCTCCTTTAATTTCTCCTTCAATTTCTGTGCCTCGGTCGATAACCTTTCCACTTTTTGGCAGAACATATTTATCGATAAATCCCAGAGGTCAAATTTCTGCATACAATCAGTTCCAAATAAATTTTCCGTATTTTTTAGAACATACTTTGTCATCCCGTTGAACGTCACATTTGTGATAATCTCCCCCTCAAATTTTATTTTTCTTCCTGTTACAGACCTGGCTGTTTTTATGTTCTCAACATGGTTGGTTTGTTTAATTTCTTCCACGTCTGTAAGCTAATACTGGTTAAATCTGATCCTGAATCTAATTGTAATCTGATTTTTTTTTAACATTTCTACTTGTACGTATTTTCGTATATTTATCCCGTCCGCTTGGTCAGTTCCAGTGATTTTTACTCGGGTTTTCTTTTCTTTCTTTGTTCTACAGTGCGAACTTTTATGTCCCACTTTATTGCACCACAGACAAGTCTTATAGGGCTATGGACAATCTTTGTACCAATGTAAAGTCTCACAGCGATAGCATGGACTGGGTGGTGGTTTCTTCTGAGGTTTCATTTGACTTTTTGTAGTAAAATAATTGGTTTGGTTTGTTTTTGAGGCGGGAGAAAAACGTGTTTATCGTTATACTTTTCGTCTGTGAGCGACGACAGACTCTTCGATATTTTTCGAGTCCTTATACATCTCTGACAGTCTTCAGCCAATTTTTGTAGCGTCAATTCTGGTTCACTCTCAAGTTTTGTTAGAATTCTCCATCTGATCTCCGCATCTTTAGTCGAAACCAGGCCTTGGACGAATATCAAGCATTTAAAATTATCAGGGCTTAGTTCAGATAACTTAAAGTCATCGCAATGTTTCTTTACTATGGAAGCGAATGTTATATAGTCTTCGCTATCCTTTTTTGTTAAATTTAAACATTTCCACCTTTTGTGGAATAGTGAAATGTTCGGACTAAATAATTCCGTTAAAAGTTTCACGGCTTCCTTGAAAGTCAACTCATTCGTGTTCCTCGGTAGGATGTAGTCTACGAATTTAGTGTATTCGCTTGACCCTAGTCTCCTCAGTAGTAGACGTACTTTTTTCGCGTCTGACCAATTCCCGCAATCAAACTCATATGAATCTTCATATCTTCTGAAGTCAGCTGCGAAGGTTTTGTCTTCGTCCGGTGCATAAGTGAAATCTTTGATAGAGCTCCATATAGCATTTTGCGAGAATGCCGCTTCATTTCCAGAATTTTGTCCTTTATTTGTTACTGCCCGTAGTAGTAATTCTTGTAGTTCGAGTTGTTCGCTTCGTTTTTCTGTTGAATTTTTAATTGTTTTTTGTTCGAACCTAGTCTGTCTTTCCTCATTTTTTTGTTGTTTCTCGAATTGCATTTTAATAAGTTCCAATATGGTTGCCTTAAAATCTTCCATGTTTACACCGTAATTTTGTGTAACGATTTTTCCTTTTTTCTCAGAGTAGACATCAGGTCTTTGTCGCCTGTTGTTGTGGAACCTGAGTACGAAAATATTTTTCTGCGTAGAATTCGATTGACAGGTAAAATTCTTGTCTTCGTTACATAGTGTTAGGAAGAGTTAATTCTGTAGTTATAGGTAAGGACCCATAACAATAGTTATTTTTATTCTTTCTCCATAAACGTATGTTAGCCTCATTCAGCTCATATTTTCTGTATCCTATTCTATCTGTTAATTCTATTACTTTTTGTTTCAAATTTTCATTATAACTCGTACGTTTTGACGACATTTTGGCTGTAAAATAAAATGTTATATTTATCGGAAAAATCGCCTGGTAATTTTCAACATTATTTTAGTCACTTAGTTTCAATTTTATTCTTAATGTCAAGTTTCGACAAAATGTCTTCGTAACTATTTTTTTGACAATATATATAGATGCGTATTAAACATATGGATAGAGATATTTCTTAATTTTTGGATTATTTGTTGAGGTGCGTGTTATTTATGGGTGCGTATTATTTTCGAGAAATTACGGTATATGATTTGTGTGTTTGTTTTTCTGTATTTGTCTTTCTGTGTGAGTTTTGCTTACACAGATAATGGAATTGGTAAACGGCCATCAACATATTTTCTTTCTTGTTTTCTTTTTTAATTTTCATCTTTTCTTTCTTTTTTCTTGCCTCATTCCTTCTCTTTTCTTGGTCCTTTCTACTATCTTTCCTTCTCCTGTCTCCGTCCTTTCTTCTTTCTTTCTTTCACTTTGCTTCCTCCTTTCTTCTTTCTTTTTTTCCTTTTTCTTCGCCCTTCTTCTTTCTTTCCCTTTTCTTTGTCGTTTCTTATATCTTTCTTTCACATTTTACCGTCCTTTCTTTTCTTCACTTTGCTTCGCCCTTTCTTCTTTCTTTCCTTCCCTTTTCTTTGTGCTTTCTTCCATCTTTCTTTATCTTGTCTCCCTACGTTCTTCTTTCTTTCTTTCTCATCCTTCGTTTCATGTTCTATTACACCTCGTTCTTTTCTTGACCCTTTCTTCTATCTTTCCTTCTGTTTTCTTCATTCTTATTCTACCTTTCCTTCTCCTTTGTCGCCTTTTCTTCTACCTTTCCTTTTCTTCCTTTTGGTCATTCTTCTATAATTTTATACGAATCTAACGTTCATTTTTGTATTCTTTTTTTCTTCTTTGTTTTGAATGTTTCTGCATTCAATTTCTGACTTTACTAAATAATTCTTCATTTTCTTTTTTTTATTCTTTTTCAATTATCTTTATTTCACCCTTTAATTTTAAGGCTTGATTTTTATTTATTAAAATAATTAATTTATTCAGTATTTATTTTGGAATCAATTCCTTCCTTACATCAATTTTCTTCTATTTTACTTTTTTATTAATGCTAATCAAATTCTTTTACTTCTTCTTCCCATTCAATTTTTCGTTTTCCTTCCTCTTCGATTTTATTTCTTTCATTTCGGAATGCAATATTTTAACATTTACCATTCTATTTTTGTTTAGTATTATAGTATTTCTGCATTTTTTCCTTATTCTTAACCCTTTGAGATAGGTGGTGGTCAGAGCAAAAATTCCTTAACCATTTGAGCCCTGCCTCCCTGAACAATTTTAACCCTTCTGCCTGAGCTCCTGAATCAAAAATTCGCAATTAATTGGTATGCAATGTTTGACTGGAGATATAAAAATACAAGTGCTTATCCACCGTTCAACCGATGGCTGGGCATTAAGTCATTTTTCTCTACCACTGTTCAACCAGTAACTGGGCATTGAGTCATTTTTCTCTACCACTGTTCAACCGGTGGCTGGGCATTACGTCGTTTTTCTCTACCACTGTTCAACCGGTGGCTGGGCATTACGTCAATTTTCTCTACCACTGTTCAACCAATGGCTGGGCATTACATCATTTTTCTCTACCACTGTTCAACTTGTGGCTGGGCATTACGTCGTTTTTCTCTACCACTGTTCAACCAGTAACTGGGCATTAAGTCATTTTTCTCTACCACAGTTCAACCGGTGGCTGGGCATTACATCATTTTTATCTACCACTGTTCAACTTGTGGCTGGGCATTACGTCATTTTTCCCTACCATTGTTCACCCGGTAGCTGGGCATTACGTCGTTTTTCTCTGCCATTTTTCAACCGGTGGCTGGGAATTACGTCATTTTTCCCTACCATTGTTCACCCGGTAGCTGGGCATTACGTCGTTTTTCTCTGCCATTTTTCAACCGGTGGCTGGGAATTACGTCTTTTTTCCCTACCATTGTTCAACCGGTGGCTGGGAATTAAGTCATTTTTCTCTACCACCGGTAACTCGGTGGTCATGGCTCAAAGTGTCAATTGTTTTTCTTTTTTACCTTTCTTTTTATTTTGTTCATTATGTCATTATTTCTTTATTCCTTTAATATTTTTTTCCATTTTAATTGTTTTCTTCTTTCTGTTATTTTGTTCTTTACTTCTTTTAGAGTAAATTACTTTCCATTATGTATTTTGGGAAAACTCTTATGCTCTCAATGCCTTCTTTCTTTCTATTTTTTAATTCGTTATTAATCTTTGATTTTTTATGTTCAAAGGATGTTTTTCATTTCTTCTTTTCTTCTACTCGTTTCATCTTTTTCCCTTTTTACATTAAATAATATTTTAAATTCAATCATTCTCTTCAATTCTTCTCGTTCCAAATATAGACCCGCTGCATTTGGGATTATATTCTCTTTCTTTATTTCTTTCAATCATTTATCCTTTCTTTTTCTTTCAACACTTTATTATTTCTTTCTTTCAGTCTTTTATACTTTCTTTCTTTCATTTTTTCTTAATCTTTTTCAACATTTTTCTTTCTTTCAATCTTTTATCCTTTCTTTCTTTCTTTCAATCATTTTTCTTTCTTTCTTACTTTCACACTTTCATTCTGTAAATTTTTTATTCTTTATTTCTTTTTTCAATCTTCTAGTCTTTTACTTTTCTATCTTTTATTCTTTCTTTCTTTCATTCTTTTACTCTTTCTTTCAATCTTTTATTTTTCTTTCTTTTTTTCAACATTTTATTTTTTCTTTCTTTCAATCTTTTATTCTTTTTTCTTTCTGTTTTCTTTTTTCTTTTTTTCAAATTTTTATTCTTTCTTTCTTTCAATCTTTTATACTTTCTTTTTTCTTTCAACTTTTTATTCTTTCGTCAAATCTTTTCTTCTTTCTTTTCATTTTGTTTTTTCTTTCAGTCTTTTATTCTTTCTTTCTTTCTTTCGATCTTTCATTATTTCTCTCTTTCCTTCTTTCTTTCAATCTTCTATTCGTTATTTCTTTCTTTCAATCTTTTTACTTTCTTTCTTTCTTCTTTCTTTCCTTCAATCTTTATTCTTTCTATCAATCGTTTTTTTTTCTTTCTTTCTTTTATTCTTTTTTTCTTTCTATCTTGAGACCTATTTTTATCTTTTTATTGATTGATTGATTTATTTGTTTCCTACGGCTTTGCAATTTATTTAAAGCCAGACATTTTTTTTAGAGTGTAATAATTTTTGGAGATAATAATAATCGATACAAGTCTTACTAATTAACTCATAGTTGGGGGGAGAAGATCGTTGGCTTCATAGCTTTCTTAAGGCTATTTGGCGCTTAAGTAAATATAACGAACCCAACCGGAATAAGAACTTGGCTCTCCGATTTCCACTTCCGTGACGTTATGCATTACACTACCTGCAATTACATCCTAACGTACAGCACTTGATATTCTCTAGCGGTCACCCATCTAGATAATGACCAGCTTTGACTTTGCTTAACATTTTTTCTTAGTTTTCATCCATATTTCTTTTTTATTTTCTTTCATATTTCACTTTTACCTTCAAGTGTTCTTTTCTTTTTCGGCAATTAATCCTTGAAATATTTTTTCTATTTAATCTTCTGGGCTCCCCATTTTTAAATATTTTTAGGATAATTTAAATCTGTTTTAACTCGTGCCTACTTCATTTTTAGACTAGTTTCATATATATTGCTTTCCCTTAATTTTATTTCATTCTCACACCCGCAACTCAGTTTTAGATATGATTCACCAGTAACAACTAATTTAGGACGACGACTCAAGATTGTTCCCCTTTTGGCTCGCCATCAGTGTGCTTTTTTTCCTCTGCCGATCGGAATGGCTGATATGGACTAAACGTCGAGACATGATTGAACTGAATCATTCTACGTACCTCTCCAATCCTGAGAGTGGTTCGCAGGTTGATTAGATTTGCTTATAGGCATTGTTTTTATGCAACCACTAAAATCAATATTGATTGATCCCCAGAAAGATCGGGGTAGCTCTATGGGGGAAAAAACACGTATACATTGAAGAAATAGTAATATACACGTTCATACAAATATGATTAGATATGGAAAGTATATATACATATGAAGAAATATAGTTTTAAGGTTTGCTATATTTATGTGATAAAGTGTTCAATATCAGAGATAGAACGTATGGAAATATAAATATAAAAAGTTTAAATGAAATTAACAATTTAACAAATCGCCCCCGCTAAAATAACCGTTAGAGCTAATAAAAATAAGCATGAATAAATTAAAAACTGTCCACCAGCCAAAATAACAGAATAGACTACGACAAGCAATCTAAACATTGAACGAATTAATTATCTTCCCAGACCAAAACAAACTATTAAATAAGCGACCTAAGGAAATCCCCTACAAATCTTTTACTACGTTAATAAAACATTAAAAAAAACGAAAACAATAAATAATACAAAATGAAAATGAAAAACAAGTAAAATAAATGAATCCAAACAAATAAATAAACAAGCCACTCCCGCAAATAAATGAATGAATAGATTACCCACAATGGACCACTGACCCATATATATAAAAAGCTGAGGAAATATCCAGAATTCGCGGTCTGGTGATTGCGTCCAGCATGAAATAGCCTGTCGGCTCTGAGTGTTGACTTCAATGTTCACTTTTACATATATATACCTATATCTATCTATCTATCTATCTATCTATCTATCTATCTATATATATATATATATATATATATATATATATATATATATATATATATATATATATATATATATATGTGTGTGTGTGTGTGTGTGTGTGTGTGTATGCTCCCGGGACATCCGGTGGAGCTCTCTTAAGAAATGGGCAATTTTAAAGACAGTGGTTCCTACTGTTATTAACGCATTGCTCTTCAACTGAATTGAGTGCTCCGGGCCACTGGCGGATTTCGTATAGGAAACATTCAAATTTCCCTTTCTCTTTGCCGTGCGACGATAGCCTATGGGTAGGTTTTCTGTCTGATGCCAATCGTACGAGTTTCGATCCCGGCCTGAAGTAATCGGACGTCTAAGCACACCAAAGAGCTGTGATATATACATATATATATATATATATATATATATATATATATATATATATTAGAGAGTGCAGCTTATATAGTATATCATAAATAATCAATTTATACAAATAATTAATTAGCAATGTTAATGTGATTAATGGCGAAATCACTTCGTTAACAAGATTTAATCTGACATGAACTTACTATCAATACCTTGAATAACACGATATTTCAATTGTTGTCAGATGGAATTGACTGGCCAAGTAATTTCGACAATTTTAAATTGTCATCTTCAGGGCGCAATCATTTTTTTTTAAATTATGCTATTTATTAACAGTTAAACATATGTAATGGTTGTTGATAAATATATTTTTTACATTGAGCAAAACTAGGGTTTATATATGGGAATTTTTGCTTTTTAGATCTGTAGGAATAAATTGTGAATGGGATGCTGGACTTAATCGGTATGTATGTGGAAATTGTATCATTTAGGGATTTTCATATCTGATATACTGGTCTAGGTATTTGGGAGCTGATAGGGCGGAGAGAAAAACCTGGGATATGGGGTTTTACGTCCCGTATAGACATCTCGCTCGGTAATTTCCGGCAATTTTTCCGATCTCAGCGTTGCCCGCTGTAATAATATTTTGTTTTGTTTTTGTTGTATTTTCTAATCGGTATCACCCCAAGCAAGACAGTAAAACCACCAAGACACATTACTGGCCTAATATCTTCTTCGTTCCTTAAGGCTGCGATTACCGTATCTTCCAATGGCTCTGTCTTTGTTGGTATAAGTCTCGACAGACATTCCGCATGCCCGATCTTTTTCGTTGGTAAATATTCCAATCTGAAATTATAGTTAAGAAGAATCGTTCCCCATTTAAGCAACCTATTTGCATGTAAACCGGTAGACCTTTTTTCGAACCAAAAATTGTTAGTAACGGTTTGTGATCCGTCTGCAGAGTAAAATGTCTACCATAGATGTACCTATGAAACCCCGTGACTGCGAAGATAATTCCTAGAGTTTCGTTCTCTATTTGTGAATAATTTTTCTCCGCTGGCAATAGATTTCGAGAAGCATGTGCGATGGGTTTTATTGTCCCATCTGGCATTTTATGTAATATACACGCTCCGACTCCGTAGGCGCTAGCGTTACTTGCTACAATAATTGCTAGTTTAGGATCGTAGTGTGCCAAAAATAAATCTGAAGTTAATATTTTGATTATTTCGTCAAATGCTTTTTGACATTGATTTGTCCACTGCCAAACTTTTTCTTTCTTTAGCAGCTCGTTCAGTGGTGCGCAAAGTTTATGCATGTGAGGTATGAATTCCTGGTAGTAACTTACTAATCCGAGAAAACTTTTTAGTTCTGTTATGTTTTTAGGAACTGACATTTTTTTAATTGCTGTTGACCTTTCAGGGTCTGGTCGTCTACCTTCTTGATCTATTACATGTTCCTTGTGTTGTTCAACGCTTTCGCTATTAATCAATACGTCATCCAAGTATACAATTGTGTACTCTAGTCCGACACGCATCGTATACATTGTCTGTTGGAATATAGCCGGCGCGACCTTAATTCCAAAAGGTAATCTTTGGTATCTATACAGTTCTTTGCGTGTGTTTATGCATAGTAGTTTTGAACTTTCTTCATCAACTGGAATTTGTAGGTACGCCTGACTTAAATCAATTTTTGAAAAAAAAAATTCCGCCATTTAATTTAGTGAATACTTCTTCTGGACTGGGTAGAGGTTAATGGTAGTCCTTTATTGCTGCGTTCAAACCTGTAGAAAAATCAGCGCAAACTCGAATTTCGCCTGATTTCTTTTTGAAGTAGACCGTCAGAGCGGCCCATTTACTGTATTCTACCTTTGTCAATATGCCTGTGTTTTCGAGTCTGGTTATTTCTTGATCAATTTTTTCAATTGACGCAAACGGTACGCTCCTTTTTTTGTCTTGAAAATAGGCTGAACGTTTTTCTTTACTTTGATATTTGCTGCCATTCTTACATCTTCCTAGGCCTGCTGAAAATACTTCGGGAAAACTCGTTTTTAATTTCTCTTATAATTTGTCTGCCTCTGTTGGTAAGCTTTTTACATTTTGGCAGTACGTACTTATAGGTAGATCCCACAGTTGGAATTTTTGCATCCAGTCCGTTCCGAATAGGTTTTCGGTATTTCTTAAGACGTACATTTTTAGTTCTTTCGTCATTCCATTGAATGTTACGTTTGTAATTACTTCACCGTCTAATTTTATCTTTCTCCCCGTAACTGATCTAGCAAATTTATCAGTTTTAACATGGCAGGTTTATTAAGTTTTCTCCATGTTTGTAGGTTTATAATTGTTAAGTCTGAGCCAGAATCCAGCTGTAGCCTGACTTTTCTATTTTGCATTTCAACTTGTACGTAATTTCTTATGTTAGTCTCATCAGTCCTCGTAATTCTTATTCTGCTTTTGCTTTCTCTTCTATTCCAGCAATGATAACTTTTGTGCCCTATTTTACATGATTGACAAGCTTTAAAACGATAAGTACAGTCTTTAAACCAATACCAAGTCCCACAGCGATAGCATGGACTGGGTGGTAGTTTTTTATATTGATTTTTAGAGTTAGAAAATTTTGTTTTACCTGTTCTTGAGGGAGAGTGTCGGTTTGTTTGTGAGGAGGGTAAGTTGGTTTGTCTTCATACTTTATGTATGTGTGCTATGCCGGCTTCTTCTATGTCTTTTGAGTCTTTCTTCACACTGATGCATCTCTGGCAATCTTCGGCTAGCTTTTGAAGTGTCAAATCAGTTTCACTCTCCAGTTTAGTAAGGATTCTGCGTCTCATTCCCGCGTCTTTCGTTGAGACCAGGTCTTGGGCGTAAATTAAGCATTTGAAATTGTCCGCGCTGAGTTCTGATAATTTGAAGTCGTCCCAATATTTCTTGACAATGGACGCGAAAGTTATGAAATCTTCGTTGTCCTTTTTTGTAAGGTTCATGCATTTCAGTCTTTTGTGGAATATTGAAGTATTATGGCTGAAAATTTCCGTTAGCAGTTTAATGGCTTCTTTGAATGTTATCTCACTTGTTTTTTCTGGGAAGGATATAATCTACGAATTTGCTATATTCGAATGTGCCTAATTTTCTTATTAATAGATGTACTTTACGTGCATCTGACCAATTTTTGCAATCAAATTCATATAGATCTTCGTACTTTCGGAAGTAGTTTGCAAAAGTTTTATCTTCGTCTGGTGCGTACTTGAAATCTTTGATAGTACTCCAAATAGCGTCTTGTGAGAGAACTGTTTCGTTCACGGATTTTTGCTCTTTATTTGACATTACAGGTAGTAATAATTCTTGCAATTCCAGTTGTTTCTGTTCGTACTTTTGCTGCTCTTCAATTTGGATTTTGATAAACTCCACAATGGTTGACTTGAAATCTTCCATGTTAACGTATTTTTGTGTAACCTGATAGTCTGTGACCTGTGTACATAAAAAATTTCCTTTGTTGCCAGTGGAATTTGATATCCAAAAAGAAAATTCTTTTCTTTTTTTTATGTGTTCGCGCAGAACTAGTTTTTTTTTTTAGAATCTCGCGTAGAACTTGTTTTTTTTTAGAGTTTACTCGTCGACCACTGTCATGTGCGACGGATAGCACCAAAAAAGGTATGACCTGCGCGTAGAAAATTTGTTTTTCTTTTGGGGTTTTCCAGGTCGCCACTTGTTATGTGCGACGTATAGCAAAAAAGTATGTCCTCCGCGTATAGAGTTTGTTTTTTCTTGGGGTTTTCCTCGTCGCCACTGTTATGTGCGACGTATATCAAAAAAGTATGTCCTCCGCGTATAGATTTCCTCGTCGCCACTGTTATGGTCCAGGTTCCTTGTACCACGGTGATGGTCCAAGGTAGAACCAATGAAGAATAACTCGAACACAGGTATGGAATAACACAGATATATTACAAACAGAATATGTACAAAAGAAGTAGAAGTGTTAGTAATAACAATCAGGTTAGGTTAGAGAGAACTATGTTGTCTCAAAGTATCACTATTCCAATGTCTTACAGTAATCGTCTGACGCAACTCTGTCTCTGACTGACTCTGCCTGTGACTGACGGACTCACTGCCTGACTCTCACTCTGTGGCTGCTGCATCTCTTGAGGAGCAGTATTTATGAGGTACGGAATAGTCCATTCCTATTATTGGTACGTTCCCATAACACTTTCCTTCTCTTTTCCACGTCTTTCCTTATACATTTTCTTCTCGTCTCTTCTTCATTTCTCCTATCTTTCCTTCTCTTCTTCCTTCCTACTATCTTTTATTCCCTTTTTCTCGTACTTGCTTTTATCTTTTTTTCTTCTCTTCTCTTCTTCTTTCCTTCTGTCTTTCATTCTCTTTTTTTCTCGTCCTTCCTCCTATCTTTCATAAAATATGAAGGAAAATGTGAAAACTGAATTGAAAATTAAGATGTTACCATTATTAAAACAAAAATACTTCAGCGAATCTTTGAGTACCGCGGAAACTGAATTCCACTCAAATAGAAGCGTAATGTTCCTATTCGTAGGAAAAATCAACAAGCACACAAAACTATTACAACAAAGACAACAGCAATTAATACTACTACTAATGCTACTACTACAACTACTACTACTAATAATAAAGGATGGGAAATAAGACGAGGAAAACACAAGATAAGAATTTGCACTTGGCTATGGTAAAAAAAACTTCAGCAAAGATAAGGATGATTTTAATAACAATGCCGATCATAATGAGCAAAACAAAAATTCGAAAGCGACTAAAAGAATTGAGTAAGGCAAAGAATTTTGACGGCTGTAGCAACTGCGATCGAGCACAGGAAGAAAAAGAAGGCAACAAATGTACTCGAGAATAAAGACAAATAAAAAGTTAAGAAAGCAAGTTCAAGAAAATGATGAGTGCTCGTACAAATGAAAGTGAAAATAAAATGAAAATCTGAGGAAATGAAAATGAAAGTGAAAGTAGAACTAAAATGTAGTTGTGGAAAATGAAAATCGCGAACAAGAATAAAAAGGAAATATATGAAATAAAAAAGGTAAAAGAAATGGTGAGATTAAAGGAAGTTGCAAAAGAAAGAAAGACACAATGAATGAAAACGGGCAAATATAAACGCAAATAAAAAACGAAATGAAAGAAAAAAAAATTCCAAAAGGATAAAAAAAAAAGTTTAAAAAAATAAAATTAATAATTTCTTTAACTTTCGGAGTAAGAAAAAGAAAAATCCAAAGCAAGTAAGTATGACAATCGTTAAAAGAAAGAAAGAAAGAAAGAAAGAAAGAAAGAAAGAAAGAAAGAAAGAAAGAAAAGAAAGAAAGTAGAAACAAAGAAAAAAGAAAAGAAAGAAAGAAAGTAGAAAGAAAGAAAGAAAGAAAGAAAGTAGAAATAAAGAAAAAAGAAAAGAAAGAAAGAAAGTAGAAAGAAAGAAAGTAGAAAGAAAGAAAGGAAGAAAGTAGAAATAAAGAAAAAAGAAAAGAAAGAAAGAAAGAAAGAAAGAAAGTAGAAAGAAAGAAAGTAGAAAGAAAAGAGAAAGAAAGAAAGTAGAAAGAAAGAAAGTGGAAATAAAGAAAAAAGAAAAGAAAGAAAGTAGAAAGAAAGAAAAAAGAAAATAAAGAAAGAAAAAAGAAAGAAAGAAAGTAAAAAGAAAGAAAAGAGAAAGAAAGAAAGTAGAAATAAAGAAAAAAGAAAAGAAAGAAAGTAGAAATAAATAAAAAAGAAAATAAAGAAAGAAAAAAGAAAGAAAGAAAGTAAAAAGAAAGAAAAGAGAAAGAAAGAAAGTAGAAATAAAGAAAAAAGAAAAGAAAGAAAGTAGAAATAAATAAAAAAGAAAATAAAGAAAGAAAAAAGAAAGAAAGAAAGTAAAAAGAAAGAAAAGAGAAAGAAAGAAAGTAGAAATAAAGAAAAAAGAAAATAAAGAAAGAAAAAAGAAAGAAAGAAAGTAAAAAGAAAGAAAAGAGAAAGAAAGAAAGTAGAAATAAAGAAAAAAGAAAAGAAAGAAAGTAGAAATAAAGAAAAAAGAAAATAAAGAAAGAAAAAAGAAAGAAAGAAAGTAAAAAGAAAGAAAAGAGAAAGAAAGAAAGTAGAAATAAATAAAAAAGAAAATAAAGAAAGAAAAAAGAAAGAAAGAAAGTAAAAAGAAAGAAAAGAGAAAGAAAGAAAGTAGAAATAAAGAAAAAAGAAAAGAAAGAAAGTAGAAATAAATAAAAAAGAAAATAAAGAAAGAAAAAAGAAAGAAAGAAAGTAAAAAGAAAGAAAAGAGAAAGAAAGAAAGTAGAAATAAATAAAAAAGAAAATAAAGAAAGAAAAAAGAAAGAAAGAAAGTAAAAAGAAAGAAAAGAGAAAGAAAGAAAGTAGAAATAAAGAAAAAAGAAAAGAAAGAAAGTAGAAATAAATAAAAAAGAAAATAAAGAAAGAAAAAAGAAAGAAAGAAAGTAAAAAGAAAGAAAAGAGAAAGAAAGAAAGTAGAAATAAATAAAAAAGAAAATAAAGAAAGAAAAAAGAAAGAAAGAAAGTAAAAAGAAAGAAAAGAGAAAGAAAGAAAGTAGAAATAAATAAAAAAGAAAATAAAGAAAGAAAAAAGAAAGAAAGAAAGTAAAAAGAAAGAAAAGAGAAAGAAAGAAAGTAGAAATAAAGAAAAAAGAAAAGAAAGAAAGTAGAAATAAAGAAAAAAGAAAATAAAGAAAGAAAAAAGAAAGAAAGAAAGTAAAAAGAAAGAAAAGAGAAAGAAAGAAAGTAGAAATAAATAAAAAAGAAAATAAAGAAAGAAAAAAGAAAGAAAGAAAGTAAAAAGAAAGAAAAGAGAAAGAAAGAAAGTAGAAATAAAGAAAAAAGAAAAGAAAGAAAGTAGAAATAAAGAAAAAAGAAAATAAAGAAAGAAAAAAGAAAGAAAGAAAGTAAAAAGAAAGAAAAGAGAAAGAAAGAAAGTAGAAATAAATAAAAAAGAAAATAAAGAAAGAAAAAAGAAAGAAAGAAAGTAAAAAGAAAGAAAAGAGAAAGAAAGAAAGTAGAAATAAAGAAAAAAGAAAAGAAAGAAAGTAGAAATAAATAAAAAAGAAAATAAAGAAAGAAAAAAGAAAGAAAGAAAGTAAAAAGAAAGAAAAGAGAAAGAAAGAAAGTAGAAATAAAGAAAAAAGAAAAGAAAGAAAGTAGAAATAAATAAAAAAGAAAATAAAGAAAGAAAAAAGAAAGAAAGTAGAAAGAAAGAAAAGAGAAAGAAAGAAAGTAGAAAGAAAGAAAGAAAGAAAAAAGAAAGTAGAAAAAAAAAAGAAAGAAAGTAGAAAGAAAGAAAGAAATTAGAAATAAAGAAAAAAGAAAAGAAAGAAAGCAAGAAATAAAGAAAGTAGAAATAAAGAAAGAAAAAAGAAAGAAAGAAAGAAAGAAAGAAAGTAGAAATAAAGAAAGAAAGAAAGAAAGAAAGAAAGAAAGAAAGAAAGAAAGAAAGAAAGAAAGAAAAAAAATAAAAGAGAAAGAAAGAACTTTGCCAAATGTCATACAAGTGTAACAGGACGCGGGATAAAAGTTTCAGCAGATTTCTTAAAGACATAAACTCAGGAGGAGGATTTCCAACAAGATGGAAATCAAGACAGAGCAAGACATCTTTCGCCTAGTTTGGCGAGAACAGGGGCCCAATTCGGGTGCACATTTCCTTGCGAAAATTAGGGTGATATTGACAAGTCTGCATGCATTGTAGCTATGTAATTTGGAGATATACGCAAAAAAAAACCTAGGGCGTTGTTATGTCTATATCAGTCAGTAGATAATACGTCCTAGGGGGAAATCAGGCAATGTTACTCCTGATAGGATACAACTTAAAAGAAAAATGAAAGAACAATAAAAAGCTTTAAAAAAAGACCGTAAAAGTTTAAAAGGCAGAAGAACAATGCGCGACAGAAAGAGATAAGACGCTTAAATGGAAGGCAGAAAGAAAGAAAGAAAGAAGGAAAGAAAGAAGGAAACAAACAAACAAAAATATATAGAAAGGTTGTCAATATTTAAAAAAACAGAAGAAGAACGAGAAAACGAAAGAAAGAAAGAAAGATAGAAAGAAAGAAAGAAAGAAAGAAAGAAACAAACAAAAATATATAGAAAGGTTGTCAATATTTAAAAAGAAGAAGAACAACGAGAAAACGAAAGAAAGAAAGATAGAAAGAAAGAAAAGGAAATACAAAGAAAGAAAGAAAAAGAAATACAAAGAAAGAAAGAGAATCAAAAAATACAAAGCTGAAAAAAAGACAGCCAATGCTTAAAAAGCAGAAAGAAACAACGCTGAAAGAAAAAGAAAGAAAGAAGAAAAAGAGAAAGGAAAAGAAAGAAAAAAGAAATTAAGAAATGTACAAAGCGGATAAGAAAGGCAGTAACTTCTTAAAAAGCCGAAAAACAACGCTGAAAGAAAGACAGAAATAAAGAAAAAAGAAAGATTAGAAAGACAGAATGAAAGACAGAAAGAAAGAAAGAAAGAAAATTAAAGAAAAAGAGAGAAAGAAAAACAGAAAGAAAAAAAGAAAGAAAGAAAGAAAGAAAGAAGAAAGAAAGAAAGAAAGTAAGAAAGAAAGAAAAAAAGAAAGAAAAATGAAAGAAAAAGAGAGAAAGAAAAATACAAAATGTAAAAGAAATATCAATGAGAAAAAGAAAAACATGAATGTTAAAAGAAAGACTGTTAATGCTTAAAAAGCAGAAAAACATTGCTGAATGAAATTCGACTCTTATAGAAAGAAATATTGATAGAAGGAATAAAAAGAAAAAGAAATATAAGAAAAAGGAAAATACAAAGCAACAAAGAAAAACTGCCAGTGCTTAACAGACGAAAATGCTTCAAAGAACATACGACGCTTAAAATAAAGAAAATGAAACAAAATTAGAAAGAAAGATAAAAAAGGAAAAATACAAATCTTAAAAGAAAGATAGTCAATGCTTAAAATACAAAAAAAAAACAACGCTTAAAAGAAAGAATGATAGAAATACGACGCTTAAAACAAAGAAGAAAAGAATGCTTACAGAAAAGAGAAGTAATACGTACAAGACAGAAAAACAGTGTTTAAAAAACAATGAAGATCGTAAAAGTGGGTAAACTTTAGAAAAATGCGTTGCTGTAAAGATTCGCCGACAATCACGACGTTCAAAAAGACATGGAAAGAAAAGCTGAATAGTAAAAAAAGAAAATAGACAAGAAGAAGAAGGTCAAGACTCTGAACCCTAAAAAGAGGAAAAAACATGAATATAAGGAATCAAATGAAAAAGAACGACTACGATGAAGATAACTGATAAAGAAAAGAAGTAACATCAAAAAGTAGATAATACTGAATGTTGCAAGGGTCAGGAGTAGCGACAAAAGTGAAAGTGAAAGTGAAAGTGAAAATGAAAAGATAGTTTTAAACCGAGTGTAGAAATTACTAGATCTGGTTCACATACACAGTGACGTTGGTAAGAGCATAGTGTTGTTCGTGATGGTAGATACGGAATATAGATATAGTGTGAGTTGAAATGGGAACAGGGCAGAAAAATGGGGTGGTAGTGGTGGTGTTGTCAGTATAGGGTTTAGATTGCTGGTGCAAAGAAAAAAATGGATTAGTAGCAATATAGTCTTGGAGTTGTTGATGGTGGAAGAGGGGAAGACGAAGATGTTGATAATCGTAGCGATTGGGTTATTGTGAAGCAAGGATGCTATGAAAGGAAAAGAAAGAAAGAAAAAAAGAAGGAAAGAAAGAACTCTTCTAGCAACCAATCTCAAAGATGAAAAAAGCTGACGATGATAAAAAAAAAGTATTACGAGACTCGCTTGCTAAAACTATACATGACCAGACGTAATTGTGATTAACTCCAAATACGTGGTTGGTGAAAGTTTGATTTAGGCGCGGTCGAGGAGGGTATTTTAGGGAACAGAGATAAGGTTCGGCATAAGGGCGTGGGGAATACCGTGGATTATGTGAGCAATGAAGAAATTTGAACAAAATGGAAACAAGATGACAATTATAAATAGTCAGAAAGGGAGAGAGATAAAAATATGGCCTGGAGAATATAACTCTCAGAGGACTTATTGGAAGCAAGATGAGCGGGAGCAAACAGCGAGGAGCCTGCAAAATGAACTTACATAAATGGATGACAGAACAGCAAGTCAGAGGAATAGTATAATTACAAACCTTACTAAGTGTTATAAAAAGATAGGAAATTGTGCATAGCCTAGAACATCTACGTCCAGATGAGAAACCTTACATAAAACAAGATGTTTTATAGCAAATATTATAATTTATACTGTCTATATTATGAAATAAAAATAATGTCTAAATGAGAAGAAGAAGAAGAAGAAGGAGGAGGAGGAGGAGGAGGCGGAGGAGGAGAAGAAAAAGAAAAAGAAGAAAAAAAAGAAAACTGTTATGGGACCCTACCCATAATAGTAATGGACTAGCCCGTACCCCATAAATACTGCACCTCAAGAGGAAGCAGCAGTGAGAGAGTGAGACCAGAGAGACAGAGTGAGTCAGGCAGTCGGCTGGACGATTACTGTAAGACATTGGAATAGTGATACTGGTTGAGACAACATAGTTCCCTCTAACCTAACCTGATTGTTATTACTAACACTTCTACTTCTTTTGTACATATATTCTATTTGTAATATATATCTGTGTTATTCCATACCTGTGTTCTTCATTGGTTCTACCTTGGACCATCTCCGTGGTACAAGGAACCTGGACCATAACAAAAAGGAAGAAGAAAAAAGCCGAAGAAAATGAAGAAAAAAGAAGAAGAAAAAGAAAAAGAAAGAAAAAAGAAGAAAAAGATGGAAAAATGAAAAAGAAGAAGAAAAAGAAAAAGAAGGAGGAAAAAAGAAGAAAAAAGGAGTGAATACAAGAATCCTTCGATTTAATGCGCATTCTATAAATACTTTTTCGATTAGTCCCCTTAAATTCTTTTAACTACCAAAATTCGATTAGTCCATACATAATACTCGATTAGTGCGGTAAACCATTCTCTAGTTTAACTATAGTAATTGTAATTTGATTTTTTTATAGTTACCAATGTACATATCGATACGGCAATATTACCGATATAACATTCTTATGCTACCGAAATAACATTTAGCAATTTTCGTATATAGTGTTTTGAGTTTTCTTCCTGGATTTTATAAGGTAACGTTAAAAAGAGAAATTAAGATTATATTGGGAAAACTTTTTTTTGAATTTCAAATGTTCAAAAAAGTTTCATTTTATTTCGAGAGTAAATATAAAACTGGTTGCAATTCGCACAGTTATCGTGAAAAAAACTAAAACCTCCTTGCAGTTTCTTAGCAGAAGCTTTCAGAAAACTACTGGCTCCAGTTCATCCGGCACTACTGCCACATCATAGACTGTAAACAAAGAACAATTTCTTTCTAATGTTCACTCTATTATGCGACAAAGACAGACGCGGTACCATCAACTGTAGGCGGTAAATCGTGAAGGATCTTCAGGGAAACGCATGTCCATTCATTAGTTTAGCATGTCAACTGGTGTGGACAAACCGCTCTTAGGAAACCGGATGCCTGCATTTTAATTTAATAAGATTTCACTAATATTCAGGCCGATAGACAAACATGGGAATTGCTTTCGAAATTGCTTTCGGATACGAAACAAAGCAGTTATGACCTTACGAGGATCTGGACGATGAAAAGTCTGCTTAAGAGGTAAGATAAAACCTCGCTTAATCACGAGGCTTCATATAATTCGAATCTTCTTGGAAGGTGTATTTTTTCTCTAATAATATTTCTCGGATATTCAGTGCATTTGTTTAAATAAAATGCAGTGTAAAAATAAACGGAGAATTTACTCAGATATTAAAGTCCACTAAAAACAACATTGAAATTAAATTAAATTAGTTTAATATATATATATATATATATATATATATATATATATATATATATATATATATACACACATATATATTAAATTAATGAAATATATATATTAAATTAATTTAATATATATATATATATATATATATATATAGAGAGAGAGAGAGAGGGAGAGGGAGGGAGAGAGAGAGAGAAAACAAATATTCAAGTCCAATCGACTGCTCGAACAAACATCCCGGATCTGAAGACCATATGCGAAGAAGAATGGAACAAAATACCAACTAAAATTTGCAAACTGAGCACTACAAGAAGCGGTTGCTTGCTGTAGAAGTTAATAATGATTTTCCTACAAAGATTATGTATTCTTTTTTGTATTGTACAAATACTTTTTTCACCCATTAAAATGGATGAATGGCACTTATTTCTATTAAATCATTTTTCCTGTTTTCTATGCAGATTTAGTTATTATGCATCTGTGCAAAGTTAATTATATGAAAAGTATAAAATGAATTAAAAATTTGTATACAATAAATTAAAATTTTTATGTGTACGAATATTTGTTTCCACCCACTATATATATATATATATATATATATATATATATATATATATATATATATATTATTAATTACTTGTTTAAATTTATATACAATCTATTGCTTCGTCCACGAGTGTTTATCTGTAAAATAATCTTTTTGTTTACTTACGTAGGTAAATGCCACTCTTAGATGCCCGTGTTTCATACATTATTTTTTGTCCAGTTCCCAGTTATTTTTCACCAAATTCGCTCCGGATTAGTTTTGCACACACACACACACACACACACATTCACACACACAGACACACATTCACACACGCACTTAAATATATATATATATATGTATCTATGTATATGTATGTATGTATATATTATACTGTGACACTCAGAGTTTCAAGAAAAAAAAGTGGGGTTTAAACCCAAAAATCTATATAGATAAGCAAATATAAGCAGATTTTTTTTTTAATCAGGTTATTCGGCAAAATATATTGCAGGGGTAGGTAACCTATTTATGAAAAATGTTTACGTTAGGTTGAATGTTCGAGCAATATATATATATATATATATATATATATATATATACAGACACACACACACACACACATATATATATATATATACACACAGACACACACACATATACATATAGACACACACAGACACACAGACATATACACACACACACACACACACACACACACACATATATATATATATATATATATATATATATATACATGTCTAGAAGATTGGTTTTATTATTTTTTACTCATGTTTATCAAAAGTACTGCATAGCTGCACGACGCGTTCTATTACAAAAAGCGATATACAGATAAGCCTTTTAATATTAAAAAAAAAGACTCTTAGAATAATTCCACCTAATGCAGCTTCAAAATATTCTCTCTTGTGACCTCTCCCACGTGTTTCCCTCTATAGATTCCTGCTTTTTAACACAGTCTCTTTCAGGATCGCCACCAGTTACATAATGTCGACCTACAATGTTTCAACAGAGATTTTTAGATCAAGGAAAATTTAGACAAATTCGAATTGCATGTCGACAACAGTCTTAGTTGAAATGTTTATACAAAAATCACGTGAGAAAAAATGTGTTACATAGTTGTCTCTTTATTGTACATACGACGGTCACAGAAGGAAAACTCTTTTGAAGGCTTCTCCGCTCATATTGAGAAGCTCCACGCTCGAATGTCTACTCAAGCTCACAATGAAATCACTTATTTTATTTGTCTGTCTAATTTACATCAAGGCCCCAGAGCCGGTTTTTGGGTTATTCTACATCATTGTTACTGTTTATTAGATAGTTTTATTTAATTATTTATTTTTTGTAAATGACTATATGAATATTTCCCAATTTATATAATAAATGCGAAAGGTCAATGTGTCACTGTGTCACACTTTTTCAAATTTACTCCTAGACGCTGCGGCCCATCGTATCATAACCATTTTGGGTATCAGGCAAATTGAAATGAGCAAATTAATGAGCAAATTAAAAACACTCCAGGACGGATCCGGACACTTAAATATATATATATATATATATATATATATATATATAGATCCGGACCCGCAATTCTCATGTATTGGACTCTACATTTTTCATAGCGTCGATTGTTTTCTGACTTCTAGTGATAAAAACAATTAAAGGGACACAACTCTCTAACTTTTAATATGTATGTTGCGGCATTCACCGAATCGGTTAAGCCGACTCCTTCCAAGGAATTCACAGCGTCCGGAACGAAGGCCGACCAAGCACGAAACGAGCGGCGAATTCTTGAAACGGAGAAACAAGGGAGTTTGAACTTCACACGCGGTCCCCACACCTCGCGTGCTATCCCAGTGGATTACCCAATATGCTCTTACTTGCCGCAGAATTTCCACAGACGCAGAGGCAGGTACAGACGCCGAATGGTTTTGAATTCAGAGTTGACCAAGTCTATAGAACCCAGTCTGTCCTGCTATTTACCCATGGAGGGAGAAGAAGAGGATTCACACCTTTCCCAAGGGTGTTCACGTAAGTGAATGTAACGACTGGGATTCGAACTCGGCTCTACTATTCCTCAATCCGAGCCGTTATCCATTACTCCATTACTCCGTTATCCGTGCCTCATGTAATAGATCATGTTCAAATATAAAAAAATACTTTTCTCAAATTACTTTTTAATGCTCACTGCCACATCATAGACTGTGAACAAAGAACAATTTTCTTGTAATGCTCGCGTTGTTATACGACTAAGACAGACATGGTACCATCGATTGTAGGCGGTAAAGTGAGAAGGATCTTCAGGGAGACTCATGTCCATTCATTAGTTTATCATTCTCCAGTTTAATTATAGTAATTGTAAATTGATTTTTTATATTTACCAATGTACACATAGATACGGCAATATTACCGATATAGCATCCTAATGCGACCGATAGAGCATTTAGCAACTTTCTTATATATTGTTTTGAATGTTCGCCTGGCTTTCATAAGGTAACGTTAAAAAGAGAAATTAAGATTATATTGGGAAAATTTGATTTAAAACATTAATATTAAAAATGAATTTTTAAATTTCAAATGTTCAAATATTCAAAAAAAGTTTCATTTTATTTCGAGAGTAAATATAAAACTGCTTGCAATTTCGCAGTTATCGTGACAAAAACTAAAACCTCCTTGCAATTTCTTAGCAGAAGCTTTCAGAAAACTACTGGCTCCAGTTCATCCGGCACTACTGCCACATCATAGACTGTAAACAAAGAACAATTTTCACTCTATTATGCGAAAAAGACAGACGTGTTACCATCAATTGTAGGCGGCAAATCGTGAAGGATGTTCACGGACACGCATGTCCATTCATTAGTTTAGCATTTCACTTAGCATGTGGACTAACTGCTCTGAGGAATCTGGGTCCGGAAAACACGACAACTCTTCAAAATTCTTGCAGCCCTCGTACCATTTGACAAAAGCAAGCCACAACTGTCAGAATCCCATGCCCACGAGGCACATATCCAGTAATTTGCTATCCTGGGCCTCACACCATATAATATAACAATAATAAGGAAAATCATTCTCCTGGGGTAGTCACATCTCCCATGGCACTAACGGACTTTTAAATATACAAAAGTGAAACAGTAATAATAAGGATCAATTAAGAGTTTTCGTTAAAAGTTGTGAATTTAAATCAGCCGAGTTGAGATTGAAATATAAAAATCAATTTCGTTTTTTTTTCTTCCTTTCAAAGATTCGTTGTCAGTTTTATTCATAATTGTATATCAACAGTTTTTGTTTCTGTTTTCTTTTTTCATTGCGGATAATTTTTATCAGATCGAATCACTGATTAAATCGATTGCCGATGATAGTATTATGACAGACAAAGATCGAACGGATCGAAGAGGATTGATCGCAGAAAAGCCTATCCGTGAAACATCTGCCGAGAAAGATCGATAGTAAATCAGACTCAAATAACAAAAGGAATTGATTAAGACATGTTTGCGTTTTTTTTAATGGCAAAAATGAACGAAAGAATAAAATTACGAAGACACACATTTTAGATACGCACACAACAAGACGCAAAATGTTGTCTAAAATAAACACACTATCACTTAAGGCGTAATATAAAGCAAATCCTCATGTCGCCATCTTGCAGCTCCATATTTGTGAACCCATGTCAGACAAAAGTGAATTTCGAACCTGATTACACTTTCTGTTATTATTATTATTATTATTATTATTATTATTATTATTATTATTATTATTTCCTTTGATATCTGCCGTTTAGACATTTCTTTCCGGGTCTCGCCCAGGGACCTAAGGTTAGAAATGGCATCATGACACTTTCCACTGCAAAAAAAAAATTTTACATCGATAAAGCCCTTCGTAAAGTGTGGGCTGTACTTGTCAGAATAATTTTTTGTATTTAAGGGATGGTCTACCAGGAATCCCTTCAATGAGTCTATTGGAATCTTTTCCAATCAATCCGAAGGCTCCAACTACAACAGGGATTGTTGATGTTCCCACATTTTTGAGATTTCTATTTCAAGGTCCTTGTATTTTGATAGCTACTTGAAGATCTTCAAAGATACATTGCAGTCTGTAGGGACTGTCATATCAATAATGAGGCATTTTTTTTGTTTGCTGTCTTTAATAACAATGTCTGGCGGTTAGCTTTGATTATTCTGTCTGTGTGTATTGTGTAGTCCCATAGAATTGTAACAGGTCCTATCTCCGTAACCGGGTCTGGGTGGTGTTCATACCAATTTCTGTCAGTTTCCTTAGAAGTCGCAGATTTTCCAGTGCAGATATTGGCCAACTCTGTCGTGCCGGTTTTATATTCAGTGGGTGCAACCTGATACAAAATTATTATTATTATTATTATTGCTGTTGTTATTTTGTTGTTGTGTTTTGCTTTTGCTTTCTTTAGTACAAGTTGCCTTCAATTCTCAAAAACTAAGCCAAAAAATTTAGGATAACAGAAGATACAAACAGATGAGGCACCATACAGTTAGAGAGTGAAAAGGTATGTCATTGTTAACTCTACACCAGATGTGAGAAATATGAGTGAAAATAACCTTTTGGCAATTCCCATCTTTTACAGATAACAAGGAATTTGATCCACATATCGTCTTTATATAATCCCCAAAGCTCCAAAATTATTACACACAAATACACGCACTCACACGCAAACACACACATCACATATATCCATCACATTCACTTACGTGCTAATACCCTTGGGAAGATATTAATCCTTTCTTTCTCTCTCCAGCTATGGGTAAATAGCAGGATACACTAGGTTCTATAGCCTTGGATGGCAACTGGTCTAAGAGAAGTAAAACTCTGAATTCGAAACTTGCGTAGGGCCGTTTGGGGACTTTGTGGCACGTAATGCACCAGGTTTCTGGGGTCGGCCCTTCAAAAAGTCTGGTTGGTTCTGCACAAAGCCTTCACCACTATAATCAAATCATATGTGCTGGTGTCTGGCTGTCGGTTCCTAGGAACTGAGTTGCTTGACCATCATACGTCGAATACGACGGGAGAGTTGTCCATACAAATGTACTCACTTTTTGACTTCATATAACTTATTGAATCTTTGTCTTTTTCAGGACTATGCATTTCACTTCATTTAATGTTTCTTTTAAGTCAATAAACGTTAATATTTCTTAGTTTTAACCATGAATCTTGTTTGCAAATGAATTAACATTGAATCCATTGTCATTTAAAGAAGGAATGCATATTGAGGCTAACATCGACAGAACAGTAATACCGTGGTCTGCACTTAATATATACCGAACATCTGGATTGTTTGCAGGATTCATGATTGAGGCGTTTTTATAGACCTTTTGGAAAATCAATCCAAGGCATGTAAAAATGTTTCTTTCAAATGTCTTCTCTGCCACAGGATTATGCTCAATACCATGTGAGCTCTTACGAACACCTTGCTGTTCTTCTCTAATTTTATCGTATTCCTCCCATTACATTTCACTGTGTATAAATAATGGTACATGGGAACATCAACAATCCCTGTTGTAGTTGGAGCCCTCGGATTGATTGGAAAAAGATTCCAATAGACTCATTAAAGGGATTCCTGGTAGACCATCCCTTAAATACAAAACATATTTCTGATAAGTACAGCCCACACTTTACTAAGGGCTTTATCGATGTAATATTTTTTTTTTTTTTTTTGCAGTGGAAAATGTCATGATATCATATTTAACCTTAGGTCCCTGGGCGGGACCCGGAAAGAAATGTGTAAACGGCAGATATCAAAGGAAATAATAATAATAATAATAATAATAATAATAATAATAATAATAATAATAATAAAACCCGGCATGACAGAGTGGGCCAATATCTGCACTGGAAAATTTGCAACTCCTATGGGAAGGAAACTGAAAGAAACTGGTACGAACACCACCCTAAACCGGTTACGGAGATAGGACCTGCTACAATTCTATGGGACTACACAATACACACTGACAGAACAATCAAAGCCAACCGCCCAGACATTGTTATTAAAGACCACAAACAAAATAAGTGCCTCCTTATTGATATGGCAGTCCCTGCAGACTGCAATGTATCTTTGAAGATATTCGAAAAACTGTCAAAATACAAGGACCTTGAAATAGAAATCTCAAAAATGTGGCACATGGGAACATCAACAACCCCTGTTGTAGTTGGAGCCCTTGGACTGGTTGGAAAAGATTCCAGTAGGCTGATTGAAGGGATCCCTGGAAGTCCATGCCTCAAAGAGATACAAAAATTGTTCTGACAAGTACAGCCCACACTTTACGAAAGGCTTTATCTATGTAATTATTTTTTATTTTATTTCTTTTCCTTTTTTTTTTTTTTTCAGTGGAAAGTGTCATGATACCATTTCTAACCTTAGGGACCCGGAAAGAAATGTGTAAACGCCAGATATCAAAGAAAATAATAATAATAATAATAATAATAATAATAATAATAATAATAATAATAATAATAACAACAACAACAACAGAAAGTGTAATAGCTAAGCATTTGACAATTTCCCTTACTGGAAAATCCATTTTAATGGTCGAAACCGCGTTAGCTGAAAGAGTTGGTGTTTATAATATTTTAAATAATATTTAGCTCTGCACTTACGATGTTTTGAAATTAGATAATTATCTGTTTTTAATGAAACTTCCAGCACTTGTTCAGAAATTAATTTGTTTTTTTTTTTAGAAAATCATCACAAAAATATACTTTTAATCTATTACCTCAAATTTCATTTAATGTTTAAGAAGTGCCGTGAAAAATCATTTTTTTTACCGCAAAATGGTTATATTTTTTGTAAGGTAAAACTGTCGATGATTTTAAATCATCTAACTTTAGGAGCCAGACATGACCACCAGTTGCAGAAAATCTTATCATGATTGTAAGACAAAAAAAAACAGCAAAATTAAGATATTTTAATTTAAAAAAAATATTTTAATTACTTTTATAAATAGAACATGTTATAAATGCTATCGGCTTAAGAAAATAATTTCAATGAATAATGATTTTTTGGGGGAGAATTGATTTCATTTTTTTTTATATTAATTGGCATAAAATATAAACTTTTGAATCTTTTAAAATGCTATATTAATTTTAATTGGTCGAATGATATTGTTATTAAATTAAAATTGTATTTATTAATTAATAATAGAATAGTTCTATACAATACCACAAACGCCAGTGTTTTAAAAAGTATTTTACATTTTATATTGTTTCTGCATAAACTTGTCAATATTTGTAAATACGGATGTCCATACATGATATAATTGGAAAATAATAGTTATACACCCTTGTGCAAATTAATTGAAACCACTGTTATAGTTTCCGTTCTTTCTCCATTCGGTTAGGTTTACACTGACTGGAGTGATAAGATGTAATCGATTATGTTTTTTTTCCTCAGATTAGGTCATTTGCAGTGGTGTGCGGTAATATGAAACTATTTTCGAAATGAAAAATAATGAAATTTATTTGGCCTTAATAAATATTGCGTCATCTGTGATTGCATCAGATTATCATCACACCCAGACACTATTGTCTCGACTGTCAATTAGTTGTCCTACAGCCATTGTATACTAGGGAAGTTATTCCAATGAAGAGTACGAATATTGTAATGCTGTACGAACACACTGGCAAGCTTTACCAGTGGGCAAATCAAAATATTATATTCTGGCCCGGAAACTCTCCTGATTTAAATCCAATCGAGAATCTGTGGCCAATTAGCAAGGAACGAAATCGATGAATTGGTTTGTTTTGTTTTACGGCATATCAAGCTCAATGGGTCATTTAATGCCGACAGCTGTTTTTTTCTGGGTATGTTTTTGTTTTGTCAAAAATCTATTTCTGGTAATATTTTTTTCCTCAAAATTGTATAGCTGGTAATATTTTTTTTTAAATATTTATTGCTGATAATATTTTATTTTTCAAAAACATATTGCTGGTAATAGTTTTTTTTGCTTTAAAAATGTATTTCTGGTAATAATTTTTTACAAAGTATTTCTGGTATTAAAACCTATTTTTACACTTTCATAATGCTTTTTGCCTCAGTGCCGGGGTTAACTATTTGCCCATAGCTGGGACCCTAACAGGTGCTACCACCCCGGGTCACGTTGGACCTGGGGACACCAGCAATTAAGAGGTGTTTCCACGCTCCTGAAAGCATCCTGATCAGATGCCTTGCTGTTGGACGTAGTTTATCGTCTTACCCTGGACGCGGATGTAGTTTTTCGTCATACCCAGGACGGTACATCGTGGAATGGATATAGGAACTACAAACATGTACACTGTTTCATTGGAAAAATACGAAGAAAAGTAAATAATAATGGAATTATTCGTTTTGTTGCAATTAATGTGCAGAAGAGTGTACTTATAATAAATTTGAAATTCATTAGTAATTCCATGTCATTGCCTCAACAAGGTTATGCCAAAATATCAGATTGCTTTTAATATTTTTGAAATCTTTAATATTACCGAATAATTAAAAAAAACGATGCGAAAAAGGCGTTCACCTGGTATTTATTAAGTAATTTCCATTAGGTTTTCTCCCCTTACTTATAATTCCAAAACTGAAGGCTGTCCATAAACCTGTTCTCGAAAAACGGCCTCTCTGTTAAAAGAATCCTTTTCTACTATACAGGATGCATTAATAAATAATTTTACAAGCATTGTCGACTAGTTCCACACACCAAAACAAAGAAAAAAAGTCCATATAAACATAAATCCTTTGTTTTTCAGTAATTAAAAATTAAGTAACCCGCCCCCAAAGCTTGTAAAATTATTTTTGGATTGTATCTTAAATTGTACCTTTAACAGCGTCTACCGTAAACGTTAAACTTAATAACTCAAAAACAGAGGGCATATATTTATATAACATTTTCTCCTTGTTTATTTGTGAAGAGCCCACCCTTAAAGTTTGTAAACGTATTTATGATACACCCTATATTTTCAGCTAAAACGAAATCATTTTCCTCAAATAGGGATTTACAAAATTATATTTCATTTTTTTAAGAAATTCGAGGCAATCTAAATATGAAATAACCCTGGAAATTTTGCTTATTTTGAATATTCAATGTAATCTATTATCTCGGAACTAAAACTAAAATTAAAACCTCAAGATTAGATATATTCAATACTTCGCTAAAAGAAGAGCATCGCCTGATGAAAAAAAGGCCCCAAACTTGATAAACATATTTTTATCGTCCAAATGTTTTTGTTATTATAAAGAGGAAAGACCAAAGTATATATTTATTTTTTTTATTTTTGAATCCTTCCGATCACGTCCGGAATTTATGTTCAGAATCTTGGGGTTTTTTTTGAGTCAGCAAAATTTACATAAAATCGATCATGTCAGCCATTTTTGACACCTTTGTAAACAAATGTGAATTTTTCCGTTTAAAAATCTTGTAAAATTCAATTGTAATTTTTTCAAAAGTTATTTTAGAAAAAATTAGAAAATTTCAAGTTTACTTAATGTAATTTAAAACAAACGTTACTTAACTTTTTAGCAGAAAAAAAATTGTTTGAAATACTAGAAGCATGTCTAACCGGGGTCATTGGTTTTGGAGGTGTGAATTGACGTTTATGTCAATGTATCGACAACTAACATCCAGGCAATTTATCGGATGGAAAGGTAGAAGTGACATTATTTTCGAATTTTAAATTAACCAGCTTATAGCGATCATCCTCACACACACACATATATACCTATACAAATTCAAATTTCAATAACAATCATTCATTGGATAGAAATCAACGCTACTGTCTTATGCGACAATTTTGAAATCGCTATATTTTCGTATAGTAGATTTTGTGCACTTTTGGGAGAATCGGATCCCAGAAATCTCCACAAAGTTCATTCACTGATTGGTCAGTGTCAACCAATCAAATTCTCTGCACGTGAAGAGTGATTCTTCCCGCGCAGCCTTCTGATCCAATGACCACCTATAAATAAAAGACAGGAGTTTGCCTCTTCCTCTTTTTTCTCTATTCTTGCTGCAAAATGTAGTCCCAGAGAATTATCGTCTGGACTATGACGGTAAGACGTTAAATAATATTTCACGCATTGACGTACGTACGAACTCTTATGAACTTCTCCAAAATACGAACGTTCACACACACACAAATGTTCACACAGTGGCTTCGTAATTGTTTTGTTTAATATATATATATTTGTTTATATATATATATATATATGTATATATATATATTTTAGAATTGGACATAGTCCGACAATTTATTTAAAGACATTTATATATATTATGTTTAACGTTCTTTTTATAGATACAAGTATTTAAGCAAATGCTCTGTTTTATAATAAACAGTATTAAATAACATTTACCGGCCTGAATGTCCGAGAAATTTTCATAGAAAATTTTCGCTCTCCGACAGGAATCGAACCTGTATCCTATACGGAACCATCATTTCGCGTGATGTGCCTTAACCTTTCGGCCACAGAGCAGCGTCTGGTTAGCAAGGTCGATTTTACTATCTTTAAACTTAAATCTTCCATGAATCTCTTCTATTCATATCTGCTCTAGCGTATCAAATGTAAACAAATGACGTCATATATTTTAGAATTGGACATAGTCCGACAATTTATATAAAGACATTTATATATATTATGTTTAACGTTCTAAAATTCTAAAATGATGGTTCAGGCCGGTAAATGTTATTTAATACTGTTTATTATAAAACAGAGCATTTGCTTAAATACTTGTATCTATAAAAAGAACGTTAAACATAATATATATAAATGTCTTTATATATATCGGTCTTGTTTGTTTGTATTCTTTATCTTCAGTTGGTCTTAATCCAAATCAAACATTCTTTTGTAGATGGACCTTCTTTTAGCAGGAAATATAAACGCACGTGTTTTCCTTTACAACTTCACTCCCCGGTCCTCTACAAGCTTAAAAATTAAATACTTTCAAATGTCTAATATTTTATTGCCTGCACTTTTCCGTCCCTAAAATTGAATCTAAAAAAGAAAAAAAATAATAATTGCAATATGATTCTCACTGAAAAAGAAAAAGATTGATTACATTTAAAAAATAATAAAAATGAAAATATTTAGTGAAATATATATAAAAAAAAATGAGACAATGATGGTCGGTCAGTCGGGGAATTTGATACGTGCTTGCCAGAACGAAATCAGTGCAATTTATAAGGCCAGATCCTTGGGAGAAACAACTCTTAAAACACGGATATTATTTCTGAATTGTGCCTCCGTAGTTTTACCGGAAACAATTTTAATACATTTTTTGACATATTAAAAATTATTTTAAAAATACAAACGCTTCGCAGATTGTAATAAGCGTTCAAATTTAAGATCTGTACAAATATATCTTGAAATAAGAGCATTTACACACACGCACATATTAAAACAATATTTTAAAATATTTAACAACTTTATCACATTTTGTATTAAAATTGAAAGAAAAAAAATTCTTGTAAAAATTCGTTTTTCATCGGAAAAATATTTTGGCTTCAGACAATACTCTTTAACATATATTATTCATGAAAACCATTAAAAGCTTTTCTAATTAATTAATGTCTTAGTTTCATTGGGTTTTCTATTTTACATTTCAAGGCTAAAGTTTGGGTAGAAACGCTCATCGATTTACAAACAAATCGATGACTTATATTCTTCAAAGTCTTCTGGATTTCATTTAAAAAAATCACAAAATACACATAGATGGTTTTTTATCGAGTTTTCATAAAATTAAGTAAGGCTTGGGTAACATGTAAAAAAAATATATTTTTCCCATGATTTTCTAAAAATAAACATTTCTAATATAACTTCATTCATTTTTTAATAAGTTCTGAAGGTTTCATTAAAATATAACCATTATTTCATTTTTGCAAGAATTTTCAAATTAATGTGTTTTTCAACTGAAAAGGGCTCTAAGAAACTAAAGCTAAATATTACGTAACCGCTGACTTAAAAAATAACAATATATTTAACCAAAATTTTGATTCTGCTAGAAAGGATTGGAAATTTTTTTTTAATTATTTTGATCTTTCCTCTTAATAATAACATAAACATTTTGCCGATAAAACTTTGTTTTTCTTAAGTTTGGGGGCTTTTTTTCATCATGCGATGCTGTTTTTTAGACGAATTATTGAATATACCTACTCAAGATAGAGTTTTGATTGATTTTAAACATAGGTATAGCTTTGTGTGTGAAATATACCTACATAACTATCTGATCCCTGTCGTCACACTAAACAAAGAGCAAATTCATGTATACGACCCAAAGTTCGACTTGTTTGTAACTCGTATTAAATAGTGATCTCTTCCGGTTGAAAATAAATACCTATTTATAGTGAAGTATATATTTATTAGCGTAGGTTCTCTAGTCACTTGTGATACCCAGAATAACGTAATAAGACCCGACAGTATATGAAATAGAATAGGTTGGAAGTTAATCAGATTATGGAAAAGATATTAATCAAATAACTTCAAAATTTTCGATGAGTGCATTGAGGTCATTTTGACAGCAGAATCAATAAGATGACGTAATAGACGACATAAAACTAATTACGTCATTTTGTCGTGAGATTCAATATAAAACTAGGAACGATGAAAATAGCGGAAAGTTAAAAATTTAATGAGCACAAAAATCTCTATCTATAAAAGGCGGTGTGTGTGTGTGTGTGTGTGTGTATGTGTGTGTGTGTGTGTGTGTGTGTGTGTGTGTGTAACGAATGCACGGCCGCAATTTTCGACGGATTTGCACAAGAATTTACATGCACATGCTCCAAGTTTGTGAAAAGGCCAAGACTGACTTTGCATTTCCCAACTCCAATCGACAGTGGAAACATTTTCTGCTGGCCAGAGTGAGAGCCTATAGCTGGCTGCCACGAATAGGCAGGAAGATTCTATTGGCCAGCGTGAGAGCCAACAGCTGACTGACACGAATGTTAACTAGCATGCTAGCATGCAAAAAAATTCGATAGCTGCATTCGTCACAAGTGGGAAAATTTAAATCTGGATGGCATTTTACTCCAATTAGCTCATTCGCTTGCTTAAACTCAACGTTGATTCTGATTCCGCAGAACTTGGTTGGGTGTGAAAAAGTATTTGTTGTTAACATTCTTTTTTCATTCAGTTTTTCCAGTTACGAGTCCTTTATTTAAAGCTGATCGTTTTGTGTTCATTTTGTTTAGTTCTTT
The DNA here is from genome assembly GCA_964036315.1 of Acanthosepion esculentum. Lineage (NCBI taxonomy): Eukaryota > Metazoa > Mollusca > Cephalopoda > Sepiida > Sepiidae > Acanthosepion > Acanthosepion esculentum. The sequence continues at coordinate 19,801,847 of OZ038511.1, read as the reverse complement.
TTTCGTAACAGATTTAATGGTTAGTATAGAGCTTAGAAAAAATTCGCAGTGTGAGATAGGCAAGAAGTAAGGCATGTAGCAACATAAGTACGGCAAAGGGCACTCCTTTAAAGGCAAGGAAGGGCAAAAATATTTTAGGTCAAGTGATAGCGATTGCTGTATGAGTCGTACGATTTTTGAATCAAGCACGGGCTACGCCGGGCCATGCTGCTAGTCTATATATAAAAATCCCTAAATGATACACGATGAGGAGAGATGAGCCTAAAAAAACAAACGAAAAATATCAAAAAACAAACAAAATAAGATAAATAATATTGTTGGTCCCGTCAAACCCCCAAAGATTGATGTGTTTTTCAACTGAAAACGGCGCTAAAAAACTAATGCTAAATATTACGTGACCGAAGACGTAAAAAAAAACAAGATATTTAACCAAAATTTCGAACGTGCTAGAAAGTATTCAAAATTTATTAAAAACAATTAAAAAATACTTTGTTCTTTCCTCTTAATAATAACATAAATAGATATGTTAGTAACACATCTATTTATCATCTCTCAGTTACGTCTCTGTCTTTGGGCTGGGAGCACTCAGGGGCGACTCCGTCAGAGGACAGAATCGCAACTGAGGTAAATTATACTGATAGATTCCCAGCCATAGGGAACAGCTGACTGAGGCTGTGCCCTCTCATTGCACCAAAGAGAGAGGTCGGTTGCGGGGGCTGCAGGCAATTTTTGTTCCTGGACCGGGTGTACGCGCTCGTGTCCCTACCTTAAAAAAGACCTTGTGTTACAACTCATCTTAGTGAGGAGACAGAATACCCAGTGAAGATAAATTTGAAATCGGAATGGACATTAAGAGAGGGAACATATCACTTAACTTTTCCCAAAGACCCAAAAAAGAGTTAGGATAGACCCCTTTTTTTGTGTACCGAGTTAATATGAGTAAGTATCGTTCTCGGCCTGTTCCCGGCTTTTTCTTTGCTTTAAATCCAAATCGAGATTCCCAACCTCCCCAATTTATTTTTTGTCACTTTTTTTCATCTCGACTGGGCCAGGAACTTTCCTCCCCCTGGCCACATTTATTTTGTCCTTTCTTATTTCCCTTAGCGAGAGACCCTCTTGATTCTGTCTAAAGACAAAATACAGCCGTCTATCGTAGATCTTTTGAGGGTTTGACCGGTCGAACTAACACCATATATCTTATTTTGTTTGTTTTTTAGGCTCATCACCCACTCATCGGGTATCATTTTCACATTTTTATATATACTTTTTTATGCTCATTAAATTTTTATGGGGATGTGTTTTTGTAGCTCCCCTGAGAGCATTGTGGTATTAAGGTCTATTGAGGATTGATTGATGCTTGAATAGTTCTTATAGTGTATGTGTAATTTATAACGAGTGAATGGATTGTGAATCGGTTTAATTAGGTATAAGATAGTCAGTGAAGACCAGTCTCAACACTTTTCCCCCTTTTAGACCTTGTACCAAAATTGTATTTTATTTAAAATAAATCTCAACAATGGAGGGGGCATAAATGTTCTTGATAAGGCCCAAATGAAACAAAAAAGGAAACTGAATTTATAATTACCGATAAAACCAGTATCATTAAAGATGTAACTGACATAAATAAAGTTTGTTGTGTAATGTTACCTACTCGGAGGAAGTAGTATGCACTCAACTACCTCATGGGTAATAAACATAGCTATTTATATTCCTTGTGACTTCATATGTAAATGTGTCGACTCATCTCCATGTACTGAACAGGTTCTCTCTCTTTATTTACCCTGGTACTTCTTCTGGGAGCTTTGATCTCCTCACTATCTTACTCACTCTCCTTCAGAGACTGTCTAGATATGGGAGATTTGAACTTTTTTTTCTTTTATCATAAGAGTGTCCCTCCAACGACTGTACTTGTTCATCTTCACAGTCTATATTACTCCCGATTTCACTGTCACGTTCGTCTTGCCTTGACATGACACTTTTGCTTTCATTACTTTCAGGCTCACAATACTTTTCTTCATCGCTATCTTGTTGCACCCTAACATGGTCCGCAGGTACTAATATCCTATTCCATTCTTGATTATTGATGTATTGCAGGTAAAAAAAATTTTCAAAAAAAATTTGCTGGTAATTTTTTTCAAAAAAGTATTGCTGGTATTGAAACCTATTTTTATACTTTCAGAGTGTTTTGACCCCTTTTTGTAGGTTAACTATTTGCCCATAACTGCGACCCTGACAGGTGCTACCACTCTGAGTCAGGGTTTACTTGGGAACACCAGAAATTAAGAGGTGCTTCCACGCTCCTCAAAAACTTCTGATCAAAGACCTTGCTATCGGATGTAGTTTATCGTCTCACCCAGGACGCCTTGTCAATACGCTTCTAATGTAAAGTGCGTCATGGTTATATAATGACATCTATGGCGAATGCGAGTAATGAAAAGGGAATAATATCACCTGAAGATAAAATCAAAAATGCAAAAATCCAACGGAAGGAGCAAATGCTGCGGATGACTCAAAGAGACAGAAAGCGGTCAATAAGGATCTGGGAAGAGACCAAGGTAAGAGATGTTATCGATAACTTAGAATTGATTATACGATAAAATTTAGAAGTGGGCGCTACATAGAGCATGTAGAAAGTATAACTGTTTTATTAAATGATTGGATATGAAACACAGCTGGAAAAGAACAAACTAAACATGGTAGTAACACACGATTGAAAGTAGCACAATTAACGTCGCCATGGAAAGACGTGGAAGAGGTATTTGTTCTGCAGTGAACTCGGAGTGGTTAGCAGTTACGCTTCAACTAAAAGTTGGATACTCATTAATTGTATCATCACCGTTCGTGCTTGACCGAAATTCTTAACACTCACTGATTTAAAGTTAGTTTTCAATTAAAAAATATATATCTGAAACGCATCCAATCTTAAGACTTACGGTCATATGACATTAAAGCACCAGTTCTTGCAGGATAACTGAAGTTAAGCAACATCGAGCCTGGTCACTACCTAGAAGGGTAACCAATTGAGAATACTAGGTTCTGTAAGCTCTGATGTGCAGGAGTTGTTCTGTAAGCTCCGATGTTCCGGAGTTGTTCTGTACGCTCTGATGTGCAGGAGTTGTTCTGTAAGCTCCGATGTTCCGGAGTTGTTCTGTAAGCTCCGATGTTCGGGAGTTGTTCTGTAAGCTCCGATGTTCGGGAGTTGTTCTTTAGGCTCTGATGTGCAGGAGTTGTTCTGTAAGCTCCGATGTTCGGGAGTTGTTCTGTACGCTCTGATGTGCAGGAGTTATTCTGTAAGCTCCGATGTTCCGGAGTTGTTCTGTAAGCTCCGATGTTCGGGAGTTGTTCTGTAAGCTCCGATGTTCGGGAGTTGTTCTGTACGCTCTGATGTGCAGGAGTTGTTCTGTAAGCTCCGATGTTCCGGAGTTGTTCTGTACGCTCTGATGTGCAGGAGTTGTTCTGTAAGCTCCGATGTTCCGGAGTTGTTCTGTAAGCTCCGATGTTCGGGAGTTGTTCTGTAAGCTCCGATGTTCGGGAGTTGTTCTGTAGGCTCTGATGTGCAGGAGTTGTTCTGTAAGCTCCGATGTTCGGGAGTTGTTCTGTACGCTCTGATGTGCAGGAGTTGTTCTGTAAGCTCCGATGTTCCGGAGTTGTTCTGTAAGCTCCGATGTTCGGGAGTTGTTCTGTAAGCTCCGATGTTCGGGAGTTGTTCTGTACGCTCTGATGTGCAGGAGTTGTTCTGTAAGCTCCGATGTTCCGGAGTTGTTCTGTAAGCTCCGATGTGCGGGAGTTGTTCTGTACGCTCTGATGTGCAGGAGTTGTTCTGTAAGCTCCGATGTTCCGGAGTTGTTCTGTAAGCTCCGATGTTCGGGAGTTGTTCTGTAAGCTCCGATGTTCGGGAGTTGTTCTGTACGCTCTGATGTGCAGGAGTTGTTCTGTAAGCTCTGATGTTCGGGAGTTGTTCTGTACGCTCTGATGTGCAGGAGTTGTTCTGTAAGCTCCGATGTTCCGGAGTTGTTCTGTAAGCTCCGATGTGCGGGAGTTGTTCTGTAAGCTCCGATGTTCGGGAGTTGTTCTGTAGGCTCTGATGTGTGGGAGTTGTAATGGCTAATGGCTCGGAATAGGAAATCGGAGAGTCGAGTTCTAATTGCAGCCGGGTTAATTATTTTCATTTACGCGCAAATACTTTTTGGAAAGGTATCAATCCACCTCTTTTCATCTATGGGTTAATTAGTAGAACTGGTACCAATAAAATTATTATTATCTACAAAAAACATTTTACAATCTAAATATATTTTCTGGATTTAAATAAAGGGTTGATAACTCGTAAAGAACAAATCAATCTATTCTTCGCTTTAGGATGATCTTCAGATTAAATAAGTAAATGAATTTTAACTTATGAGAATATAGTAGTGATTAGGCTTAACCGAAAACTTCAACATATAAGTTATTAGGGAACCAATCTTTTGTCATTCTGTTACAGGAAGCATTAGTTCTTGGAGAGAAATTATTCGGCTTCCAACTTACCAATGGAATACAAACGGAATAAATATATGTGAATAAACTGCGTTTGTAAGATTGAGTTACCTCTGCTGGAACAAGATATTTGGACTGGTGTACAGAAGCTTTGAAAGAATTCGACCACATTATTATATTCTAAGCTTAACTGTCAGCTTATAGGAGGAAGTTTCCCGGCGTATTTTCCACACAAAACATGAGCCAGTTTAGAATTATTTTCATACCTAATTTAGATATTTTGTAGCAGGGATTCCGATTGAGAATAGAATATGCGAAGCGAATTACACCCACCCACCCGGAACATGGCCGAGCAAATGTTTTCCTCGCATAAACCAAGCTATATGCTGTGATTTTAAGCAGAAAATGTCTATTTATTTCATATTAGGTTCAGTCAGAAGACATAACCGTTTTGTGTGGACGAATTGCAATGTCGAATGAATCATCGAAACTAAATGTTCATTTAATGACAAGTGATGTAAAATGGATTACAAATGACAATATTCAACCCAATGTTCAACACAGATAATTCTCCATAACCGACATGCGCTACATGCAAGAAAGTTACTGTTTTACGTTTTTTTTGGGGGAGGTAAGCATTTCACCCTAATTAAGGTGGGGGTGCCACTAGCACGCAAGGGGTTAAACAAGTGTAAAGAGGGGTGTTTGGGAAAAGTACATAGAGAAGGACGGGGATCAGGATCAAGGCATCAGAAGATGTCGACTGACATTACATTTAAATATTTGATGATTAAGGATATCAAGAAAGCAAGTTGGAGGAAGGGATTTCCACAGTCGGGAATTGCGGGAGAAGAAGCTGTTAGAGTAGAAGAGACGGTTGCATTTAACCATTTCGTCAGTGAAAGAGTGGGACCGAAATGCCAACCTAGTTGCATATTCATGCAGTTGAGGTACTAGTGAAAGTAGCTCGTCAGAGCAGTTGCCATGAAAATATTTGTAGAAAAGACATAGGGGTGCCACAACACGTCTGTTAGAAAGTGGCTGTAGACGAAATGCCAGATCAGGACCTATCACATTGTATATCTGCCTCTGGATTTGTCGAGGACCTCGAGATGAACAACGGGGGTAACAGGACAGTATTCAATGCAAGGACGAATGGTAGATCTGTAGATTTGAAGGATGCTTTCAGACGAGAAAAACCTTCTGGTGCGACACAGAACCAAATTTCCTTGCAGTAGATGAAGCTGTTGATTCAGTTTAGTTGTTCCACCTCAGGTCAGTGGAAAGCGTGTGACCGAGCAAGCGCAGAGAGACGCTCTCGCGGAGTTGGGCATCAGCCATTCTGATAAGAGGCAGGGAGAGTTCTCTATGGTGGGTCAATGAGAGCAGTTTCGATTTGGATGCATTAATGTTTACGAGCCATTTCCTGTCCCAGTCAGCCGCAGATGAAAACATGCAGATATTATTCATTTAGAGTTCTCAAAACGCAATGAGACACTACTTGAGCAGTTGTAAATCCAGCAGATGCAAAGTGTCCATAGAATTTTGGTCGAAAAGTGCCGTGCTCATACAGTAGATTTATAAAAGCTACAAAGAAAACTACTGGAATCAATGAACCCTGACACATATGTTAATAGGCAAACCACAGAAATATGATACTTGTTGGTAAATGAAGTCCCATAACATGCATGCAGAAAAAAAAGTTCAAATACTTGTATATAAAAACACATACACAGACAAAAAAAAACACCATGCAGCAATAGACCAGTCAACGGTCATATTTCTGTAAAATCTGGTATTTCCGGTAAACAAATATTAAAATATTGTGCAATTCCATAGATTTCTTTTTCCTGGTTGAATTTTTCAGGAACGTTTTTTATCTATATCCACTTTAATAACTTCCAAAAGTCTTGGTTTCAAATCTAAGCTCTGTGCATGCATTGATTCGTGGTGAACCTGACTTTATTCAATAGCAGTCACGTCGGTTTCATAACTGATACTGCTATATTGGACATAGGGTAATTATTTCTGGTGCATGTTTCTAGGAAAAATCAATCTCCAAAAGACTGGCTAATACGACATAAATATATATATATATATATATATATATATATATATATATATATATATATATATATATATATATATATATAAAAGTGGACATGGAAGTCAGCACTTAGAGGCGACAGTCTGTTTCATGCTAGTGCAATCGTCAGGCGACTAGTGCTGTTATTTTTCTCGGCTGTTTATATAAGGGTCAGTGGTGCATTATGGGTAGTATATTTTGGCGGGTACTTTTACCGGAAGTCCCTTATTCAGCTCCTGATCATCAGTAGAGCACTTTCGCCACATTTATAACACAACATGGACATAGAAAAATTTAGCCTCGACTACTCACTAAAAAACATACCCACTCCTTCCCCTTACATATATAAACTAAAATGATTTGAAAAAACAGAAAGTTTCATAAAAAGAATGAGATGGAAAGCACATTTTTTAAACCAAGATCTTCACAATAATAATAATACACTCAAGGAAAAATACGGGTTCAAAACAAGAAAATGTCCCCCGCAACAAAAAGAATTAGATGACTTCGAGAAGGACTTAACTGACCTAGTTAGAAACATAAAATTCCATAAAAATCAAGATGCATTCCAAAAAAAGCTAAAAGAAGATATAGCTAAAATAAACAGTTCAGCAAATGTATTCATCGCAGCCGACAAAACAAGAAATTTATACAAACTAACCCCTCCCACGCACAATAAATTACTAAAGAACAACATAACCAAAACATACAAAAAGGCACCCAAAACAATAGAACACGATATAAATAAAGAAGCTAAAGCAATCGCTCAAAAATTAGACCTAGATGACCGAATAAGTTGCATGAGCAAGACGCAAGCCTTTATCACACTAAAAGACCACAAGGAAAATTTCAAAACCAACCCTGCATGCAGACTCATAAACCCAGCGAAAAGCGAACTAGGTAAAATAAGTAAAACAATACTAGAAAGAATTAATTCTGAACTTAGGAAGAAGTTAGGAGTAAACCAGTGGAAAAACACAAAAACAACCATTGACTGGTTCAACAGCATAAATAACAAACAAAATTGCCACTTCCTACAATTAGACATAAAAGAATTTTACCCATCCATAACAGAACGTACACTAGATAAGGCCATCAACTTAGCTCAGGAACAAATAATAATAAAACCAAACGAAATCGACATCATTAAGCACTCCCGTAAATCATTATTATTTCACCATGAAGAAGCATGGATAAAGAAAGATGAGATATTTGACACTACATTGGGAAGCTTTGACGGTGCAGAGACATGCGAAATCGTAGGTATTTATTTACTACACGAAATAAGCAAAATAATAGATAGAAATGACACAGGGCTCTACAGAGATGACGGTCTCATAATCTTAAGAAACTGCAACAAACAAAAGACAGATAAAACTAGAAAAGCAATAATTAAAATCTTCAAAGATAACGGATTCGAGATAGATATAAAAACTAACCTAAACGAAGTAGATTTTCTAGATGTCACCTTCAACCTAAGAAAAGGCACACACAAACCATACAGAAAACCGAATGATAAACCACAGTACATACATATATACTCCAACCACCCGCCTTCTATAATCAAACAGATACCTAAATCGATTAACCGCAGGCTTTCCGACAATTCTTCCGATGAATCTATATTTAACAAAGCCAAGAAAGACTACGAAACAGCCCTAAAAGATAGCGGATTCCCAGCAACACTCACATACTCACCACAGAACACAAAAAAGACCAACAGAAAAAGAAATATCATATGGTTCAACCCACCGTACAGCAAAAACGTAAAAACAAACATAGGAAAAATATTCTTCAAGCTTTTACACAAACACTTCCCGGAATCAAGCACACTACACAAAATATTCAACAAAAACACAGTAAAAATCAGCTACAGTTGCACCGAGAACATGGCACAAATAATAAAAAAGCACAACAGAAAAATTATTAACAAACCACACGAACAAATTAAACCCACGTGCAACTGCAGAATAAAAAACGAATGTCCCTTAAACGGTAATTGTTTACAAAACAACGTAATCTACCAAGCCACGACAAAATCAGCAGATAATGAAGAAAAAGTATACATAGGAGTAACCGAAGGACCATGGAAACAAAGAAATTATGTACACAAAATGTCTTTCACAAATAGTAAATATGCGAACAGCACAATGCTTTCTAAGTATATCTGGGAAATAAAAAACAAAACACACACCACACCAAAAATATCTTGGAAAATAAGGAAAAAATCATCAGCCTACAACAACCTATCAAAAACTTGCAAACTTTGCTTGGAGGAAAAAATAGCTATCATTACCTTCCCAGATCAAAATAAATTATTAAATAAAAGATCCGAGCTAATCTCAAAATGTAGACATGAAAACAAATTTTTACTACGTAACTTAAAATAGAAAAATAAATAAATATATAAACAAACAACAATAAAATAAGCAAAATAAACTACTCCAAACAAATCACAAAACCACACCTGTTAGAATATGCGAAATAAAATCAAAACAAAAGAACGGACGAAAGTTATAACTGTTATACAAATAAAAATAAAAATAATAAGCAAAACAATTTGACCCAAATAAATAAGCGAACAAGCGATTTCCGGTAAATGGCGGCCATTATAGACTACCAACAATAAGCTATATAAACAAATTTTTTTTACTACGTTAACCAAAAACACCGATCAAAATAAAAGAATAAATAAATAAATATATAAGATAAAAAATAAAAAAAACAAACAAAAAAACAAGCAAAATAATTTGACATAAATAAATAAACAAATAAGCGACTTCCGGTAAAAGTACCCGCCAAAATATACTACCCATAATGCACCACTGACCCTTATATAAACAGCCGAGAAAAATAACAGCACTAGTCGCCTGACGATTGCACTAGCATGAAACAGACTGTCGCCTCTAAGTGCTGACTTCCATGTCCACTTTTATATTTACACACGCTCTATCTCTGATATTGAGCACTTTACCCCATAAATATAGCACACTTTAAGACTATATTTCTGCATATATATATATATATATATATATATATATATACATACACACAGAGGCACGCATATATATATATATATATATATATATATATATATGTATGTATGCGTGCCTCTGTGTGTATGTTTATATGTGTGTAAAATTTCAGATCTCACCAAATTATATATATATATGCGGAAAACTTTCGCCGTCTGATGGCATTTACCTTGATAAAGCCAATCAGCGGCCGAAAATTAGTTTACCTTTTGACTTTATTCATATATATATATATATATATATATATATATATATATATACACGCACATACACACACACATATATATATATATATATAGTTTTTTAAAGACATTTTTTGTTTATACATTCTTTTTGTAGACACAAATATTTAAGTAAATGCTCTGTTTTATAATAAACAGTATTAACAACATTTACCGGCCTGAATGTCCGAGACATTTTAATAGGAAATATTCGTCCTCCTATACAGAACCGTCCTATAGCCTGACGTGCCTTAACCGTTTCGGCCACAGAGGACCGTTCGGCCAGCAAGGTCAAATTTACTGCCTTTAAGCTTCAATCTTCCATGATTCTGTCACGTACATTCATATCTGATCATGGCGTATCGAAATGTAAACAAATGACGTCACACATTATGAAATGGACAAAGTCCGACAATTATTTTAAGATATTTTTATGTTTATACATTTATTTTTATAGATACAAATATTTAAGTAAATGCTCTGTTTTATAATAAACAGTATTAGTAACATTTACCGGCCTGAATGTCCGAGAAATTTCCATAGAAAATATTTGTTCTCCGACAGTCTTGAAATAATAACCTAAAATCTTTGAATAAAAAAATTAATCTATCACCTGTAATAATTGCCCTAATAAATACATAAAATCCTCAAGAAATTTAAATGAATCGTTGAATGAATACAAAAATGTGTCTTTTACCAAACACCACCACACTCAATGCATTAGTTACACAAATAATAAATCTGGCAATTGACTTCGACGAAAACGTACAGGAAGTAATTTAATTTTGATAATCATTCACATTAAATGTACGCCCAGATTATTTAATCGCATTTCATTCATTTTTTACACACCTTTCTGTCTTCCTCTCCGGTTTTTTTTAATTACGTTTTTATCTTTGAAAAAAAATTAAACTTTTAATTAACTCGATCTCAGCAAAAAATGAAAGTATCACTCAATGTAGAAGGGGCGATGGGTAAATTGTCGCCATATTGTATTTTTAATTTTGCGCATACACGTTGTTTGTTTGTTTTTTTTATTTTACCGACTGCACAGTATAGTAGGGTCAGCTAGGCATTGTCTATGAGAAAAAGATCAGCATGACGCAATCCTCTCTGCTAAGAATTTTGAAACGGCTTACTGTACAACTTGCCATTCGCGTCAGAAGCTCCAATACGAACATTTCAGAATGTTTTGGTGTCAATCTCTGGACTGAGCAGAGGATTCGGAAAAGAGTTGAATGAGTCTAATGGTGACTACGAAGCTGTTTTAAGTGATCACTAGTGATAATGACGTTATGCCTCCCTTCATCTTCGCACAGGGCTTCAGACTCAACACTGAGTGCTTTGAGCATGTAGTACTGTCCTGAGCCAAGACAGTGGCTACTGGAAACCCCAATGTCTGGCAACAGGACTCTGCACCAAACCACACAAAAATAGGAGAACCTATTCATGGCTGTCACACAATTTCTGCGACCACATCACCTCTTAAATTTGGACCACATAACTTCCCAGACTGCAATCCCATCAATTATCATGTGTGAAGCGCAGTTGAGTGAAATACAAACAAAATTCTTTGTAGCACTAAAGATGAACTGAAGACAAGGATTATGGCAGCATTCACCAACGTAAAAAAGGAGACCGCCGAGAAGAGTTGCAGGAGATTCCAAAGTCGTTCGGAGTCAATGGTGATGTTATTGCATAAATGTACTCTTTAGTATCACAAGAGAATTTTGTTTAATTTTGGTAAATGTATCTCTTAAAATTGTTATTTTCATTTTTGCGCAATTTAAACGACAATTTATCGATCGTACCCTCTCTCTCTCTCTCTCTATGTATATATATATATATATATATATATGTATATGTGTGTGTGAGTGTGTGTGTGTGTGTGTTTATGTGAGTGTATGTGTGTACATGAGTGTGTGTGCGTATATATATATATTTCACCTACGCGGATCGTGAGAGTACCCTGACGATCCGCGTAGTTGAAACCTAGGTAGGTTTGCCTGGCTCTTTAGCTTCATAATTAGATTTGCTCTACTTAGCGTATTGAGCACTTTGCTTAGTTATTTTTATTTTATTCCTTTTGTTTTTTTTTTTTCTTTGGACTCTGAGCTAGAACTCTAGACGATTGTTTTCGCCTCAATTATATGTTCTTAGTTCTTTCTTTTTTTATTTCTTATTTTTCCTTGGGTATTGGTTTGTTCATTTACAAGCCAATACACCTAAGGTTTTTCAAGGCGAGTATACTTACTTATATTTATAAGATTATATATATATATATATATATATATATATATATATATATATATTCAAATATGTTTCATTGAATAATATCGATATAATGTGTGTACTTATTTTTATCTGGTCCTTTCCATTTGTCTAATCCGTATATTGATGTAGAGTGAAATTCATCAAAGCCCTCTATGTCAACATAAGTCCACCAACACTCAACAAAATTTATTACGAATATAGCAACAACACAGTAAATTGCATATAACTTACAATACCATTTTATATTTCTATCAGTTCCGGTCAGCTCCCTTATATAAAAACGTTTGTTTTACAAAAAATCGATAGCTACAAATATAAATTTAGTTAGATAAATAGATAAAATAATCGCTCGTGTTTTTAAAAATCACCATCACAACAAACTGCAGATTTTATCGAAGTTACAATAAATTTGCTTTGTAATTTACCCTGGAGATTATCTGAGAAAAGATCGAAAGTACTTGGCTTTAAAAATCTATTGCGTCTTCATTTTCATCTTAATAGTAAGAAGCTGGAAGGATCAATATACAATAACAATATATCTATATTATTCAATGAAAAATGTTTGAAAGTTGATATGCTCCTTTTGTCTGCGATGTATGGGGACCCAACAATTCAGGTCCTAGAATAAAACAATAGAATTCTTCGAATATATATATATATATATATATATATATATATATATATATATATATATATATATATGTATATATAGCATAATGATAGGCCACGTAAAACAGCAACATTCTACACTATCCCAAAACTACACAAACTCCCTAAAATCATTTCAGAAAAACACTCTAACACTCTCTCATCCAACGAACACCAAATTACACAACCACACAATGCAGGGAATATATATGAAATTTCAAAATCCCTCAAAATCATACCACCTGGTAGACCCATAATATCACGCATTGGTACCCTCACAGAACTTATATCCGGGTACATAGACAACATCCCAAAACCTTTACTGCCTGACATACCCAGTTATATTAGAGACACCACCGACTTTCTCAACAAATTAAAAAACCTCAACTCAGTCAACCCGGATACAATCCTAGTAACGATGGAGGTTTCATCTCTTTATACGAACATTCCACACACTGAAGGAGTTTCAGCTTGCCGTGAGTTCCTTAGTAAAAAATTACCCAACAACCAAGTTATAGATATATGTCAATTAATAAATTTCATTCTTACACATAACAACTTTAAATTCAACAACAAACACTATTTACAAATTAGTGGCACAGCAATGGGCACGAAAATGGCACCTAGCTATGCTAATATCTTTATGCACATTCTAGAAAGGAAAATACTAGACAATTCAGAATTTAAACCATTACACTACTTTAGATATATTGACGACATTTTTTTGCTATGGACTCATGGATCAGAAAAACTAAAAAAATTTTTCACTTTCTGCAACAACTTCCACAACACAATTAAATTTACCATGGAACATTCATACACATCCGTCTCTTTCTTAGACGTTGTGATAAAATTAAACAAACACACACTTTCTACCAGTTTATACAACAAACCCACAAACCATCACAGATTCCTTCACTTCAAAAGCTGTCATCCTCTTAAATTAAAAATAATCTATCGTATACAGCTCATTTCTAAGAATCAAACGCATATGCTCAGACCATCTAGATTTTCTACACAACATTAATAACTTAACAGAACAATTCCTAAAATGTAAATACCCAATAAATATAATAAAAGAAGCACTTAATAAAACTATCCACATAAACCGTAACACACTTCTCACATACAAAAAAAGTAAAAACAACAATCGGATTCCCATGGTTTTTAACCACAATCAATATTCCCACACACTTACTCACAAATTAAAAAATGACTACAAGATCGTCCAATTAAACAAAAATATCAAATACATTTTCGCCAAACCACCCATCAACGCAAAAAAACAAACACCTAACTTATCAGCTATCCACACCTCCACCAAATATCTAAATAATACAAACCAAACAGGTAATTACAAATGTAACAAAACTCGTTGTCTAATTTGCAAACACATAATAACAGGCAGTGAATTTCTCGCACTCAACTCCAAAATCACAATACATCCACCCCGCCTCACTTGTGATAGCAATAATATAATTTACTACCTATTCTACACAATATGTCCTAATAGTGGATATATTGGCGAATCTGGAACTAACTTTAGGCTTCGTTTCAACAACCATAAACAAGACATACGACAAAATAATTCATATTCCCCAGTAGCAGAACACTTCAATAGACCACGACATTCGATAGATAATTGCAAATGTATATTGATAGACTCAAATTTTAGCACTACATACATACGAAGAAAAAAAGAGAAATACTGGATTTTAAAATTAAACACATATAAACTAGGGTTAAACAAAGACTTGGGTATTCTAAATCAGTATAAATATTTCAATAGTTAAAATATTTCTTCAAAAAATTTCTTTAGATATGGTAAAAAATCCTTTTTAAACAATAACCAAAACACCAGATGTCCGTTAAAGAATCAAACACAATCGCGTTCCACACCACGTGTCGTCCGAGTCTAAAAACAAACACACAAACACAGTAATTTAAGTACAACACACATACGAAGAAGAAAAAAAGAAAAATACTGAATTCTAAAATTAGACACATATAAACTAGGGGTAAACAAACACGTGGATATTTTAAATCTACATAAATATTTCAACAGTTAAAAATATTTTAAGAAATATTTCTTGAGTTATGGTCAAAAAACCTTTTAAACAACATTTAAGACACTATCATCAGTCTTCCGCCAAAAATTCAAACAAAGTCGCATTGCACATCACGTGACATGCACGCTTCACGACAAACGCTGTAAACAAACGCTGTAAACAAACACACAAACACAGTATCTCATTTGATTTCTGAGGAAAGACCTAGGTGGTCTGAAATATTAAATAAATAAATATATACAAAAACACAGAAATAAATACTTTCATAAAAAAACACCCAATTTTGTTTCATTTATTTTATCCAGATATTATATATATATATATATATATATATATATATATATATATATATATATATGAAGAAATATACTCTTAAGTTGTGCTATATTTATGGGATAAAGTGCTCAATATCAGAGATAGAACCTGTGTAAATATAAAAGTGAACATTGAAGTCAACACTTAAAGGCGACAGTCTGTTTCATGCTAGATGCAATCGTCAAAAATTGCTTGACGATTGCGTCTAGCATGAAACAGCTTGTCGCCTCTAAGTGTTGAGTTCAATGTTTACTTTTATATATATATATATATATATATATATATATATATATATATATATATATATATATAAAATGAAAATGAATAAATAAATAATGACATGCAAAATAATTTAACCCAAATAAATAAACAAATAAACGACTTCCGGTAAAATAACCTCCAAAATAGATTACCCACAATGCACCACTGACCCGTATATATAAATAGCTGAGAAAAATAACACCACTCGTGGCCTGACGATTAATTATATGGGTGAAGGGTTAAAAAGAACTAACCTCACCCCTCGAAAGAACTATATAAAGATTGTTGGTGAACAGAATATGATTCATGGTCTCCAAACAGCCCTCTGGTTGTGAATTCTGAATTGTGCTTCTCCTAGACTGGTTCCCAACCAAAACCAAAGAGCCCGGTCACCCTTACTATTTAACCCATAGCTGGGCACGTGGAGAAGATATGGACTAATGCCTTTCTCAGACACGTTAGTGAATGTAAGGAAGTCAATTATAATTTGAATTCGGCTTGGTGATTTCTTGCTCCAAGTCACCACCCGTGCATCACCATATATTCGGAGAGGGAGGTTTTGTGTGTCCAAGAACTAAATAGATTTTCATTTTCTATTTTCTATTTATGTCTCTTTCTCTCCACTATCTTTTGTTAGAGCTCCATCTCGCCCCTCTCTCAGTCTCTCTTGCTGTGTATCTATGAGTGGGTGTGGGTAACTATGTGTGTCTATTATTACAAGAAACGAAACCTTTTGTTTAGCACTCATTCTACGCTTCGCGATTTCTCAATCACTCTTCTTTCATGAATATGTCACACCGTAAAGATATGATTTTGAAATCTGTAAGGAGAATCCATCTTTCTCTGTCTTTGCTGACGACAATCAAACCGTATCCATAACTTACGCGTGGCCGCTCTTTTGACTTCTTCCCGTCCCGACAGATTGATGCTTTTCAGTCGCCTGTGAATATGTTACACAGCGAAAACCTATTAAATCCCCGGATGGCTGACAGGGCGGCTGTTGTGTTCAGACGCCATTTTAACGCCAGCCATTATTAGATATGGCGTACACCTCGCTTCCTGTCATCTGATCTTTCGCTAGCCGCTTTCTTTCTCTGATGTATTTACTTTTATCTCAATGCGATTCTTATTTCTTCGAAACACATTAAGTTATTTATTTTTATCTCTCTCTCTTTTTCTCTCTCTTTCTCTTTCTTTTTTTTTCTTTTCTTTCAATAAGACTGCTTTCATATCTATTGTCAAATTTATCTCTGTCTTTTTCACTTTTATTTCTTTTTTTCTACATGATTGCGTTTATATCTATTCAAAAATATCTGAAAAAGAAAGAATCTACTGGTGTACTAAAGGACAAACATAGAACAGGTCGGCCAAGGAAAACTGTAGCAGTGAGGGCGTAACGGAAAACCCCCAAACCACAGTCATTGATATCACCAATAATCTCCACAGTGCAGGGGTGAAGGGCTTAAAATCCACGGTTCGAAGAAAACTTTGCGAGCAGAAATATAGAGGCCATACCACAAGAGAGAAACCATTCATCAACGGTAGGAATCGGAAGGTCTGATTGGAATTTGTAAGGAAGTATAGAGATGAACGACAAACTCTTTGCAAAAACAAGGTTTATGGGCTGATGAGATTCAGATTAATCAAAGTGATGGAAATGCCAAAGTATGGAGAAAGAAAGAATTGGTTTATCATCCAAAGCATACATCGTCATCTGTGAAGCATGATGGAGGCAGTGTCTTGGCTTGGGCTTACATGATTGCTTCTGGAACAGGCTCACTTATATTAATAATGATGTAACTCATGATGGTAGCAGCAGAATGAATTTAGAAATTCTACAGAAACATTTTGTCTGCCATTTTAAAAAGAAATGCATCCATACTAATCGAGAGGACAATGGCCCAAAACGTACTGCTAAGACAACAAAGAACTCCATCAAGGGAAAAAGTGGAGAGTTTTAAATGCCAATCACAAGAGCATAATCTAACAGTGTATGCAACTCATGAAGAGAAGACTATATGAAAAAAGACGCAAAACAAACAAGAAACGAAAGTGTTTCCGTTAATATATATATATATATATATATATATATATATATATATATATATATATATATATATATATATATATATATATATATATATGCTCAACATACACTATGAAAAAATAAATAAATAATAAATTTCTAAAAACCTCTAACGAAAAACAAAGAATCTGCTTATCATCCAAAGCGTACATCCTCATCTATGAAGCATAGAATAGGCAGTGTCTGCAATTTCACAGGGAAATGTATTGAGGGATAGACATGGAAGAGGTCGGCCAGGGAAAACAGTCGGAGTTGATGAAAGAAACACTGTGAGGGGATAAGTCTAGAGAAAGAATATATTGGCTTATAAACCAAAGCATACATCCACGTCTGCGGAGCATGGTGTACGTATTTTCTGCAAATTCACAGAGAAATGTACTGAGGAACATACATAGAAGAGGTCTGCCAGGGAAAAGACTAGGACTTGATGGAAGAAACACTGTGAGGGCGTATGTCTAGAGAAAGAAAGAATTGTCTTATCATCCAAAGCATACATCCTCATCTGTGAAACATCGTGGGGGCAGTGTCTAGAATTTCACAAAGAAATGTACTGAGGGGGAGACATAGAACTGGTCGGCCAGGGAAAACAGTAGGAGTTGATGAAAGAAACACAGTGAGGACGTAATTCTAGAAAAAGAAAGAATTGGCTTATCATCCGAAGCATACATCCTCATCTGCGAAGCATTGTGTAGGGAAAGTCTTGACTTGGGCTTGCATGCTTGCCTCTGTAACAGGATCATTCATATTTATTTTTATATAAGTCATTATGGTAGCAGAAGAATGAATTCAGTTGTCTACAGAAACAGTTTGTTTGCAAATTCACATAGAAATATATCCAAACTAATCGGGAGGAAGTTTATCATGCTGCAAAACAATGACACAAAACACACTGCCTACAAAACGAAGGACTTTATCAAGGGAAGTGATCAGTTTTACACTGGTTATGTCAATCACCCAATAGAGCATGCATTTTATCTCCTGAAGAGAAGGCTGAAGAAAGACACCACCGAATCAATCAAAATCTGAAAGAGACTGCATCAAATATCTGGAACAGTATCAGAAATGAAGAAGGCAGATGTCAATGGGCGCAGGCTTGATGCAGCTAATGCAAGCAATTTTATACGACCAAATATTAAATGTTATTTACTTTAAGATTATCTGTTCCTTCACTTTTGCTCACCTAAATATGGGGAAATCTGACAAAAGGCGGCTTGTCCTGAGCTGTTTATCACATCTATATGTAAATACAGGAAATAAAAATTAATTTCGGAACTCTACTCTCATATTCATCTTTTGATCTTAAACACAAATGTCTTCAGTTAACAACAAAAACAAAGGAATTGGCCTTCATGGACGGCATGGATTTTGGAGGCTTGTTTAGAAACAAAGTTAAAAGCCATTTTTAGAAATACCAAAGTGGGACATGCCGCCAAATCGTTTGGGAAACAATGTTCTAGGTAGAAAAGTTGTGATGTGTGTATATATATATATATATATATATATATATATATATATATATATATATATATATATATATATATATATATATATATATATATAGATCGATCGATCGATCGATAGATAGATAGATAGATAGATAGATAGATAGATAGATAGATAGATATAGATAGATAGATAGATATTGTGTGTGTATCTAGGCAGCATTTTTTCATTGATGCATGTTTCATTAAATAATATAGACAAGTGTTGTCTATTTTATGTATATTCTTTTCATAACGTCTGATAATCTTAATAACATTATCATTAAACGAAGGAAGAAAATCACAATATTGATATATATTGTTTAATCCTATCTAAGCTTTCGGCTTACATAGGCCATTATCAAAGATGACAATTACATTACAATATATTAAGCAATACACGGAAAAGACAGTGATGATAGTCTGTTTCTGTTTACATAGAAAATTTCCAAGCAACGACAAACTCGGGCATACGAGACGCTGAAAGCGAAAATCGCACCGCATCTCATAACGTTACACATGACCACGCGAGTGTGAAAACGAGAAGTATTAAGTATGGGAATCCGTTGGTATAAATGAAATCTCCACAAATATTCTTAAATGCCTATAATTGGTAACAGAAGCCATTGGTTTATGCTTGCGCGTGTGTATATAATATGTGCAAGTTGTTTATGTTCTGCCCTTTTCATGCGTTTTTATATTTTATATATATCTTAGATGTCTGTCTGCAAATTTCTTCACCTGGCCATATTGGAAAATCCTGTCAAATCACAGAATTGGTTTCTCCCTTTCTTGCTGAAAGACGATAATTTTTCAATAACCCCTCGAAGATGATTAATATTATAAATTTGAATTAATTTTTACTTGTTTTTTGTCGTCCTTTTTCGTTAGAATTACTGATGTTTCTGTTTTCATTATGGATGTAATTTGAATGAATAGCAACGGTCAGAGACGTTCTTCTGATGAGAATCAATGACAACCATAGAATGATAACAAATAAATATTTCTGCGCTTGATCTTAGGTGAATAACTTTTGTTCTCGTTGCAAAATTTTTAAAAAGACAGAAATAACAAAAAGTACAAGAAATAGATTTATAGATAGAAATCTGTATTCGGATTTGGAAAATATCGCATTCTCGAGAAATAAATTCGTTGATAGTCCAACTAGCCTATTTTTTGCGAATTCTAGAAGTCGTTGGAACGTAATCTTTCGTAGAAATCAAGGCGAATGATTTCTGTCGTAGTCTTTATCTTCAAAACGCATCTCGATTCAACTCCTCCGAAAATGAACACAATCAAAATCTAAAACCCATAAATAAAATAAAACACTAGTAACGCGCGTTTTTCGTATTCATGTTTTAATTCAAAAACTCCTACCCACCCTCGTCGGGCCAGCCAGGTCATATTGTTTCCCTCCCCAGCCATATTAACTGACGATCACTCGATGTCGGTTAAATCAAGAACCATCCCGCAGTGGCGGGAAAACGTAAGCCCCGCTTATCAAAACGCCATCACCCCGGAAAATTTGACCGAATTAATAAAGTCATTTTGAGTAAAGATACTTTCATTGGGATTTTGATTTGATTTTGTCTTTCAATTCATTGATTCTTTTTTAAATTCGGTTATTTGTCACTTAACACTACACCCTACCACGCTACTTTTTCATGGTCATTATTATTCCGCGCTTGTTTCTATGGCAACCAATGAACCCTACATTACTTCGCTGGACGCACATAAAAGCTTTGCTTTTGTTAACGCGTGCTTGATCTGATTTTGTAGCCGGGATAAATACATTCTTTGAGGTGCGAGAAATCAACTTTTTTTTTTTTTGGCTTTTTTGAGCCAATAGCTTTCTGTCTTCAGTGAGAATCGTCCATTCTTTTAATCTTTCATTCTTTTAATCTTTCATTCTTTTAATCTCCTTTTTGTTCTTCTTAACTCTATCATTAATAATAATAATAATAATAATAATAATAATAATAATAATAATAATAATAATAATAATAAACTAATTTGAAGCGAGTACAGTATTCCAGTTTTTTTTCTTCCTTTGACATTTTATGAATTTTTGCATTATTCTTAAATTCCTTTATTCAATCCATTCCCGCTTACATCAGGCAATTGTTTTTGTCCACCTTATTTTGATCAATTTTCATCATTTTTTGTTCATGTTCTTTGCTTCCTTTCTCTGTTTTTTTCTAGTGATTTCGTTTCATTTCTTTCATTTCTTACTTAACTCTTTTACCCCTTTTTCTGTTTTTGTTTTCAATTATTTAGATTTTGCATTTTTTATCGCTTCCCACTGATCTTTCTTTTACTTTCACTTTTGTTTTCATGTCTGCAGGTTTTGATTCCTACTTTCACTTTCATTATCACATCTTCGGGTCTTCGGTTTAATTTTACTGTTATTTAGATGTCTTTAATTTTTAAAGCTCAATACCTTCATGAACCACGTTTTTTAAGCATTCTATTTGTTTTTCCTTCTCTTTCTAAATCTTTGAGGCCTTCTTTTTCTACGGTCTTCGCCTTCTTTTTCATTTTCGGTTATTGTTTCATTTTTTGGGCCGATGTTTAAGTTTTCTCCAATTTTATTCCTCCTCTGACCCATCATTATCGATATCATTATTATAATGTCCATCCTCAGAGCTAATGATTTATTACTAAAGTTAATTATTTTCTTCTAATTATTATTATTAGTAGTAGTAGTAGCAGTAGTAGTAGTTATTAAAGTGACCACGGTTTCATTAATAAATGTAATAAAACATTCTCAGGAGTAATAAATCAGCTCATTTAAAGGTTGACTTTTCACGCCTGAAACACATGGCAACTTCCTCTAATGACACTCAGAAAATACCTTAGTGCATCTGCACCTATATCAGACATTAATAAAGCTGTCTCCTTGATGGTTTCTTTTCATACTTCCATTTCCGTCTATATTTCTGAGATGAGGTATTACGTACATTATTTATATTATTCGGACTATTGTCATCATCATTGTCGCCACATTTATTACAACATTTCGCCCGTTGTACGCTCCGGCCCTTTTCAGATCGTTGGAATGTCGAACTGAACCCTTTATTTCGCTCACTGGGGTATACTGTTCTAGTTCCACGTGCCATGTTTAATGGATGTCAGTTATCAGTTATCGTCTGTTAAGTCCCCTCTCCAAGTCCTTCCACTGCCTTAACCGGGTATTGAACTCAAACTCTTAGGGTCCTGTCACTGGATCTGAGTAACGCCCTTATCCAATGTGCCATGTGTCCGGTTAAGGACCTCTTTTCCAGGTTTTTTACATAAGACGTTTAGCCACCTTGATACCATTAGTCGTAAGAATCACAGAAAAACACTTCGAGTTATTCAGATAGAAATATAACAGGTTAAAATCGTTTTGTATCAGCCACACTTTCTTCATAGCTGAGCAATGGCGAGAGGAAAAAGATCATTCAGGCGTTCAGTAATGGTACCATCATTCGTATACAGCGCCTATTGCTGGGTTATTGTAATTGTCAATACAATTGGTTATATGTAAAAAAATAGACAGCTTGTCCATTTTTCCAAGTTAATGGCTGTCGAAGCGCTTATCACAGGATTATTGAAATTGTCAATAGCATCGATTATATGTAAACTCATTATATCAATTGTCTATTTCTCAACGTTTGTATCTGTCCAAAGCGCCTATCGCATGTTTATTGTAAAACTACAAAGCGTCTCATTTTGACTCAATATAAACATTGTTTATTTATCCATCGTTACTAGCTATCCGAAGCACATATTTTGGGGTTATTTTAAAGTAACGAATAAAAATGGATAAACGTAGACTCAGTATGTAGATATTTTTATTTTACCAACCTTAATTGCTGTCCGAATTCCGTATCGCTTTGTTATTATAATTGTAAATAAAGAAAATTATATATAGTCTCAATATATAGTTTATCTATTTTTCCAACTTTATTAGACCAAGAAGTTAGATAGTTAGAGAGCTGAAAAAAACAGTTTATTCGTATGTGTGGAGTAGTTATCTTTTTAACATAAACTTGAACGGGTTAAGATTATCGCGATCGGTGAAGTATCCTCTTCGGAGTGAGTTCCACATGCAACGATTGGCGGGAAGAAATCACTCCTCATCAAGGGAATATGAAAGGAATGCGGGTGGTTATTTACAATGGCCGTGGCATAGTGTGTCTTAGGTGTGAATGTTTTAATATTTGGAACTAAGGAATGTAATTCATCTGAACATTGTCCATTGTAATAGCGAGAGAGCAGCGAGAGCCTTGCGACGGCTTGTCTGTCAGAAGAGGTTGTTGGCGGGAAAATAATTCATCACCCACAAAGACGCGAAGATGCTTATGGACTCTAACGGTACTGAAAAGTGAAAACCAGCCAGCTCTTGCTAGTGTATTTTCATGGAAGGCACAGTAGAGGAATGGATAGAGGCTCGGATTGGAGAATCGGAGATCCGAGTTCAGTTTCTATTCGGATCCATTATATTAACTTACGTGTTAATAGAAATGAAAAGATTAAAAGATTAAGAGGATTAAGAGGATTAAAGGAGGATTAAAAATGCAGGATAGGCTGGGTTCTAAGGAAAAATTCTGAATTCAAAAGCGCCCTGGAGAGGGTTGCGCAACAACACATGTTGCCCCTACAACCCCAAGGGTCACGCTATTCAGCCGGATATAGATTCATTAAACATAGGGGGTAGCAGAAGGAGTCAGGTTATCCAGAGAACCGATCATTTATCCAACATCTTTAGCGATGTGTCATACGTACGAGTTCCACTTGAGGTGTGGGTTGATTTTATGTCCCAATAGCTCTCAAGACTATGAGGGGAGATCCGTTCATCGCGATGGTGAAAAATAGATAAACTATATATTGAGACGATTGGTGAAAGTTTTGAGTTCGATCAGCAATGATGAAATAATCAGTAGTTTGACTTCCGAAGCAGTGAATGTCCCAGTTGCCAATCTCTGGTCACTTCGAATATTGGAGGTTGAGCCATATACCGTTGTATCATCAGCATTGATATGCATAAATGACGGGAGTATACTCCGAGGTAGATCATTTATGTAAAGTAGAAATAGGGTTAAACCGAGAAACGAGACAAGCATGTTGGCCATTACTACACGTCAAATGCCCAACCAGACTTCTCTTATACAGAGTACCCAATAAAAAAGCGGTATATTCAGAAAGACGAGAGCCAACTGTTGAAAACTGGTCTCGACTGATGTGATTGAAAAATTCAGGGAGAAATTCTGTACATTCTGTCAAACCCCAGGTCGGATGTTCTCCTTTGAAAAGTACGATAACTTGACGCTCAAATACAATGAGATGTTTAGCCATATGCGAAGGGCAGAACGAAAGACAAAAGTTGTCTGCAAATAACGATTAAATGACGAGTCACATGATCGAGCAGCAATTAATCAATTATAAAAGAACCAATCAGAGTTAATAAATTACGTGAGTGTCGAATGATTATTCAAGGTCATGGATATTCAAGGTTATTGAAGGTCAGTTATTTCTGAAAGATAAAACGGTGATAATAAATGTGTCGCTTTTTACTGGCCTCCCTGTAGAAACGAGAAGCGAACATTGGGGGACACTTGGGCCTCGGATGACTTTCCGTTAGCATCTACCTTCTGGGATCTCCCCGTTAGGAAGGACTTTATCCCTGAAAAGACTCTTCCACGAGAGATTTTGTGTCGTAACCCTCTATGCCACACCTTATCAAAAGCCTTATATATATATATATATATATATATATATATATATATATATATATATATATATATATATATATATATATATATATATACTAATAGTAATACCCGATTGGAAATCATCTCAGATAGATCAACTTGTATATCAAAACAAATCGGTACCCGAGGAAAAAATTGGAAATAAAAAAAGAGTACTAAAAACATCCGAACAGGGCGAAATAAATCGTCCAGTGCCTTAAGTCTTTAGTCCAAAGAAGAAGAAAAAACTCTAGCGAGCAATAAGACTTAAACATAGTGTTCAATACGCTAATTAGAGCGAGAATAACTAATATATATATATATATATATATATATATATATATATATATATATATATATATATATATATATATATATATATATATATATATATATATATTCAACCTTCATATATATATATATGTATATATATATTCAACCTTCATATATGTATATATGTATATATATATATATGTACATATATACACACATATATATATATATATATATATATATATATATATATATATATATATATATATATTCTGTTTATACGTTATTTTAATAGATACAGTTTATTTGATACAGTTTATTTTAATGCTCTGTTTGTTTTGTTTTTGTCTTTTGAAAAACAGAATTCATTACATTTACCGGGCTGAATGTTCGAGAAATTTCGAAAAATATTTGATTTCTCACAGGAATTGAACCTGTAACCCCAATGGGACCATCATTTGATCTGCTGCGCTGTTAACCATTCAGTTACAAAGAAGTGTCTGGTTAGCAAATCCGAAGAAACAAAATTCGACGACTTTTCCTGAATATCTTCCCATGAAATGTACCTTAACAAAAACACTGACAACATATTATTTTATCATTAAGTTCGACAATTATTTAACATATTATCTGTATTTACGTTATTGTAATAGCTACAATGTATTTAAGTAATATATATATATATATATATATATATATATATATATATATATATATGTATTTAAGTAATATATATATATATATATATATATATATATATATTAAATAAACTAACAAACCAATCCCGATAAATTAACCGTTACAAAAAACAAATAAAGATAATCAATCCAGATAAATACATCAAGTAACAAACAAATTAAAATCTGCTCCCGCCAAAATAATAGTTAGAATAAACTACAACAATCAACCCCAGAATTGAATAAATAGCTTTAATTATCTTCCCTAACCAAAACTATTGAATAAGCGATATAAACAGATTTTTACTACGTTAATAAAAACACCGATTAAAATAAAAATAAAAAGTAAATATATAAGTAAAGAAATAAAAATAAAAATAAAATAAAAACGTAAATAAAAACAAGCAAAATAATTTAACCCAAATAAATAAATAAATGTATGAATAAACAAATAAACGACTTCCGGCAAAATAACCGCCAAAATAGACTACCCATATTGCACCACCGCCCCGTATATATGAATAGCCGAAAAAAATAACTGCACTCGTGGCCTGACGATTGACTCTAGCATATAAGAGACTGTCGCCCTAAGTGTTGACTGTCGCCTTTAAGTGTTGACTTCTATGTTCCCTTATATATATATATATATATATATATATATATATATATATATATATATATATATATATATATATATATATATATATACAATGATAAAATATATTTTAAAGTTATAGTATATTTATGGGTTAAAGTGTTCAATCTCAGTGATAGAGCCTGTGTAAAAATAAAAGTGGAAATTGAATTGAACGCCCAGAGGCGATAGTCTGTTCTATGCTAAAGGCAATGGTAACATGTCCTAACCATTGTGTCTAGCATGAAACATCGCCACTTCTGATATCACAATTCATATTACCACCCGGATGAGGACCAATAGTTCAATAGAATTATAATGCTAATTGATTCTCTCCAAACATCAGACTGCAAAGAAACTCAATCTCTCATTAATGCAATCGTTTCATTATTCAACTTCTCATTGACTTCTATTCTGAGCTCTGATGTTTTTGAGATCCCTTGCCTTTATTTATTTATAGGCCAAGAGGAGAAAACGCGGATAAAGATTTATATAATTGCTTTGTTTATATAATTGCTGCTTCGAGATTCTTTCAGTGTCTTTCTTTTCTGAGTATTTGCAGTTAAGTGTCCATGCCTAAGAAAATAGAAACCCCCTCATTAAGTCGTCTATTTTTACAAGGTGAATGGCTGTTTGAAGTGCTTATTGCTGCGTTATTATAATTGTCAGTAAAAACGGTTATAAGATCATTCTTCTCTGGTATGGATTGAATAATTGTAATAATAATCAACAATAAACAATAATAAGCGCTAAAATGGTTATATGTAGAAATGATATAACCATGGCTATCAGTACGAATATCCTGATCTTAGGTGGATTTAATAACAATAATCGCCCATCTTCAGCATTATGAATGCATTAGATCAATGCATAACGCCCAAACGCACGACAGGGTGGCAACGGCTGTTCACTAGGAATTGTGCAAGTGTCAAATAGAATAATACAGAAATCGTGACAAAAATAAGACGAAGCATTAGACCCAGAGATAAAGAAATACGAAGTCATTATGTCTTCCTACTATATTTCATTTAAACACCTGAGGTTTATATAGAGAGCCCGTACAAGTGTAGGTACACGTGGTCCGAAGATCGCATTTCAGCGTGGAACTGGCAGTCACCATGCAGTGTAGATTCCTATCTCTCCACTGTCTATATTTCAAATCACAACACAATAAAGTCAAGACGAGAAAGCGTTGATAAAGATTTATTTGATACCCCCAAAAATGTTGTTAAAAAGAGCATAGAATGATGAAAAAGGCGCCACTTTTGAAATTTTAGTTAAAAATCTTGTTTTTCTTGCGTCAGCGCGGGTGGTCAATGTGTAATATGGGAAATTTAACGCCTTTTCGGCGGTAAAAAACATATTGTTTAAGAAATTCTTACAAAAATTAAATCATTGTTAGATCTTAATTATATTTTCAGACCTTATTCAAAAAATGAATGGAAATCTTGCTAAATATATATTTTTACATCTGTTACCTCAACTTAGTTAATTTCTGGCTTCCTTGTGCTTTTTTCTTTTAATATTTTCATCTTTGAAACCCTGATTCAATGAATTTAAGCGCAGTACTAAATTGGTATTTATATTTCATAATTTTACTGTGGGTATTTCTTGGTGCAACCGTAGGTTCTATTCTAAGTCTTCCTTCCCCCACACTTAAACAAAAGCAAGTTAAAACAAGCGTTGAAAATATTTTTCTTAATCCTTTCACCGTTAGAAAGGCGATATAGGCATTCCGACATACGAGGTTTACTGAGAGGAAAGGAAACGCCATATAACTATGTTCAAAATATCTAGATTCCAGCATTAAATAACTTACTTATACCATTTACATTGTTCGGACTATTGACTTCATTTTTATTGCCACATTCACGACGTTTCGACCGTTGTAATCTCCGGCCTTCTTCAATTGATTGGAGTTTCAAACTGAACATTTTACTTCGTCCACCGAAGAAATTCCAATCACCTGAAGAAGGCCAGGGCGTCGTAAATGTGGTCATAGAGATGAGGACAACAGTTCAAACAATGTAAATAGTTACAATGCCTCACCTCAGAAATAGACAGGTATTAAATAACCCATAGAGGTCGTATATGACGCTAAACAAAACCAACCAACCGTCCGCTGTTAAAACACTTCTTAGATATCTGTCTATATTTCTGAGATTAGGTAATATGCACACTATTTACATTATTCGGACTATTGTCCTCCTCTTTGTCGCCATATTTATTACAAGGATTCGGCCGTTGTACTCACCGGACTTCCTCAGATGGTTGGAATGTCGAACTGAACCCTTTATTTCGCTCACTGGGGTAGACTGTTCTAGTTCCACGTGACATGTTTTAATGGATGTCAGTTATCAGTTATCTCCTGTTAATTCCCCTCCCCAAGTTCTCCACTGCCTTAACTGGGCATTGAACTCACACTCTGGGCCATGTCGCCTCAAGGACACATGCCACAGTGGATACCAGTGAGTCTACCCCAGTGAGTGAAATAAAGGGTTCAGTTCGACATTCCAACCACCTGAAGAAGGCCGGAGAGTAAAACGGCCGAAACGTTGTAATAAATATGGCGACAAAGAGGAGGAAAATAGTCCGAATAATGTAAATAGTGCACTTCTTAGATATTTACATTTTCGTACTTGCTTTATTTAAGCGTCGTCAATTCGTAGTTCACACCTTGGAATTCTCCTCTTCCTGACCACTATATGTTCTGTCTTCTCCCGATTAATGATTGGTCCTTTCTTCTCGCTTTTCTTTATTATATTCTGTAGTAGTTCCAGCGGTTTTGATTCTGGGTCTGCTGACAATACAGTGTTACCAAGATTTATTTTGTAAGAATACAAAATTGTGGCACAAGACCGAAGAAGAGGAAAGTTTGAGGCTAGTCATCACTAACTATCTTATACCTAGCTAATCAGATTCACGGCCCTTTCGTACATTACAATTTCTACATTCACCAAAAGAACTCGTCCGTCAACGTTCGATACCTGGTACAAAACAAAAGCTAATATTGCGTATGTATTCGTATAAAAGGCTACCTTATTTCGTCTGTGTAACTCTCACCTGGCTTCGTGTTTTCAGGTCAAAAATTTAAATGCAATGACATTCGTTACCTTCTGTCTTCTTAATCCATACTCACTCGCCATCTTCTGTTCCCCTGAATGTTGTTCCTTTATTGTCCTCTCTCATCAATAACTTTTCCTTCCCTCCCAGTAACCCATGTGTCTGTATGACTATATCGCCTTTCTCAGGGTGGAAGAAAATATTTTCAAAGTTTGTTTTAGCTTTCCGCTCATTTTTAGTTTATTTGTTGTTGTTTTTTTATCCTTTTAAACGAACGTCTGTTTGTTGGCACTGGGTAGACACATGATTCAAATTTCAATTTCTGTTGGGAGATGCAGGCTCATCGCCAGGGAGACAACGGAGTGCTGGTCGCCAAAAATGTGTTTTGGCCCAGACAAAAAATCGAAAATAACGGTTGGCAAAAGGAAACATGAATATCGTTGCCATTTTTCAATAGAGTTAACATCTCATCGAATAAAGTTTTTTGTATAATCTATGTACCGTGTTTTTTCAGGATATGGGCAATCAGATCTCTCCACAACTTCCTGGCCTTTGTAGTTTTTAGTAAGTTATTTTTGCAATCACTCCTAAATTCTGTTTTGCCCACCATTTACAAAAGCTCGATAGGTTATTGCTGATTAACTCTCCCCCTCTTGCCCTTAATGCCTTGTGAGTGTTAAATTCTCCCATACCTTTTCCTCATTATGAGCCCTAGAATTTTCAATAGCCTTTTTTTTCTGGTTCTATGTATAAAGGTCCTTTGGGCTTCTACTTTCTGAAAACCTCTTTTTTACACAGATCTTAGGTCCATGGGATGGTCAGATTCCTTCTGTAGAACCATACTTTCTTTCTGCCTCTCTTGCCTTCTGCGTATTAAATTTTCTAAACCTACGTTCCTCATTATCTGCTTTAGCAATTTCAAATGTCTCTTTCTGATTTTAAGTGCTCTCTTCGTTTCCATTTTCCTTAAAACTTCATCTTTGCTCACATGTTCAGTCCATGGTATTCTAAGCTTCTTTCTGTAGGACCACTTTTCTGTTCCATTAAGCCTCTTCGTCACTTGTGAGGAGATTGTTTAACATTCGTTGTCATATTTTTTTTCTTTTTATGTGCCCTGTCTTTTCAGGGCGTAGGGGATCATGGCTTTACAATTCTCCCTCGCAGCTCTCAACAAGTTCCGTTCCTCTGCCGCCTCCCCCAGAACACGTTATTTCATCCACTTGCTAGGTATGTCATGCGTTTTTTTTTCTTTGTCTCTCTTTCCCTCTATTCGCCCTGTGAGTACCAGATTTCTCAAGCCCTCCTTTCTCATTACGTGTCCCAGAAACTTCAGCTGTTCCTTCCTGATGTTAAGTATATGACACCTCCTTGTTTGCATCGCCATTGTTGCTCACACACTGAGTCCATGATATCCTCAGCATCCTGGGTGACTGATATTGCATAACAGTTGAGAAACTCTTTTCATTGTTTCTAACAAAATTTTCCTATTTCTTAATGTTTTGCTTAGCTTTTAAAAGGCATCTTTTGCTATTCTAATGCACCTTCGCATTTCGGTGTCACATTTTCCGTACTCTGTTAGTCATGGGTATGATGATAAACTACATCCGGCAGCAAGGCCACTGGTTGAGAAATTTGGGGGAGCGAGGAACCACGTCTTAATTGCTGTTCTACCCAGGTCCACTCTGAACCGGGGTGATAACACTTGTTAGGGTCCCGGCTATAAGCAAATAGTGAACCGTAAAAAAACACATGAATGTTTAAAAATACATTTTTATAGTAAAACTACCAGCAATACATTTCATATAAAACAATTACCACCAATACATATTTATAGTAAGCTTACCGACGATACATTTTTAAAGCAAAATGACCAGCAATACATTTTATAGCAGAATTACTAACAATACATTTTATAGCAAAATGACCAACAATACATGTTATCTGTAACTGATGGCATACGATCGCGTTCAAAATATAAATTATTGAAACCATAAGATTGGGTTCAAAATATCTAGATTTAGACATTAAATAAACCCATAGACGTTGTTATGCCGCTAAAGAAAATCAGACAACCAACAATACCTATTTACAGTACATATTTAGCTGAACACATAAAATTGTGTGCAATGTATTATAGATTCCGGCATTAAATAACCCGTTAATACCATTTACATTCTCCAGAATATCCATCTTTATTGCTACATTCGGCCGATGTACGCTCCCACCTTCTTCAATTGATTCAAATTTCGAACTGAACCCTTTATTTGGTCTACCGCTGAAATTCCGATCACCTGAAGAAGGAAGGAGTGTACATCGACCGAAACGTCGTGAAATCTGGCAATAAAGATGTGGACAACAGCCGAACAATATAAATAGTGTAAATAGTTACAATGCCTCATCACAGCAATATAGAAAGATATAGAAGAAGACTGGAGCGTACAGCGGCCTAAACGTCGTGAATATGGCAATAAAGATGAGGACAACAATCTGAACAATGTAAATAGTGTATATAGTTACAATGCCTCATCTCGGAAATATAGACAGATATAGAAGAAGGCTGGAGCGTACAGTGGCCTAAACGTCGTGAATATGTCAATAAAGATGAGGACAACTGTCTGAACAATATAAATAATGTAAACAGTTACAATGCCTCATTACAGAAATATAGACAGATATTAAATAACCCATACAGGTTGATATGCCACGAAACCAAATCCAAGCAACTAACCAACCGTCCTCTGTTAAAGCACTTCCTAGATATTTATATTTTCGTAATTTATTTTCGTGTCGTCATTCGGAGTTCACAACTTCTGTCTTCTTTCGATTAATGGTTAGTCCTTGCTTTTCTTTATTATATTCTGTCTGGCCGTTAGTCTCGAAAAGGACCTCCAATCGGTTGGAGACTGGGGAAGGAATTGGCTGGTTAACTTTAATGCCTCTAAAACAAAACTCCTCTCTATTACTCACCACATGGAACCATCCCTGCCACCGATTAGAATGTCTAATGCTCAACTCTATGAGAGCACCTCTTAGCGACTGCGTGCTCTCACACTCTCCACTGACCTGAGATGGAACAATTACATTGAATCAATTGCTTCATCCACCACAAGGAAAGTTGGTTCCCTGTGTCGCCCCAGAAAACTTTTCACGCCCGAGCACATCCTTCAAATCTATAAATATAACCATTCGCCCTTGCATGGAATATTGCTGGCATATATGGTCTGGTGTCCCCGCTGTTCGCCTTAAGGTCCTCGACAAAATCCAGAGACGGATATGCAATGGGATTGGCCCTGATCTGGCATCTCGTCTACAGTGGCTCTCTCACAGATGTGCCGTCGCCTTCCCCTGTCTTTTTTACAAATACTTTCACGGTAACTCCTCCGACGAGCTACTTTCGCTAGTTCCCAGACTGAATAAATTTAATCGTGCTACTAGGCTGGCATCACGGTCCCACCCTTTCACTGTCGATACGGTTAAATGTGGCTGTCACTTCTACTTTAATAGCTTCATGTCTCGCACCTCCCGTCTGTGGAATTCCCTTCCTATTACTTGTTACCCTGATAGCTATAATCTCCAACTATTCAAATGTAATGTCATTCAACATCTCCAGATGCCCTGACCTATTCCCTGTTCTTCTCTTGATCCTTTCCTCCATCCCGCCTCTTTACCCAGTAACCCCTTGCGTGCTAGTGGCATCCCACCTTGCTTGGGGTGAAATGATTAAAAAAAAAGTAGTTCCTGTGGTTTCGATTCTCTGCCTGTTTACAGTGTTTACCTGGTGCAAAACAGTTGATATGGCGTACGTATTTGTATAAAAGGCGGCCTTATGTCATAGCAAAATGGATAATGTTACGAATGATTATTTAATCACCTTTCAATCTCGTATATAAGTTAATTTATTAGAAAATATAGACTATTCCAATTTTTGCCCAGGTGTATTTCTTCAAACAATAATGATTCTCTCTCAGATTCAAGGCAGTGCTGACCAACACGTCATAATTACAGGATCCGTCATGATGAGGAACATCTGGACCGTCATGACATAACTACAAAAATACGTATCTTTAACTCCAACGTTGAATTGGTCCTGTTCTCCAGTTTTGTCTTGTTTTTGTTTTTTTTGGTTTTTTTTGTTTTTTTTGTAGGGGGGTATTTGCGGGGGGGGGGGGCAATGAGACGGCATATTTTTTTATTATTATTTTAGCTTTCAGTACGGAGAGGTTTACCTTTGATTGTGTTAGATGCTTTTTTTTTTAAGAGATTAAGCATTTTTCAACGGGGACGTTGCTGTAAAGGGATTTTATATCTAGTTCGTCCGCCATATTTGTTTCCCTTAGTTTTCTTTTAACTAGATTGCCTGAATTTTTTTTACGTCTGACGGAGTTATTGTTCGAAAGAGAGAGGTTAAACTTTTTTATGGCGT
This sequence comes from Acanthosepion esculentum, assembly GCA_964036315.1. Taxonomy (NCBI): domain Eukaryota; kingdom Metazoa; phylum Mollusca; class Cephalopoda; order Sepiida; family Sepiidae; genus Acanthosepion; species Acanthosepion esculentum. Next base: position 19,768,093 of record OZ038511.1, on the reverse strand, counting down.
TACCTAGTTTGTGCGGGAGGGCGCTGCCTATTCCTGATATGATGGGGCACATAGGGATACCAGTTTTGTGGGGTTTAGGAAAACCGCAAAGTTTGGGTGTTCTAGGCAGATATTCTATGAATCTATACCGCCATGTGTTTTCATTTTTAATTAGTTTCCTGATTTCCTTGTTGAATTTTTGTGTTTCAGTAGTTATTTTCCGTTCGTCTATTTATTCGTATGTGTTGGTATCGTTGAGTAGTGGGTTACTTTTTTACAATGTATGTCTCCTTGTTTATGATCACAATCACCTGCCTTTGCCAGAGGGAGTGATTTGAATTTCCTTATTTCTCGCTAGGTACTTTAGTGCGTTCAGATGTCTCAGTGGTAATGTATTTTCGTTGTTGGTTTCTATAGTAACCGTGATTATACCTTGAAGGAAACCTTTGATGAATCCGGAGTAGTTTGGCTTTTGATCTTTTATTTATTTTGTCTACTATGTCTCCTGTGCGGATTCCGATGGCAAATTTTAAACCGAAGCTGAAAATTTTGAAACTACCAACGTCTCTCGTTCATCCGGATGTGTATTCAAAATAATGCCAACAAACTCAGTACGATGAAGTCCTAACAGATGAAACGCGTCAAAAATAAACTATTTCCTCACACACACACACACACACACACACACACACACACACACACACACACACACACACACATATACATATATATATATATATATATATATATCGAGGAAGACAAAGAATTTGTTCCTAATAGGCATTATGTGAAATGAAACAATAAGAAGTGAAACAGTCACAAGACAGACCAACCGGTTTCGTTCCCTAGGTCAACGGGGAACATTTATTTTATAATAAATAACTTTGACTCTCGCATACAATCTTCATACAATTAAAACATTAAAAGTGGAAATGAATAATCTGTATGAAGAACAAAAAATACACTTTTAATGTTTTAATTGTATGAAGATTGTATGCGAGAGTCAAAGTTATTTATTATAAAATAAATGTTCCCCGTTGACCTAGGGAACGAAACCGGTTGGTCTGTCTTGTGACTGTTTCACTTCTTATTGTTTCATTTCACATAATGCCTATTAGGAACAAATTCTTTGTCTTCCTCGATATATATATATATATATATATATATATATATATATATATATATATATATATATATATATGTGTGTGTGTGTGTGTGTGTGTGTGTGTGTGTGTGTGTGTGTTGATTCAACATCATCACTTGATAAGACACCGGAGGTGTTGAAACAAAATGGCTTTTTTGTAGTCATTTTATCACATATTTATGTTATAATTTTTAAATAAACAATTATATATGCTCTACTCTGTATTGAGTACTCTTTTAAGAATAGTAATTGTTGGTTATTGGAATTTATTCCGTATACACCAATCCTAGACTTGTATATATATATATATATATATATATATATATATATATATATATATATATATATATATATAAAAGTAAACGTTGAAGTCAACACTCAGAGGCGACATGCTGTTTCATGCTGTACGCAATCGTCAGGCCGCGAATGCTGGATATTTCCTCAGTTTTCTATAGTCATTGTGGGTAATCTATTCTGGCGGTTATTTTGTGTGGCTTGTTTGATTCTTTATTTATTTGTTTGGATTAATTTATTTTACTTGTTTTTCGTTTTCATTTTGTATTATTTATTGTTTTCGTTTTTTAATCTTTTATTAAAGTAGTAAAACATTCGGGGAATTTGCTTAGGTCACTTATTTAATAGTTTGTTTTGATCTGGGAAGATAATTAAATCTATTTATTCGTCCAATGTTTACATTGCTTGCTGTAGTCTATTCTGTTATTTTGGCGGGTGGACAGTTTTTAAATTATTTATTTATGATTGATTATTTTTACTTTTTTTATTTATCCTTATTTTTATTAGTTCTAACGGTTATTTTAGCGGGGGCGATTTGTTAATTTATTCATTTATTCATTTATTTGGATTAATTTTTTATTATTTTTTTTATTGATTTACTTATTTTTTTATTTTGTATATTTTTATTTATTCTATTTTGTTTTCGATTTTTGAGTGACGTAGTGATGTCTTTTTATTTTTTATTTTATCAATATATAGCAGTGATAGCTATTTTCCGTCCAATTTTGGATTGGTTGTTGTTGTAATCCTCCACAAATTTTTTAATACGTTAATAAAACATGAAAAAAACGAAAAGAATTAATAATACAAAATGAAAATGACAAACAAGTAAAATAAATTAATCCAAACAAATAAATAAACAAACAAGCCACTCCCGTAAAAATAAACGCCAGAATAGATTACCCACAATGCACCACTGACCCATATATATAAATAGCCGAGGAAATATCTAGCATTCGCGGCCTGATGATTGCGTCCAGCATGAAACAACTTGTCGCCTCTGAGCCTTGACTTCAATGTTCACTTTCATATTTATATTTACATACGCTCTATCTCTGATATTGAGCACTTTTCCCCATAAATATAACACACCTTAAAACTATATTTCTTCATATATATATATATATATATATATATATATATATATATATATATATATATATATATATATATATATATATATATATATATACGAGAATTGGTGAATGTATTAAGATATGAATAATTAAACTATTTGAACAGACTTGATTTGTTGATTTTAAGATATCTTTGGGATAATTATTGTCGCTCTAATTTATTAGGTTGGTGCATATTTATCAGGCTTTTTAAAACAATATTTATTATGAAAAAAGAAACATAACAATTCAACAATAACATTTATAAGAGAGTATGATTTTCGACACGGATTTTTATAACCTGAAATTAAAATATTTTCTTATTAAAAAAAATAAACGAAATACCAATTTTTATTAACAAATAACTCGCCTACAAAAACGCCTGATAATGCTCCAACCCAATTCTATTTTGTAATAAAAGTCAACTAATGTTGCTAAACCTTACTCCATGTCTATTTCTCACTAAGCGAAAATAATCACATAATCAAGACGTTTAGATTCCATATTATTTCACGTAAAAAGTCCGGAAGAAAACCTTCGTCAATACTGGAAAGAGTGATATCAGCTAATGAACTTGATAATTTTTTTAAGTGTTGCAAGAGAATCTTTTATAAATTTCAACCAGCTGATCGGTCAGTGAAAGAGTAATGTTTCCTTATAGGGAGACAGCTAACAGTACCATTATGATTACCAAGACCCTACACTAAAGATGTATATAGTTTATTTTACAAAACAAATAATTGCTGTCAACATAAATTTCCTTCAATGTCAATACACTTAATGCGGTGGAAAATATTGATCAGAAAGAAGTAGACAAATATTCAAATAGTTTTTTTACTTAATGTTGCTATGGACGTATGTTTCTAGTCTATGCATGAAACGTAGCCAAAAGAAAAACAGATAAATTCACAGTGTTGCAACTTTCTCGGGCTAACGTTGTCGGCTGACATGAAGTGGAAAGTGTACAGGGTGTCCATAAAGTTCGTGTGCACTTTAAAAACAATATAACTTTGTGATTTCAGGCATTACTGTAAATCAGTTGGCAAATGTTTTCCGTGAACTGCAAAATCTTATTACCCTTTCTATTGCTAATGATGGAGGACATGAGCTGTTGATATGCAGGGTGTCCATAAAGTTCTTGTGCACTTTAAAAAATTTATAACTTTAATTGTAATTGCGATAGAAATAATCTGTAAAAATGTTATAAAGTTTAATGTACCTAGTTTTAAGTATAGCTAAAATAACTAATGTGATTTCCCGCATTACTGTAAATCAGTTGGCAAATGTTGTCCGTGAACTGCAAAATCGTATTACCCTTTGTATTGCTAATGATGGAGGACATGTGAAAACTTAAATAAAATTTCAATAAAACCTTAAAAAATATAGATTTACTTCTTTCTAATCCTTTTTACAATTTATTTCTATCGCAAATACAAATAAAGTTATGAATTTTTTAAAGTGCTAACGAACTTTATGGACACCATGTATATTGAATCCTTTGATATGAGTCTACCATTTGTCCGTGCTTAGAATATTACTGCTATATATATCCTAATGCTATCTGCTATATATCTTGAGATCCTATATAAAATCCAAAGAAGAATCAGCAATATTATTGATCCTGATCTGGCCTCTCGGCTTCAGTCACTTTCTCACCACCGTATGGTTGCGTCTCTGTGACCTTTCTATAAACAATTCCATGGTAACTGTTCGGATAAGATATTTGCTATTATTAATTAAAGCGCAGTACTATACTGGCGACGAGTTCTCATCAGTTTACTGTTGAGTTGGCTAGATATATCCGTAAGTTCTATGCTAACAGTTTCCTTTCTCGATCTTCCTGCTAGTGGAACTTCCTTTCAGCTTCATGCTTTCCAGGCAACTTTGATTTTCAAATATTTAAATGCAACGTCAAGCGATATCTACTGTCTTCTTGACTACTCTTCTATTGTTCCCGCTCATTAATAATGATTCTGTTTTCTACTTCTTTTACACCCAATAACTCCTTGTGTCTTAGTGGCTTTACTACCTTGAATTCGATTAAAAAATGAAAAAAAAATATACTTAACTTTCTGATTTCTCTTTTATTGATCTCTATCTTACATATCTATAAGACTCTCACTCGTCCATGCCTCAAATATTGCTGCCATATATGGTCCGGTGCTTCTACTATATATTTAGAGATTCTTGATAAAATCCATAGACGAATCAGAAATATTATCGGTCCTAATCAATTTGATGAAATCAAATTGGCAGCTGATATTAAAAACGACCTTCAGTCTGTCGTTAACTGGGGCAAAGAATTGCTTGTTAATTTTAACGCTTCCAAAATTAAACTGCTCTCTATTAATCATCTGAGGCCTCTTTCATCAGCATGGCTGATTCTAACCTCCAGGAGAATGACACGTTGGGCCTTCTCGATTTCACATTCCCGGCTGACATATAAATGGAAAGACTATATTGAATCCATTGCTATGCCAGCGGTTAAGAAATTAGGCTCACTGTGTCGTGCTACACAATTTTTCTCTTCCATGGCAACGGTGGAGCTATGTCACCCAGACTTTATTAACGTAAGCGCAGTACTAAACTGGCAACGAGGTTTCATCAGTTTACAGGTGAGTTGGCTAGATATAACCGTAAGTTCTATGCTAACTTCGGGCTTCATGCTTTCCAGCCACTTTAATATTCAAACATTTAAATGCAATGTCAAGCGATATCTGTCTTCTTTATTGCTCTTCTATTGTTCCCACTCATTAATAATACTTTTGATTTCTAATTCATTCACTCCCAATAACTCCTTGTGTTTTTAGATTTTACTGCCTTGAATTCGATTAAAAAATAAAAAATATATTTTATTCCGAACTTTTTGATTTCTCATCTATTGGTCTCGATCCTCAAAATATTTTCACTTTTTTTCCGCCTGAGCAACCTCTTCTATCAGTGGCTTGACCGCCTTGCATTAAGTGAATTTGATTTTTTTTTAAATATCAATTTGCTAAATAGTTTGTTGATTAGTTGGTTGGTTGATATGTTTAAAGGTATATCAACACCTTATGGGTCACTTCATGCTGAAATGTAATTTTCTTGGGAGCTCTGAATTAATAAAAATATATGTTATTTTGCTTTCACAATTGCATACATGGTAGATGATACTCAGATTTTGTGCACATATAGTGGACATAATTACTAGATGTTTTATGTTTTAGTTTTGTAGAATTTATATTTTGGAATACAGTTTGAATTCTTTAAGAGATTATAGGATATTATATGGAGTAAGGTAATAAAATTTTATCGTGTTCATTGTTTGGTCAGTCAATTTCGTTTAGAGGCTATGACTTATGAGCCTTCAAGAGAAATCATAGAAAGTTTGCAGTTTAAAAGCAGAAGTTTAAACTTGCTAACCAGACGCTTCCTCTACAATAGAATTGGCTCCATATAACAGTACGCTCTATGATAAAAGTTTCTTTTCTCGCACTTCCTGTTTGTGGAACTCTCTTCGGACTTCTTGCTTTCCTGCCAAATTGGATGTACAAAAATTTAAATGCAATGTCAACTGTTATCTACTCTCATAAGTATTACTCTTCTTCTGTTGTTCTCGCTCCTCATTAATGTTTCAATTTCTTTCTTATTCGTTTCCATTGAGTAATTTCTTCTCTCATAGGCTTGACTGGCTTGCATAAAATGAATTTGATTAAAAAAAATAAATTTGCCAAATAGTTGGTTGGTTGATTTGATTAACGACATATAAGCTCCTTGTGGATAATTTAATGCTGAAGTTATTCTGCTCTCACAATTGAATACATAGATGATACTCAGATTTTATGCAAATGCATTGGACATAAACACTAGAGACGGTATATTGTATGTTATAACTATCAGCATGGCCCGGCGTTGCCCGTACTTGATTCAAAAATTTTACGACTCATACAGCAATCGCTATCACTTGACTTAAAATATTTTTGACCTTCCTTGCCTTTAAAAAGTGCCCTTTGCCGTGCTGATGTTGCTACATGCCTTACTTCTTGCCTATTTCACACTGCGAATTTTTTCTAAGCTCTATACTAAACATTAAATCTGTTACGAAAAAAGAACTAAACAAAATGAACACAAAACGATCAGCTTTAAAAAAAGGACTCGTAACTGGAAAAACCGAATGAAAAACGAATGTTAACAACAAAATAATTTTTCACACCCAACCCAGTTCTGCGGAATTAGAATCAACGTTGAGTTTAAGCAAGCGAATGAGCCAATTGGAGTAAAGTGCCATGCAGATTTAAATTTTTCCCATTTGTGACGAATGCAGCTATCTATTTTTTGCATGCTAGCATGCGAGTTAACATTCGTGTCAGTCAGCTGTTGGCTCTCACGCTGGCCAATAGAATCTTCCTGCCTATTCGTGGAAGCCAGATATAGGCTCTCACTCTGGCCAGTAGAAAACTACATGAAAACTGCCGTTGAAGCATGAAAACATCGATTATTTCCACTATGGATGGGAGTTGGAAAATGCAAAGTGAGTCTTGGCTTTTTTGCTAACTTGGAGCATGTGCATGTAAATTTTGGTGGACGAAATAAAGGGTTCGATACGAAATTCCAATCACCGGCCGAAAGGTTGTGAATATGACAATGAAGATGACGATAACGTCCTTTTTCTATTTCCTTCCTTTCCTCACCTTCGCTCTATTCTCAGTCTTTTCTTTTCCATCCGTTGTCTTTTCATCTTACTTTTATTTTCTATGATTCATTGTGACATCCTTCTCTTTGTTTCTCTTATTCTCCCTATTTTCTTTCTTTCCTTTTTTCCCATTCCTTATTTTTTCATTCCTTCTCTTTCTGTCGTTCGTTCTTTTCACTTTTTCATTCATTCTCTTCATTCATGCTTATATCTTTCTTTTCACTCATTTATTTTTTCTCTTATTCTCCCTATTTTCTTTTTTTCCTTTCTCCCATTCGTTGTTTTGTCTTTCCTTCTTTTACTGTCATTCGTTCTTTTCACTTTTTCATTCATTCTCTTCATTCATGCTTATATCTTTCTTTTCGCTCATTTATTTTTCTTTCCGATATATCATTTATCACCCTTCTCTTTTTTACATGCTTTCCTCTCTTTTCTTATCCATTCCTTTTCCCTGAATCATGCATTTTTCTTTAATTTTTTTTAATTTTTCTTTTATTTTTTTTCCGTTTTTCCTTGGGTTTTTTTCTTAAAATTTCTTTTTATTCTTTCTTCCTTTCTATAATGACTTTTGCTTTCGTTTTATTTTCTGTTTTAATGATCTTAAAATTATGCGTCGCTACAAAAGAAAGTCAGAACAACTCACTTACAAGCTGCCCGAATGATGAAACATCAGAATATTTTCTCGTTGAATGGCGTTCTTAGTCAGACCTAGAACTTTCCATTACCCGCTTAAAATGATTATTCAAATTTTCTTAGTTTCTTTCCATTTTCTGCTCATATTTTTTCTTCATTTGTAATTTCATTCTCCCTATTTCTACTACTATTACTAATTCTTCATTTTATTAGTAGTAGTAATAGTCGTAGGAATAGTAGTAGTTTGTCTTCTCTTTTCTTTTGTTGTCTTTAGTCTTTTTTCACATTTTGCCCCAATTTTACATCGTATTTTCATCTTTTGAGTTCTTTTTCTTCTTCTTCATATTCTACTTCATCTTTTTCACCTCCTCCTCCTTCTCCTCCTCCTTTTTCTTCTCCTCCTCCTTCTTCTTATCCTCCTCCTCCTTCTACTCCTCCTACTACTTTTTCACCTACGATTTTTTCTTCTTCTATTTCTTATTCCTCCGCTTTCTTCTTCTTTCTCCCCTTCTTCTTTTTCCTATTCTTCCTCATACTTCTACTCCTTCTCTTACCTTTTCCTCTTTCTATTCGCCTCCTCCTTATTCTACTTCTTCCCCTTCCTCTTCAGCATACTTCTTCTTCTTCTTCCACTTTCTTCCACCTTCTTCCTCCTCCTTTTTCTTCTTCCTCTTCTTCCTCCTCCTCATACTTCTCTTACTTCTCCTCCGCCTCCTTTCCTCTTCTTCTTCTTCTTCTTCTTCTTCTTCTTCTTCTTCTTCTTCTTCTTCTTCTTCTTCTTCTTCTTCTTTCCTCGTCATTCTCATACTTCTACTTCTGCCCCTCCTTTCTTCATCTCCCTCCTACTTTTACTCTCATCCTACTCCTTCTTCTTCTTCTTCTTTTCCTCCTTTTCTTTTTCTTCTTCTTCTCCGCACTCCCTTATTCTTTTCTTTCGTCTTCCGCCTCCTCATACTTCTTCTTCTTCTTCTTCTTCTTCTTCTTCTTCTTCTTCTTCTTCTTCTTCTTCTTCTTCTTCTTCTTCTTCTTCTTACCCCAAATACTTTCATCTTCCCCTAATATATTTTTCTTTCAGATCATGACGTTTCATATTTCTTTTTGCTTTTTTCAAATCCTTCTCTATAACCATTTTTACTTCCTTCATCAATCATTGGCCGTTTTTTTCTTCCTTTGCTTGTCAAAAAATTCAAATAAAGTTTAAATGTCGAAACAAAAATACACTCAGACCAAACCTGAATCATAAAATCTATGTCATTCTCAGGCAAGTACGCCTCAACATGAAAACTCCAAAGCACGGCGAACGTCTGCCAAAAACCCACATTGCCAGGAAATACCAATTTGAATAAAACGACGCCAAAAGAAGAAAGGTGGAGAGCAAATGTCAAATCTAGACTTCTGCTTGTTTTCTGTTTGGTCCTAATTTAATTGCGACCATGGCGAATTTAAATTCGGTTAAAAAACATTAATCTTCACAGGTATTGTCACCAACACCACGGTCATTCTCAAAAAACAACAAAGATATAAATGAGATAGATAGGTAGGTAGGTAGATAGATAGATAGAGAGAGAGAGAGAGAGAAAGAGAGAGAGAGCGAGAAAGAAACTAACATAGGAAGAATGAGAAATAAATAAAGAAAAATAGATAAAAAGAAGTATATATACAGAAAGAAAGAAAGAAAGAAAGATAAAAAGATTAAAAGAAAGAGAGAGGGAGAGAAAGAAAGAAACTAACATAGATAGATAGATAGATAGATAGATAGATAGATAGATAGATAGATAGATAGGAAGAAGGATAAATAAATAAAGAAAAATAGATCAAAAGAAATAGATATAAAGAAAGAAAGAAAGATAAAAATACTAATAGATAGATAGATAGAGAGATAGAGAGAGGGGGGAGAAAGAAAGAAAGAAACTAACACAGGAAGAATCAGAAATAAATAAATAAAAATATATAAAAAGAAATATATATAAAGAAAGAAAGAAAGAAAGAAAGATAAAAAGACTAAAAGAGAGAGAGAGAAAGAAAGAAAGAAACTAACATAGATAGATAGATAGATAGATAGGAAGAATGAGAAAGAAATAAAGAAAAATAGATCAAAAGAAATAGATATAAAGAAAGGAAAGAAAGAAAGATAACAAGACTAATAGATAGATAGATAGATAGATAGATAGATAGATAGATAGATAGATAGATAGATAGATAGATAGATATGAACAGAGAGCGCTAGAAAAATAAGAGATTATTTATCTTGGTTTTCCCTTATTGATTAAACCTTGTGTAAACATACACGCACATACATGCATACATACACACGCACATACATATATATGTATATATGTGCGTGTGCATGTGTGTGTGTGTGTGTAGATCAGATATAGTTAGGAATCCGACAAGATGATAAAATGAAATAAAGAACAATGTCGGAAACGAATCTCAATTTAACGTGTTTCAGCTTTATTAAGACTTACTGGAATGTCAAGGGTTTTACTTCGTTCTTATTGGTCAAACACGCATCACGTGTATAAAGGGAGTACGCAATATAAGTGCGAGGAATATTTAGCGTGTTAAAGTGTGTGATTGTGTAAGAATGTATACATAAAGAAACGCATGTGTGTGTATGGCGGGAAAAGTTCATTCATGTGTGTGAAGGGCGGGAAAAGTTCATTCATGTAAGTCTATAAATGTGTGTACATGAGGGAAGATTACAGATGTCACCTTCGTATTTTGTCGGTGAAATGTAGCTGTATTTTGCAAAATAATTTTTTATTTGGTTGGATTTTTATATTCTTGTGTATGTGCATGTGTGTGTATGTGTGTGGAGGTCTGTGTTCGTCAACTTTGTGGGTTGGTGAAACTAAGATATTGTAATAATCTAGTTTTGGTTAGATTTAACATGTGTATTTTTGAAAATAGGCAATTTATAAAAGCCTCATTATTTTATGTATTTAAATAGACATATGTAAGATTCATGAATAATTGATCTGTTGAAAAATGGTGATATGTAATATTTATAAAGCTACCTTTATGAAATCGTTTTTATATGCTAATATATGATATTGAGTTGTTATCCTTTATACACGTGATGCGTGTTTGACCAATAACAACTAAGCAAAACTCTTGACATTCCAGTAAGTCTTAATAAAGCTGAAACACGTTAATGCCCCACATTAAATTCAGCCCTGTGCCACATCTGATCATGTGGGGAGGTTAGTAAATAAACTAGCTGGGATCTGTTGAGTATGACTCAGACTTACGCGAGAACTACTTTTTCTTTTTTATTATTAAAGCCTCCATTATTTTTAATAATAAAAAAGAAAAAGCCTACCCTTAACAATATCAACTACGAGCCACAACGTGCGAACCGTATTTGGAAATTAAAACACCACTACTACACACTAAGACATACACATAATGCACACACTCAATTAAGGTGAAAAATCAAATCATCCTTGATAATGGCTAAAGGTATAGCCGAAAGCGCTCGGAAAAACAAAACATTTGGACAGTTCTTACACACCCTTTGTCCAGCAAAGAAAGCTCTTGTTTGTACACAAGAAAAATTAAATAAAAAACTTAACCGTAGTACCTTGTCTGTCGTTTTTAATGAAACTTGCATATATATATATATATATATATATATATACATATATATATATATATATATATATATATATATATATATATATATATATATATATATATATAATATATTTTATCAGCATATATATATATATGCTGATATATGATATCATATCTATCTATCTATCTATCTATATATATATATATATATATATATATGATATATAATATCATATATCAGCATATATATATATGCTGATATATGATATCATATCTATCTATCTTTCTATATATATATATATATATATATATATATATATATATATATATATATATATATATATATATATACATATATATATCAGCAGGGTAAACGGGAAAGGGAAAATAAACAGAATTAAAAAAAAAACGATGCCAATTAAATATTGAGATTTCTTTTAACCGAAAGCATGAACGATTTAAACTTGAAAATTAAACTAAAATTTAAACATGGAAATATTACGGAGAATATCAATTAGAGAGAAAAGAAAAAAAAATTCAAATAACCAATCCAAACCAAAATTAAAAATGGCAGAGACCTACCTCTAATAGAATTTTCGAAAAAATAATTTTAAAAAGTCCTGCGTTTTACTTCTATTTATTTCTCATGACGTACCTACAAAATAGCTTATTTGAAGACGTCGACTTTCGGAAATATATATGTTGATTTTACGACTATGACACTGTCAAGAAGACTTACATTTCACGTGAATTATTATAGTTCAATCTCCAAACATTTAAAGAAAGATCCCTCTCCACATTCACGATCTAGAGAAATATTAAACGACAATACAACTATACTCTAGCACGAAAATAGAAAACAAAATCTTCAAATTACGGCCAAATATAAAAAAAATAAATTATGAGTATAGAAACTGATGTTTAAAATGTTTATAATAGCACGGTTTTAAAATATCTAAATTGTAATTGTTAAAAACTACAATGTAAACACGTAATTACAATTGTTTATAAGAATTTACATAAATTAGTTTACCTCCCTTAAGAGTTAAATTTATCGAGATTTACAGCCTTCATGCTCACATATTCTCAACTTAATTTTATCGGTATCACCTCAAGCAAGCCAGTACAGCAACTAGCACCCAGGGGGTTACAGGGTGTGGTTGAATTAGGAACAGAAACATTAGTAATGCGTAGAAAGAGAAAAGAGTAATCAGGAGGACAGTAGATAGCGATTGACATTGCATTTAAATTTTTGACAGATTAAAATTGGCTGGAAAGCATGGAGCCAGAAGGGAGTTCCACAAGCAAGAAGTGTGAATAAAGAAACTGTCTACATAAAAGTTACAGCTACATCTAACCAGCTCAACTGTAAATCGATGAAATTTCGCCACCAGTCTAGTATTGTACGTAAATTCATAAAATCAAGGTACCATAGCGAACAATTACCATGAAAGTATTTATAAAAAAAGGTGCAGAGAGGCAACCTTACAGTGTGGGTAAGTGACTGAAGCTGAGCCACCATATCAGGACCTATAATATTGCAGATTCTACACCAGTGAACGAAATAAAGGGTTCAGGCCGACATTCCCACCACCTGAAGAAGGCTGGAGCGTACAACGGCTGAAACATTGTGATAAACACGGTGACAAAAATGAGGACAATAGTCTTTAGTTTTCACAAGAAAATCTGCTGGAACCTCCAAATTTTTTTGATCGGTATCACCCCAAGCAAGGCAGTAAAGCCACTAAGATGCAAGAGGTTACAGGGTGTGGAGGAATTAGGAACAGAAACATTAGTAATGAGCAGAAAGAGAAAATAGTAATTAGGAGGACAGTAGATAGTGATTGACACTGCATTTGAATTTTGAAGATTAAAGTTGGCTAGAAAGCATTGAGCTGGAAAGGTTCCACAAGTGAGAAGTGCGAGAAAAGAAATAATGTAAATAGTGTAAGTGGCAAGAAGTCATAAGAAATAGCAATGAATCTATAATTGAATAAAATTCAAATGTACTTTACTTTTTAAAGAATAAACTTGATTAAAAAAAGACAGAAGTGATGTATGACTCAATATCAATCTGTCTCCTCACATTTATCTCAATTTATATCTACCTCATTCTTTTCATTACCTACATCAGTCTGTTCATTGTCTGTTATCTATTTCAGTCTGTGAACTGCCTTATTTTTTAATCAGTATCACCCCAAGCAAGGCAGTAAAGCCACTAAGATGCAAGGGGTTACAGGGTGTGGAGGAATTAGGAACAGAAACATTAGTAATGCGTAGAAAGAGAAAAGAGCAGTCAGGAGGTCAGTAGATAGAGATTGACATTGCATTTGAATTTTGAAGATTAAAGTTAAGTAGAAAGCATGAAGCGAGAATTACGAGAAAAGAAACAGTTAGCATAGAAATTACATCTAGCTAGCTCAACTTTAAATTGATGAGATCACATCGTCCCCTCTCGTATTGCGATTAAATTCATAAAGTCTAGGTAACATAGCGAAGAGCTCATCCGAACATTTACCATGAAAGGCACAGAGAGGGAACCTAGCGGCGGTGGGCAAGTCACTGAAGCCGAGACGCCAGGTCAGCACCAATAATATTACTGATTCTTCTTTTAATCTTATCAAGGGAGCTTCCGGAATATACCGGGTACACTGGAGCATATATGGCAGCAATATTATTAAGTACATACGAATGGTAGATGTATAGATATGCAAGATAGATTCCTAAGAGAAAAATTGTCTCGCCCGACACAGTGAACCGACTTTCTTAGCCGGTGATCTAGCGACGGATTCAATGTAGTCTTTCCACCTCATGTCAACTGAGAACGTTAGCCCAAGAAGACGCATTTAGTCACCTTTTGGTGGGCAGCATCATCCATGTTGATGAAAGGCAGATAGGGGTCTCTCAGATTAGTAATGGAAAGAAGCTTAGTTTTGGAGGTGTTAAAATAGACAAGCCTTCTTTTGCCCCAGTTGACGACGGTCTTGAGGTCGTTTTGTACATCAGCTGCCAATTTGGCCTCGTCGGACTGATTAGCTTTACTATCGACGCAGGTGTAAACGGTTGTGTCGTCAGCATAGATGCCAAGTTGAGAGCTGATTATCGGAAAGGTCGTTAATGAAGATTAAAAATGCGTAGGACAAAGGATTTAACTCTGGAGGACACCCGCGTTAGTACGAAAGGATGGAGACGAGTCGCCATTCAAGACAACTTTCAATTCAGCTCAAAAACTTGACGGGAAATGCCGTAGCTTTTCAGCTCGTGCAGAAGACCTGAATTCCAGACCCTGTCAAAAGATATCAAGATATCCAATGCTACACTCTTTCAGCAATTATTCTTAGTACATCAGCAGTTGATCTGGAGAAACGAAACCTATATTTCTTGTTTGGAAAAAGGCCCCGTGATGAGAGATGATGAATCAATTCAACATCAATACGGCATCTAGAAGTTTCCTAGAAAAAGTCAGAAGGCTATTGGGCCGATAGTTTGATGTGTCAGATGGTTCAACAGAGTTCTCAAAACCTGGAACAACAGTCGATGACTTCCAGCAAACTGGTGATCAGGAGGTAGCGAGGCATTTACTATACAGTTTAGAGAGAACAGGAGCCAGTTCGGGGGCACTCTTCTTAGTGTCTATTACAGGTCTACCGGGTCCACATGATTTGTGGGGATCAAGGTTAGAGATGATAGCAGAAACCATGGAAGGGGTTATATGCATATAACTCAAAAGAGAATCAGTTCTAAGTGGGAAGTTAGGCAGGGATACTCCAGATGGGTCAAGAGTAGAGTTCCAAGAAGGTTTACGGGCAAGGCATTCAGCTTTATCAGCAGAGAATGATAACACCTCAAATTGATTGAAGAGGAGGGAATAGAGACTTTGCACTATTACAGAGACACCAGTAGTCACGAGAGCCAAAGTTTTTAGAGGCTATGTGATGCATCGTTTACTCAGCAAACAGGTTATTAGCTTTTTCGAGGACTGCCTTACATGTGTTATAAGCAGTAGCAAATAGGCACCTGTTATAACGAGAGATGCCAGTCTGGTATAGCCGGAAATAGTGGTTCCTATGTGCTATGGAGGCCGATCATGCTGGTGTAAATCATGAAGGGAGATTGTTGCTTCACGTGGTACTTCCGGGAAGGGATAAAAGCGTCCATGACGGCTATGACCCCAGAGGAAACCTCAGTAGCGCAATTTTCAATTTGGAGGTTGAAGATCTTAGTCTAAGGGGCGTCACGAAGACAATCCCGAAATGTTCTCCCAGACAGCATGCTGGTACCGGAAAGATATCGTATAGATAGGGGTTTCCTGTTTAATGGATCCTGGGAAGGAGATATCAATATCTATCACAGTGTAGTCCGAGTTACCAAGAAGGCAGCGTTGAGAAGCTTAACAACAGTGGGGAGTCTAGGTAAGAATTAGATCCAATTGAGAAGCCTGTTGCTCGGTTTGACTAGGGAAACGACTAGCGAAGTCCACGATTTGAGTGAGGGATTGTGCAATAGAAAATTTTTATGTATATACCGGCAAAATCTGTACCTTTAGAAGGTTTCAGCCATGTGTCGTGGGGAACATTAATATCACCAAAGAAAAAGATTTTCGGAAATGAATGGAGAGAAAATGCCTTTTCTATACGGTCAGCTATTGCGTCTAATATACTGCTGTCTTGGGAAGAGGGGAAAGCGATAAAGGAAAAAAATAGAAACTGACAGTGTTTAGTAGCGAAAGACGGAAACACATGAAAGAGTAGTCTCGTCACTACACTCTTTTCAATTTAAGTTCATTTAAATTTATGACAAATACATTGAGTCAATAGCTTCGTCTACCGCACGGAAAGTTGGATCCCTGTGCCGCGCTAGGAAATTTTTCTCGCCTGAGTTCATCCTTCAAATCTACAAATCAACCATTGCCCTTGCATAGAGTATTGAGGCCATATAGGTTCTGGACCCCCTTCTGTTTGGCTCAAGGTTAATGATAAAATCCAAAGACGGATATGCAAAGTAATTGGCCTTGATCTAGCATTTCGTCTGCAATCGCTCTCTCACAGACGTACCCTCGCCTCCCTCTGTCTTTTTTTTTACAAATACTTTCATGGTAACTGCTCCGATGAGCTGCTTTCGCTGGTTCCCAGACTTCATGAATTTAAGCGTTCTATTAGGCTAGCATCTCGCTTTCACCCTTTCACTGTTAAAACTGTTAAATGTACCCGTCTCTTCTACTCCAATAGCTTCATGTTTCGCACTTTTCGCCTGTGGAACTCACCCCGCTTCCTGTTTCCCTGATAGCTATTCAAATGTATGTCAATCGACGTCTCCAGACACCTTGATCTATCCCCCTATCCTTCACTTCATCCTTCCCCTATCACTCCTATTTGCTCTCGCTCCAATTCTCTGTAACCCCTTGCGTGCTAGTGGCTTCCTGCCTTGCTTGGGGTGAAACACTTAAGAAAACCTAATGACTGTGTAGTTTCTTAGTATTACGAGTCTAGTCGTAATACACTTTGTGAACATATTTATATATTTTCGTAGTACCACTGGTTTATTTATATGCTTGAAAATTCAAGTAACATTAAATAGAATTTAATTATAAACAGAATCTCTTGTAATATACACCGTAATACTTAAGATGCCACCAAATCAAATAGGAAAAACGAAATAATGGTCAAGTGAAGACATAAATTACCATTTAAGCATAAATAATTAAAAAAAGGATTTAATTAAAAAGAT
>OZ038511.1:19640950-19748450 GCA_964036315.1 Acanthosepion esculentum | reverse complement strand
TAAATAGAATTCATCAGTATGAGGGATTTTAGTACAAGCTGAAATTTTATTTACTTACATATAGACATTGCAGTATATCAAGGATGAAATATTGTCTCTTCTCTTACAAGCAGTGAACGCTTCATATGGATGGAAGCAGCAGTTAATAAACAAGCGCAATAAATTCTGCAAATTGCATCCGTCAAGATTCATTACTCATTCATCTTCCTTTTGACAGAAACCCATATTTATACCATGCCGTTTTACATTAGATTGTCTATCAAATATCGAAAACTCAGAGTAGAATTAATTTGGCTAGAAAAATTGCTCCAATTATGATGTTCACAGGTATTCTAGCTCGATTTACAAGCTTTGTGGAAATTTGTTGATGTTTCGTAGGAACGAAGAAGAAGAAGAAGAAGAAGAAGAAGAAGAAGAAGAAGAAGAAGAAATTCTTAGGAATATCTATCCCATTGCGCCACTTGACATTCCCTTCTTCTATTATAAGTCATCTTAGCATTTCAACTTTCAAATCAAAGTAGTTTTAAAACCAAAGTAGTAATTTGCTTAATAATCTTGTTTGCTATATTTGTGTAATCTGATATGGCGACACTAATAATATTGCGCTTCTTGGCGCCTTTATCTGGCACAACCGTATCCAGATGGGCGATGACGTATCACTCTGTTTGAATATCACAGTCCCAGACTATTGTGGGCTTTCCAATTATTCTGCGAGGCACATTCTCGTACCAAATGTTTTTTAGTTTAGTATCCATTATTTCGATACAATGAATAATAATAATATTAATTAATTAATTAATAATAATAATAATAATAATAATAATAATAATAATAATAATAATAATAATAATGGATCAATATCTCTACTGAGCCAATATCTGCACTGGACATTATGTAACTTTGATAAGTCTTTTTACACTTTCCTCAAAATAAGCGCAGTGTCCAAAAAGCCGATGCTTGGATGGTTCCAAGTTGGTGTGGTATCCCCAGTTGGTTAAGGAAGTCACATAGTTTTAATGGGGTTGATCCCTTTGCGCCACTGGAATCAACTTGATATTCTCTTCATGCATTCCAAACTATCTGGGCATACCAACTTTCAAATCAGACTTCTTTATAATTTTCTCAATCACCTTGTTTGCTATATTTGTGTCATTTGGTAAGGCAACCATCAATAATATGACAGTTCTTGGCGTCTTTATCTAGCGCAATAATATCCGGTGTCATTCTGCCTGAAAATCAGAGTTCCAGAATATTGTGGGTCTTCCAACTCCAACCATTTTTCAACTCCGTCAAGGTTCGTACCAATTTTCTGCTACGTGTTATTCATACTTTCGACACAATAAGCAATATACATAAACACATAACTTATCCGGGTGCCTCTTATACTCAGTTTAAGGTTGGATTTATTAGTTATTGGTTATCCTTATTAGTATTGGTTTGAGAAAAAGCAAGAAAGCAAGAAAGAAAGAGAGAGAGAAAGAGAGAGAGAAAGAAAGAAAGCAAGCAAGCAAGAAAGAAAGAAAGAAAGAAAGAAAGAGAGAGAGAAAGAAAGAAAGAAAGAAAGCAAGAAAGAAAGCAAGAAAGAAAGAAAGAAAGCAAGCAAGAAAGAAAGAAAGAAAGAAAGAAAGAAAAAGAAAGAAAGTGAGAAAGAAAGAAAGAAAGAAAGAAAGAATGCAAGCAAGCAAGCAAGAAAGAAAGCAAGCAAGAAAGAAAGCAAGAAAGCAAGCAAGAAAGAAAGAAAGAAAGCAAGCAAGAAAGAAAGAAAGAAAGAAAGCGAGAAAGAAAGAAAGAAAGAGAGAAAGAAAAAAGCAAGCAAGCAAGAAAGAAAGAAAGAAAGAAAAAAAGAAAGAAAGCAAGTAAGAAAGAAAGAAAGAAAGAAAGCAAGAAAGAAAGCAAGAAAGAAAGAAAGAAAGAAATCAAGCAAGCAAGCAAGAAAGAAAGAAAGAATGAAGGAAAGCAAGAAAGCAAGCAAGAAAGAAAGAAAGAATGAAGGAAAGCAAGAAAGCAAGCAAGAAAGAAAGCAAGAAGGAAAGAAAGAAAGAGACAAAGAAAGAAATCAAGCAAGAAAGAATGAAAGAAAGAAAGAGAGAAAGAAAGAAAGAGAGAAAGAAAGAAAGCAAGCAAGAAAGAAAGAAAGAAAGAAAGAAGGAAAGAAAGAAAGAGAGAAAGAAAGAAAGAAATCAAGCAAGAAAGAATGAAAGAAAGAAAGCAAGAAAGAAAGAAAGAAAGCAAGCAAGAAAGAAAGAAAGAAAGAAAGAAAGAAAGAAAGAAAGAAAAAGAAAGAAAGTGAGAAAGAAAGAAAGAAAGAATGCAAGCAAGAAAGAAAGCAAGCAAGAAAGAAAGCAAGAAAGCAAGCAAGAAAGAAAGAAAGAAAGAAAGCAAGCAAGAAAGAAAGAAAGAAAGAGAGAAATAAAGAAAGCGAGCAAGAAAGAAAGAAAGAAAGAAAGAGAGAAAGAAAAAAGCAAGCAAGCAGGAAAGAAAGAAAGAAAGAAAAAAAGAAAGAAAGCAAGAAAGAAAGAATGAAAGAACGCAAGCAAGAAAGAAAGAACGAAAGGTAGAAAGAAAGCAAGAAAGCAAGCAAGCAAGAAAAAAAGAAAGAAAGAAAGAAAGAAATCAAGCAAGCAAGCAAGCAAGAAAGAAAGAATGAAGGAAAGCAAGAAACCAAGCAAGAAAGAAAGAAAGAATGAAGGAAAGCAAGCAAGAAAGAAAGCAAGAAGGAAAGAAAGAAAGAGACAAAGAAAGAAATCAATGAAGAAAGAATGAAATAAAGAAAGAGAGAAAGAAAGAAAGAAAGAAAGCAAGAAAGAAAGCAAGAAAGCAAGCAAGCAAGAAAGAAAGAAAGAAAGAAAGAGTGAAAGAAAGAAAGCGAGCAAGAAAGAAAGAAAGAAAGAAAGAAGAAAAAAAGAAAGAAAGCAAGAAAGAAAGAAAGAAAGAAAGAGAGAACGAAAAAAGAAAGCAAGAAAGAAAGAATGAAAGAAAGCCAGCAAGAAAGAAAGAACGAAAGAAAAAAGAAAGCAAGAAAGGAAGCAAGCAAGAAAAAAAGAAAGAAAGAAAGCAAGAAAGAAAGAAAGAAAGAAATCAAGCAAGCAAGCAAGAAAGAAAGAAAGAATGAAGGAAAGCAAGAAACCAAGCAAGAAAGAAAGAAAGAATGAAGGAAAGCAAGAAAGCAAGCAAGAAAGAAAGCAAGAAGGAAAGAAAGAAAGAGACAAAGAAAGAAATCAAGCAAGAAAGAATGAAAGAAAGAAAGAGAGAAAGAAAGAAAGAAAGCAAGCAAGAAAGAAAGAAAGAAAGAAGGAAAGAAAGAAAGAGAGAAAGAAAGAAAGAAATCAAGCAAGAAAGAATGAAAGAAAGAAAGAGAGAAAGAAAGAAAGAAATCAAGCAAGAAAGAAAGAAAGCAAGAAAGAAAGAAAGACAGATTTAAAGCAAGAAAGAAAGAAAGAAAGAAAACAAGCAAACAAGAAAAAAAGAATGAAAGCAAGCAAGAAAGAAAGAAAGAGAGAAAGAAAGAAAGAATGAAAGGCGAAAGAAAGAAAGAAAGAAAGAAAGAATGAAAGCAAGTAAGCAAGCAAGAAAGAAAGAGAGAAAGAAAGAAAGAAAGAAAGAATGAAAGGCCAAAGAAAGAAAGCAAGCAAGAATGAAAGGCGAAAGAAAGAAAGGAAATATAGAGATGAAACGACTCTCATGTGTTTAATGGTGCTTCAGTGATATGGGAAATCTTGTCAGTTTTGAATCTTTACGTTTCTATTGTTTTACATCTTAAAATAACGACCAGCATTCATGTTCATGATTGTTATTGCAATATTTAGTTAACTTTATTAAAAGCTCAGATACAATGGGGACGGGAATTTCCACGGACATTTTATTGTCGCAGAAGTCGCCATGAGCTTATTCAGTCATTAGATAATGCTGTGGTGTCCTCCCTCTAATCAGTCTATTGTGGACTCTTCCACTTACTATAAAATTAGTAGGAAAGTAAGCCTCGGGTGAACAGTGCCATAGCCTGTTTGTTACTGTTGAACTCTCTACCTTGAGCAGAGAGGAACCCGGACGAGGCTTTGGCGAAGGGCAAAGTTCTGTCCGGGGTAGTAGACAGACACTGAACCCATTTATACGGATTCTAAGGGCATATTTTGGGGGGAGCCTATGGTCTCGGAGAACCCACGGTAAACTCGCCCTTGTACCACATACATCCCTCGTGGTGGTGGTGTGCGGGCTTTTAAATATCAACAGTGATATAGACTGAAGGCTGGTCAACCGAAACACACTCCCAAGTCATGGAACACACTTCTGTTATGTCTACTGTTCAATACACGATTTATCTGCAACCTCTTATTTTGTTTTTCTTAACCATTTACTTGGTCACAACAGATAAGAATTAAGTTTCATCAGAAAATTAAAATAATTAATCCGTGAAATTTTGACTGGTATTTCTAGTTATTATTATTATTAGTAGTAGTAGTAGTAGTATTAGTGTTGTAGCGTATCTACGGACGATAACGGGTATGTCCCCATTCACATAAATACAGTAGTAAATACTGTATGTTGGTCTGCAGTTGGAGATTCATTGTGGAATTCACTTGACTCACTTCTAGCAGTTGACTACTTCTACGCGCCGCTGGCGAATCTTATATGCGTTGTTCTTGTCCTAAGTATTATCATTCATTACCAACCTTCATGTGATTATTCTATTCAGTTACCTTCCCTATGTTACAACAATAAGATAACCTCTCCGACTCTTCTTTGTATCGACCGGGTGACGATGATCGTATCTCAACTCCTACCTCACATTTCTCAGTACATGAGCTGTTCCAATCAGTACTGCAACCCGAGACCTCCTAACGATGTCAGGTAAAATCAATGCGTCTTTCGAAGCAAAAAAGATTCCGAGAAATAATCCAGTCTGTACCAACAACAAAAAGGGGCTCCTCGAGATACCGCCGGATACATCTCTTCGATTTACACCGACAGAACTTGATACCTCCATATATTCTGCCTTCACGATGATCTTACCCCAAGCTACCGCAAAGGCCTGTCAGAATACATTCACAGTTGTTCTTCTGTATAAGAGTGATATCAGGGTGATTGCTCTCCAAGTGCTTGTCAGACATTATTATTATTTTATTTCCTTTGATTTCTGGTGTATACACATTTCTCTCCGGGTTCCGCCCAGAGACCTAAGGTTACAAATGAATCATGACATTTTCACTGACCAATTAAAAAAAAACAAAAAGAAACATAAACATATTTTACATGTATAAAGCCCTTCGTAAGATGTGGGCTGTACTCGTGAGAACAATTTATTATTATTATTATTTTTATTTCCTTTGATATCTGGCGTTTACACATTTCTTTCCGGGTCCCGCCCAGGGACCTAAGGTTAGAAATGGCATCATGACACTTTCCACTGCAAAAAAAAAAACAAAATAATTACATAGATAAAGCCCTTCGTAAAGTGTGGGCTGTACTTGTCAGAACAATTTTTTGTATCTCTTTGAGGCATGGACTTCCAGGGATCCCTTCAATCAGCCTACTGTAATCTTTTCCAACCAGTCCAAGAGCTCCAACTACAACAGGAATTGTTGATGTTCCCATGTGCCACATTTTTGAGATTTCTATTTCAAGGTCCTTGTATTTCGAATATCTTCAAAGACACATTGCAGTCTACAGGGACTGCCATATCTTATTATTATTATTATTATTATTATTATTATTATTATTTTTTTTTTTTTTTTTTTTTTTTAATTTCCTACTCTATTCACTCATGCAACTGAGTCCAGCCCTTAGATTTGGGGCTACCGTGAGAAACTGGCGCTACTTATATGATGTATAAATATCTCGTTTATTATACTACAAATTACATATACACAATAAAATATAGTAATAAATTATTATATTATTATCTTATCAAGAAGACGAAAATCCGTAGTTTCTATGATGTTACCCGGTCAAACCCAATGCATACGTTTTAGAAGTACCAAAGAAAAAATCCATCTCCATTCTTACTGAGAGAATTAGAGGAGTGGGTTTTGAACTGTATTGAGGAACCGACTGATAGTATGAAATGGATAGGACTTTGATGAAAATATCCCACAATTTGCATGTTCGGAATGCAATCGCATCTGTTAATACCAAGCAGATCTCATCAATCAACTGAACCCCGACATCACGTAGAGACCAGGCTGTAAGTCAAAAGCTTGCCAGGTTAAATATGATCTTACCAGCACAACAGGGAGAAGGACCATCATTTCAACTTAGAGCTAGAGATCGATTAGAAAAGATTCAACCGTATTCATAAGACGTTTGGCACGTGAAAGAGGAGTTTCAGGTACTACAGCCCAAAGTAAAATTAGAAAAGATTGAAAATGAAAACGTGCATGAAACCTGTGAGGCACTTTGTTACCCCAGAAAGTTAGAATGTTAGAGAGGGCGAAGATCATCTTAAATAAGTTGAAAAATGATCCTGAAAAAAAATGTTCGCATTCATTTTATATTTTATATCATAAAGAAACAATTTATACAAAGAATTAAATAGCAATGTTTAATGTGATTAATGGCGAAATCGCTTCACTAACAAGACTTAATGAGACATTCACTTACTATCAATTCCTTGAATAATAATATCCTTAGATACAAGAAATCTAGCGTAGCGTCATCGCACACACCAAAGCATATATTCAATAGTCACTAAATAGAATAATTTTAAAAAAATGTTTCAGTCTATACATATTTCGTCTTAGTGTTTGCCTATGTAAGGGAAAATTACGCCATGAAGATGACAATTTGAAATTGTCGAAAGTAGTTGGCATGTGTCGTCAATCTGACAACAACGCGAATATAATGACCTTATTATTCAAAGAATTTATAGTAAGTTAATGACACATTAAGTTCTTTTAGCTAAGTGATTTCGCCATTAATCACATTAACATTGCTAGCAAAAATACACGTGTGTTTGTGTGTGCACGTCTGTATGCATATGTGTGTGCATATTCATACATATATGTATACATGTATATGTATGTGTGCATGATTGTAATTATATGCATGTAAATTCAAGGAACAATAAATAAGATCTAATTATAAACAGAACCGCATATAATATACAACCTAATACTTAAGACACCACCAAATCAAATAGGAAAAACGAAATAATGGATAAGTGAAGACATATAAATATTTACCTTACCATTTAATCATTAATATATTGTTTTTTGATTATTTAAGTAAAAAAAGTCAAATACTCCTACATTGTCCAAACTTAAGAAGCGTTCTAGGTCAAGAATTAATATCTGAAAAAAGGGATGTCGATTTGCTAAAGCTTCCAGCTGCTATGAGTAGAGGTCAACATTGATGGTTTGGCAGTGGATAGCAGCACATAGTGCCCGACTTGTCGATTAGGTTACCAGATATAGAGCATGTGCTTACATGGATTTAAAGGTGGTCATGAGTTGTGAGACACAGGGTCCCGTGGTGTCAATGTCTGGCACGCTTGGGAGTGTCATATATGTCCCACTGTTCGTCACTGGTGAGCATTTAATTTCTAAGGAATAAGGTGATTGGCACAATGTCTCCAAGCAAAGTCACCGTATGGTAGCAATGACCACGCGAGCCACATGAGGCCTGGCATTAGCATAGAGGAAAAGGTGCAACTTTGCGATTAAACAATACTGGCCCCTTCTGCTTCAGTGCAAAGGTTCCAACTGCTACGAGTACAGGCCAGCAGTGATGGTTTGGCCCGTTGGTAGCTGCACATATTGCCCCACTTGCCGACTAGTTCACCAGATACAGAGGATGAACTTACGTGGGAGTAAATGTGGTCAGCCACACGGCCCCGTGGTAACAATGTCTGGCACGCTTGGGAGAGTCATATATATCCCACTGTTCATCACTGGTGAGCAGTTGATGAAATATGGGTATATTGCGATGCCGAGAAAGCAACGAGGATCAGGTTGTCACTCGTTACTTGTTGGTTTTTCGACAGTTTACGGGGTAACCACTTGCTAAATTTGTACGCTTTCCCTGTGCGATGCAGATGAAGAGTCTTTGTTCTGAAACTTGCAAGCTTTCGGCAAGCTCACCACTTGTTTAACTGTTGTCCTCCTCTATGGCCGCCTTCAGACGGGCATCATCCACAAACTGCGACCAGTCACTACGGGGCTCATCACAAAGGGACAGATCTCCCAACCTGAACTGCTGAAACGAATGCCTGTCGAAGCATTCACTCACAGCATTATCCCCTAAGGCTGGATATATTCGGCAACTTGGTGCCTGCTACGGATAAGCCCACCTTAAAGCGGACAACCACGAATTTGCTGCTTCAACACTCCCATATCTCCTCGTCGTTTCTGTAGCTATGACTGATGTGACCCGACCCACATCCCATACCTCTTTTCAGCTCATTTGAGTATCAGTGATCACTTCATCCCACAAGGCGTATAAAAACGGCAATAATTTTTTTTGGTTACCTTATACATATATTGAGGGTTTCGGGTCTCGTTTTTGAAACATGAGAACTCTTATGTAGCGAAGGAATCATATTTTTTTTTAAATAGTTATAATTTAAGCTCTACTTCTGTATGGAGCATTGTTTTAAAAAAATAAAAACAAAATACTAAAGAAATCCGGATTATTTACCTAACGTGTTCTTTCCTATTTTTCTACATAACTGCACACACACACACACACACACACACACACACATATATATATATATATATATATATGTGTGTGTGTGTGTGTGTGTGTGTGTGTATGTGTGAAAAAATAAATAAACTTCAATAAAATTAGTCTGTTAACACACACACTTCCTCCACCTACCCAGCCAGCGTAAATGATCAATAGAGAGTTTATGAACGTAAATAACACTCAGGATTAATTTATATATACAACCAGATAAAGAAGTAGCTATACTGGGTCTAAAGATGGCATTGAAAGGTGAAACTGACAGTCACCATGCAGTGTTATTCATATGACCATACACACCCTATATTTATAAATATAAGTATATCCTGAGATCTTACCAACATACCCTGGTTAATAGCCATATTGTGCGATAAATGAACTTACGTAATAAAATATAACATCAAATATACACGCACACACACACTTATATAAATATATATATATATATATATATATATATATATATATATATATATATATATATATATATATATATATATATATATATATGTCCAGGTAATATTGAGAACAAATGGAGTATGATTCCAATATACGTAACATTTATTTGAAAAGACGGCTCAATACATATACAATATTATTTATTTATGTTAAGATATTAAAACATGTTTTAAAAAATCGCTAGACAATTATAAAAGAGGTCAAAGAGGTCAACAACGTGCGGTAACAGTAAGTTTAATGCTCGAACGCAATCTTCAGGCCATATATGCTATGTGTTGGCTCGACTATTTATATATGCTTGTAAATGGTTCATTATGGGTAGCAAGGTATATTGGGTAGGCGGTAAACGTTATATTTCAAATTATTATAGAGGCTATTGAGTAGAAATAATTGTGGATCCGAATTACGTGACTTGTAGTTATTGCCTTGTATTTTTTGTTAACTTTTTACTCATTATTTATTATTTAATTTCTTGATTATTTAATTTATATGCACCTTGTGCAAATTAATTGAAATAGTTGCTTTAGTTTCCTTTCTTTCACACACGGTCAGTTTTAGACCGTCTGGCATGACAGGGTATAATTGATTTCTATTTTTTTCCACGGATTAGGTCATTTGCAGTGGTGTTCAGTAATATAAGGCTATTTCTAAGGTGTATGGTAAAATTTGCATCATATTTTTATGGAACCCAGACACTATTGTTTTGAATGCCGATTAGTTGTTTTACGGTCATTGTCTACAGTGGACGTTATTCCAAGGAAGCGTACGAAAATTATAACACTTCACGAACACCAGTGAGCAAATCAATGTATTATACATTGGCCGGAAACTCTCCTGATTTAAATCCAATCGAGGATCTGTGGTCAATCCCCAAGGAACAACCCCGTGGAATGGACATACGAAGTACTAACATACGCACTGGGTCATGTTTCATTGGAAAAATACAAAAAAAAGTAAATAATTGATTCTTCTTCTTCTTCTTCTTCTTCTTCTTCTTCTTCTTCTTCTTCTTCTTCTTCTTCTTCTTCTTCTTCTTCTTCTTATTATTATTATTATTATTATTATTATTATTATTTATTCCTTTGTTTTTTTCGGAGGTTGGTTATCTTATTAATTTAGTATACTATAATTACGTGTAAAACATAGCATGCATTTAAAAATATTCTGTCATATATATATATATATATATATATATATATATATATATATGAATGAAAAAACATAATTTAAATGTATACTACATTTATGTGTAAATGTGCTCAAAACCAGGAATATATATATATATATATATATATATATATATATATATATATATATATATATATATATATATATATATATATATATATATATATATATATATATATATATATATATATATATACTCCAACCACGACGTACACTAGTAAAAAAATAGACCTGCCGTACACTTTTACACGGATTAAAATATGAAATTTATTATTATTTTCATAAAAATTTGCACATCGAGGAATTAGACAGAGGTCGTTTTTTTGCCAACAATACGATTTCCACTGTAAAATACCCCATCTAGAAAAACATCTGTCGGTGGGTAATTCCCATTGCTCTGTTTGTTCCTCAGACCGATGATGATAAAGGGCACAGGCCTGTCGTAAAATTCCGAAGATAATACCTTTATAATACCTATATATATTGTGTCATATGCATAAATTAATATATAATAAATGTTTATCGCACTGATTATATTGGTTAACAGTTTTTGTCCTTTTTTTAATAATATATATATATATATATATATATATATATATATATATATATATATATATATATATATATATATATATATATATATATATGAGGAGACACGTTGGAGTAAGGAATAGATTTAATAATATATATATATATATATATATATTTAATAATATATATATATTTAATATATATATATTTAATAATATATATATATTTAATAATATATATAGATTTACTAATATATATATATATATATATATATATATATATATATATATATATATATATTGACCCAAGCCTTTAATGGTTTTGCTAGAATAAAGTCTCTTGTTATCGTGACCGATGCTTTTGGTTTACTGACCATGTCTAAAGTGTTGATCACGCCAGATATCGCACTCTCACTCCTAAACACACTGCTCAGCATTACCCACACGAATTTTGAGGGTGTTGAACTAACATAAATGTGCCTGGACAGAAGCCTGCACTAGGGATTGTCTAGCCAATCTAGCAGAAGCTGTACTTGGAAAAGTGCGGGGTATTAGTATAAATATATATATATACTCACATTTGTCGTTCTGTATTAGTACGCAAACACACTCAAACCACTATACGTACATGCCTATCATTATGCATTGAAATATCGACTTCCCTGTCTCTTTGAAAGGTTGTGTCAACTGCCGATAGCTTGAGGCATAAACCATCACTAGTGACGGCGTAATGTCTGTCTTGCAGCCCTGAACCTGACAGCTTGTCAAAGAGCTATCAGTATAACTATAATCAAGTGAAAGTTATAAGTATACGTTAACGGGGGCCAAGACCTCCGAAAGACTGCGTAATATTACAATTCCAAATCTGAATTTGGCGGCCATTTTTGGCAGGTCAAAGAGAAGGCGGGAAAAGTTTTGACAAGAACAACTTTATTAGGCGCACGACTGTTACAATTAAGTGTCGTAGTTATGGAAGGATCAAAAATTATATTATCGATAATATCAATGAAGACAAAAAGCCAAGCAAAAAGTATACGGAGATTTTCATACAACTTTGAAATAGTGAAATAGAAAACAATAAACGAAATATATTACTCGACCTACCAAATCTATGGAAATTACAGATGGAAAGAATTTATCTAAACTTAATATAAAAATTTAACATTGAAAAAGAATAACACAAAGTTTGTTACAACTACATCCAAAACGTGAAGAGACGTATTTATACTATTGATATCTTTCGGGCTCTTGTTCTCATCTTTATTGCTATATTCACGACGTTTCGGCAGTTGTACGCTCCGGCCTTCTTCAAGAAGTAACTAACGTGGAATTAGAACAGTCTACCCCCGTGGACTAAATAAAGGGTTCACTTCGAAATTCCAGAATTCGGTTTGGAATCTATTAATTTCTTGAAAGATTTTACGAACGCAAAAATGCAAATGGGTACTCAATAAGACCATTTTGAAAAATCTTGAAAACGACAATGGCCGTGGAAACATTCCCGGGATATGCGAGTCAGATCATAAAGTATGTTCGTAAGTATGCTTTTTGTGGTTTTGTGTGTGTGTGTGTGTGTGTGTGTGTGTGTGCGTGCGTGTGCGCGCGCGTGTGTGCGTGTGCGTGCGTGTGTGTCTGTGTGTGTGTGTGTGTGTGTGTGTTTGCTTAGTATAATTTGTGGCGTTTCGAATTTGAGTAGAGACGACGCGTTTATTCAAACTTACAAAAAATTAACAGATTCCAACCCGAATTCTGGAATTTCGAACTGAACACTCTATTTAGTCCACGGCGGGTAGATTGTTCTAATTCCACGTGCCATGCCTTTTCTGGTTATCTCAGTTCACGTTAATTCCCTTTAGTTCACGAGACAAATTAAAGCTCAAAACATTTGGAGTAAACTATAATACTTACCTCATTAAAATGTTTATATATTCAAATATATAAGCGAGTTATTTATTATTATTAATAATTATGCTGATTTTTATTTTTACTGTGATTATTATTATTGTGATTATATTATTATTATTGTGATTATTATTATTATTGTGATTATTATTTCTATTATTGTTATTATCATATTATTATTGTAAGTATTATTATTTTTGTTGTGTTATTATTGTTATATTGTTATTGTTGTGATTATTATTATTATTGTGATTATTATTATTATTATTATTGTGATTATTATTATTATTATTGCGTTTATTATTATTACTGTGTTTATTATTATTATTATTATTATTATTATTGTGATTTTTGTTATTTGCCTTCTATTTTATGATTTCTTTTTCTTTTTTCTTCTGTTATCCAATATTTTTCTATTATTGTGCAATTCCATGTTTGTTCAAATTCCATGTTTGTTCAAATTCTATATTAATTTCCACATGAGTTTTCGGTTTGCTTCTTCGATCATCCAATCCCTTTTTTATTATTTTCCTTTCCTTTCTTCTTCTTCTTCTTCTTCTTCTTCTTCTTCTTCTTCTTCTTCTTCTTCTTCTTCTTCTTCTTCTTCTTCTTAGTGTTATTCTGCTATTTTCCTCTTATTATTATTCTCTTTTTTCATATATTATTTTGTATTTCATTTCTTTCATTTATATCATTATTGTTTGTCATCGATTTCTTTTTTTACTTCTCTTGTCATCCAGTTCATCTGTTAACTTTTCATTTTCCGTCTTTATTCCATATTTTCCTGTTTTTTCTGCTACTTTTCGACGCATATTTCTTTCTTTCTTCTTCTTCGTCATCCATACCTACTTCTTAATTTTTCTTTCTTTCCTTTTTTCATCATCGTTGTCGTCATCATCGTCATCATCATTTTCTTCGTTTTTCTTTTCTTCTTGATTTGTTAACTTCTTTCTTATATTTCCATATTTTTTATGTTTCTTTGCTTTTTTCATCAATACTTTTTCCTTCTTTCTTTCTTTCTTTCCTTTTTCCTTCTTTCCTTCTTTTTATCTTTCCCTCTTTCTTTTTTCTTTCATTCTTTCTTCCTTTCCTTCCTTATTTCTTTCTTTCCTTCCTTCCTTCCTTCTTTCTTTCTTTCTTTCTTTCTTTCCTTCCTTTTCTCTTTCCTTCTTTCCTTCCTTCCTTCTTGCTTTCTTTCTTTCTCTTTCCTTCTTTCCTTCCTTCTTTTTCTTCTTTCTTTCTTTTTCTTCTTCTTTCTTTCTTTATCTACGTCCTTCATTTATCCTTTCCAGTTTCTTTCATATTTTTAATTTGTTTTCATTCCCTCTTATTTATTCTTAAGTCTTTCAAATTTTGATTTATCAATCGATCTCACGTTTACATTTCCACTGTTCCTCTTATCGATAGCGATCGTTCTATTTCCTAACCAGCCGATTTGAATCGTCTCAATATACAGCCGACGCCAATCAACAGTTTTTGTCATTTTTACCCTTTATCGATTTTGGCACAGCCGTTTTAAAACACCCTCTAAATTTCGATTTTCTTTTCAAAGATTTCGGAAAAGCAGCTTGCAGGCAAACAATGGGGCGTTACTTGTCTGTCTCAGATTTTGAGAGGCACTGTACATACCCTGTGTTCGGCTCTATTTTGTTGTACGATTCAGCCAATCAGCTTTGGGGGCTATAGGAGCAAGGCGAACGATTAAAAGGTGTACGCTGAGTAGCAGACAGCAGAACAAATAGTTGTTACTTCTCATCAAGTACTAGAAAAGAGACAGGTCCATTGTCATATAAGCTCTTGTTCGGCCCAGTTACTGACATACATATCGGACTTAGGTTCTTAATCATTAGCTTGCAAGGCCTGCACAATTCCTTCCTCTATATATTTCTTCTTTTCAAACACAGGCACTCGCAAACATCCAGACTAAACAGGCACAAATTGCTCAAAATCTAGTGGAAGAGTGCTCAAAAGAAAGAGAAATAATTTGTCGATAAGCTAACGGTAATAAATAAATACGTAGTTTCCTTATCAGGAAACCTTCGCCATTCACTAGACAAACAACCAATGTCTCTGTCGAAATACAATTTATAAAGTATTTCTATTAAAAGGAAAATCTTCAAGAAAATAGGTTTCTCATGACCACTAAAGGTTATAGCTCTTTCCAGTACTGAGTAGAGCGGTTTCCATACTAACCTTCTGTGTGGGTTTTTTTTTGTGGAATGTCAGCATTTTGCTGATGTTGTATATTCCCACTTCGAGATACCTGTTATATCCATTTTAGTTGACGTGTTTTCAGTTATCTGGTAAAGTTCTTTGGTGGAGTAATGGATAGCGGCTAGGATTGAGAAATCGGAGAGCCGAGTTCGAATTCCAGTCGAAACCATTACATTCACTTACGTACCTAATACCATTGGGGAAGGTATGAATCCTCTTCTCCCCCCACCTCCACCAGCAGGACAGACCAGATTCTATACCTTTGGATTGCAACTGGTCTACCGCAGAAAGAAATGGCCACCAACTGCGAGAAAAAATCAGTCAGTTATGTATCGACATATACATAATCGTCTAAGCGTATATCATGCATGGCACATAACTGAACTGAGCGTCCTTTAACGAGTTTCTAAAAAGGATAGTCCTCGCAGAGACCTACATTATTTTCTGGCTCGAAGTCATTTTCAAACAACGTTTACATGCAAATCGTTATATTTGCTATATTCACGGCGGAAGAATACACAATATTGAGGAGAAGAAGTTGGCAGATATAAAAATTATTAACAATCAAATTCTCACACATAACACCTTTGTTTAAAATTTGCCATATTTGTGGCGGAAGAGAACACAATATTGGGATGAAATCATTTAAGGTAAGCATTATTTTTGGAAATCTTGCAAAAATAAAAATAATTGTCGGATGTTAATGAAACTTTCAGAAAGTATTCACACATGATCGAAATTATTATGAATATGTTTTTTTTATTAAAGTCATGGCAGAAATATTTTTTATATTTATTACCCCCACATAACTAATTTTATGAAAACTCTAAAAATTCGCTCGCGTTGGGTTTAGTGATTACAGTAGTTAAAAGCACAAGGCTTTGAAGAATGGAAAATTTTTTTTTTTTTTATTGCACCGCCCGTACCTGAAAATCAGCTCTGAATTGTAACATACAAAACTCAATAAAACAAATATATTATTTAATTTCAATTGCTTTTATTTGCTTTTAGTTGTTTTTATGAATATGGAGAATATTTTCTGAAATCAAAACATTTTTTCGATGAAAAATTAATTTTTAATACAGTTATTTGTTATTTATTTAATTATAATAGATTTTTACATTTAAGTTGTTAAAATATTGTAAAATTAGTTAAAAGCCGCGTCGGGTATCCTAAATGTCCCTATGAGATAGATCTTTTTTTAGCGCTTTGTAAATTGTATCGTTTTGACTAATCAGAAGACAGGAAGTAATTAAGAAATGTAATTTTGTCTTCAAGAAAATCGTTAAAACGGTTGTTATTACAAAGTAAGGAAGGTCACAAGCAATAAAAGGTCACGTGGCTTGAGTGTAAGCGTCGGCTTCATTATTGTTGCAAATTCTTAGCGAGGCAAATTTTGAGCATTTTGAATTAGCGTTTTTTACTCATTATAAAAATTTGAACATCATCCTAAGCCATTTTCACCATCAACATTACTACATTTTTAAAAATTCCTTTTATTTCATTTACATATTTCATTGCAATTTCAATTTTTTGAATTTGTTTTACAGTTTTCACTTTTCATCATCCAAGATTACGGCCCCTGTTATTTCCATGTGGTCACCAATCTAGTTACTGACTAGTGTTGACGTTGCTTAACTTCGATGTTTCAACGTGATTCGGCCGTTATCCTATTCTGATTCCCTACCGTATTTTACTAGGCGGAATCCAAAAATAGGCCTGAAACAGAAAGTTGTAAATCAATAAATCTCAGTTCCAGAAGTCGAAAACATCGATGTCTGACTACAAATTAGGAGGTCCATCCCAAACCGGGTGTTTGTTTTATTGCTGAGTAAATTAGACAAGTTTTATGAGCAGGTAATATCTCAAGAGATCTGTCCCCAAGAGTGGAGGACTGGGGGTTTGGGAAAATACTTCTAAAGTAGTAAGGCGGAAAGACTTTTTTTTTTTTTTTTTCATGAAAGTCCGCTCGAGTTAGCTCACAAATATCCGATCGATCACGTCCGGAATATAAGTAAATAATGATATTGGCTAATATTTGCAATCCTTTCAGTTAAATGAGCAAGCCTTTGCGAAATCTGTTTTGCTATGAGAGACTTCAAATATGAGTCACGTTGAAACACTTCCTATTGACTGTATTCGATGAATTATAAAACTTTTCCCTCGCATCAACTGGAAATATGATGTCTATTAGAAGATTGATAGTAACGTTTTATTTGGTTTTACGTACGGGCGATGTTAAACATTCTGTCTTATTTCCCTAGCTTAAGGTTTATATTGTATATTATCAAATACATGTTCTTGCTTTCAGTTAACATTTTTATTGAGGTTGTTCGATAAATGTCGCTTCAATCAAGACAGTCAAACTTAAAATCTGCATCATTTGTTGCAGTTTAAACACGTCTGTATTGCTACGACGTCACTTGTACAAATCAAGATACCGCTGGTTTAATTCACCGTCCTTGCTTTCTGAACACGTCACAACGTATATGCCTCGTCCGTTCTGCCCCCTTTTATCAGGCCAACACTACGGTCGACCAACCAATCAGCGTTCTTCGCTTTTATTCTCAGTTACCCAAGCAAATGGCCTCCTGCAGTTCGACCAATCAGCGCACGGCTTGCTATTGGTGGAAGCACGCCAAACTGTACAAAAACGCTCGTTACCGCACATAGTGCTAGACGGGAGAGTAACGCCATTTTCACGGGGTAAACTTGCCGATGCCGTATGTTAAGGTAAGACCCTTATTTTCCTATGCACTAGATACAAGCCACTCTGGCTCGGTTGCTTCTACGGGGCTGTTCACCACATTTGTCCATTTGAAATACTATATTTATTTAATTATATATAAGGTGAGTAACGACGTTTTATATTTATATATTTTATTGAACAAAATAAATTACAATAATTTAAGATAATCTATCCCTATTGTCACGTCAAAATAAGATTTCTTCTGATTAGCAATCTGTTTAACATGTTCATAACGTTACCCTTCATGTTCGATACAACGCTGAACACTGTCAGCAACACTTCTACCTATACAAAAGGACACATATCTACATTAATTTCAGAATATGAATCTGAAATTCTTTGTTTTAACTCAGAAATTGTTTTCTGATTGAGCTTGTAAACACGATCATTCAGTCTGGTGGTATTTAGCTCTAGCGATGGCCTCTCAATTGCTCTAGGTTGTCCTATCCACCTCAGCAGGAAATTAAGATTTAACCATACCGGAAGTCGTAAGCCATAGTGGGGCGGTGCGCCATTCACTTGAAAGTAAATATCTGCCGCGCAAATAAAAAAGGGCGTTATTTTTGCCCACACCCCACAAACGCGTTATTTTTGCCGCACCGAGTATTATCTGAGCTGGAGCTGCTCAGTCCTCATTTGACTTTCTTAATCTAGTTCAAAAGCGTCTGCACGGCCTTGTGGGTGATGAATTTTCTTCAATCCGACAAAACCCTTCCAGCAGACGAAACGTAACGAGCCTTTCACTGCTCTATCGCTATTTCCATGACTAGTTTTATTGTTTGATAATTTCACAACAGGCAAGGTAAGAAAGCCACTAAGCTGCAAGAGGTAACTGAATGTTAAAGAATACGAGAAAACTCACTTTTAAGGAGAGAGAACAATAAAAGAACAAGAATTAAGAAGATAGAAAATAAGGATTGACATTGCATTTAAATACCCCTCCCTCAGGCAAGACACTAAAGCCACTAAGACGCAAAGGGGGTTACTGAGTGTTAGAGATTATGAGAAAAACTACTTTTAAGGAGAGAGAACAAAAAAGAACAAAAATTAAGAAGACAGAATATATCGACTGACATTGCATTTACATCTCCCTTCCAAGCAAGGCACTAAAGCCACTAAAAAGCAAAGGGGTTATTAAATGTCAGAGAATTTAAGAGAAACTACTATTAAGGAGAGAGAACAATAAAAGAACAGGAATTCAGAAGACAGAAGATAATGATTGGCATTGCATTTAAATTTCACCCCAAGCAAGGCACTAAAGCCACTAAGATGGAAATGAGTCACTAAGTGTTAGAGAATATGAGAAAAACTACTATTAAGGAGAGAGAACAATAAAAGAACAAGAATTAAGAAGACAAAAAATAACGATTGATATTAAATTATGTTTAAGCTAGCTATTTCAACTGTAAAACGTTGTCTTCTGATAAACGACCTTCCTTAGTCCCAATATCCCTGACCGTTACAACTGGGACCCGTAATGCCACGTACCCATGTTGAATAATTCTCCATTCCTTTTTTTATTCCTATAGTAAGGTGTCCCATTCGGACAACTTCTTTCCAAAAACTACTGCTTTGTGGAACAGATTTCTGGCAGGATGTTTTCCCAATAACTACAATCTTGACCTTTTTCACTTATTGCTAATACAACAGTACATCATAACCCTCTATCTTGAGTTGTTCTTGGGCCTGGTGATCGGTGAATAATAGCCAGGAAAATGGATTCAACTTTACACATATTTGCCTAATACTCTTAAAGGGGCTAAATATATTGTTGCGTCAAGTACACCACCAGCTAATGGCTGTGGTATGGGAGAGAGGTTTATTCTCACATAATCGTTTATCCATTATGGGTGTTATTATAGCCATAATATCATAACATCTTATTTCATAGACGGGACGGAATAGCTGAAGGGAAAAGGAATGAGAAACACTTACTTTTCAGAGAGAGTTTTATGGATCTATGCCATGCACAAAAGTATATATACATATGTACACATATCCCATGCAGAAAATCTACAACACATGTCTACACAACAAGGAGAACGAAAAAAAGGACGAATAAAAGAGGCTTGCGTACAACAATTCTCAACGGGAACTGAAGCTGTCAGAGATTCTTCTGTGTTTCTGGAGAAGTCATATTTAGGATTCTAGATTCGAACGGGCCGGATTTACCTGCTATGTCTCCAGCGAGGACATATTGTAGAGATATATGATTTTGCTCATTAAATGAACTACGAGTTGAAGAATGACTGTTTAATTGGGCAGGACAGCACTTAGCAATCACTAATAAGTTTCAACTCAAATATTTTGGATATGAGCCTTGATTTATGACTACCGAAATAAGCTATTAGACTTCAAGCTCCAGAAAAGAGGAAAGGTTTAACCTACGAGCGAAATTCCTCCCTCTCAGCGCAACGAGAAATTTGCGCTGACACGCTTCGCGTTTCCCACTTTTTAAAAATCATTCGATCCCAAGCAAGGCGATAATGCCACTAAGACACAAGGGGTTACTGAGGGTGAAAGATGTTGGAGTTTTGGGGTACCTTTTGTGTACTAGTGAGCCAGCCAAAATGAACTGACTCATTTTATAATTCACCAATAGAAGGCGTTAACCAATCATAAGGCTCAAAATATTCAAATCGACGTGTATAAAGGCGGACATATTTTCCCCGAATATCTGCTACCAGCCTTTGATATCGAAGACTGAAGAATTACGGAATAGCTGCTGGTGGTATTGGCGATATAGTCAGATTCAGTAGAATGTCTGACTCGTGAGTGTTAATCTTTAATGTTGTTTTCATTGAACAGATTACGTACTGCGCTGGATTCTATATTCATAGACTATGGTGAAAATGGTCAACAAAAGAAAATGAGAGCGATTTAGAAGAAGAGACCGGAAACTCAGTCCTAAACAGGAAACAAGGGAAAAACCAGTTCAAAAGAAGGGGAAGAAGTGTGAACTAAACGAAACTTTGAAATCAAGTTTCTCAAAACTACAAAAAGTGCAGAGAAAAATTTTATTTATTTCGGTGATGAAATAACATCAAGGTGACTTTCCGCAGTATTCTAGCTTATTCGTATTTTATGGTGTCGTAGAGCCAGCTTCGATAGTTTCACAAATCTTTGGTACTTCCAAGTTTCTTGTGAAGTTTTTTTCCGATTACTGTTCTGTATTCCTTCTAGTACTAAATTTTGTCTTCCACACCAAACACAATAACAGCAAGTTTCCTTAATAGGTCAGCATTTTCTTACTAGTTTTTGTCGTGGCCGACAAACATTTGGCCGACAAACATTGATATTTGATATATTGATATATTGATGATATTTTGGCCGAACGGACATTTCAACGAAAAAGTACAAGTAAAAATAGTAACAAGTAATACTATAAGTATTTAAATTAGTAGTAATATAACGTACAATAGGACTAATAATTACCACTGAATTTCAAGTGATTAAATTATTCAATTTAAATTTAAAGTTAAAAGTTTTCTTATTTCAATACTTGTTTTGTAAAATTAATATTTAAAAGAAATATTTGAGTGTATTTGTATAAAAAGTAACGCCTAATTATTTAAATTCGTATTTAACAGTAAGATAAAAGCTAGTTCATCCCTTTAAAATAATGATCATTAAAAGCAAAATTGAAAGATCTTTCATATCGTAAAATCTTAAGATTTTTTCTGTAGTAAAATGTGCTTTTTCTCAAAATACTTATTATCTTAATGTAATAAGCAGCTGCTCAAGGAAGTCGCATAGTTTTAATGGGATTGATCACAGTATGCCAATCACGACTGGAATCCCGTCCTAGGTATGACGATAAACAACATCCGCGTCCTGGGTAAGACGATAAGTTACATCCAACAGCAAGGCCTCTATTCAGGAGGTTTTGAGGAGCTTGGAGTCACCTCTTAATTGCTGGTGTTCCCAGGTCCACCCTGACCCGTGAGGGTAGCACCTGTTAGGGTTCCAGCTATGGGCAAATAGTTAACACCCAAACTTGGGTCAAACTATTATGAAAGTGTAAAAATATGCTTTAGTACCAAAAAATATTTTTTTTTTAAATTATTACCAGCAATACATTTTTGAAAAAAAGAAAAAAGGTATTACCAGCAATATATATATTTTTTAAATTACCCTCAATAAAAATTTTGTCGGCATTAGATAACCCATTGTGATTGATATGCCGTAAAACAAAACAAACCAAACACTACTGGAAT
This sequence comes from Acanthosepion esculentum, assembly GCA_964036315.1. Lineage (NCBI taxonomy): Eukaryota > Metazoa > Mollusca > Cephalopoda > Sepiida > Sepiidae > Acanthosepion > Acanthosepion esculentum. Next base: position 19,726,512 of record OZ038511.1, on the reverse strand, counting down.
CACTTTGACATTCCTTTAATGCATCCCAAAACATCTTGGCATACCAACTTTCAAATCAGATTGGTTTGTAATTTTCTCATTGATTACCATTGGCAACCATCAATAATAGGACACTTCTTCGCGGCTTTATCTAGCACATTAATATCCGGACGGCGATAGTTTATCTATCTGTCTGAAAATCATGGTCCCAGATTATTTTGGGCTTTCTGAAATCTTCAATAGTTCTGCAAGACATACTTTCCAATTATTCTGCGAAGCACATTTCCCTACCATTTTTTTCAGTTAGGTATCCATTATTTCGATACAATAATTAATTAATTAATTAATTAAAAATAATAATAATGGATCAATATCTCTACTGAGCCAATATCTGCACTGGACAATATGTAACTTTTATAAGTCTTTGTACACTTTCCTGAAAATATGCGCAGTGTCCAAAAAGCCGATTCTTGGATGATTCCAAGTTGGTGTGGTATTCCCAAATGGTCAAGGAAGTCAGACAGTTTTAATGGGATTGATCCTAATGCATCACTGGAATCAACTTGCGTTCCAAACTATCTTGGCATACCAACTTTCAAATCAGAGTGATTTGTAATTTTCTCAATCATCTTGTTTGATATATTTGTGCCATTTGGTATGGCAACCATCAATAATAGGACACTTCTTCGCGGCTTCATCTATCACATTAATATCCGGACGGTGATGTTTTATCAATATGTCTGAAAATCATGGTCCCAGATTATTGTAGACCTTCTGAAATCTTTCATAGTTTTGCAAGACATAAACTCGCACCAGTTTTCTACAGCTTAGTATATATACTTTCGACACAATGACCAATGTTCAGAAGGGCATACCTTATCATGACGCATCTTATTATCTTTTGAGCTAACATTTTGAAACCACTGACCAGGTGAGTGATATTCTCAGAGAGCTCACCATAAATCTTATATTTTGGTTGGTTGGTTTTATTTTACGGCATATCAACACATATATGGGTTATTTAATGTCGAAATATAAATATTTTGAACACAATTTTATGACTTAAACTACAGATAAAATATATTGTTTGTCATTTTGGTATAAAATGTATTGTTGGTAATTCTACTATAAAATGTATTGTTAGTCATTTTACTATAAATAGGTATTGTTAGTCATTTTATAAAAAATATATTGCTGGCATCTTCACTATAATTTTTTTTTATACTTTCATAGTTTCAAGATCCATTATTCGCCTATACGTGGAACTCTAAGAGGTTAACCTTCCTCCTACTTTTTGTGTGATTGATATTGCTATGATATCCTCAGCAACTAAAGTAAGTCGTACAGTTTTAATGTGATTGATCCCGGTGCGCCAATCACTACTGGGATCAATTTGATATTCCCTTCCCGTATTCCAAATCATCTTGGAATCTCAACTTTCAAATCAGAGTTCTTTATAATTTTCTCAATCACCTTGTTTGCTATATTTGTGTCATTTGGCATGGCAACCATCAATAATACGACAGTTCTTGGCGCCTTTATCTAGCGCAATAATATCCGGACCGCGATGTGTTTGTCTGAAAATCATTGTCACAGAATATTGTGGGCTTCCTAAGTTCTTCAATTGTTCTGCAAGGCACATGCTCGTGCCAAATGTCATTGTAAGTTGTACGAACAACGGAATCCGGTATCGAGTAATTTTTATTATTATTATTATTATTATTATTATTATTATTAACACTTGGAGAAAAGTGTATGATTTAAGAAAAGATGCAGTGTTTGACAATGTTCCACAATATTTCGACTGTATGTGTGTCTTCTTCAAGATATGTTTCAAAAATTATGTACAAGTATAAAAATATAAAAAAATTTACAATTCTAAGTCTTTGTACAAACGTCGATTGTCTTGAGAAAAATGGCCGTACTTTCAATCAACGCGTCAAAACGAATGAAACGCTCTTCTATAAGTGCTGAAAAATATTGGAAGATTTATGTCAATCATTTTGTATATTATTATTATTATTATTATTATTATTATTATTATTATTATTATTTCCATTTTTTTTTTCTATTTGTAGTTTATAAAAATATTTCCAAATCTTTTACTTGAGACCTGGGATAAAGAAAGTGGGCTGTACTTTTGTATTTCAAATAAAAATAGCTTTCCTGAGACTTTTAAAATTATTATTATTATTATTATTATTATTATTATTATTATTATTATTATTATTGGTATATTATTATTATTGTCATTATTATTATTTCTGTTATTATTCTTAATATTATTATTATTGTTATTATTATTATTACTATTATTATTATTATCATGATTATCGTTATATCATTATTGTTAATCTTATTATTATTGTCTTTATTATTATTACTATTATTGTTATTATTATTATCATGGTTATTGTTATATTATTATTATTATTTTTATTATTGTCATTATTATTATTTTCTTATTATTTTTAAAATTATTATTGTTATTACTATTATTGTTATTATTTTTTATTATTACTTTTATTATTATTATTGTTGTTGTTATTATTATTATTATTATTGTTATTAATTATTATTATTATTATTATTATTATTATTATTATTATTATTATTATTATTATTCTATCCAGTTTTCGTAATTTGCTGTTTGATAAAATAATTTAAGAGATTACCCAAAATCTGAGGTAAAGAAGGTTTTATTTCTGAGAAAGTTATTGGACTTAATACATCGAGTGATGTTTTTCCAGAGTATATGAGCGCTTCTTAGGAACACAAACTTTAGATCGCAGATGCTGACGGGTTTTCTGATATTTCATCACTAGTACACCTTTTATTACTGGAACTGCTGTTGCATTTATATTCTACTGTCTCACAAATTCTATTTTCATGTCCTCATATTTTGCGAATTTGTAAAATTCGTGTCGAAATATTTCTATGCGATGGCATATCTATAAATGAGAGAGTTTTCTTGTTGGTTTGTTTTTCTTTCTTTCTTTCTTTCTTTCTTTCTTTGTTCGTTTCTTTCTTTCTTCCTTCCTTTTTCTTTCTTTCTTTCACTTTCTTTCTTTGTTCGTTTCTTTCTTTCTTTCACTTTCTTTTTTCCTATTTCTTTCTTTCTTTCTTTCATCGTTTTCTTTCTTTCATCTTTCTATCTTCCTTCTTCTTTCTTTCCCTTTCTATCTTCCTTTTCTTTCTTTCACTTTCTTTCTTTCTTTTTTCTTTCTTTCACTTTCTTTGTTCCTGTTTCTTTCTTCACTTTCCTTCTTTCTTTTTTCTTTATATAACTTTATTTCTTCCTTTTTCTTTCTTTCACTTTCTTTCTTCCGTTTTCTTTCTTTCTTTCTTTATTCATTTCTTTCTTTCACTTTCTTTCTTCCTTTTCTTTCTTTCTTTCTTTGTTCGTTTCTTTCTTTCACTTTCTTTCTTCCTTTTTCTTTCTTTTTTCTTTCTTTGTTCGTTTATTTCTTTCTTTCACTTTGTCTTCCTTTTCTTTCTTTCTTTCTTTCTTTCTTTATTTGTTCCTTTCTTTCTTTCTTTCACTTCCTTCCTTCCTTCCTTTTTCTTTCTTTCTTTCTTTTTCTTTTCTCTCTTTTCTTTTTTGTTTCTCTGTTTCTTAGTTACTTTTTCTTTTATTGGTTCTTTGTTTCTTTTGTGTTTTTCTTTCTTTTTTCTTTGTGCCTTTCTTTCTTTTTCTTTCTTTCCTTCTTTTCATTTGTTTGGTACAGCTCTAAATCTGTTTAAAGAGTTCCAGGAAGATTATATTGCATAAATCTCTCAAATATAGATGATTTGGCAACCATGAAAATCAGTATTCCTGGCACTCTGATGGCAGAAGGAAACATGTCCTTCTCTCAATCACTAATTATTTTTCTTTTGATTGACTGAATTCTAAAACCTTTTCCCCCCTCAGTTTTCATTGAGGTAGTTTTTATATTCTGATTATTCTCAAACAGTGCACCTGAACACAGCTTTTTAAATCTTAGGTAGTGGTAAGTTTCTGGTGGGATTTTTATTATTTTTAATCATTCCTAGTTCTCTTATTATTATTGGAATTACGGTTGTGTTTAAAGGTCATATTCTTGCGATTTCTATTTCCACATATTTTGGACGTCTGTCACATTTTGATGAGATGAGTTTATCAGCCGAGATGTGTCTCGGCAATTCTAAAAATGTAGCTTGGACCTTTGAGATTAAAATTGAATTTTTTTTTTTTTTTTTTTTTTTTTTTTAAGCATATCACCCCGAGCAAGGCCGGTGGCCACTATCACGCAAGGGGTTACAGAAGGGTTGGAGGAAGAGCAGATAGGAGTGGTAATGGAAGGGATGTGGGGAAAGAGAAGGACGGAGGGTCGATCGAGGTAGGGAGGTTACGGGAGATATAGAGCGAGAGCAGATAGGAATGGAAGATGTCAGGAAGTGGATAGATCAAGGCAACTGGAGATGACGATTGACGCTACACTTAAACCGTTGGAGATTGTATTTGTTAGGGAAACAGTAATAGGGAAGGGAGTTCCATAGGCGAGATGTGCGAGACATGAAGCTATTGGAGTAGAAAAGACGTCTACACCTAACAGTTTCAACGGTGAAGGGGTGGGAACGGAATGCCAGACTCGTAGGACGCTTGAATTCACGAGGCTTAGGGACAAGTGAAAGCAACTCCTCAGAGCAATTACCGTGGAAGTACTTGCAGAAAAGGCAGAGTGATGCAACATTGCGTCTGTGAGAGAGCGACTGCAGGCGAGATGACAGATCAGGGCCAATCACATTGCATATCCGTCTCTGGATCTTATCAAGAACCCCGAGGCAACACGCAGGGGCCCCAGACCATAAATGGCAGCAATACTCCATGCAAGGTCGAATGGTAGACTTATAGACTTGGAGGATCGATTCAGGGGAGAAGAATTTCCTGGCTCGGCACAGGGAACCAACTTTTCTAGCGGTGGATGATGCAATTGACTCGATGTATTTGTTCCATCTCAGATCAGCGGACAGCGTGAGACCGAGCAGCCGCAGAGAGGAACTCTCGAGAAGTTGGTCCTCAGACATTCTGATGGGATGCAGGGATGGGTCCTTGTGGTGGTTAATGGAGAGCAATTTTGTTTTAGAGGCGTTAAAGTTGACCATCCATTTCTCTCCCCAGTCCACAACCGATTGGAGGTTCTTTTCAATTTGAGCTGCCAGGTTAATTTGGTCCGCCTCAGTAGATTTGTGCTTGAGGCAGGAGTAAATAGTAGTGTCGTCAGCGTAGATACCGACTTGGGAGTCTATGGCGTCTGGAAGGTCATTTATAAATATGAGGAACAGAGTATGGCCAAGGATGGAGCCTTGAGGAACACCAGCAGTAGTGGGATAGGAGTTGGAGAAGGATCCACTGAGAACAACCTTCAAATCCCGGTTTGATAGGAACGATTGAATTAGGTCAAACAATCGACCTGTGATAACATAACCCCGGAGCTTGTGAAGGAGGCCGGCATGCCAAACCCTATCGAATGCCTTGGAGATGTCAAGGGCCACGGCACGGGCTTCGCCGTTACTATGGATAGCTTGGTAGACAAATTCAGTGATGGCCGTAAGCACATCGGCAGTAGACCGGGCAAAGCGGAAACCATACTGCTTGTCTGAGCGCAGATCGTGGGATATCAGGTGAGTAGTCACTTCAGCGTTGATAATGGCCTCGAAGACTTTGCCGAAGATGGGAAGGAGTCTGATAGGACGGTAATTATAAGGGTTGGAGGGGTCGCCAGAGTTTCTTAAAGACAGGAACAATGGTAGAGGACTTCCAGCAGTCAGGAAAACAGGAGTCCTTGAGGCAGCGGTTGTACAATTTAGAGAGGGCAGGTGCCAGTTCAGGTGCGCATTTCTTCAGGACAATGGCTGGTATTCCGTCACCGCCGGTAGCCTTGTGGGGATCTAAGTTAGAAATAATGCCCAGTACCGACGACGGGGTTATGTGCAAGCCGTCCAGTAGGGCCTCAGTTCTGGGAGGGAAGTCGGGCAAGGGTACCCCAGAGGAGTCAAGCATAGAATTGGAAGAAAACTTTCGAGCGAAGCATTCGGCCTTGTCGGCAGAGGTGGTCAGGACCTCAAACTGATTGAACAGTGGAGGAATGGAGGGTTTGTTACTATTCAGAACGCTCTTGCAGAGGTGCCAATAGTCCTTGGAGCCAAATTTGCGGGATGCAATACGTTCCTTCATCCTGTTGAAGTCGGACATGTCACTACGAAAACGGTGGAAGAAGTGGTTCCTATGGGCAATGGCGGCTGAGCAAGCAGCTGTGAACCAGGGGGAGGAGCGCGGTTTGACCTTGAATTTCCTGGAGGGGAGGAAAGCTTCGATACCGGCTTTGATCCAGGAGGAGAACTCAGAAGCACAGTCATGAGTGGGGAGCTTAAATACAGCATCCCAGGGGACATCGCGGAGGAAGTCCCGAAACGAGTCCCAGTCAGCCCGTTGGTAGCAGAAAGTGGTTCTGGTGGTAGGAGGTTCTTTGAAGGGGGTGGGGCTGAAGGAGATACTAACAGACACGACAGCATGATCGGAGTTACCGATAGGACAGAGCTGCGTGGCACTACACGACTCAGGGATGGAGGTAAAACACAGGTCGAGGAGTGAAGGCTTACAGTCACGATTGTAGGAAAAACGCGTGGGGAAATCGATTATCTGGATGAGGGATTGAGAGATTGAAAAGTTAAGAGTATGAACGCCAGCGAGGTCAGTGGTAGCGTTCTGTAGCCACTGGTTGTGATGGGCGTTGAAATCACCAAACACAAATATGTGAGCGGACGGATGGACAGAGAGGGCCTTATCAACGCTGTCAGAAATGACATCGAGTATCCCGCAGTCCTGAGAGGATGGAGAGCGATAGAGGAAGAAAAGATAGCTTACAGCATTGAGAAGAGATAGGCGGAGACATAAGTAGGAATGATCCGGCGATTCGAGAGAGGTCTCTCTAGCCAGAGGGAGATGGTCCTTGACGTAGACACCCAGACCATGCATGTGGGTTAGAGAGTCTTTTCTGAGGAGTGGGAGGTATCCAGGGATCGAGAGATCGGAGGAAGGGATAGAGGAGTTAAGATTGGTCTCACACAGGGCGAGTATATCCGGGCACTTAGCTATGAGGAAAGACTCAACGCTGCAGAAGTTGGTTCTAATGCCGCGGATGTTAGAGAAGGATATATTTAGAGGTTTGGGTGATTTTTGGAAGGCTGGTTTAGGTTTGTATTTCAGTTTTTTGTTATTCATGTTGGTAATTGGTTTTGGAAAGAGGGAGAAGGCCTGAGTTAAAGGAAGCCGACGGTTGCTACCCATGACGCGAACAGAGAGGGGGATTAGCACAGCAAGATTCATAATGTGGCCTCAGGGTTGCCCACCGGAAATGACTGCAGGGACACCTATCCATGCGCGACATGGCACTACAGACACCCCGATATTATGCAACTGTTGATCAGAGCGGCCGCTCAAGACGCTACGCAAGAGTTAGGGCTCCTAACTACCAGTCGGAAACAGCAACCAGGTAACTGTCAACCGTGTACCCTCAGAATGAACAGGCAATGCCACAGACTGCGCGCATCATGGGAGGAACACAGCGACACCAGTACAGAGGCCAGTGAGCGGGAGAAAGAGATCCGGGAACCCCTTCCTAAACACGAAACAAGGTTTGGGCCTCTACTCGCGTTCAATAGAAGAGGGAGGAGTGTTGACCGGGCGGTAGGAAAGCCTACCTTCTCCAATTACATGAAACGTATACAACGATGACAGAACAAAACAGTGGGGGGATGAAGTTGGGATAGTAGCAGGGCATATTCAAGTTGAGGGTACTGGGGGATAGGAAAGATATGGTACTAAGTTTTAACTTAGTATAAGTCCCAGTGGTCTATATTAAAAACAAACAAAATTGGACAAGGGGAAAAAGAGGTTAGCAGGCGTTAGTTTTTAGCAAGAAAAGAAAGAAAAAAATAAATAAATAAATAAAATAAAATTAAAAATAATTATTAATAAAGTATTTACTCACTGGAATTCAGTTTTAATATCGACGACATACTTCGCAAAAGACACAAGCGAAAGTGAACGGCATGCTCGATTCCCCAAGCGTCAAGTTACAAAGAACGCAGTGTTGGTGGCAGTGGGGGGGGTCGTACGACCGCTATTCCACCACCACAACAGTGGGAAGGGGTTTTTGTAGGAGAAAGTTCAAAACAAAATGGCACCCACAAGACAATAGTCTCTGACCACTGAACTTTTCGAGCCGACAAGTTTCCATGGAGGCAGTTGACGATAGAAATAAACTGAAAATCTCAAACATTGGCTATTAAGTGGACTAACAGATTATATTCCCAGTGGTCTATATTAAAAACAAACAAAATTGGACAAGGGGAAAAAGAGGTTAGCAGGCGTTAGTTTTTAGCAAGAAAAGAAAGAAAAAAATAAATAAATAAATAAAATTAAATTAAAAATAATTATTAATAAAGTATTTACTCACTGGAATTCAGTTTTAATATCGACGACATACTTCGCAAAAGACACAAGCGAAAGTGAACGGCATGCTCGATTCCCCAAGCGTCAAGTTACAAAGAACGCAGTGTTGGTGGCAGTGGGGGGGGGGTCGTACGACCGCTATTCCACCACCACAACAGTGGGCCGGGGGAAGGGGTTTTTGTAGGAGAAAGTAAGAAAAATAATCATCCATTGGAATATGGGTGGGAAGTTGTTTTTCAGGTGAAAAGGAATGGTAGAAGCATCAACCTGAGAAAGTCTTCAGCTTCAGATAAGAATGCAGAAGACAAAATATCAGACATGTGGAAGTTAGGTGAAAAGAAACGAAAAGATTAACCATTGATCCATCGGGTCGTTTTTAGTACGAGGATGGAGCACACGGCAGGATAGAAAATAATCAACTTTAAACGTTCAAAGTTTGAATTCCTCAAAAGTTTTCAATTAGAAGAGGGTCACAATCATACCGGTTGGGATTGGTGTACTTGGTACAACGATTGACAGAATGGAGACATTGATTGTGCAGTGGAAATGTTTTAGAAAACAAGAACGGAAAGAATAACGCTAAAAAAGTGATGAACACGTAGAGCCAGAGGAAAATTCTATTGAAACGTTAGGCTAGTGTTGAAATCTCCATGCATTGATTACAAGATATTAAGAAAACAACAACAACAACAACAATAATAATAATAATAATAATAATAATAATAATAATAATAATGTGGAAAACGAAAACAAGAATAGTATGGGCGCTTGGAATGATAAAAAAGGAACACAACAACACATTGAAAAAATCATTGTAAATCCTATGGTAATACAAAAAAGTTGTCTTGATAAGTACAGCCCACACACTAAGAAGAACTTTGTCCATGTAATTGTAGTGATGTTATGGCAGTTAGAAAAACAAATAATGAAATGTCAACATAACCACACAGCACTACCTGCCTTAGGTCTTCCCGCAGACTTAGTAGGCAGTGTGACCCTAGCAGAAATTGAAATTTAATGATGGTGATAATGATGATGGTGGATCGGTGAGATGGTGATGGTGGTGGTAGTGATAATAATAATAATAATAATAATAATGATAATAATAATAATAATAACAGAAATAGAAATGGAAAATATGTGTGAATTGAAAACAAGAATAGTTTCAGTTATAGTAGGTGCGCTTGGAATGATAAAAAAGGAACACAACAACACATTGAAAAATCCATGGAAATCCCATGTTAAGAGAAATACAAAAACGGTGTCTTGATAAGTACAGTCCACACCCTAAGAAGAACTTTGTCCATGTAATTCTAGTGATGTTATGGCAGTTCGAAAAACAAATAATGAAATGTCACCATAACCACACACCAGTGCCTACCTTAGGTCTTCTCGCAGACTTGGTAGGGAGTGTGACCCTAGCAGAAATTAAAATATAATAATAATAATAAGAAGAAGAAGAAGAAGAAGAAGAAGAAGAAAAAGAAGAAGAAGAAAAAGAAGAAGAAAAAGAAGAAGAAGAAGAAGAAGAAGAAGAAGAAGAAGAAAAAGAAGAAGAAGAAAAAGAAGAAGAAAAAGAAGAAGAAGAAGAAAAAGAAGAAGAAGAAGAAGAAGAAGAAAAAGAAGAAGAAGAAGAAGAAGAAGAAGAAAAAGAAGAAGAAGAAGAAGAAGAAGAAGAAGAAGAAAAAGAAGAAGAAGAAGAAGAAGAAGAAAAAGAAGAAGAAGAAGAAGAAGAAGAAGAAGAAGAAGAAGAAGAAGAAGAAGAAGAAGAAGAAGAAGAAGAAAAAGAAGAAGAAGCCTAAATAGAAAGCAAAAGCAAATGCCATTTGCTAAATGCAGAAACGATGGCAAGATAATCATATTCCTTGTCAATACTCTACCCGCACCAAACAAGCAAATATAGACAAAATCCGTACCCATCAATGGTTACATAGCGCAGGGTTGAAAGCTGAGACTTAAATTTATCTTATCCGCAGAATTGTTCTATATTATCGAGATGGAAAAAAAAAGTTACATTAGCCAGAAAGAGCCTTACGCAGAAACGTCTTTCTCACTCTTTAAATTTTGGATTTAATGTAGCTATGAAATACAAAACTATCCTCATGCATTTTAAGAGTCCAAAGATAGGTATATGCTGAATACTTTTTCAGAATGTGCACCTCAAGATGAATGTAGAAATTACAGATGTCACATTGTTGTGTCTGATATCATAACTGTGTCAATTGAATCCTTTATTTAATTTTTCCGTCGTGCAAGTCTTAATAATAATAATAATAATAATAATAATAATAGTAATAATAATAATAATAATAATAGTAATAATAATAATCTGTGATAAATATCCAGAAACCATTGATCATCTTGTATCAGGTTGCACGTTATTGGCACCCACTGAATATAAAAACCGGCATGACAGAGTGGGCCAATATCTGCACTGGAAAATTTGCAACTTCTACGGGAAGGAAACTGAAAGAAATTGGTACGAACACCGCCCTGACCCGGTTACGGAGATAGGGCCTGTTACAATTCTATGGGACTACACAGTACACACTGACAGAACAATCAAAGCCAACCGCCCAGACATTGTTATTAAAGATCACAAACAAAATAAGTGCCTCCTTATTGATATGGCAGTCCCTGCAGACTGCAATGTATCTTTGAAGATATTCGAAAAGCTGTCAAAATACAAGGACCTTGAAATAGAAATCTCAAAAATGTGGCACATGGAAACATCAACAATCCCTGTTGTAGTTGGAGCCCTTGGACTGGTTGGAAAAGATTCCAGTAGACTAATTGAAGGGATCCCTGGAAGTCCATGCCTCAAAGAGATACAAAAATTATTCTGACAAGTACAGCCCACACTTTACGAAGGGCTTTATATATGTAATTTTTTATTTTTTTTATTTTTGCAGTGTAAAGTGTCATGATACCATTTCTAACCTTAGGTCCCTGGGCGGGACCCGGAAAGAAATGTGTAAACGCAGATATCAAAGGATATAAAAAATAATGATAATAATAATATAACAATAATCATGATAATAATAATCACAATAATAATAATAATAATAATAATAATAATAATTTTAAAAGTCTCAGGAAAACTATTTTTATTTGAAATACAAAAGTACTGCCCACTTTCTTTATCCCAGGTCTAAAGTAAAAGATTTGGAAAAGTATTATATCAACTGCAAATAGAAAACAAAAACTGGAAATACTACTAATAATAAGGAAATGAAACTACAAGAAATTGTTATGGACACCACCCAGACCAAGTTACGAAAATAAGACCTATAACAATTTTAAGGGACTTTATAATTCCCACAGACAGAATAAACAAAACTATTCGCCCATACATCAGGATTAAAGATCACAAAGACAAAATGAGCCTCCTTATTGATATAGCAGTCCCTGCAGACTGCAATGTGTCTTTGAAGATCTTTAAAATAAACCTATCAAAATACAATGATTTTGAAATCGAAATCTCAAAAATGTAGCACATAAGGACATCAACAATCCCAGTTGTTGTTGAAGCACTCGGATGGTTTGGAAAAGATTCTAACAGACTTATTGAAGAGATTCTTGATAGTCCATGCCTTAAAGAAATACAAAAAAATATTCTCGTAAGTACAAGCCACACCTTAGGAAGGGCTTCATCTATGCAAGCTATGTGTGCTTTTTTTTTCAAAACTGCTCAGTGGAAAATGTCATGATGCCTTTTCTGACCTTAGATCTCTGGTCGGGAGCCGGAAAGAAATGACTAGACACCAGAAACCAAAGAAAAATATCAATAATAATAATAATAGCACACAGCATGCATTGCATTCATTCTCGTGTTTTGAGCTGAATTGATTCGACATCTTAACACGTTTTGTCTTAGTGAATTAAGATGGGCTACAGTAATTATCGCGTTCAGTATCACATTGCCTGACTTTAAGCAGTTCGGATATGTCCCAAAGGGGCTTAGCACATTCTGCATCTCTGTAAACGAGCCGTAGTAGCAGATCCTCATGATCCCACTGGGCAATCAAGAAGATTGAAAAATACCAATTTAGAACCAATTCCTGTAATAATGCGTGCATTTGGAACACTACCTGGGAAAATGAAAAAGCGCTTATAGAGAATTGGAATTGAGAGCAAGATTGTAAACCTCAAAAAAAAAAAATGCCATCATTTACTGTGATAGGATTTTCTAAAAAATTCTTGGGTTTTGAGGAGTTTTGTCGACACCATGCCTCAAGAACAGAATGTCCATTCAATACGTCAATGTGCAACACGAGAAGAAGAAGAAGAAGAAGAAGAAGAAGAAGAGGAGGAGGAGGTGAAGAAGGAGGTGAGGAAGATGGAGGAGGAGGTGAAGGAGAAGAAGCATAATGAGAAGGAGGAGGAGGTGAAGGAGAAGAAGAAGCATAATGAGAAGAAGAAGAAGGAGGAGGTGAAGAAGAAGGGGAGGAGGAGGTTAAGAAGTAGAAGGAGGAGAAGAAGAAGAAGAAGAAGAAGAAGGAGAAGGAGAAGAAGAAGAAGAATGGGGAGGAGGACGAGGAGAAGAAGAAGAAGGAGGAGGAGGAGAAGAAGTAGGAGAAGGAGAAGAAGAGGAAGAAGAAGAAAAAGAAGAATGTTGCTTTGGACGTATGTGACTGGCATACCCATATCACACTGTATTTTATGACGTGTATATTGGCTCTCCTATATTTCTAACGCAGCCTCACCTAATTTGTGTGCGGCTCTGTCAGTCAGTAATAATAATAATAGTTATTTTTTAAGTGAGGGTCACCCTGTACACATCCCGATGGCCTTTCGAGGTAGTGGGTTACACTAGGAAGAAGTTTGAACGCATAGCAGATGAAGGAAGATAACGGTTAGCCCTAGACTTGAACAGATTAATATTGCAGTAACCGGGGAAACATTATCTTGGACGTCGGTTCCACAGAGTGGGAAGCTGTTCGAATGAAACTTACTTCTCGCCGATGGAATATGCAGAGAATGTGGGTGGTTTGCTTCAATGTAAGTGGCATGGCGAGTCCTGACAGTGAAGGTTAGAACTGGCAGGGACCGAAGAATTTAGTTCGTCCTAGCCGGGGAAATAGCGATAAAGCAGCGAGAGGCTTGCAACATCCCGCCTGTGAGAGAGAGAGACAGACAGACAGACAGAGAGATTGGACGGTGCTAAATAATTTGTCAGAGACGCTTTTGGTCTCTATCGAGGCTAGAGATGTCGGTCTTGGCAGTTCCCGCCCAAATGTAGTATTATTATCATCATCATCATCATCATCATCATTATTATTATTATTATTATTATTATTATTATTATTATTATTATTATTATTATATGTCCTTTGATTTCTGGTGCGTACTCGTTTCTTTCTGGGTCCCGCCCAGACACCTAAGATCAGAAATGACCTCATGACATTTTCCACTGGGCAATTAAAAAAAAAAATTTAAAAAAAACACAACGTACATATTTTACATAGATAAAGCCCTTCGTAAGGTGTGGGCTGTTTTTTTTATTTCTTTAAAGCCAACGCTATCAGGAATCCCTTTAATTAGTCTATTGGAATCTTTTCCAAACAATCCGAGGGCTCCAACTACAACATGGGTTGTTGATGGTCTGATGTGCCACATTTTTCAGATTTCGATTTCTGTTTTTATTATTATTATTATTAGTAGTAGTAGTAGTAGTAGTAGTAGTAGTAGTACTAGTAGTAGTACTAGTAGTAGTAGTAGTATTGATAAAGTAGTATTAGTTTTGAATTGGGTTTTTTTACTGGAAGTGTGTCACGAAAACAAAGCACAATTTTTGACTTTGGACGTCAAATTGAAACAAGAACTTTTCTTTTGTTTCATATTAAATAGCCAGGATTCCTTTCTACTGCCACTCTAATTGATTGCGTTTATTCAAACTTTTACTGCCACTGTTTATATAACAGTCGAAATTCGGAAGCAGCGGTGAATAAAGATTTAAACGTACTTACTGTTATAAAGGCGCGCATGCGTGTCTGGGCATGCGCATGCGCAAATTGTAGGGCAAGTATGAAACTGAATCTATCACCTGTCGTAGAGTCGATATCATTATCGGCTGTTTAGTTGGCTGATTGTAGGAGGCAGCTGTTTGTCGGGACTAAATTCACGGCATATAAAATCATGAAAAGGTTTCTTTTGTTCCTGTTTTAATGGTAGAGAAGCTATTGCTTGTTCACAGTCGATTCAATGACGACGCCTTTGCTGGCAGTTCTATAAAGGGTTATTCAGTGAAAGACACGACGCTGGTCGAGGCAAAAGATCCGTTTGTTCGATATTATTTAATAGTGAGCAACAGAAATATCTTCTACATAAATGGAATTGGTTTTAATTATTGCCTCCGGTAAGAAAATATTTCAGTATAGCAGAAAAGAAATATCTTAAATAAAGATACAATATTTAAAATATTTTAAAACATTAAACACAAAACATTAAACACAAAACATTAAACACAAAACATTAAACACAAAAGAAGAAAAAAGAAAATATTAATTGTGTCTATAAAATTGCTAGAAAAACATCCAGTTATTTTTACTTTTGTTTCATTAATACGTTTTTAATTACGCTGGTGTGGGCCAGGAAAAACGTTTCGGATGCAATTAAGGAAAATGGGTTGTACTCGAAGTCAGATATAAAACCGAAGATATATTATTCCTTCGTGTGTTGCGTCTTTTCAAGACATAGTTCATGGTTTTCCACATCTTCCTGCTTTGTTGACCTAAGTAACCGTTAACTCTATGTCAACGCTCTGCCATCTCGTCGCTCGTACTCGTTAAGGGGTTTACCCGTTGTTTCATATAATTCTCTTTTTCTTTTTCTCTCTCTTTAATCATTTCATCTCAATGAATGATCAGTGGAGAGCGACACGGAATGAGAATTTGTAGAACCGAGTTCGAATTCAAGTCGGCTTCATTACATTAACTTATGCACAAATACTCTCCGTATATAAATCCATTTTTTCCCTCCGGCTATCGGTTAAATAGTAGGAATTGTATCTGGAAAATTCATTATAATTCGAAAACAAATGTGTTAATGCAATATTCACTAGAAAAAAATAAAATAATTATTTTACAATACAAAATAATGTTTTGGCTTTAAATAACCCACAATGGATTGATAAGTCGTAAAAAGTTCTCATCAAATAAGTCCATCCCAAGCAAGGCAATAAAGCCACTAAGACACAAGAGGTTACTGAGAATAAAGGAAACTGAGAAAAACGCCATTGAGTAGAAAAAAAATAAAAGATTAACATGATTTAAGGAGACAGAAAATTGCTATTTAAACTTAAAGAAGCTGGAAAAAAAATTCTACAAGCGTACAGCACAAATGAAGAAACACATACCATAGGTCTTCCGGCTACATCTAACACCTGCAACAGTGAAATTATGGGACATACCTAACAATCTAACATTGACGAGGTTATATACACGCCATTATTCAATGAACATGCCACTTTCACTTGTTACTTTTCTGTTTTAAATTTCGGTTTCCAATGCGTCTTTTTCTAATGACATCAAAACAGTTTACAAACATTAAAATTACTATTTGATGATTTTTTTTTGTATAAAAATTGTTAATGATTTTTAATACAAAACTATTTTACTGTTCACTGCCTTTAACCTTAAGTGAAGTCACAGTGCAACTAAAGAAAATGTAAATGCCATTCGTCTATATAGGACTTACGGCAAACGATATGAGTTTTCGGACGATATGAGTTATTATTTACGAACCCCCCCCCCTCAACCAACACCCACTTATTTGGACGTGGGGATAGACAGTAGTAGTAGTAGTCGGGGATTTCAAGTTAAGGTGCCAGTTCGGTTGTTGAAGAACGGCCTTCTAAATTGGCCATTTGTTCTTGTTTCCTCTTCTGACTCCAGTCTTTCAGGATGGGATGGGGTCGGTAGACACCCACACTTTAGGCAACAAATGTGGTTCTAAAGAAGAATGTTGAGGATACCATGAACCAAACATGTGAGCAACGATGTAGTTTTAGAGAAAATGGAAACAAAAAGGAACCATACTTAACATCAAGAAGAAGTTGAAATTTCTGGGGCTCATAATGAAGGAAGGCTTGGAAAATCTAATACTCACAGGACAGATTGATGGAATGGGGGCTCATAGGAAAACAACGAATTGACGAATTGGATGGCGGAACAGAGGTTAGGAGGCACTAACGAAAAGACATAATTTATGAAGAGCTACAAAGGACAGGAAAGTGTGGAGAACCATGTTTGTCTACGTTCTGAAGGGATACATCACATAAAGGTGCAAATGCGATTCTCTCTCCTATTGATTCCGCAAAGAAAACTAGTTTTATTTAGCCTATGACTGGATTCGCGGCGAGAAGATATTCTCTCATATTACTTTTCCAGTTTATATTTTATCTTATTAGTCATCTAGGTTCATAGCGCCATTATTCATTGAATATGTAGGCACCTCGAGGCGGTGTAATGGTTATCAAGCTTGCCTCACTAGTGCGTTCGATCTTCACTTGGTACCCCCATACATTCGGCCTTGTGCCACATCTAAGATACGCTTGGAAAATCTCAATTCATTGAACATGTCACTTTCTCTGGCTACTTTTCTGTTTTAAATTTCAGTTTCCAGTGCGTCTTTTTTCCACGCATTTTATATTTCACGCTTCATCGTGGGAATACAAGATGGTGGTGTGGTGCAGGGGCCGGCAACATATGGCACACATGACACACGTAGCACGCCAAGCAATTTCCAATGGCACGCAGACGCAAATGACATCACGAAGTCCGAACAAATAACTACTAAAACGCAAAGAAGATATTTAGCTGTTTAAAACTGTTTACTCGTTGGATGCCCATTAATAATAAAAACTTTAAAAAAAGAACTTTTAAAAACAGTTTATTTCTATTAATGTGGTTTACATATTATTGTATACTAGTAGCATGGCCCGCCGTTGCCCGTGCTTCATTCAAAAATCGTACGACTCATACAGCAATCCCTATCACTTGAATTAAATTATTTTTGCCCTTCCTTGCCTTTAAACGAGTGCCCTTTGCCGTGCTGATGTTGATACTTGCCTTACTTCTTGCGTATCTCACACTGAGAATTTTTTCTAAGCTCCATACTAAACATTAAATCTGTTACGAAAAAAGAACTAAACAAAATGAACACAAAACGATCAGCATTAAAAAAAGGACACGTAACTGGAAAAACCAAATGAAAAAAGAATGTTAACAACCAATACTTTTTCACACCCAACCCAGTTCTGCAAAATCAGAATCAACGTTGAGTTTAAGCAAGCGAATGAGCCAATTGGAGTAAAGTGCCATGCAGATTTAAATTCTTCCCACTTGTGATGAATGCAGCTATCAATTTTTTTTGCATGCTAGCATGCTAGTTAACATTCGTGTCAGTCAGCTGTTGGCTCTCACGCTGGCCAATAGAACCTTCCTGCCTATTCGTGGCAACCAGCTATAGGCTCTCACTCTGGCCAGTAGAAAATGGCCGCAAACTACATGAAAACTGCCGTAGAAGCATGAAAAAATTGATTGTTTCCACTATTGATGGGAGTTTGTAAATGTAAGGTCGGTCTTGGAGTATGTGCATGTAAATTTTGGTGCAAATCCGTCGAAAATTGCGGACGTGCATTCGTTACACACACACACACACACACACACACACGCGCGCGCGCACACACACATCCTGCCTTTTATAGATAGAGATAGAATAGATTGTAGAACAGGTATATTGACCTTGACTTTTATAAACATACGTATGCTATTGGCACACTGAATGATTTTATAACCCTAAGTCGGCATATTCAAGGTGTTGCAGCAAAATCCGACACTTGACAAAAAAAAAATAAATAAATAAACGAAATAGGCCATAAAAGCAAAAGTTGTATATGCAGATACCCGGTAGTTTGACAACTAACATTTTATACACTATACCCCTTTCCAGGGTGGAATATGAGAGCAGAGAAGTGGTAGTAGCTTCTTTTCGCGTCGGGAAGAAGCCTGCGGAAGTGATGGCCTGATCTGGGTTCAAGAGGACCATGGTCACGGACATTTGGAGGAAGTGGAAGGCGTGTGAGAACAAGGACAAGTTTACTGCCAAACGTAAGGCCCACAATGTTCATTCCTCCGTTCATTTTTCAAAAGGGCCTGAGAGTCACCGCTGAGATCTACCAGGAGGTGCTGAGGATGGTGGTAAAGCCCTGGATGGACGAGATCGCCGCCGAACGCCCCTACGTCTTCCAGCAGGATTCCGCTCCTGCACACAAGGCCAAGACAACCCAGGCCTGGAAGCTCAACAATGTTCCTCGCCACTGGTCGCCGGACTTGTGACCGCCCTCCTCACCTGACTGCAACACCCTTGACTATTTCTTCTGGGGCGTGATCGAAGCCAAGACCAACAAGCACGCTCACAATACGGTCGACTCTCTGAAGGCTGCCATCGTGGAGGCGTTCGCCGCTGTTGACAAGGACATGGTCGCCAAAGCGCGTGACTCATTTCGGGCACGCCTTGAGACGGTCGTCGCCGTCGACGGCGGTTACATTGAAAAATAATGTACTATGTAACTCTAACTGTTGCTAAATAAACTGTCGGGTCTCTGCATATACAACTTTTGGTTTTATTGCCTATTTCGTTTTCTTTTTGTCAAGTGTCGGATTTTCATACAACATCCTGTAGTTAGGAAAAGGTTGCCGACTCTGGTCTTGTCGTTTTGCCTTTTGTAGCCAATATTGAATAATTTTTGAAAATCTGAAAAAATGAAAAAATGGATACTTGGTCATTGCCACCTGAGTATGTCCCCACCCACCGCCACTAAATGAAATAAAAAAAATTTCTCAGTGCCAACTTTCAACATATCAGAGCTTATAAGGGGGCACTATCGCCCACTTTGGAAAACATTAATCTAAACCGTCGTAAATAAGAGTATTCCTGGCTGTTTTGACTTGGTAGAGCAACCAATCTAATAGAAGGAAAAATCTGAATTCAAACTGTTGTAATTAATAGAGCAGACTACGATCTTCAGATAGCAATCAGTCAAATGAAGTATATTCTTCAAAATATATTCGTAAAAATATATTCTTAATAATATATTATTAATAATATATTCTTAAGAATATATTAATAAGAATATATTCTTAAGAATATATTCTTAAGAATATATTCTTAAAAATATATTCTTAAGAATATATTCTTAAAAAATATTTTCTTAAGAATATGTTCTTAAAAATATATTCTTTAGAATATATTGTTAAAAATATATTCTTAAGAAAATATTATTAAGAATATATTCTTAAGAATATATTCTTAAAAAATATATTCTTAAGAATATATTCTTAAAAAATATATTCTTAAGAATATATTCTTAAAAATATATTCTTAAGAATATATTCTTAAAAAATAAATTCTTAAGAATATATTCTTAAAAAATATATTCTTAAGAATATATTCTTAAAAATATATTCTTAAGAATATATTCTTAAAAAATATATTCTTAAGAATATATTCTTAAAAAATATATTCTTAAGAATATGTTCTTAAAAATATATTCTTTAGAATATATTGTTAAAAATATATTCTTAAGAATATATTAAGAATATATTCTTAATAATATATTATTAAGAATATATTATTAATAATATATTCTAAAGAATATATTCTTAAGAATATATTCTTAAAAAATATTTTCTTAAGAATATATTCTTAAAAAATATATTATTAATAATATATTATTAAGAATATATTCTAAAGAATATATTCTTTAAAACTCAGGAACACCATGCGTCTTTGTGACTTTAATTCCTTGCTTGGGATGAAAGCATTTGAAAAAAAATTCGAAATAAAAAATAAGTTCAATTTTTAATTCTATAAGACATTCTTATCAACACCAAGGGTTTTGCACAGTTCCCAATGTATTCCTTTTCCAACCCATTTATAACAACGTTTCCTACATTTTCGTAATATTGGGCATAGCGTTTCAAGTCTCTATTCGCAGTGTCTTTGTGTCATTTCCAGTATCTCTTTATCTTGATCGCTTTTAGAATTGTTCTTTTCCCATTAATATTCATTTTCATGTTCAAATTATCGGACAGATGGTTATCAATGGAGACAAGTAAATTCCCCTAAAGGCTCCAGGATTTTCTCAACCTTTTGGTAGGCAAGAATAATTATCCTTTTATGTACAGACGCACATTCAAATCATCCGCAGCTTGACAAATGTCCTTTTATTTTCTAGATTGGGTGATCCGAATAGATTTGAAATTCCCATAGTATTTTCTGTTCGTTATAGATTTTTAACATTAAATATTAATGCTTGCGCAGATCCCAATTCATCCCTGCTCATTTCCTGTTTTGATGATCTCTCTATTTCCACACGATCCAATCATCTTTGCTTTCTTTCGACTTGTTTCATTTGCTTTTCTTCCTCAATTATCGTTTCGTCTTTATTATTTACAACGTATTTCACCACTGATTCCTTCTTCTTCACAAAAAAAAATTACTTCTCTTTTTTACTTTACCATAACTTCTCGTCTATCATTTCTTATTCCTCTTTTTTCTTCTTCTTATTATTGATGATTTAGTTCTGTCCATCACTTCTTTCTTCCTCCTCTTCTTTTTCTATATGCATTCCTCTGGGTGGTCCATCATTTCTTTTTTCCTCTTCTTTTTCTTTAGAATTTCATCAGTGTCGGCCAGCATTTCTTTTTTCTTCTTCTTCTTCTTCTTTACAATTTCCACTGGGTGGTCCATCATTTTTTTCTTCCTCTTCTTTTTCTAGACGCATTCCTCTGGGTGGTCCATCATTTCTTTTTTCCTCTTCTTTTTCTTTACAATTTCATCTGTGTCGGCCAGCATTTCGTTTTTCCTCTTCTTCTTCTTCTTCTTTACAACTTCCACTGGGTGGTCCATCATTTCTTTCTTCCCCTTCTTCCTTTTCTATACGCATTCCTCTGGGTGGTCCATCATTTCTTTTTTCCTCTTCTTTTTCTTTACAATTTTATCTGTGTGGGCCAGCATTTCTTTTTTCCTCTTCTTCTTCTTCTTCTTCTTTACAATTTCCACTGGGTGGTCCATCATTTCTTTCTACTTCTTTTTCTTTACGCTTTCCTCTGGGTGGTTCACCATTTCTTTCTTCCTCTTCTTCTTTTTCTATTCGCATTCCTCTGGGTGGTCCATCATTTCTTTTTTCCTCTTCTTTTTCTTTACAAGTTCATCTGTGTCGGCCAGCATTTCTTTTTTCCTCTTCTTCTTCTTCTTTACAATTTCCACTGGGTGGTCCATCATTTTTTTCTACTTCTTTTTCTTTACCCTTTACTCTGGGTGGTCCACCATTTCTTTCTTCCTCTTCTTTTTCAATACGCATTGCTCTGGTTGGTCCATCATTTCTTTCTTCCTCTTCTTCTTTTCCTATACGCATTATTCTGGGTGGTCCATTTTTCTTTTTTCTCTTCTTTATCTGTACAAATTCTTCTCGTTCATCATTTCTTCTTCTTTTCCTACTTGACAATTCCTTCTTGCTTCTTACTTCTTCTTCGTCTTATTTTTCTTCTTCATTCTCCTTTTGGTACACTCTGTCGTCAATACATTTTTTGCTCTTTTTCTTCAATATTAATATCAACAATCTGTACTTTTCTCTCAACATTAAAACAATCCGCCATTTTTCTCTTCACTCAAAAATAAGAATTTGCTTCTATTGTTTTCTTTTCTAAACATTTCTTCCAGATCCAGTTTTATCCTTTTATGAGTTCACTTCATCTCAATTACATAATATGCTTCTTTTCATCTCCAAATCTCAACTGAAAAAGATTTAGTTCTATATAACTACAAGTATACATGAGGAAGTAACCCTAAATATATATATATATATATATATATATATATATATATATATATATATATATATATATATATATATATATATAACCATGATAACAGATACACACTGAAATATATCTCCAAATCTTAACTGAAAAAAATTAGTTCTACATAAATATTTGTATACATAAGAAAGTACGCCTCTCTTTCTCTCTCTCTCACCATATATATATCTATATCTATATATATAGATTTCCCTTGCTCTTTGCCGTGCGACGATAGCTTCGGGGGTAGAATCTCTGACTGATGACAAATCACAGAGGCTCTGATCCCGGCTTGAAGCAATCGGATGTCTAGCCACACAGATGAGCTGTGGTACAGTGATACAGTCTGTTTGTGCATGACTATATATATATATATATATATATATATATATATATATACATATATATATATATATGAAGAAAGTGAAAGAAAAAATGCAACTAAAATCCACTGTTCTTAGTATTTAATTTTTAAAAGTGCTCAATACAAACGTAGACCAAAATATCGTGTGTGTATATATATATATATATATATATATATATATATATATATATATATATATGCACACATATACACATCTCTCTCTCTCTTTCTCTTACTCTCTTTTTCTCTCTCTGTCGATCTCTATCTCTCTATATACATGGATGAATAAATATATATATATATATATATATATATATATATATATATTGAGTTGAGCTCTCCGGGACACTGGCGTATTTCGTAATAGAAACTGTTAAAATTTCCCTTTGTCGCTGCCGACTGACGATGACGAGAGCCTAGGCGTACGATCTCTGACTGGTGCCAAATTGGTCAGGTTTCGATCCCGGTTTGAAGCAATCGAACATCTAGCCACACTGAAATGCTGCGATACAGCGAAACAGTCTGTCTATATATATATATATATATATATATATATATATATATATATATATATATATATATATATAGTCAAACCTAGTGAGCCAGAAAACCCTACCAAGGTTTCACTTAAGCAGATCTTCAGGCTAAAGAGGCAAATGAAAACGGCATATTTATAGGCGACAACCAAGACAACACCACGTGACCAAAGTCAAAAAGAAAATAGAATAAAAAGAAAAAAGGAAAATTAAAATTAACACAACACGGGGGGGTAACATTTATTCAAACGACTTAAAAGGGGATGGGATATTTTAAGAAAACACCGATAATAAAGGTGGAATAACAATACAATCAGGTGAGATGAGGTATAATTCAATAACCAAGATTTTCTGTGTCTGCATTTGTTTCGAATCTCAGTTTTAGAGTTTAATAAATCGTTAGGTTCCTTATATAAAGCTATGGCTAATCTTTCCTCTATACATAGTTTACAGATTTTTTTACCTGCTTTATATTTAGGACATCTTTTTAATATTTCCCATTTAAAGATAGGGTCTTTATTATTTTCTTGTCTAATTTCCCATACATAGCTAGATGGTGTGGTGCTATGTTTAGTTTTTTCATTGTTAAAACTACTCGTATGATTATAATATATTTTTTTAAATATATCCTGAGTAATTCCTATATACACTTTAGGATTTATATCTTCTATATCCTTGTAAATTTTCGCCTGGTAAACCACGCATTCTTGTTGACATTTTCCCTGTAGGGGACAGGTATTTTTGTTCCCACAATTACAACTAGAAGAACTAATGCGTGGATTGTCCCTAGTTTTTTTCTTATTAAGTCCACTAATCAAGGTCCCTACATTAGGCATACAGCAGTAACTAAGTTTTACATTGTTTTTATTGAATATTTTATGCAACTTAGTTTTCTTGGAGAAATTTTGCTCTAAGAAGTTAAAAAATAATTTGCCAATTTTCGTTCTTACAGCTAGGTTAAATGGAGGGTTAAACCACAAAATATTTCTATGCCTATTAGTACGTTTATTCTGAGTTTCAGTGTTACTATTTATATCAATATATTCCAATTTATCTTTGTGTCCACTCCAGGTTTGTCTAGCTCTCTAGGTTTTCGCTAGGTCTGCTCTACGTTTGTATCGAGCACTTTTTAGTTAGCTGTTTACTCGTGTCGGGGTTTTTTCTTTGGGCTTTGAACCTGTATCTGTGCGATTATTTTCGACAGACTTTCATGTTCCTGGCTCTTTCTTTTTGTAAAACCTTTTTTTCCTTCGAGATTGATTTGATTATTGGCAAATCAAGAATTCGAAGGTTTTTCGAGACGTGTATAGTTACCTATATATATATATATATATATATATATATATATATATATATATATATATATATGCACATTTCATTACAAACGACTGACAAGGTGCTTTATTTAGTTTTTTATATAATTTCTCGTGCGATCTAATAATGTTTTTCTTTTCAGATGATAAATTATATAAAAACTGTCTGAATGTTCTTTTTATCCGAGCGCTTTCGGCTATACATTAGATATATTTATGTTTGTTTGACTATGTTTGGTGATGGGAGAGGGAATTACCTTACATGTGCGTATTTGTGTGTGCGGAAGTGTGAGTTTGTCTGACGACGCAGACGGTAGATCTGAGAAGCGTCAAGAACACCCCTACCCGCTACTTGTTGGAAGGAACATCGCTAGACACGGTACCCACACCGAAATCGAATTAAAATTGCGTATGTGTGCATGTCCGAGCGCATGGATGTGTATCTGCGCCTGGCTTCGGATCGTTTATATGGGTGCGTTTGTGTGAACTAATATTCATAAACCTGTGTGTGTGTGCATGTCTATGTGTATGAGAGTGTCACCCCCAAATAGACATGGCGAGAAATTCACCCTCTCACCACCGAACACATTCAAACAAGCATAAATAGATCCAGTTTTAAAAAATAAACCTGTTTGTCTGATGATCGCAAAAGCGCGAAACCAAGAGTCACAAACTCATATCCACACAACTGAATATATGTGTTTGTGTGTATGTGTGTGTGTTTGTGTGTGTGTTTGTATGTGCGTTGACACCTATCATATGTGAGCTTGTTTGTGCGTATGTATAGCTATGTAAACTTTATATTTATGTATTTGTATGTGTATGTGTGTGTGCTCAATATTCTTTTAAGTGCTGTTAAATATGTGTATACAAATATGAGATTACTGTGGGTGGTTATGTTGATTTAATATTTATTTTTTGTTGAAATTTAATTATATCATTATTTTCCGTTTTTAATTTCAAATACAAGCAGGTGGACTCTGTTTACAGAATTTGAAAAAAAACGGGATGAGGATTGGAAGGAAGGAAAGAAGCGGGAAAAACAGCGGAGGACAAAAGACAAGAACTTGAAAAGATGAGATATTTGAGCAACACGCGAATACACGAAGGAAGAAGGTTAGGACGAAAGAAATGAGTGCGAGGGAAGAGAAATGAAGAATTTGTAATCTTTTGAGGGGAATGGAGAATGGAAAAGGCGAACAAGGCTGAAAAGGAAATGGAAAAAATGTAGTAGAACGAAGAAGAAGAAGAAGAAGAAGAAGAAGAAGAAGAAGAAGAAGAAGAAGAAGAAGAAGAAGAAAAAGAAGAAGAAGAAGAAGAAGAAGAAGAAGAAGAAGATGGAAGAGAAGAAAAGAAGAAGTTGTAACATATAGAGAGGAGGAGAATATGAAGAAGAAGAAGAAGAAGAGGAAGAAGAAGAAGCAGGAAGAGAAGAAGAATGAAGAGAAGAGAAGAAAAGTAAGTATCAGAAAGAGAGGAAGAAGAATGAGAGGAAGACAAGAAAAAGAAGTAGAAGATGGAAGAGAAGAATGGAAGATGTAACATATAGAGAGGAGGAGGATATGAAGAAGCTGGAGGAGAAGAAGTAGAAGAAGAAGAAGAAGAAGAAGGGGGAGGAGGAGGATCAAAAGAAGTATCAGGAATGAGGAAGAAGAATGATAGGAAGAGAAGAAGGAATTGAGGGAGTAGAAGAAGAAGGAAGAGAGAAAAAGAAGAAGATAAAAATGATGATGTAGCATGAAGAGAGGAGGAGAAGGATAAGTAGCAGTTAGAGAGGAAGAAGAAGAAAAAGAAGAAGAAGAAGAAGAAGAAGAAGAAGAAGAGAGGAAAAGAACGAAAAGAAGGAATAGGGAAAGAGAAGAAGAAGAATGAAGAAAAGAAAGAAGAATGAGAGAAAGAGAAGAAGTAATAAGACAAAAAGAGGAAGAAGAAATAGAAGAAGAAAAGAAGAAAAAAGAAGAGCGTAAAAGATGGAGAAGAGCGGAAATAATAAGTGATTTGATTTTGGTAAGATGCTGAGTAGATTTCAATAAATTCTCTTCGAAACCTGTGACGATAAACTGATAAATTATGTCTGTTCATCAAGCGCTAACAACATTCTGGCAATTTTATTCGAACATTTTAGCGCTATTTTGTTTCTAGATATTTCCTCTCATAACATTCATGTAATCGTCGTAGTCCTGGTTAATAATAATGTAAGGAAACACTGCACCAAAAGCTTGAATGGAGAACAGGTTTAATCACACGAGAGACAGATTAATAATACAGTTGTATCCATGGCCAAAAATCTGTTTTCCTCGCTAATTTCGCGGGATCCTCCTTTGGCTTCCGAAAGTAAATAAAAGGACGAATTTCAGTCCAATTCACCAGTCAGTAATTCGCCTTCAGAGAGATTCCACACAGATCCACGCGTGTCTACATTTTGACTTAAGAACTTTTCGCGCGTCAACACCTGACTCAACTTTCAACCTCTTTCTGTCTCTCTCTAAATTCATTCCGCATTTCTAAAAAAAAGGTGTTAACTACACTACTAAACAGAAATTGTAATTTTAGCATAAGACAAAAGAAAATACAGTCCAGGGTGAACAACTCTGTCAGAACAAGAATAACAAATCCAACTTAAATCTCAGATACATTACTTTCTAATTTATCTCTTGATAAATTTTCCTTTGTATTACATGTGAACATTTTCTCAACAAAAGAACATTGCTAAACTAATTCACTTGATGCAAACTTCGTCAACTTGCATATAATCAAAACACGACCTTTTCTCTAATTGTAAAAATTGTATATAAATGTTCGATATTTTCTAGTTGAATGCTCATCCACCGTTGTTTCTTGTTCATTTTGCATTGAGTTTTATTCGACTTGTACGTTTATGCTTTTATTTGTTGTGATTAATGTGAAGAACATGCTTTCAAATTCATCACTCTAGTAACAAAAAACCTTCTGATTTCACACTCAATTCATAGCAATCCCAACAGTGCTATATTTGGTTCATATTCAGATTAATAATAGAGTAATAGTAGTTCTGGTTAATAATACTGTAAGGAACCACGTGAGGAACATGTTTAATCACATGAGAGACACAGATTGATAATACAGTAATAGAGAATACAGTAGTCCTGGTTAATAATACTGTTAGGAAACACGTGAAGAACATGTTTAATCACATGAGAGACACAGATTGATAATACAGTAATAGAGAATACAGTAGTCCTGGTTAATAATACTGTAAGGAAACACGTGAGGAACATGTTTAATCACATGAGAGACACAGATTGATAATACAGTAATAGAGATACAGTAGTCCTGGTTAATAATACTGTTAGGAAACACGTGAAGAACATGTTTAATCACATGAGAGACACAGATTGATAATACAGTAATAGAGAATACAGTAGTCCTGGTTAATAATACTGTAAGGAAACACGTGAGGAACATGTTTAATCACATGAGAGACACAGATTGATAATACAGTAATAGAGAATACAGTAGTCCTGGTTAATAATACTGTAAGGAAACACGTGAAGAACATGTTTAATCACATGAGAGACACGGATTGATAATACAGTAATAGAGAATACAGTAGTTCTGGTTAATAATACTGTAAGGAAACACGTGAAGAACATGTTTAATCACATGAGAGACACGGATTGATAATACAGTAATAGAGAATACAGTAGTTCTGGTTAATAATACTGTAAGGAAACACGTGAAGAACATGTTTAATCACATGAGAGACACGGATTGATAATACAGTAATAGAGAATACAGTAGTCCTGGTTAATAATACTGTAAGGAAACACGTGAAGAACATGTATAATCACAGGAGAGACACAGAGTGATAATACAGTAATAGAGAATACAGTAGTTCTGGTTAATAATACTGTAAGGAAACATGTGAAGAACATGTTTAATCACATCAAAGATACAGATTGATAATACAGTAATAGAGAATACAGTAGTTCTGGTTAATAATACTGTAAGGAAACACTTGAAGAACATGTTTAATGACATGAGAGACACAGATTGATAATACAGTGACAGAGAATACAGTGGTTCTTGTAAATAATACTGTAAGGAAACACGTGACGAACATGTTTAATCATATGAGAGAAACAGATTGATAATACAGTAATAGAGAATACAGTAGTTCTGGTTAATAATACTGTAAGGAAACACGTGAGGAACATGTTTAATCACATCAAAGATATAGATTGATAATACAGTAATAGAGAATACAGTAGTTCTGGTTAATAATACTGTAAGGAAACACGTGAAGAACATGTTTAATCACAGGAGAGACATGGATTAATAATACAGTAATAGAGAATACATTCGTTCTGGTTAATAATACTGTGAGGAAACACGTTAGGAACATCTTTAATCACATGAGAGACACGGATTGATAATACAGTAATAGAGAATACAGTAGTTCTGGTTAATAATACTGTAAGGAAACACGTGAGGAACATGTTTAATCACATGAGAGACACAGATTGATAATACAGTAATAGAGAATACAGTAGTTCTGGTTAATAATACTGTAAGGAAACATGTGAAGAACATGTTTAATCACATCAAAGATACAGATTGATAATACAGTAATAGAGAATACAGTAGTTCTGGTTAATAATACTGTAAGGAAACACGTGAAGAACATGTTTAATCACAGGAGAGACATGGATTAATAATACAGTAATAGAGAATACATTCGTTCTGGTTAATAATACTGTGAGGAAACACGTTAGGAACATCTTTAATCACATGAGAGACACGGATTGATAATACAGTAATAGAGAATACAGTAGTTCTGGTTAATAATACTGTAAGGAAACACGTGAGAAACATATTTAATCACATGAGAGACACAGATTGATAATACAGTAATAGAGAATACAGTAGTTCTGGTTAATAATACTGTAAGGAAACACGTGAGGAACATGTTTAATCACATCAAAGATACAGATTGATAATACAGTAATAGAGAATACAGTAGTTCTGGTTAATAATACTGTAAGGAAACATGTGAAGAAAATGTTTAATCACATCAAAGATACAGATTGATAATACAGTAATAGAGAATACAGTAGTTCTGGTTAATAATACTGTAAGGAAACACTTGAAGAACATGTTTAATGACATGAGAGACACAGATTGATAATACAGTGACAGAGAATACAGTGGTTCTTGTTAATAATACTGTAAGGAAACACGTGAGGAACATGTTTAATCACATGAGAGACACAGATTGATAATACAGTAATAGAGAATGCAGTAGTTCCGGTTAATAATACTGTAAGGAAACACGTGAGGAACATGTTTAATCACATGAGAGACACAGATTGATAATACAGTAACAGAGAATACAGTAGTTCTGGTTAATAATACTGTAAGGAAACACGTGAAGAACATGTTTAATCACATGAGGGACACAGATTGATAATACAGTACTAGAGAATACAGTGGTTCTGGTTAATAAGACTGTAAGGAAACACGTGAGGAACATGTTTAATCACATGAGAGACATGGATTAATAATACAGTAATAGAGAATACAGTAGTTCTGGTTAATAATACTGTAAGGAAACATGTGAAGAACATGTTTAATCACATGAGAGACATGGATTAATAATACAGTAATAGAGAATACAGTAGTTCTGGTTAATAATACTGTAAGGAAACATGTGAAGAACATGTTTAATCACATCAAAGATACCGATTGATAATACAGTAATAGAGAATACAGTAGTTCTGGTTAATAATACTGTAAGGAAACACTTGAAGAACATGTTTAATGACATGAGAGACACAGATTGATAATACAGTGACAGAGAATACAGTGGTTCTTGTTAATAATACTGTAAGGAAACACGTGAGGAACATGTTTAATCACATGAGAGACACAGATTGATAATACAGTAATAGAGAATGCAGTAGTTCCGGTTAATAATACTGTAAGGAAACACGTGAGGAACATGTTTAATCACATGAGAGACACAGATTGATAATACAGTAACAGAGAATACAGTAGTTCTGGTTAATAATACTGTAAGGAAACACGTGAAGAACATGTTTAATCACATGAGGGACACAGATTGATAATACAGTACTAGAGAATACAGTGGTTCTGGTTAATAAGACTGTAAGGAAACACGTGAGGAACATGTTTAATCACATGAGAGACATGGATTAATAATACAGTAATAGAGAATACAGTAGTTCTGGTTAATAATACTGTAAGGAAACATGTGAAGAACATGTTTAATCACATGAGAGACATGGATTAATAATACAGTAATAGAGAATACAGTAGTTCTGGTTAATAATACTGTAAGGAAACATGTGAAGAACATGTTTAATCACATCAAAGATACAGATTGATAATACAGTAATAGAGAATACAGTAGTTCTGGTTAATAATACTGTAAGGAAACACTTGAAGAACATGTTTAATGACATGAGAGACACAGATTGAAAATACAGTGACAGAGAATACAGTGGTTCTTGTAAATAATACTGTAAGGAAACACGTGAAGAACATGTTTAATCACAGGAGAGACATGGATTAATAATACAGTAATAGAGAATACATTCGTTCTGGTTAATAATACTGTGAGGAAACACGTGAAGAACATGTTTAATCACATGAGAGACATGGATTAATAATACAGTAATAGAGAATACAGTAGTTCTGGTTAATAATACTGTAAGGAAACATGTGAAGAACATGTTTAATCACATCAAAGATACAGATTGATAATACAGTAATAGAGAATACAGTAGTTCTGGTTAATAGTACTGTAAGGAAACATGTGAAGAACATGTTTAATCACATCAAAGATACAGATTGATAATACAGTAATAGAGAATACAGTAGTTCTGGTTAATAATACTGTAAGGAAACACGTGAAGAACATGTTTAATCACAGGAGAGACATGGATTAATAATACAGTAATAGAGAATACATTCGTTCTGGTTAATAATACTGTGAGGAAACACGTGAGGAACATCTTTAATCACATGAGAGACACGGATTGATAATACAGTAATAGAGAATACAGTAGTTCTGGTTAATAATATTGTAAGGAAACACGTGAGGAACATGTTTAATCACATGAGAGACACAGATTGATAATACAGTAATAGAGAATACAGTAGTTCTGGTTAATAATACTGTAAGGAAACATGTGAAGAACATGTTTAATCACATCAAAGATACAGATTGATAATACAGTAATAGAGAATACAGTAGTTCTGGTTAATAATACTGTAAGAAAACATGTGAAGAAAATGTTTAATCACATCAAAGATACAGATTGATAATACAGTAATAGAGAATACAGTAGTTCTGGTTAATAATACTGTAAGGAAACACTTGAAGAACATGTTTAATGACATGAGAGACACAGATTGATAATACAGTGACAGAGAATACAGTGGTTCTTGTTAATAATACTGTAAGGAAACACGTGAGGAACATGTTTAATCACATGAGAGACACAGATTGATAATACAGTAATAGAGAATGCAGTAGTTCCGGTTAATAATACTGTAAGGAAACACGTGAGGAACATGTTTAATCACATGAGAGACACAGATTGATAATACAGTAACAGAGAATACAGTAGTTCTGGTTAATAATACTGTAAGGAAACACGTGAAGAACATGTTTAATCACATGAGGGACACAGATTGATAATACAGTAATAGAGAATACAGTGGTTCTGGTTAATAAGACTGTAAGGAAACACGTGAGGAACATGTTTAATCACATGAGAGACATGGATTAATAATACAGTAATAGAGAATACAGTAGGTCTGGTTAATAATACTGTAAGGAAACACGTGAAGAACATGTTTAATCACATGAGAGACATGGATTAATAATACAGTAATAGAGAATACAGTAGTTCTGGTTAATAATACTGTAAGGAAACACGTGAAGAACATGTTTAATCACATGAGAGACGCAGATTGATAATACAGTAATAGAGAATACAGTGGTTCTGGTTAATAATACTGTAAGGAGACACGTGGAGAACATGTTTAATCACATGAGAGACATGGATTAATAATACAGTAATAGAGAATACAGTAGTTCTAGTTAATAATACTGTAAGGAAACACGTGAAGAACATGTTTAATCACATGAGAGACATGGATTAATAATACAGTAATAGAGAATACAGTAGTTCTGGTTAATAATACTGTAAGGAAACACGTGAAGAACATGTTTAATCACATGAGAGACGCAGATTGATAATACAGTAATAGAGAATACAGTGGTTCTGGTTAATAATACTGTAAGGAAACACGTGGAGAACATGTTTAATCACATGAGAGACATGGATTAATAATACAGTAATAGAGAATACAGTCGTTCTGGTTAATAATACTGTAAGGAAACACGTGAAGAACATGTTTAATCACATGAGAGACATGGATTAATAATACAGTAATAGAGAATACTGTAGTTCTGGTTAATAATACTGTAAGGAAACACGTGAAGAACATGTTTAATCACATGAGAGACACAGATTGATAATACAGTAATAGAGAATACAGTGGTTCTGGTTAATAATACTGTAAGGAAACACTTGAAGAACATGTTTAATCACATGAGAGACATGGATTAATAATACAGTAATAGAGAATACAGTAGTTCTGGTTAATAATACTGTAAGGAAACACGTGAAGAACATGTTTAATCACATGAGAGACATGGATTAATAATACAGTAATAGAGAATACAGTAGTTCTGGTTAATAATACTGTAAGGAAACACGTGAAGAACATGTTTAATCACATGAGAGACGCAGATTGATAATACAGTAATAGAGAATACAGTGGTTCTGGTTAATAATACTGTAAGGAAACACGTGAAGAACATGTTTAATCACATGAGAGACATGGATTAATAATACAGTAATAGAGAATACAGTAGTTCTGGTTAATAATACTGCAAGGAAACACGTGAAGAACATGTTTAATCACATGAGAGACATGGATTAATAATACAGTAATAGAGAATACAGTAGTTCTGGTTAATAATACTGTAAGGAAACACGTGAAGAACATGTTTAATCACATGAGAGACGCAGATTGATAATACAGTAATAGAGAATACAGTGGTTCTGGTTAATAATACTGTAAGGAGACACGTGGAGAACATGTTTAATCACATGAGAGACATGGATTAATAATACAGTAATAGAGAATACAGTAGTTCTGGTTAATAATACTGTAAGGAAACACGTGAAGAACATGTTTAATCACATGAGAGACATGGATTAATAATACAGTAATAGAGAATACAGTAGTTCTGGTTAATAATACTGTAAGGAAACACGTGAAGAACATGTTTAATCACATGAGAGACGCAGATTGATAATACAGTAATAGAGAATACAGTGGTTCTGGTTAATAATACTGTAAGGAAACACGTGGAGAACATGTTTAATCACATGAGAGACATGGATTAATAATACAGTAATAGAGAATACAGTCGTTCTGGTTAATAATACTGTAAGGAAACACGTGAAGAACATGTTTAATCACATGAGAGACATGGATTAATAATACAGTAATAGAGAATACTGTAGTTCTGGTTAATAATACTGTAAGGAAACACGTGAAGAACATGTTTAATCACATGAGAGACACAGATTGATAATACAGTAATAGAGAATACAGTGGTTCTGGTTAATAATACTGTAAGGAAACACTTGAAGAACATGTTTAATCACATGAGAGACATGGATTAATAATACAGTAATAGAGAATACAGTAGTTCTGGTTAATAATACTGTAAGGAAACACGTGAAGAACATGTTTAATCACATGAGAGACATGGATTAATAATACAGTAATAGAGAATACAGTAGTTCTGGTTAATAATACTGTAAGGAAACACGTGAAGAACATGTTTAATCACATGAGAGACATGGATTAATAATACAGTAATAGAGAATACAGTCGTTCTGGTTAATAATACTGTAAGGAAACACGTGAAGAACATGTTTAATAACATGAGAGACATGGATTAATAATACAGTAATAGAGAATACAGTAGTTCTGGTTAATAATACTGTAAGGAAACACGTGAAGAACATGTTTAATCACATGAGAGACATGGATTAATAATACAGTAATAGAGAATACAGTCGTTCTGGTTAATAATACTGTAAGGAAACACGTGAAGAACATGTTTAATCACATGAGAGACATGGATTAATAATAAAGTAATAGAGAATACTGTAGTTCTGGTTAATAATACTGTAAGGAAACACGGGAAGAACATGTTTAATCACATGAGGGACACGGATTTATAATACAGTAATAAAGGTTATTGCTATTTTGTTTCTAGATATTTCCTCTCATAACATTCATATGATAGACGTAGTTCTGGTTAAAAATACTGTAAATAAACACTGGACCAAAAGATTGAATGCAGAACAGGTTTAATCACACGAGAGACTGATTAATAATACAGTAATAGAGAATACCGTAGTTCAGTGGGACAATGCGTATGACTCAACCGCTACGCATTTGCGATCCACCTTTTCGATTGTTCTGATGGGTATACATTCTGCGTATAACGGATGGACGAGTCCATTTTCAACCATTAGGGTAGAGAAGATTAAACGAAAACGAAGAAACTTTGCGTATGAAAGCATTGGCTGCGAATTGTTTTGAGGTGGGTGATCGGTCACCACTCCATGACAGACACACTTCAGCAGACATCGTCCGCTGTTGCAAACCAGGCTTTCACAGGCAGGCTCATGATGATAGCTTGCATCGCACGTGGGACGTCGCCTACATTCTGGGCGTCGAATCGTGTTTAAATTGGTCCCTTACCTGAATGCTTACCACGATAAGCGACCCGAACAGGAGACGTAGCCTTGCATTGAGATTCCTCATGACGCGCAAGCTCCTCCGCTATGATACATATTATATTACTTATATACATTACTTATTTAATGGTTTTTAAATATATAAAAAAGTTAGGTAAACTAAAAACATTAAAAAGCAAGAGAAATTATGAAATAGTATATAAAGACGGGGGCACGGTGGAGTAATGGATAGCGGCTCAGGATTGAGGAAACGGAGAGCCGAATTCGAATTCTAGTCGACTCCATTACATTCACTTACGTGCTAATACCCTTGGGAAAGGTATGAATACTCTTCTTCTCCCCCCAGCTATGGGTAAATAGCAGGAGAGACCGGGTTCTATAGACTTGGATGGCAAATGGCCTACCGCAGAAAGTAATGTCAAACTACTGTGGAAAAAAATCTGCCTCGTCAGTCATCTATCAAAAGGTGCATTATCGTGTTTTACGCATGGCACATAATTGAATGACGTATACGCGTAAATATACAGTATATATATATATATATATATATATATATATATATATATATATATATATATATATATATGACCATGCATGAAAATTAGGAATAATTTTAAAAGCACTAGAAGGAATCAGAGAACAGAGTTCTCTTCTCCTCCCTCAGCTATGGGCAAATAGCAGGACAGACCGTGTTCTATAGCCTTGGATGGCAACTTGTCTGCCGCAGAAAGAAATGGCAATCTACTGCGGGAAAAATCTGCCTCGTCAGTCATGTATCGAAAGATACATGATCGCCTTAGCATGTATCACGCATCGCTCATAAATGACTGAAATTCACTTACGTGCTAATACCCTTGGGATAGGTATGAATCCTCGTCTTCTCCCTTCAGCTATGGATAAATAGCAGGAGAGACTGGGTTCTATAGCCTTGGATGGCAACTGGTCTAGAAGAAGGACAAAAGACCTGAGGAGGGTCGTTTGGAGACCTTGTAGCACATAGTGCAACAGGTCTGTGTGTGTGTGTGTGTGTGTGTGTGTGTGTGTGTGTGTGTGTGTGTGTGTGTGTGTGTGTGTGTAAGGATAGTAGAAATTTAAAATAATCATTAATAATATCATAATGGATAGCGGCTCGGATATTGAGAAATCGGAGATCCGAGTTCGAACTCCAGTCGAATCCATTACATTCACTTACGTGCTAATACCCTTGGGAAAGGTGTGAATCGTCTTCTTCCCACCTCCAGCTCTGGGTAAATAGCATGAGAGACCAGGTTCTATAGCCATGGATGGCAACTGGCCAACCGCAGAAAGAAGTGGCAACGTACTGCGGGAAGAAATCTGCCTCATCAGTCATGTATCAATCATGAATACAAATATCGAAAAGTTTGTTCATTTCAGAAACAGATGGCAGAAAAAAAGAGACGAAAATATATATCAGATTCTCGGAGACATTAACATTCGATTAAAAAAACCTAAAGCTAAACTATCAATAGATAAAAAACGGACGAGAGTAGAAAGTTGATAAATATCAGTTTAGGTAAGAAAAAATAAGACGAACGATCGTTATGTTAATTGTACGAAAACAAATAAATAATAATGCAGAAAAACCCGGTAACTAGAAAAAGTTAAAAGAAATAATATATATATGTATGAAGAAATATAGTCTTAAAGTGTGCTATATTTATGGGATAAAGTGCTCAATGTCAGAGATAGAGCGTGTGTAAATATAAAAGTGAACATAGAAGTTGCCTGACGATTGCACTAGCATGATACAGACTGTCGGCTCTAAGTGTTGACATCTATGTTCACTTTTATATATATATATATATATATATATATATATATATATATATATATATATAAAGATGAAAACAATAATTCTTGAAGCTATATACATGAAACAGTTCGAACCTAACCTGAAGAAAATAAACTATGAAATCTCCACAAATATTCTTAAATGCCTATAATTGGTAACAGAAGCCATTGGTTTATACCAACGGCTTCCCATACTTAATACTTCCCCAATTCACTCTCGCGTGGTCATGTGTGACGTCATGATCTGCTGTCCGATTTTCGCTTCCAGCGTCTTATATGCACGTGTTTATCGTTGCTGGGAAATCTTTTCCATGTAAACAGAAACAGACTATCATCACTTTCTCGTCTGTGTATTGCTTAATATATTGTACTCTAATTGCCATCTTTGATAATGGCTTATGCAAGCCGAAAGCTTAGATTAGATTAAAAAATATGTATCAATATTGTGATTTTCTTTCTTCATTTAATGACGTTATTAAGCTTATCAGACGATATGAAAAGAATCTACATAAAATAAATAGACAACACTTGTTTATATTATTTAATGAAACATGTATGAATATATATATATATAATTTGAAAATTATGTTATTTTTTTATATTGGTGTCAAATATTTTATATTATTATTATTTTAAATCCGTTGATTTCTGGTGTATTCTCATTTCTTTCCGGGTCCTGCCCAGAGACCTATGGTTAGAAATGGCATCATGACATTTTCCACTGAGCAAATAAAACAAAACAACACACGCACACCCATATTTTGCATAGATAAAGCCCTTCTTAAGGTGTGGGTTGTACTCGTGAAAACAATTTTTTGTACTTAGTTAAGGCATGGGCTTCCAGGAATCCCTTCAATTTGTCTACTGGAATCTTTTCCAACCAACCCGAGGGCTCTAATTACAATGGTGATTGCTGATGTTCCCATGTGCTACATTTTCGACATTTCAATTTCAAGGTCCTTGTATTTGAACATCTTCAAAGATACGTTGCAGTCAGCAGGTATTGTTATTTGCTGTCTCTAATAACAATGTCTGGGCGGTTAGCTTTGATTGTTCTGTCTGTGTAGTTTCATAGAATTGCAACGGGTTCTATCTCTGTAACCGGGTCTGGGTAGTGTTCATACCAATTTCTTTCAGTTTCCTTTCCGTATAAGTTGCAGATTTTCCAGTGCAGATATTGCTGTTGTTCCCAGGTCCGCCCTGACCCGGGGTGGTAGCACCTGTTAGGGTCCCGGCTATGGGCAAATAGTCTCTACAAGGGCTGACCAAGCTCTTTAATGTTATAGAACACGATTGGTCTAGGAGATGGAAAAATTTACACGAAAAGCCTGAGGTATATTGTTTGCTTCGTCTGTGGCATTTATTTGCACAGACTGAGGGCATCAATAGTTCTGAAAAGTGTAGATGGTTCTGCACAAGCCTTCACCACTTTAATCAAATCACCTGTGTGGGTTTTCTGGCGGTTTACCTTGATTCGTTCTTATCCAACTTGTCAGCTGTCAATATACCACATAACACCCTCGAGCGCATAGCCTTGGAGCGGGTAGAATGGAGATCAACGTGTTTTAGTGTACTCAGCATTTTTCAATCTGCTTGTCTGAATCATCTTCAAGAAGAGAGAGCAAGATCTAAAAGGTCAGCCAATCTAACAGTGATCTCATCTCACAATCTTCACACATGCTCCATATGTGGCCTCCTTTGTAAATCACTAGCGGGTCTATATGCCATTTAAGATTATCCCACAAAATTTCATAAATGAATCAACAAAGCTGCTAGATCCTCATACGTCGAAACCGACGGGAGAGTCCATTATTATTATTATTATTATTATTATTATTATTATTATTATTATTATTATTATATATAACTTCAAACAATCATAATATATATAATATATGAAATAATTTAAATAATAATTTGAAAATCCGTTAATTATTTGGAGCTTCGTCAAAACGCGCCATATTTCCGTGAGTTCAAAACGGCCAACACCACGAATCAATACAAATCCAAAACATTAACCTAAGCACTCGAGTTCTGTTCTTAAATAGACTCGCCCGATCGAGATTTGCACATGAATTTCTTGCAGGCCACTAAGATCTTTCACAAATATTTAATCTATCACCTGTCTATAATCGCCTTCTGCGATCAATGATTAAAAATGGCTTCGAGCGTATGGCGAATGTAGGCCTTGGAGAAGATAACACTTCTTTGAACCTCTTAGATTGGCCCTACAAAATGTCAAAGATCAGTACGAAATAACAAAAAACAAATCACTTAATAACTTATGAAAGTTCAAGAAGAAATAATGGCCTTATAAAGACGTTATTGTTTCAAACAAAAGCTTGGGGATGAAACAGCGATAACATTAATGGACTTAAGAAACTTACTTTCCTGAAAGACTATTATAAAAGAAAGATATGATAAAGTTCAACGACGGTAGTACTCTGTTGGTCAACGAATGCCGAATGTTTCGTTATAAGGAAACGGCAAATATTGACATTACCATTTCAGATGAGAACAGAGACTACACTTTCATCCAAGTCTGATGGCTTGAGCAGCACAAGTCAATGAATGCCAAATATTTCCGTATTTGAAAATGACTAAGATTACTATTTCCATGTGAGATGAGAAGAACAGATACTATTCTTTCTTTCAAGTCACATGGCTTGAGTAGTACTGGTCAATGAATGTCAAATTTTCCTCATTTCGAAATGGCTAATATTACCATTGTCATTTGAGATAAGGAGAATGTTAGATGGCTTGAGTAACACTGGTCAATGAATGTTTCCTTATAAAGAAACGGATAATATTAGCAATACCTTATTTTGTCGATGGGATTTAAAAATCTGAAAGTTTGGTAATGAAGAAACTAATCATTTAAAATGACATTGATAATATTCTGGTACAAAGGTGTTTTGCGAGGTTAGTCTGTATTTTTTTAAAAATTTTATTAGACGTTTTTATTATTGAGTCTTTATCTTTTTTAGAGACGTAATTTGCTTATTCAATATGAGAATAAAAAAAAAACTGATAGCAGCTTAAAGATGTTGCGCTTTGAGTCGCTTATATCTTCCTTAATTCAGACCCCAAATGTGCATCATAGAGTCCATCAAAGCAATATTTTTTTAAATCTCGGTTTATTATATGAGAGAGGAACTAAAAGAGAGAGAGAGTGACATGATCAAGTGGATATTGGCTAGAATTTCATCGCCACGTGGAGGTTTGGCCCTCTAAAGAAACGGGGTTAAGGAGGCAGGTGACCACTTTAATTCTCGTAAACCTTTCAGTACCTTCTCACCTTTTTTGCTCTTTATAGAAACTTTAACAAAGGCTATCCATCTCTGTCACAAATCTACACCGAATGGCTTGAAACCAATCCTCCCTAGTTCGTCTCATCAGAGAGTTGATCATTCTGCGTCAGTCTACGCATTCAAAGACAAATCTATCAATTAAAGCGCTTGGCTCGAGTAACTTGTTTCATCCGCCTGAAATCCTGACGTGTTACCCATAGACCTTTATATGCTTGAGCACATGTAGCATTTATTGAGATAAAGAAACGGTTCTCTAACATTGATGTCGTGTGTCAAAGCAATTCTCCCATAGGTAACAAACGCGACGTGACGTCTCCATTTTATCGCTATTGGCATGACATATGCTCAGATGAGATTCATTTTTTAGTCCCACCAGATAAAAACCTGTACAGCGAAGGCACGTTACTAACATTAAGTCGAAAGTGTAAATTCCAAAATCAGAAGGCCAATATCGATTACGAGGTCTTCTGGGAGAGGACATTTTCCACTCTAACGCTTCATTTACACAAACAAAACTTTGCAAGGCTATCGCTTGTATATCGATATTTCCAGGGCAAATGTTTAGATGAGAACCACTCTTCAGGTTTACTAGTTCATAATTTCGAGGAATCTTCAGGTTTAGTAGTTCATAATTTCGAGGAATCTTCAGGTTTAGTAGTTCATAATTTCGAGGAATCTTCAGGTTTAGTAGTTCATAATTTCGAGGAATCATCAGGTTTACTATTTCATAATTTCGACGAATGATCAGTTTTACTATTTCATAATTTCGAGGAATCTTCAGGTTTACTATTTTATAATTTCAAGGAATCTTCAGGTTTACTATTTCATAATTTCGAGAAATCATCAGGTTTACTATTTCATAATTTCGAGGAATCTTCAGGTTTACTATTTTATAATTTCAAGGAATCTTCAGTTTTACTATTTCATAATTTCGAGGAATCATCAGGTTTACTATTTCATAATTTCGAGGAATCTTCAGGTTTACTATTCCATAATTTTGAGGAATCTTCAGGTTTACTAGTTCATAATTTTGAGGAATCTTCAGTTTTACTAGTTCATAATTTTGAGGAATCTTCAGGTTTACTATTTCATAAATTCGAGGAATCTTCAGGTTTACTATTTCATAATTTCGAGGAATCTTCAGGTTTACTATTTAATAATTTTGAGGAATCTTCAGGTTTACTATTTCATAATTTTGAGGAATCTTCAGGTTTACTAGTTCATAATTTTGAGGAATCTTCAGGTTTACTATTTCATAATTTTGAGGAATCTTCAGGTTTACTAGTTCATAATTTTGAGGAATCTTCAGGTTTACTATTTCATAATTTTGAGGAATCTTCAGGTTTACTAGTTCATAATTTTGAGGAATCTTCAGGTTTACTATTTCATAATTTTGAGGAATCTTCAGGTTTACTAGTTCATAATTTTGAGGAATCTTCAGGTTTACTAGTTCATAATTTTGAGGAATCTTCAGGTTTACTAGTTCATAATTTTGAGGAATCTTCTGGTTTACTATTTCATAATTTTGAGGAATCTTCAGGTTTACTAGTTCATAATTTTGAGGAATCTTCAGGTTTACTATTTCATAATTTTGAGGAATCTTCAGGTTTACTAGTTCATAATTTTGAGGAATCTTCAGGTTTACTATTTCATAATTTCGAGGAATCTTCAGGTTTACTAGTTCATAATTTTGAGGAATCTTCAGGTTTACTATTTCATAATTTTGAGGAATCTTCAGGTTTACTAGTTCATAATTTTGAGGAATCTTCAGGTT
The DNA here is from genome assembly GCA_964036315.1 of Acanthosepion esculentum. Lineage (NCBI taxonomy): Eukaryota > Metazoa > Mollusca > Cephalopoda > Sepiida > Sepiidae > Acanthosepion > Acanthosepion esculentum. The sequence goes on along the minus strand of OZ038511.1, from coordinate 19,684,220 downwards.
TACTATTTCATAATTTTGAGGAATCTTCAGGTTTACTAGTTCATAATTTTGAGGAATCTTCAGGTTTACTAGTTCATAATTTTGAGGAATCTTCAGGTTTACTAGTTCATAATTTTGAGGAATCTTCAGGTTTACTAGTTCATAATTTTGAGGAATCTTCAGGTTTACTAGTTCATAATTTTGAGGAATCTTCAGGTTTACTATTTCATAATTTTGAGGAATCTTCAGGTTTACTAGTTCATAATTTTGAGGAATCTTCAGGTTTACTATTTCATAATTTTGAGGAATCTTCAGGTTTACTATTTCATAATTTTGAGGAATCTTCAGGTTTACTAGTTCATAATTTTGAGGAATCTTCAGGTTTACTAGTTCATAATTTTGAGGAATCTTCAGGTTTACTAGTTCATAATTTTGAGGAATCTTCAGGTTTACTAGTTCATAAATTCGAGGTATCTTCAGGTTTACTATTTCATAAATTCGAGGAATCTTCAGGTTTACTATTTCATAATTTTGAGGAATCTTCAGGTTTACTAGTTCATAATTTTGAGGAATCTTCAGGTTTACTATTTCATAATTTTGAGGAATCTTCAGGTTTACTATTTCATAATTTTGAGGAATCTTCAGGTTTACTAGTTCATAATTTCGAGGAATCTTCAGGTTAACTAGTTCATAATTTCGAGGAATCTTCATGTTTATTGGTTCATAATTTAGCGGAATCTTCACGTTTACGACTTCATAATTTCGAGGAATCTTCAGGTTTACTATTTCATAATTTTGAGGAATCTTCAGGTTTACTAGTTCATAATTTCGAGGAATCTTCATGTTTATTAGTTCATAATTTAGCGGAATCTTCACGTTTACGACTTCATAATTTCGAGGAATCTTCAGGTTTACTATTTTATAATTTCAAGGAATCTTCGGGTTTACTATTTCATAATTTCGAGGAATCTTCAGGTTTACTATTATATAATTTCAAGGAATCTTCAGGTTTACTATTTCATAATTTCGAGAAATCATCAGGTTTACTATTTCATAATTTCGAGGAATCTTCAGGTTTACTATTTTATAATTTCAAGGAATCTTCAGTTTTACTATTTCATAATTTCGAGGAATCATCAGGTTTACTATTTCATAATTTCGAGGAATCTTCAGGTTTACTATTCCATAATTTTGAGGAATCTTCAGGTTTACTAGTTCATAATTTTGAGGAATCTTCAGTTTTACTAGTTCATAATTTTGAGGAATCTTCAGGTTTACTATTTCATAAATTCGAGGAATCTTCAGGTTTACTATTTCATAATTTCGAGGAATCTTCAGGTTTACTATTTCATAATTTTGAGGAATCTTCAGGTTTACTATTTCATAATTTTGAGGAATCTTCAGGTTTACTAGTTCATAATTTTGAGGAATCTTCAGGTTTACTATTTCATAATTTTGAGGAATCTTCAGGTTTACTAGTTCATAATTTTGAGGAATCTTCAGGTTTTCTATTTCATAATTTTGAGGAATCTTCAGGTTTACTAGTTCATAATTTTGAGGAATCTTCAGGTTTACTAGTTCATAATTTTGAGGAATCTTCAGGTTTACTAGTTCATAATTTTGAGGAATCTTCTGGTTTACTATTTCATAATTTTGAGGAATCTTCAGGTTTACTAGTTCATAATTTTGAGGAATCTTCAGGTTTACTATTTCATAATTTTGAGGAATCTTCGGTTTTACTAGTTCATAATTTTGAGGAATCTTCAGGTTTACTATTTCATAATTTTGAGGAATCTTCAGGTTTACTAGTTCATAATTTTGAGGAATCTTCAGGTTTACTATTTCATAATTTTGAGGAATCTTCAGGTTTACTAGTTCATAATTTTGAGGAATCTTCAGGTTTACTATTTCATAATTTTGAGGAATCTTCAGGTTTACTAGTTCATAATTTTGAGGAATCTTCAGGTTTACTAGTTCATAATTTTGAGGAATCTTCAGGTTTACTAGTTCATAATTTTGAGGAATCTTCAGGTTTACTATTTCATAATTTTGAGGAATCTTCAGGTTTACTAGTTCATAATTTTGAGGAATCTTCAGGTTTACTATTTCATAATTTTGAGGAATCTTCAGGTTTACTAGTTCATAATTTTGAGGAATCTTCAGGTTTACTATTTCATAATTTTGAGGAATCTTCAGGTTTACTATTTCATAATTTTGAGGAATCTTCAGGTTTACTATTTCATAATTTTGAGGAATCTTCAGGTTTACTAGTTCATAATTTTGAGGAATCTTCAGGTTTACTAGTTCATAATTTTGAGGAATCTTCAGGTTTACTAGTTCATAAATTCGAGGTATCTTCAGGTTTACTATTTCATAAATTCGAGGAATCTTCAGGTTTACTATTTCATAATTTTGAGGAATCTTCAGGTTTACTAGTTCATAATTTTGAGGAATCTTCAGGTTTACTATTTCATAATTTTGAGGAATCTTCAGGTTTACTATTTCATAATTTTGAGGAATCTTCAGGTTTACTAGTTCATAATTTCGAGGAATCTTCAGGTTAACTAGTTCATAATTTCGAGGAATCTTCATGTTTATTGGTTCATAATTTAGCGGAATCTTCACGTTTACGACTTCATAATTTCGAGGAATCTTCAGGTTTACTATTTCATAATTTTGAGGAATCTTCAGGTTTACTAGTTCATAATTTCGAGGAATCTTCATGTTTATTAGTTCATAATTTAGCGGAATCTTCACGTTTACGACTTCATAATTTCGAGGAATCTTCAGGTTTACTATTTCATAATTTCGAGAAATCTTCAGTTTTACTATTTCATAATTTCGAGGAATCTTCAGGTTTACTATTTCATAATTTCGAGGGATCTTCAGGTTTACTATTTCATAAATTCGAGGAATCTTCAGGTTTACTAGTTCATAATTTCGAGGAATCTTCAGGTTTACTATTTCATAATTTAGAAGAATCTTCAGGTTTATTAGTTCATAATTTAGCGGAATCTTCACGTTTACGACTTCATAATTTCGAGGAATCTTCAGGTTTACTATTTCATAATTTCGAGGAATCTTCAGGTTTACTAGTTCATAATTTCGAGGAATCTTCATGTTAACTAGTTCATAATTTCGAGGAATCTTCATGTTTATTAGTTCATAATTTAGCGGAATCTTCACGTTTACGACTTCATAATTTCGAGGAATCTTCAGGTTTACTATTTCATAATTTCGAGGAATCTTCAGGTTTACTAGTTCATAATTTTGAGGAATCTTCAGGTTTACTATTTCATAAATTCGAGGAATCTTCAGGTTTACTATTTCATAATTTCGAGGAATCTTCAGGTTTACTATTTCATAATTTTGAGGAATCTTCAGGTTTACTATTTCATAATTTTGAGGAATCTTCAGGTTTACTAGTTCATAATTTTGAGGAATCTTCAGGTTTACTATTTCATAATTTTGAGGAATCTTCAGGTTTACTAGTTCATAATTTTGAGGAATCTTCAGGTTTACTATTTCATAATTTTGAGGAATTTTCAGTTTTACTAGTTCATAATTTTGAGGAATCTTCAGGTTTACTAGTTCATAATTTTGAGGAATCTTCAGGTTTACTAGTTCATAATTTTGAGGAATCTTCTGGTTTACTATTTCATAATTTTGAGGAATCTTCAGGTTTACTAGTTCATAATTTTGAGGAATCTTCAGGTTTACTATTTCATAATTTTGAGGAATCTTCAGGTTTACTAGTTCATAATTTTGAGGAATCTTCAGGTTTACTATTTCATAATTTTGAGGAATCTTCAGGTTTACTAGTTCATAATTTTGAGGAATCTTCAGGTTTACTATTTCATAATTTTGAGGAATCTTCAGGTTTACTAGTTCATAATTTTGAGGAATCTTCAGGTTTACTATTTCATAATTTTGAGGAATCTTCAGGTTTACTAGTTCATAATTTTGAGGAATCTTCAGGTTTACTAGTTCATAGTTTTGAGGAATCTTCAGGTTTACTAGTTCATAATTTTGAGGAATCTTCAGGTTTACTAGTTCATAATTTTGAGGAATCTTCAGGTTTACTAGTTCATAATTTTGAGGAATCTTCAGGTTTACTATTTCATAATTTTGAGGAATCTTCAGGTTTACTAGTTCATAATTTTGAGGAATCTTCAGGTTTACTATTTCATAATTTTGAGGAATCTTCAGGTTTACTATTTCATAATTTTGAGGAATCTTCAGGTTTACTATTTCATAATTTTGAGGAATCTTCAGGTTTACTAGTTCATAATTTTGAGGAATCTTCAGGTTTACTATTTCATAATTTTGCGGAATCTTCAGGTTTACTAGTTCATAAATTCGAGGTATCTTCAGGTTTACTATTTCATAAATTCGAGGAATCTTCAGGTTTACTATTTCATAATTTTGAGGAATCTTCAGGTTTATTAGTTCATAATTTTGAGGAATCTTCAGGTTTACTATTTCATAATTTTGAGGAATCTTCAGGTTTACTATTTCATAATTTTGAGGAATCTTCAGGTTTACTAGTTCATAATTTCGAGGAATCTTCAGGTTAACTAGTTCATAATTTCGAGGAATCTTCATGTTTATTAGTTCATAATTTAGCGGAATCTTCACGTTTACGACTTCATAATTTCGAGGAATCTTCAGGTTTACTATTTCATAATTTCGAGAAATCTTCAGTTTTACTATTTCATAATTTCGAGGAATCTTCAGGTTTACTATTTCATAATTTCGAGGGATCTTCAGGTTTACTATTTCATAAATTCGAGGAATCTTCAGGTTTACTAGTTCATAATTTCGAGGAATCTTCAGGTTTACTATTTCATAATTTAGAAGAATCTTCAGGTTTATTAGTTCATAATTTAGCGGAATCTTCACGTTTACGACTTCATAATTTCGAGGAATCTTCAGGTTTACTATTTCATAATTTCGAGGAATCTTCAGGTTTACTAGTTCATAATTTCGAGGAATCTTCATGTTAACTAGTTCATAATTTCGAGGAATCTTCATGTTTATTAGTTCATAATTTAGCGGAATCTTCACGTTTACGACTTCATAATTTCGAGGAATCTTCAGGTTTACTATTTCATAATTTTGAGGAATATTCAGGTTTACTAGTTCATAATTTCGATGAATCTTCATGTTTATTAGTTCATAATTTAGCGGAATCTTCACGTTTACGACTTCATAATTTCGAGGAATCATCAGGTTTACTATTTTATAATTTCAAGGAATCTTCAGTTTTACTATTTCATAATTTCGAGAAATCTTCAGTTTTACTATTTCATAATTTCGAGGAATCTTCAGGTTTACTAGTTCATAATTTCGAGGGATCTTCAGGTTTACTATTTCATAAATTCGAGGAATCTTCAGGTTTACTAGTTCATAATTTCGAGGAATCTTCAGGTTTACTATTTCATAATTTTGAGGAATCTTCAGGTTTACTAGTTCATAATTTCGAGGAATCTCCAGGTTTACTATTTCATAATTTAGAAGAATCTTCAGGTTTATTAGTTCATAATTTAGCGGAATCTTCACGTTTACGACTTCATAATTTCGAGGAATCTTCAGGTTTACTATTTCATAATTTTGAGGAATCTTCAGGTTTACTAGTTCATAATTTCGATGAATCTTCATGTTTATTAGTTCATAATTTAGCGGAATCTTCACGTTTACGACTTCATAATTTCGAGGAATCATCAGGTTTACTATTTTATAATTTCAAGGAATCTTCAGTTTTACTATTTCATAATTTCGAGAAATCTTCAGTTTTACTATTTCATAATTTCGAGGAATCTTCAGGTTTACTAGTTCATAATTTCGAGGGATCTTCAGGTTTACTATTTCATAAATTCGAGGAATCTTCAGGTTTACTAGTTCATAATTTCGAGGAATCTTCAGGTTTACTATTTCATAATTTTGAGGAATCTTCAGGTTTACTAGTTCATAATTTCGAGGAATCTCCAGGTTTACTATTTCATAATTTAGAAGAATCTTCAGGTTTATTAGTTCATAATTTAGCGGAATCTTCACGTTTACGACTTCATAATTTCGAGGAATCTTCAGGTTTACTATTTCATAATTTCGAGGAATCTTCAGGTTTACTAGTTCATAATTTCGAGGAATCTTCAGGTTTACTATTTCATAATTTCGAGGAATCTTCAGGTTTACTATTTCATAATTTCGAGGAATCTTCAGGTTTACTATTTCATAATTTCGAGGAATCTTCAGGTTTACTAGTTCATAATTTCGAGGAATCTTCAGGTTTACTATTTCATAATTTTGAGGAATCTTCAGGTTTACTAGTTCATAATTTTGAGGAATCTTCAGGTTTACTAGTTCATAATTTTGAGGAATCTTCAGGTTTACTATTTCATAATTTTGAGGAATCTTCAGGTTTACTATTTCATAATTTTGAGGAATCTTCAGGTTTACTATTTCATAATTTTGAGGAATCTTCAGGTTTACTATTTCATAATTTCGAGGAATCTTCAGGTTTACTAGTTCATAATTTCGAGGAATCTTCAGGTTTACTAGTTCATAATTTCGAGGAATCTTCAGGTTTACTATTTCATAATTTCGAGGAATCTTCAGGTTTACTATTTCATAATTTTGAGGAATCTTCAGGTTTACTAGTTCATAATTTCGAGGAATCTTCAGGTTTACTATTTCATAATTTTGAGGAATCTTCAGGTTTACTAGTTCATAATTTTGAGGAATCTTCAGGTTTACTAGTTCATAATTTTGAGGAATCTTCAGGTTTACTATTTCATAATTTTGAGGAATCTTCAGGTTTACTATTTCATAATTTTGAGGAATCTTCAGGTTTACTATTTCATAATTTTGAGGAATCTTCAGGTTTACTATTTCATAATTTTGAGGAATCTTCAGGTTTACTATTTCATAATTTCGAGGAATCTTCAGGTTTATTAGTTCATAATTTAGCGGAATCTTCACGTTTACGACTTCATAATTTCGAGGAATCTTCAGGTTTACTATTTCATAATTTTGAGGAATCTTCAGGTTTACTAGTTCATAATTTCGATGAATCTTCATGTTTATTAGTTCATAATTTAGCGGAATCTTCACGTTTACGACTTCATAATTTCGAGGAATCATCAGGTTTACTATTTTATAATTTCAAGGAATCTTCAGTTTTACTATTTCATAATTTCGAGAAATCTTCAGTTTTACTATTTCATAATTTCGAGGAATCTTCAGGTTTACTAGTTCATAATTTCGAGGGATCTTCAGGTTTACTATTTCATAAATTCGAGGAATCTTCAGGTTTACTAGTTCATAATTTCGAGGAATCTTCAGGTTTACTATTTCATAATTTTGAGGAATCTTCAGGTTTACTAGTTCATAATTTCGAGGAATCTCCAGGTTTACTATTTCATAATTTAGAAGAATCTTCAGGTTTATTAGTTCATAATTTAGCGGAATCTTCACGTTTACGACTTCATAATTTCGAGGAATCTTCAGGTTTACTATTTCATAATTTCGAGGAATCTTCAGGTTTACTAGTTCATAATTTCGAGGAATCTTCAGGTTTACTATTTCATAATTTCGAGGAATCTTCAGGTTTACTATTTCATAATTTCGAGGAATCTTCAGGTTTACTATTTCATAATTTCGAGGAATCTTCAGGTTTACTAGTTCATAATTTCGAGGAATCTTCAGGTTTACTATTTCATAATTTTGAGGAATCTTCAGGTTTACTAGTTCATAATTTTGAGGAATCTTCAGGTTTACTAGTTCATAATTTTGAGGAATCTTCAGGTTTACTATTTCATAATTTTGAGGAATCTTCAGGTTTACTATTTCATAATTTTGAGGAATCTTCAGGTTTACTATTTCATAATTTTGAGGAATCTTCAGGTTTACTATTTCATAATTTTGAGGAATCTTCAGGTTTACTAGTTCATAATTTCGAGGAATCTTCAGGTTTACTAGTTCATAATTTCGAGGAATCTTCAGGTTTACTATTTCATAATTTCGAGGAATCTTCAGGTTTACTATTTCATAATTTCGAGGAATCTTCAGGTTTACTAGTTCATAATTTCGAGGAATCTTCAGGTTTACTATTTCATAATTTTGAGGAATCTTCAGGTTTACTAGTTCATAATTTTGAGGAATCTTCAGGTTTACTAGTTCATAATTTTGAGGAATCTTCAGGTTTACTATTTCATAATTTTGAGGAATCTTCAGGTTTACTATTTCATAATTTTGAGGAATCTTCAGGTTTACTATTTCATAATTTTGAGGAATCTTCAGGTTTACTATTTCATAATTTTGAGGAATCTTCAGGTTTACTATTTCATAATTTCGAGGAATCTTCAGGTTTACTAGTTCATAATTTCGAGGAATCTTCAGGTTTACTATTTCATAATTTTGAGGAATCTTCAGGTTTACTAGTTCATAATTTTGAGGAATCTTCAGGTTTACTAGTTCATAATTTCGAGGAATCTTCAGGTTTACTATTTCATAATTTCGAGGAATCTTCAGGTTTACTATTTCATAATTTCGAGGAATCTTCAGGTTTACTAGTTCATAATTTCGAGGAATCTTCAGGTTTACTATTTCATAATTTCGAGGAATCTTCAGGTTTACTAGTTCATAATTTCGAGGAATCTTCAGGTTTACTATTTCATAATTTCGAGGAATCTTCAGGTTTACTAGTTCATAATTTCGAGGAATCTTCAGGTTTACTATTTCATAATTTCGAGGAATCTTCAGGTTTACTATTTCATAATTTCGAGGAATCTTCAGGTTTACTAGTTCATAATTTCGAGGAATCTTCAGGTTTACTATTTCATAATTTCGAGGAATCACCATGCCATATCTACAGAATCGAATCAAGTATATTTCTTCTGAATTTCCTTTATAAGGAAGAAGTTCCACTCATCTTCTATTCCCGAAAACTTCTATTTTTCACAGCAGACTCGCGCCTGAATCTTTCCCTGGACACTACATTCTCGTTGTCAAAGGTCAATCGTAATCTATCTTCCTTATTCTCACTTCCTAGCACTTTATTTCATTCATCCTATGCCTCTCATTTATCATAACCATTTTAACACACTCTCTGTCATAAATGGTTTCAAAATTTGTATTTCGTGAACAATAGCTGAAAATATTCGATGAAGTTGCTTTGACACGTCCTCGTAAAAGACTGGAATGTCACTAGAGAGAAGGAAGGAAACTCTGTCGAAGACGAGGTTTGGAATCCTGGCAATTTTTGTTTTATTTTGTTCGCTTCTACTGTTAACTTTCTTGTAATTAAAGAAAAAAATTATCATACGATGAAATTAAAATGTGGGAAAAAAAAGTTGAAAAAAATATCCTGACAGACCAGGAAGTAAATTGCGACGAGGAGGATAAAAAGAAATGAAGAAACGGCACAGCCATTGAGAGAAGAGGTCGAAGACGTTGCTATGATGAGGAGCAACTGAAGAAAGAGATGAGAGGAGGGGAAAGAAATGCGTTGCTAGGCTGAGTAAAACAAAGAAAAAAAGGCGTAATCAAATGAACGAAAACGTCTGAGTAAAATGAAGAAAAACATGTTAACAGAATGAAGAAAAAAGTCTGAATAAAATGAAAAAAAAAGTCCAAGTAAAATGAAGAAAAATATCCGGGCAAAATGAAGAATAATATCTTAATAAAATGAAGAAAATTATCCGAATAAAAAAAAAATTCTGCAGAAAATGAAGAAAAAAGTTTGAATAAAATGAAGAAGTCTGAATGAAATGAAGAAAAAAGTCTGAATAAAATTAAGAAAAAAAGCTATAGAAAATTAAGAAAAAAGCCCGGGTAAAATAAAGAAAAAATGCTGATTAAAATGCTGATAAAGAATGAAAAGAAAAGAAAAAAAGGCTGAGTAAATTGAAGAAAAAGTCTGAATAAAATGAAGAAAAATGGCTGAATAAAATGAAAAATAGTCTCAGTAAAATAAAGGACACATGGCACAGTGGATAAAGGCGTTGGTTAAATCCAATGACAGGACCCAAAGTGTGTGAGTTCAATACCTGGTTAAGGCAGTGGAGAACTTGGAGAGGGGAATTAACAACGGTTAACTGACATCCATTAGACATGGCACGTGGAACTAGAAAAGTCGACCCCAGCGAGCGAAATAAAGGGTTCAGTTCGTCATTCCAACCACCTGAAGGCCGGAGCGTACAACGTCCAAAGCATTGTGTTAAATATGGCAACAAATATGGGGACAATAGTCCGAATAATGTGAATAAAACTATACCGATTAAAATGAAGGAAAATAACCTAAAATGAGGAAAGATCGGCTGTGAAAAAAAGAAAGATTAACGCTTTCCTCATTTTTCCCTTCCAGTTTCTTTCACATTATTTTCTTTCTCTTACATGCACACTCTCGCTGTACGTCACACTATTTTCTTCTCTCCGTCTCTCTTTCTTTTCTCTTCTGTCTCCTCTCTCGCACACTCTATCTATCTACTAATCTATCTATCTATCTATCTATCTATCTATCTATCTATCTATCTATCTATCTATCTATCTATCTATTCCTTAAAGTCTATATTATTTGCAGTCTCTTTATATATCTATCTCAGACTCTTCATATCTATCTATCTATCTATCTATTCCTTAAAGTCTATATTATTTGCAGTCTCATTATATATCTATCTCAGCATCTTCATATCTATCTATCTATCTATTACTTAGAATATCGTCATATCTATCTATCGATCTATCTATCTATTCCTTAAAGTTTATATTATTTGCAGTCTCTTTATATATCTATCTCAGCCTCTTCATATCTATCTATCTATCTATCTATTCCTTAAAGTCTATATTATTTGCAGTCTCATTATATATCTATCTCAGCATCTTCATTCTATCTATCTATCTATCTATCTATCTATCTATCTATTACTTAGAATATCGTCATATCTATCTATCGATCTATCTATCTATTCCTTAAAGTCTATATTATTTGCAGTCTCTTTATATATTTATCTCAGCCTCTTCATATCTATCTATCTATCTATCTATCTATCTATCTATCTATTACTTACCATATATCGTCATATCTATCTATCTAATCTATCTATCTATTCCTTAAAGTCTATATTATTTGCAGTCTCTTTATATAATTATCTCAGCCTCTTCATATCTATCTATCTATCTATCTATTACTTACCATATATCGTCATATCTATCTATCTATCTAATCTATCTATCTATTCCGTAAAGTCTATATTATTTGCAGTCTCTTTATATATTTATCTCAGCCTCTTCATATCTATCTATCTATCTATTACTTAGAATATCGTCATATCTATCTATCGATCTATCTATCTATGTATTCCTTAAAGTCTATATTATTTGCAGTCTCTTTATATATCTATCCCAGCCTCTTCATATCTATCTATCTATCTATCTATCTATCTATCTATCTATCTATCTATCAATCTATCTATCTATCTAGATATCTATCTAGATATATGTAAATGTATATATATTACTTGGAGTCATCTATCTATCTATCCATTGCCACTTCATATCTATCTACATATATATATATTACTTACAGTGTCTTTAATTCTATCTATCTCATCTGTTCACATCTCTCTATCTATATATCTAATACTTACAGTTTCTTCACATATATCTATCTATATTATATATATACATACATATATATATATATATTGCAGTCTCTTTATATCTATCTATCTATCTATTACTTCGAATATTGTCATATCTATCTATCTATTACTTAGAATATTGTCATATCTATCTATCTATCTACCTATCAATCTAGATATATGTAAATGTATATATATTACTTACAGTCGCTTTATATCTATCTATCTATCTATCTATCCATTGCTACTTCCTATCTATCTACATATATATATATTACTTGCAGTCACTTTAAATCTATCTATCTCAGCCTGTTCACATCTATCTATCTAATACTTACAGTTTCTTCACCTATATCTATCTACATTATATATATATATATATATATATATATACATATATATATATATATATACATATGTATATATATATTGCAGTCTCTTTATATCTATCTATCTATCTATCTATCTATCTCTTTGATTGTTTGTTCACAGAACGCCCTATTCCATATACTTTCTATGTCTCTCTAATCACCCCCTTTATTTCATTCTCTCCCTCTAATTCTATCTTTTCTCTTTATTCTTACTCATCGATATATGCCTACATTTCCTATTTTTTCCTTGGGATCTTCCATGTGTTTTTCTTTGTTCTTTTGTATTTATTTTTTCCTCTCAATGTAATTCCTTCTCGTGTCTCAACCTCCGAGTCTCGTCTCGTTGATAATCTTCCAATCACATTGTCGAAATCTCTTAAGCGCTCGAGATTTCCACTTTTTGTCCTTCCTCATCTTCACAGACTCGAACCTGGCACCACAAGCCAAAGTCTGCCAATTCACTTTTACATCGTCGCTGATTTCCGCGGGGATAGCGCTTCGCGGCCACTGGATAACCGATAAGTTGGCATCTAAAACCACTTCTTTAGGCGAACAGACAAGCCAGCTCTTATTAAGCAAATGTGTTTCTTTTCTTTATATCAATAAACAATCGTTGTGATTGTTCAGTGGTACGTCAAGTAGACCGGAGGATGTATCGTTTGAGGTTCGAAAGCATTGAAAAATGCGAATAACTTCATTTTCGGCCATAAAACATTATGAATATTACGAGTACAAAATGTCAGACGATTTATTACTAATTCAATTCATTATTATTTCCTTTTATTTGAAAGTATGGGTTTACACACTTCTTCTTCATCATCATCATAAAATTATTATTATTACGATCATTATTATTATTAATAACATTTTTCTTCTTCCTTTTCTTCTTCTTCTTCTTCTTCTACTTCTTCTTATTATTATTATTATTACGATAATTATTATTAATAATATTTTTCTTCTTCCTTTTCTTCTTCTTCTTCTTCTTCTTCTTCTTATTATTATTATTATTATTATTATTACGATAATTATTATTAATAATATTTTTCTTCTTCCTTTTCTTCTTCTTCTTCTTCTTCTTCTTCTTCTTATTATTATTATTATTATTACGATAATTATTATTAATAATATTTTTCTTCTTCCTTTTCTTCTTCTTCTTCTTCTTCTTCTTATTATTATTATTATTATTACGATCATTATTATTAATAATATTTTTCTTCTTCCTTTTCTTCCTCTTCTTCATCTTATTATTATTATGATCATTATTATTATTAATAAAATTTTTATTCTTCCTTATCTTTTTTCTTCTTCTTCTTCTTCTTCTTCTTCTTCTTCTTCTTCTTCTTCTTCTTCTTATTATTATTATTATTATTATTATTATTATTATTATTATTATTATTACTAATTTTTCTCTTTTTATTCTTATTCCGTTTAATTTCTGTTGTATGAAATAATAATAATAATATAAATAATAATAATAATAATAATATAAATAATAATAATAATAATAATAAGATGAAGAAGAAGAAGAAGAAGAAGATTATGAAAAGGAAGTATAAACCAATAATGTCAAATAAAAAGCAATAATAATAAATTGGATTGGCAATAAATCATCGGACATATTTGTACTCGTAATATTCAGAATGTTTTATGGCCGAAAATGAAGTTATTCGTATTTTTCAATTTTTTATTAGTTGAACCTCAAATGATACATCCTCCGGTCTACTTGAATTACCACTGAAGAAGCAAATCGATTGTTTTGACATAAAGAAACACTATTATTATTATTATTATTATTATTATTATTATTATTAATAAACAAAATGATTGATGTAACTCAAGGAATATTTTTGAACACTTAGAGAAAAGCAGGATTAATTCTTACCACTTACTCATAAATAGAGCACGCGTAAAAGACCAACCAAAAATCTTCACAACTGATATCAGAAGCCAGCAGAGAAAATTCTGACACGAAACAAATTCTATGTACTCACTGAATAATACAAAAAAGCTTCGAAACTCAGCAGATACCAGAATATTTCAAAGAATATAATTCCACTACAAATAATTTATATAATATTTTGAACACCCTGGAAAATAAGAATGTAATAACTTTATCAAAATTGAAGCTTTCGCCGTATAAGAATTTTATCTTAGAGTTCGGATTGAATTTTTGCCCAACTACGAGAGACTTTGACAAAAACAAAGAGAGTATTTTAATTTGTCCATCGCCACAAGCTCAAGGAATATTTTTTTCGAAAATATGGTGGCGAAAATTCTAGAACAATTACAACCAACGACAATGAAGATAGTGATCAAATCTGGAATAATTGGTTTAATAAAAATCCATCTTGGTATCCAGAGGAAGTTCAAGAATTACTACGCGACAGTTAAGAACACATTTCACAAAAATGTCCTCGTTTTCGGGAGGTCTTTTCTAGCACAATTTTCGTCTATTTCAAACGAAGTGTAAATTTAAATATTAACAAATTCAGGTGTTCACGTTCGGAATTCCATTGGAGTTTCATGTCGTTGTACTTCAGAGGACACTCGTGGAGGAGGAGTTTTCTGTTCGTTGTGCAATCATTTGAATCGGGACGGTTCTGTGATTGGTCCGAGGAGAAGCATCGCGATTTCTTCGTGACGAATTGTGTACGTGTGGCGGGGGGATCATTTGATGCGCCAATCATATGATTTGGATGGGTTGCATAAAGGTAGAACTAAATAGGAGATTCAGTGGCCGGGGTTGTAATGTCGGAAACATCAATATGGCATCGCTAGAGCTTGCGAAACATTTTATTATAAGCGCATCCGGTTTCGACAAGCATCTTAGGGTGCACATTCTGAGGAGCTATAACGAATCGGTTGAATCTGCGGCCCTTAAAACGTGTGAGGTTGGTTGCGTGTGAGGGATACTAGTTTCCAGCCCAGGGGGAGTGCGTAGTGCGACGAATGGTGCCATAGGATTTGTACTCGGCTATTTGATTGCTTCCTTTAAGTGACTAATCAATTAAAGGGAAATTTCAAGATGAGAATAATCACCATCATATTACAGACATTTCATTTACGGGCCATTTATGCTGGTTGTGTTTCATAAGTTTTGACACGTTGATTACCAGTACATCCGTTTTCTTGAGACAAGCGATTTTGTACAAATAGAATTTTTATAGAGTTTTTTTAGATTTTTATACAATTAGTAAACATAACTTGAAGAAGTAAGACATCTAAAAGACTGTCTAAATAGTATTGGAAATTATCAAATATTTTCTTTCCTTTTTTTCAATCCCAGTCTTCCATATATTCTTTTGTTGTTGTTATTATTATTTTATTTCCTTTGATTTCTGGTGTGGACTCATTTCTTTCCAGGTCCCACTCAGAGACCTAAAGTCAGAAATACATCATGACATTTTCCGTTGAGCAATTAAAAATGACGAAAAACAACACAAAAATTTGACATAGATAAAACCCTTCGTAACGTGTGGGCTGTACTCGTGAGAACAATTTTTTGTATTTATTTAAGGCATGGGCTTCCAGAAATCCCTTTAATGAGTCAATTGGAATCTTTTCCAATCAACCCGAGGGCTCCAATTACAACGGGGATTGTTGATGTCCTCATGTGCCACATTTTTTCAGACTTCAAGGTCCTTGTATTTTGATAGCTTTTTGAAGATCTTCCAAGATATTTTGCATTCTGCAGGGTCTGCCTTATCAATAAGGAGACATTTTTTGTTTGTGGTCTCTAATAATGATGTCTGGGCGATTAGATTTGATTGTTCTGTATTTGTGTATTGTGTAGTTACAGGTCCTCTCTCCGAAGCCGGGTCTGGGTGATGTTCAATTTTGATTCCTTTCCGTAGAAGTTGCAAATTTTCCAGTGCAGATATTGGCCCACTCTGTCATGCCGTGTTTTGTATTCAGTGGGTGTCAATACCGTGCAACCTGATACAAGATGATCAATTGTCTCTGGATATTTATCAGAGAATCTGCATTCTGGACTAACACAGTTTTTGGTAAAATGGTGCGTACGTTGGTTTGGTACGGGCAAGTAATTAATCATGAAGAGGTGTATATTTCCATCGTTTCTGCATTTGGGACATTGCATTTGCTGCTGCAGTAGGTGCATTATGGTTTAATAACACTTTTCACCCACTTGAAATTCCCTTTACAATTTTGTTTTTGTTTTTGGATTTCTTTATTTCCGAATAAAATTTCTTATATCTTATTATTATTATTATTTCATTTGATATCTGGCGTTTACACATTTCTTTCCGGGTCCCGCCCAGGGACCAAAGGTTAGAAATGGCATCATGACACTTTCCTCTGCAAAAAAATAAATAAAAAAAATAGAATAAAATAAAATAAAAAAATAGTTACATAGATAAAGGCCTTAGAAAAATGTGGGCTGTACTTGTCAGAACAATTTTTTGTATCTCTTTGAGGCATGGACTTCCAGGGATCCCTTCAATCAGCTTACTGGAATTTTTCCAACCAGTCCAAGGGCTCCAACTACAAGAGGAATTGTTGATGTTCCCACGTGCCACATTCTTGAGATTTCTATTTCAAGGTCCTCGTATTTTGACAGTTTTTCGAATATCTTCAAAGATACATTGCAGTCTGCAGGGACTGCCATATCAATAAGGAGGCACTTATTTTGTTTGTGTTCTTTAATAACAATGTCTAGGCGGTTGGATTTGATTGTTCTGTCAATGTGTATTGCGTAGTCCCATATAATTGTAACAGATCCTATCTCCGTAACCGGGTCAGGGTGGTGTTCGTACCAATTTCTTCCAGTTTCCTTCCCATAGGAGTTGCAAATTTTCCAGTGCAGATATTGGCCCACTCTGTCATGCCGGTTTTTTTTTTTATTATTATTATTTTAATGAGTTTTTAACCATCGTAATATTCTGAGTTTCCATCACAGACCCCTCATTATTATTAAATTTTATTATTAGATTTTCTTCAGTGTATTGTTGACGTCAAAAATAATCTTCATTAGTATTACTTTATTACTAGTTTCATTCAATATACCATACTAGCAATAATACAGAGTTTCACAGCGCAGGATATTGTGATAAAATATGACAGCAATAAGAAGAAATAAAACTCGTAATGGAATCATATTAATAATCAAGAATATATTAAACCAAAATGTTGGGATACAAAGTAGCAACAATAAAATGGAAAAAACTAGTAAAAAAATAATTGTAATAATGAAGTGTGTATTCAAGCAGTGTGTTGGGATAAAAAAAAAACAATAATAAGATGGAATAAAACTGGTAAGAAAATAATAGTAAAAATGAAGAATGTATAGACAGATGATTGGGATAAAAAGCAAAAATAATAAGATGGAATAAAACTCGTGAAAAGTTTTAGTAAAAATGGAGAATTTATTGATCCAGACGATTGGGATAAAAAGAAAAAATAATGAAACTGGTGAGAAAATAATAGTAAAAATGAAGAATGTAGTGACCCAGAGGATTGGGATAAAAAAAAAACAATAATAAGAGGGAATAAAATTTATAAAAGAATAATAGTTAAAATGAAAAATGTCTTGACTCAGACAATTGGGATGAAAAGCAACAAGGATAAGATGTAAGAAAACTGGTAAGAAAATAATACCACAAATGAAGTGTGTATTGACCCAGAGGATTGGGATAAAATGCAACAATAATAAGATGGAATAAAACTCGTAAAAATATAATAGTAAAAATGAGAATGTATACATCCAGACGATTGGGATAAAAAGCAATAATAATAAGATGGAATAAAACTCGTAAAAATATAATAGTAAAAATGAGAATATATACATCCAGACGATTGGGATAAAAAGCAACAATAATAAGATGGAATGTATCTCGTAAAAAATAATAGTAAAAATGAAGAATGTATATACCAAGACGATTGGGATAAAAAGCAATAATAATAAGACGGAATAAAACCTGTAAAAATATAATAGTAAAAATGAGAATGTATACATCCAGACGATTGGGATAAAAAGCAACAATAATAAGATGGAATATATCTCGTAAAAAATAATAGTAAAAATGAAGAATGTATATACCAAGACGATTGGGATAAAAAGCAATAATAATAAGATGGAATAAAACTCGTAAAAATATAATAGTAAAAATGAGAATGTATACATCCAGACGATTGGGATAAAAAGCAACAATAATAAGATGGAATATATCTCGTAAAAAATAATAGTAAAAATGAAGAATGTATATACCAAGACGATTGGGATAAAAAGTAATAATAATAAGATGGAATAAAACTCGTAAAAATATAATAGTAAAAATGAGAATGTATACATCCAGACGATTGGGATAAAAAGCAACAATAATAAGATGGAATATATCTCGTAAAAAATAATAGTAAAAATGAAGAATGTATATACCAAGACGATTGGGATAAAAAGTAATAATAATAAGATGGAATAAAACTCGTAAAAATATAATAGTAAAAATGAGAATGTATACATCCAGACGATTGGGATAAAAAGCAACAATAATAAGATGGAATATATCTCGTAAAAAATAATAGTAAAAATGAAGAATGTATATACCAAGACGATTGGGATAAAAAGCAATAATAATAAGACAGAATAAAACTCGTAAAAATAAAATAGTAAAAATGAGAATGTATACATCCAGACGATTGGGATAAAAAGCAACAATAATAAGATGGAATATATCTCGTAAAAAATAATAGTAAAAATGAAGAATGTATATACAAAGACGATTGGGATAAAAAGAAATAATAATAAGATGGAATAAAACTCGTAAAAATATAATAGTAAAAATGAGAATATATACATCCAGACGATTGGGATAAAAAGCAACAATAATAAGATGGAATATATCTCGTAAAAAATAATAGTAAAAATGAAGAATGTATATACCAAGACGATTGGGAAAAAAGCAATAATAATAAGATGGAATAAAACTCGTAAAAATATAATAGTAAAAATGAGAATGTATACATCCAGACGATTGGGATAAAAACCAACAATAATAAGATGGAATATATCTCGTAAAAAATAATAGTAAAAATGAAGAATGTATATACCAAGACGATTGGGATAAAAAGCAATAATAATAAGATGGAATAAAACCTGTAAAAATATAATAGTAAAAATGAGAATATATACATCCAGACGATTGGGATAAAAAGCAACAATAATAAGATGGAATATATCTCGTAAAAAATAATAGTAAAAATGAAGAATGTATATACCAAGACGATTGGGATAAAAAGCAATAATAATAAGATGGAATAAAACTCGTAAAAATATAATAGTAAAAATGAGAATGTATACATCCAGACGATTGGGATAAAAAGCAACAATAATAAGATGGAATATATCTCGTAAAAAATAATAGTAAAAATGAAGAATGTATATACCAAGACGATTGGGATAAAAAGCAATAATAATAAGACGGAATAAATCCTGTAAAAATATAATAGTAAAAATGAGAATGTATACATCCAGACGATTGGGATAAAAAGCAACAATAATAAGATGGAATATATCACGTAAAAAATAATAGTAAAAATGAAGAATGTATATACCAAGACGATTGGGATAAAAAGCAATAATAATAAGACGGAATAAAACCTGTAAAAATATAATAGTAAAAATGAGAATGTATACATCCAGACGATTGGGATAATAAGCAACAATAATAAGATGGAATATATCTCGTAAAAAATAATAGTAAAAATGAAGAATGTATATACCAAGACGATTGGGATAAAAAGCAATAATAATAAGATGGAATAAAACTCGTAAAAATATAATAGTAAAAATGAGAATGTATACATCCAGACGATTGGGATAAAAAGCAACAATAATAAGATGGAATATATCTCGTAAAAAATAATAGTAAAAATGAAGAATGTATATACCAAGACGATTGGGATAAAAAGCAATAATATGATGGAATAAAACTCGTAAAAATATAATAGTAAAAATGTGAATGTATACATCCAGACGATTGGGATAAAAAGCAACAATAATAAGATGGAATATATCTCGTAAAAAATAATAGTAAAAATGAAGAATGTATATACCAAGATGATTGGGATAAAAAGCAATAATAATAAGACAGAATAAAACTCGTAAAAATATAATAGTAAAAATGAGAATGTATACATCCAGACGATTGGGATAAAAAGCAACAATAATAAGATGGAATAAAACTCGTAAAGAAATAATAGTAAAAATGAACAACATATTGACCAAGAGTTTTGGGATAAAAAAAACAACAATATTAAGCTGGAATAAAACTAGTAATGAAATAGTAATAATGGAGTGTTTATCGACCAGCAGTATAAAAGAAACATGGAGTAAATCTCGTAATAATAAAGAATGAATCGGCAAAAATATTTTCTCATAAAAAATCAACACTATTAAGATGAAATGAAATTAATAACAAAATAATGATCATAATTACGTGTGTATTGACCTAGATTATTGTCGTAAATAGATGAATATTACGTTTTTATTCATTATCATTCTAAAATTATTTCAGAACATTGAACATTATTATTTTTTATTTTGTTACTGAAAGACATTATCCATTTTTTTCATTTACCCACCATATTGTTAATTCAACGTTTTGGCGTGTATATTCTCCGGGTATCTTTTGTTTCTTTTTTTTTTTTCTTATATAGTTTGAACTTCAATTGGATAAAAACAAAGAATTAGTGCGAAATTAAAAAAATAAAATCTTTTAGAAAGAAAATATTTAAACGAGAAATTATTGAATATATGTTCTTCACGTTTTAAAAAGAAAAAATGTTTGAAACTCATGGCTGCTGTTGTGTTCCCAACATTTTAAGCCGCCATCTTGATGACGTTATCAGTCAGTCTGACACTAATCCCAATATCCACTGAATCCCAATTAATCTATAAATATAAAACCACGTTAGCCTGGACTTTAATTATTTTTAAGAATCTTCTCTAATGTTATTTAATATTTGAGATCTATTTTTATTCTTACTTTTGTTGGCATCACGAGACAGCCGATAAAAATTAATTTTTTTTTTTCAAAATCGAAACAACGAAAAGTTAAAATGTAGAACTCGGTGCTAAATAATTAAAAGACTTTTTAAAGGTTTTATTAGCACTTCAGTATTACCAAATTTAGATTCGTCAAGTTCGCACAAGCAGATATAACCATTCCACGACTCAGTATACCAAATTCCGCCAGACCCTCTCAGTAGAATCTACTTCACTCAAAATCCGAAGTTGGACAGCGTTCAACACAGAGACAATTAAAATCAAAAATAGATTTTTTAAAACGTAGAATCAGTAATTCAATTATCTGTAGAAAATGATAACTCGTTTTTATTGAGCTAATTTTAATTCCAGTTTTAAATCAGATCATTTTATGCGAATTTTGGAGACGACGTGATGTTAATATTATACAATAATTCTTTCAGATCTGCATTCGCATAATGGCCGTTTTTATTACAAGGCTTCTTTGTAAGAGGAACGGAAACTAAAATGAACGTCACCCATACCCGGTTTCGGAGATAGATATGCATCACACAAAACAGAACAATCACTGCCAATCGCCCAAACATTGTTATAAGAAACTGCAAACAAAAAATGCCTCCTTATTGATATGGCAGTCTCTGCAGACGGCAAAGTACATCAAAGGACATCAACAATTCTAGTTGTAGTTGGAGCCCTCGGGTTGATTGGATAAGATTCCAATTGACTCATTGAAGTGATTCCTGGTATTACATGACTTAAAGAAATAGAAAAAAAATTGTTCTCATGAGTACAGCCCAGACCTTACGAAGGGCTTTATCTATGTAAAATATGTGTGTCGTTTTTCTTTTTTTTTAATTGCTCAATAGAAAATGTTATGATGTCATTACAAAGAAGCCGTTTTCATTACGCAATAATTCTTTCAGTATCGTATCCACATCTTTGTTGTTTCTATCACAAAACCTCTTTTCGATTAGGTGCTCCATTCATTTACAATGATTTTTTTTTCAATTTTGCACTCTCAGTTTGGTTGTTTTATCACACGGGTTATTTGAGTCGATAGTTTGCTTTTATAATACAATAATTTACTTGATCGTATTGTTTGTTTACATGAAAAATCTTGACTTTTAGCAGATCGGCGAAGTCGTCAATGGTATCGCCCGCAAGTCCAACAACTTACCCCAACATTAAAAGCAAACATAAATAACGGCTAGAGAGAAACTGCAATAACGTACATGAAAGGTTTTATTTTTACAAAGGAACTGCGCTAGGAAAGCGTTAAAATATATTACATGCCTTCTCCCAGATCCTGAAAAAGCAAGGCTATCGAATATAATAAAAGTCTGTTTTTGCCCACAAGTACATTCCCGAGGTTTTGCTATTTCCACGTGGCTTCACTTTACAGTTTCTACTTTAAAGTCCCTATCTGTCCAGATTGGAGCATCACTCAGTGGCCGCTCAGGGTCACATACTTCTTTTTGATAACGACGTTTTGCTATCCATGCATAGACCCAGGTTCACAGAAAATAAGTGTGCTTATTACGACATTCTCTTAAACCTATCATATATGTGCTGTTTCATCTTTACATGCCAAACTAAATTCTTCATCTTCATTCTTCCGACGACGACGCTTCAACAAGTTGGAAATTTTGACTTCTTCAGATTATATAAAAGACTCGTGGCAACAATTCATTTTATAAAAACTACGGTCATGCCGTTGTGTTTGCCAACATTCCTCAATTCTAAACAGATAGCCGCGCTAAATCTATCTCAGATCTTTGAATTTCTGGGATGAAAGTCATTATGTACACTATTTATATTTATTCGAACTATCTTCATCTTTGTTGTTTTTCTCACAGCGTTTCGGCCGTGGTGCCCTTCGCACTTCCTCAGGTGTATATCGATATGGGTAAGCTACAAGGACTTCCGGACTGAATCCTTTATTTTATCAACGGGGGTAAAATGTCCTCGTTCCACTGATAATGTCTAGGAATATCGTCTTGTTATTATTTCGTACTGTTCAGTTATTGCTCATCCGTTTCCGCTGACTGCAAGTACATACTGCCTGACACCGGGATTGAACTCACAGCCATTATGTTACCAAATGCACAAACCAAACAATGACCTAGTGGGTAAAAGCGTTGCTTTGTTGTGTGACATTGTAATGAGTGAGGAGTATTTTGAGCCAGTATGCCACATGGTGAGCCTATGGACTGACAGTTTTGTTTACTGTTGCTTTTGGGGAGGACGTTTGGTATTTTTCACGATGGATGATATACGATAAGTACACACTTGTGCAAATGAATTGAAACAGAACGAATAATTCCGTTATTATTTAATTTCTTTCTTAATTTTCCAGTGAAACATAACCCAGTGCATATGTTAGTATGTCCATTCCACGAAGACGTTTCTTGTAGATAGACCACAGATTTTCGATTAGATTTAAATCAAGAGAGTTTCGGGGCAAGTTTATTGTACTTTGATTGGATCACTGGTACTGCTTTTCAGTGTGTTCGTGCAGCGTTACAATTTTCGTACGCTTCCTTGGAGTAAAGTCCCTCGCATACAATGGCCGTAGGACAACTAATCGACAGTCGAGACAATAGTGTCTGGATATGATAAAACTTGATGCAATCATGGATGGCGCAATATTTATCAAGCTTAAACAAATTCCATCATACACCCCCGAAAATGGATTCATAATACTGCACACCATCGCAAATGACCTAATCTGAGGAAAAAATAGGAATCGATTAGACCATGACACTTAAGTGGGTCTAAAGCTGACTGTATAGTGAAAGAAAGGAAACTAAAGTGGTTGTTTCAATTAATTTGCACAAAGGTGTATTTCTTTCTTTTTGGGAAAACTCCTGCTGTATCAACTGGCATATGCCTTCATAAACTTTCGGGATAATTAAGTGTGATAGATTGAATATCATTGCAAAGAAAAGTATAAAAAAATTGATTATAATACTTTTCCTTGAGGATTTCACTGTGGTGAATATGATCTCAATCTTTTTTTAACCATTTTATCCCAAGCAACGCATCCAATAAAACTCAGAGGTTTATTGAACTTCTATAATGGAATTAAAACTGGCAGTTTTTAGCGTGATTTGACAGTCAGCAGAGTCTAAAGTAAGCTCTCAAAATTACCAGAATATCAATATTTGTATTTGCTTCCTTTTAAATCATTTCAACCCAAGTATGGTAATAAAGCCACTAGAACGCAAGAATATGCGGAACGAAAAACCTTATAAAGGAGAGAGAAAAATAAATGGACAACAATTAAGACAGAAGATAATGATTGGCATTGAATTTAAATTTTTGAAGATCAAACTTGACTGGAAAGTAAGAAGCTGGAAGAGAGTTTCACAAGCGAGAAGTGCGATAGAAGAAACTCTTAGCATAGAACTTACGGTTACATCTAAATATTTCAACTGTAATGATGAGACCTTACCGCCAATCTAGTACTGCGCTTATACTCATCATGTCTCAGTAGCATAGAGGAAATTTCATTAGAACAATTGCCATGAAAGTATTTCTAGAAAAGGCAGAGTCGAGATGCCAGGTAAGGATCAATAACATTGCAGATTCTTTTTTGGATTTTAACCAGTGATCTCTAAATATCTATCACCATCACCAGACCATATATGTCAGCCATATACGAAACATGGACGAATTGGAAACTTATAAATATGTAAGATGGATTCGGGCGAGAAAAGAACTGGATTTCGATAAACTAATACTGACAAGGTGCGACTAATCCTATGTTATAAAGATTTAAAAAAAGCAAAAGACATATTCTGTTCGTCAGAATTTTATAATTTGAGTTACGAAACGTCTACAGATATCAGCAGTGCAAAGACACTGTTTGATCCTCGAATGTGATTCGATATTTCCGAATTAAATGTCCTTAGTCTACGTAAGATGTCGACAAGCTTAACTCTGCTAGGAAAAATGCAATTAGCTAAGTCGGTCAAATGTCAGCTTCAGTTAACTTTTCAAAAAATTTGACAAAATGAAAAAGAAACATCTAATTGTCCTGAAGAACTTTTCAAATATTCTTTTTCTTTCTTCACAGCTTTTGTTGATTTTTTTTTAAATTTTCTTTAGAGTGGAGATTTCTTTCGAAATTAACGCTAGACGGAAAGTGAGTATGTTACGGGAAAGATTCATAGACAGAAAGTAGAGAAATTAAAAAAATGAAATGAGAGGAAAAAAGAGAAAAAACGGAAAGATTCAATGAAAGAATGAAAAATAAGAGACAAAGAAAAAAATACACTAAAATATTGTGGGAAGTCTATATAAAAAGAAAGAAGAAGAAAGATATTGCAATGGATATGAAGAAAGAAAGAAAGAAAGAAAGAAGTTGAAATAGATACGAAGAAATAAATAGAAAATGAAGTCAATAGCAAACAAACAAGAAAGAAAGAAAGAAAGAAGGCAAGAAAGGAAGAAAGAAAGAATTGAAATAGACAAAGAGAAATAAAAAGTGGAATCAACAGTAAAGAAAAAAAGGAAGAAAGAAGGAAAGAAAGGAAGAAAGAAAGGAAGAAAGAAAATGAAACGGATAAGGAGATAAAATAAGAGGTGAAATCAGTAAAGAAAGAAAGATGGAAAGAAAGAAAGAAAGAAAGAAAAAAAAGGAAGGAAGAGAAGAAGTAGGACACTGAAATCGATAAGGTGAAATAAATAAAAGTGAAATCAATTGTAGAGAAAACAAGAAAGAAAGAAGTAAAAAAGGGAGGAAGAAAGAAAGAAATTGAAATGGATAAGGGGATAAAATAAAAGATGAAATCATTCGTAAAGAAAGAAAGAAAAAAAGAATTAAAGAAAGAAAGAAAGAAAGAAGGCAAGAAAGGAAGGAAGAAAGAATTGAAATAGTCAAAGAGAAATGAAAAGTGAAATCAATAGTAAATAAAAAAGGAAGAAAGAAGCAAAGAAAGGAAGAAAGAAAGGAAGAAAGAAATTGAAATGGATAAGGAGATAAAATAAGAGGGGAAATCATTAATAAAGAAAGAAAGAAAGAAAGAAAGAAGAAAGAAAGAAAAGGAAGGAAGAGAAGAAGGACATTGAAATCGATATGGTGAAATAAATAAAAGTGAAATCAATAATAGAGAAAACAAGAAAGAAAGAAATAAAAAAGGGAGGAAGAGAGAAAGAAATTGAAATGGATAAGGGGATAAAATAAGAGGTGAAATCATTCGTAAAGAAAGAAAGAAAAAAAGAAAAAGAGAAAGAAAGAAAATGAAATAAGAAAGGAAGAAAGAAAGAAAGAAAGAAAATGAAATAAGAAAGGAAGAAAGAAAGAAAGAAAGAAAGAAAATGAAATAAGGAAGAAAGAAGTTGAAATTGATAAGGAGATATAAATTAAAGGTGGAATCAATAGTAAAGAAAAAAGAAAGAAACGGATAAAAAATAGAAAGATACTAAAAATGGAATATTTTAAAACGAAAGGAAGAAGGAAACTAACACCAAAATGGGATGTCAAAGGTTAAAAATTAAGAGAAATCAATGAAAGAAATGAAGATATAGGAAAACGTAAGGACATTAGTGTACAACCAATAGGGGAAAAGAAAACAGCCAACGCATAAAAGAAAGAAACTATTTAAAGAAATCAATAAATCAATCAAAATTAATCAATAAGTTAATATAAGAAAGAAATTATGAATAGAAAACATTAATTAATCAATCAATAAAAATAGGAAGTAATCAAATATTCAAAAAGAAATCAATCGATTAATGAAAGAAAGGAAGAAATCAATCAGTCAAACTGGAAAAGAATCAAACTAACAAAAGAAAGAAAATATGAAATTAATCAATAAAAGAAGGAATCATTCAATAAATCAATAAAATATGGAAGAGCAGGAATCAATAAACGAAATCAGTCAATGAATCAATAAAAGAAGAAAATGAAAAATTACATACAATGATACGAATAACGACAGAAATTAAAGAATAACTCAACAACAAATAAAGAGAAAACATAGTGAATGAATGAAAAAATTAAGAAAGGATTCACTAAATCAATCGAAAAAAAAGAATGATATCCCTGAGAGAATAAAAGGAAGAAGAAATAATCATTGGAAGCAAGGAAGAAAAAAAGAATGATAACACTCAGTTGAAAAAGGAGAAAATAAGGAAGCATTACAATAAAGAAAGAGACAAGAACACTATCACTAAAACGCTGAAGAATGCAACTATTGAAAAAGGAAGAAAAAAGAATGATATCATTCAGTCAATAAAAGGACAAACTCGCAATCATTAAAATAAAGAAAATTAATGTTATCAGTCAATTGATAAAAGGACAAGAAATGCAATCATTAAAAGAAAAGAAGAAAAAAGAACGATATCATTTAGTCAATAATAGGACGAATAAAATCGCTCAATATTAGAAAAGAAATACAAAGAATGATATCATTTAATAAAAGCACGAAGAATGTATTCAGTAAAAGAAACGATGAAAAATTAATTATATCAAACAGTCAATGAAATGACGAAAAAACAATGATTACAAAAAGGAAGAAAAACAATGATATCACTCAGGCAATAAAAGGACTGATAAAATCACTCATTAAAACAAAGGAAAGAAAAACTATATGACACATTCAATAAAATGACTGAAAAACAATCATTAAGAGAAACGATATAAAATGACTGATATCACTCAGTCAATAAAAGGACTGATAAAATCACTCATTATGAGAAACTTAGAAAAAAGAATGATATAACTTAGTCAATAAAAGAGTAATCATTACAAAATGAAGGTCAACAAAGCAATTATTATATGAAAGGAAAAAAGAATAACACTCACTCAATAAAAGGACGAAAAAGTAATCATTAAAGTAAAATAGAAAAAAGTTTGATATCAAGAAGAATGATGAAAGAAGCAATCATTAAAAAAAGAAGAAAAAAGAATGATATCACTCAGGAAATAATAGAACGAATAAAATCACTTATTACGAGAAAGGAAGCAAATTAATATCAGGAAATAACGGGATGAAACAAGCAATCATTAAAAATAGGAAGTAAAATTAATGATATCATTCAGCTAATAAACGGAAGAAAAAAGCAGTTGTTCAAAGAAAGGAAGAAAAATGAATGATACTACTCAGTCAATAAGATGGACTGAGGAATCGTAGAGCCGAGTTCGAATTCCAGTCGGATCCGTTACATTCACTTACGTGCTAACACCCTTGGGAAAGGTGTGAATCCTCATCTTCTCCCTCCAACTATGGGTAAATAACAGGACAGACTGGGTTCTATAGCCTTGGATGGCAACTGGTCTAGGAGAAGGTCAACTCTGAATTCAAAACCATTCGGCGTCTGCACCGGCATCCGGCGGCCTCTTGGTTACTCCTACCTCTGTGGAAATTCTGCGGCAAGTAAGAGCATATTCTTCCCTCCACTGAGATAGCACGCGAGGTGTGGGGACCGCGTGTGAAGTTCAAACTCCCTTGTTACTCCATTTCAAGAATTCACCGCCGTTGGAATCGGGAATGGCTGTCGCTCGTTTCAGCATTGGCGACGGATCGCCGTGCTTGGTCGGCCTTCGTTCCGGACGCGGTGAATTCCTTGGAAGGAGCCGGCTTAACCGATCCAGGGTGAATGCCGCAACATACATACATACAATAAGATGACGAAAAAAGCAATCATTAAATGAAATGAATACAAAAGAATGTCACTCAATCAATATAAGGACGAACAAGATCAATCATTAAAAGAATGGATGAAAAACGAATGATATCATTTAGTCAATAAAAAGGGCGAGAAAATCAATCATTACAATATTGACGGACAAATGATGGCAACACTCAGTCGATAAAAGGACGAAAATGCAATCATTAAAAGAAAGGATCAAAATGTATGTTACCTCTCAGTCCATGAACAGACGAAAAAAACGATCATTCCGAAAAAGGAAGAAAAAAGAATGATAGCGCAATCTCAATAAAAGTAGGAATGGAAACACTCATTACAAAAAAGGAAGGAAATTAATTATATCACTCAGTCAATGGACGAAAAAAAGCAAAAATTACAGGGAAAGGAAGGAAAAAGAATTTCATCACTCAGGAAATACTGGGATGAATAAAATCATTCATTACCAGAAAGGAAGGAAATTCATAACAGTAAATAAAAAGACGAAAAACAATCATTACAATAGGAAGGAAATTTAATGATATCACTCGATGAATAAATCGTCGAAAAGGCATCATTAAATAAAAATAAAGAATAGAATATCATTCAGTCAATAAACGTACGAAATAAGTAATTATTTCAAAAAGAAGGAAAACGAATTATATCACTCTTTCAATAGAAGGATGAAAGAGGACTTAAATTAAAAAAGAAGAATAAAAGACAAAAATTATTTTAATGAAATAATAACAAAAGAAATGAATGGATTGATCAAAGAAATATAAAGTAAGATCTTCCTGAATGAATCACCAAAAGTAAAAAGAAAAGATTTACAAAATCAATTTTAAAAGCGAAAGAAATACTCCATCCATAAAAGGACGAAATCCGATCATTAACAGAACGAATGAATGGTATCATTCATTCTAAAAATCGACGAAAAAAACATCATTAAATGAAAGAGAGAAAATTTAATTGAAATATTCAGTCAATAAAAGAAAGAAAAATATAATTTTTCATCCCAAACAAATTAATAAAAACACTAAGAGCAAAGTTCTTGCAGAAACTGCAGCCGAAAAAAACATTACTGAGAAGAAAAGACATTAAAAGAATTGATATAAAATAAAGACAGAATAGGTTGATTGACATTTATAATTCTGAAGCTCATTGATGAAAGGAAAGCAAGAAGCTGGAGAAAAGTTCCACGGAACTAAAATGGCGAGAGAAGAAACTATTAAATTAGAACTTACGGTGGCATGTAGTAATTTCTTTTCTTCTTTTTATGTGCCGTGTATTTTCAGGGCGTAGGCGTTCATGGCTCTCCACATCCCTCTATTCCTTGCAGCTTTCAAAAAGTCCCTTCCCTCTGCTTCCTCCCCCAGACCACGTTCTTTCATCATCTTGCTTAAGCTCGCCAGGTATATCACGCGTTGTTTTCCCTTGTCTCTCTTTCCCTCTGTTCGACCCGTGAGTGTCAGATTCTCCAGGTCCTCCTTCCTCATTACGTGCCCCAGAAACTTCAGCTGCCTCTTCCTGATATTAAGTATAAACCTACTCCTTGTTTGCAACCTCTCTAAGATCTCATCGCTGCTCACACGCTCG
The DNA here is from genome assembly GCA_964036315.1 of Acanthosepion esculentum. NCBI lineage: Eukaryota > Metazoa > Mollusca > Cephalopoda > Sepiida > Sepiidae > Acanthosepion > Acanthosepion esculentum. Next base: position 19,653,999 of record OZ038511.1, on the reverse strand, counting down.
GCCCATGACATCCTTAGCATCCTTCTGTAGAACCACATTTCTGTCGCCTCGAGTTTCTTCTTCATCTTTGAGAAAATCGTCCAAAATTCGCTGCCGTCAAAATGATGAGGCCATGCTACTGATCTACTACTACGCTTAAATTTATGAAGATGATTTACTAGGGGTGAGTGCTCATTTAGAGTACAGTGCAGTCACTTTCTCACGGACGTGATGTGGCTTCCCTCTGTCTTTTCTACAAATATTTTCATAGCTACTGCTCTGAGGAGTACTTTCACTGCTACCCCAATTGCATGAATTTAAGCGTGCTGCTAGGTTGGCGTCTCGGTCTCACCCTTTCATTGACGAAACAGTTAAATGTAGCTGTCTCTTCTATTCCAATATCTTCTCTCGCACTTCCAGACAGTGGAATTCCTTTCCTCCAACTTGTTTTACTGATGTTAGTTGGACTCGTCAAACCCTCAAAAGAATTCAGAAAGGCTACTCTTTGCTGCCTTTAGAGAAAATTAAAAGGGTCTCTCGCTAAGGGTGAGCGAAAGGATAAAATAAATACGGCCATGTTAAAAAAAGAAAAGTGACCGAGTCGAGATGAAAAAAAAAGCTAAAAAAACAAACTGGGGAGGTTGGGAATATCGACTTGGATCATAACCAAAGAAGAAGCCTGGAACAAGCCGGAAACAGGCCGGGAACATCACTTACTCACATTAAATAGGTACACAAAAGAGGTCTATCTTAACCAAGAGAGGGTTCCACAGGAAACCCCCCCGATGTGATTTCGGGAGACCTAAAAAAAGAAAATCAAGCACAGCCCCGTTCCCACGAACCAGGCTCGCCTCAGTCAGAGAAATCTGTCGAAACCAATCTTGAGCTGATACTCAAAAATCGGATTAGATCCTGATGAGAAAAAAGTTCACTTCGCAGTTGCGTCATCCAAATCACCATTCGAGCTGTGGCCAGCAGCGATAGAAACACCATCCGTTTCACCACAGAATACGGGGGCGACATATTGTCACAAGCGTCTGTGCGATCAATGAGTACGAGCTTTTCGGGGGTGATACGGGGGTGACAACTCGCCGACATAGTCTCATAGGGGGCAGACCTGAGGGCAATATTAGAAGGCAGAGGAGCCGTTTCTTCGAAGCCAAGGTCACATCGTTCACAGTCTGACAAATCCATTTTCTTGTCATTGAAAGCCTATTCCGAACTAAACACCAGGTAAGCGAAAACTCAGACTTGCTGAGGTAATCCGTTGCTTGCATCCAAATCCAAGACGAGCGCCCCTCTTCCGCCAAGCCAAGCTGGCCGCGTTGTGGATAAATCGCCCCTTCCAATGTTTCACGATAGAAGACCTTCCTAGGCCGAGAAACCTCACTGGACCCAGGAACGACCCGATCGGCACTCAAGGAGGAAATACGATTGATCACAGCGCGCTTACGATGTCGCTCAGCCGGCAAGAATGTAGGCGTGATAGTAAGGAAAGGGAAATCGGCCTGCACACAACCAGCCAAAATCGAGCCCCCTGTCAATGTGCAGCGTAGGAAAGCCAGTTTCGAGGCGAGTTTATGACTCTCCAAGTGCGGCATATCCAGCCCACCCCATGATAAAGATGTTGGGTAGAAACTTCTCTGTCGACGTGATGCTTGTATCCCTTCCTTACAAGAGGGAGGAGAGCAAGCTGACGATCACTTTCTCACGCTTCTTACAGAGAAAAAGTACAGACAAGCGATAAAGAACAAGAGGAAATACATAAGTGGCACATGACTCAGCCCCGCCCTTCAAGGACAACCTTCGGCGCCAAGTCCGAGACACCGCGTTGATCTTTGCCCATACTTCTGGCCATTTTTTCTCTAGCTGAAGGTCGGGTCCAAACCACACTCCAAGAATGCGGGCTGGACTCTCCGTCCGTCCAAAGAGCTCTGGAAGACCGACACACTTCCACGCACCTAACCGTAAGCCGGAAGACTTGTCGCAGTTAATTCTGGCCCCCGTGATATTTTCCTTCCGTTCAGGCGCCTTAAGTACCACCTCAATGTTTCTGCGAGACGACACGAAGGTAGATACCACCCAAGGACAGCGATTCCACGTAGGGCCGGACTGCACGCACTGTTCCTTAGACTGCGAAGGAGAGGCTCCAACGCCAAAGCGTAAAGTAGGGGCGACAATGGACAAACCTGACGAATCGAATATTAAATCATTATGAAATATCATTCGACTAGGTTCAGAAACTATTACAAATAAAATAAATTAAATGAGACCCAAAGTCAGTACAATCTACTTCCGACATATCCTTAGCAAATTTCTTTTAGGCATTTCACCCCAAGAAAGGCGGGATGCCACGAGTACGTAAGGGGTTACAGAGTGAGAGCGAGAGTAAAGAGGCGGGATGGAGGAAAGGATGAAGAGAAGGTCAGGACATCTGGAGATGTCGATTGACATTACGTTTGAACAGTTGAAGATTATAGCTATCAGGGTAACAGGTAATAGGAAGGGAATTCCACAGACGGGAGGTGCGAGACATGAAGCTATTGGAGTAGAAGAGACGGCTACATTTAACCGTTTCGACAGTGAAAGGGTGGGACCGTGAAGCCAGCCTAGTAGCACGCTTAAATTCACGAAGTCTGGGAACTAGCAAAAGTGGCTCGTCGGTGCAGTTACCGTGAAAGTATTTGTAGTAAAGAGAGAGGGAGGCGCCGGCACGTCTGTGAGACTGCGACTGTAGACGAGATGTCAGATAATAACAATGATTTTATTACTTCTCTGGAGAAATTAAAAGGGGGCTTTCAACTCTCGCTTTCTTAAATACAAAGCTAATCCTATCATTGATATAAAATAACTCTTCTAAAACTATACTTATTTGTCAAAGTTCCAAAACGATTTTATAATAAATATTAAGTAACATAAAATAAACACTTACCAATTATATTTTTTCCCAAATATACTATCGGCTCTCAAATAAATCTTTATTTAGGAAAATGAATTAGTTACACGCTTGTGCAAATTAATTGAAACAACAGCTTTAGTTTCATTTCTTTCACCATTCGGTCAGTTTTAGACCCACTGGAGTGACAGGGTTTTATCGATTTCTATTTTCTCTTCAGATTAGGTCATTGGCAGTGGTGTACAGTAATATGAATCTATGTATGATGAAATTTGTTTGGTTTTGAAAAATATTGCGTTATCCGTGACTGTAACAGATTTTTATCACACCCAGACACTAATTTCTCAACTGTCGATTAGTTGTCCTACGTCTATTGTGTGCGATAGACGTTACTCCAAAGAAGCATACGAAAATTGTAACGCTGCACGAACACAATGGCAAGCCTTACCAGTGAGCAAATCAAAGTAAGTAGAGACTGCCCCGGAAGCTCTCCTGATTTAAGTCCAAACGCAAGGAACGACTTCGTTCTATAGACTGACCCGGGAACTCTCCTGATTTAAATCCAATCGAGTATCTGCGGTGAATCTGCAAGGAACGACGAAGTACTGACATGTGCACTGGTTCATGTTTCTTTGGACAAATACGAAAAAACGTAGATAATAACGGACTTATTAGTTTTGTTTCAATTAATTTGCACAAGGTTGTATATTGTTTGGAAAACGTGGTATGTAAGTATCAGAGAACCATTAGTCATGTTTAAAATAAATACTTCAAACTTTTACAGCTAATTGTGCGATGGTCCCATGTAGGTTTTACTAACTAATATCAAGTGATGATAATCAGTGGGAAAAGTCTTGAAAAACTTAAAGGAGGGCTTCTGGACGTCACACCGGAGATGCCTGTAAATGACCTAAATTAAGCAATCTCTTTATTCCAGTAAAACAAACCCTTTTCACGTCGCCTCGTAGCCTTAGGATATTTTATAAGCCAGTAATATATTTATATGTAGATAATGGGTGTACATGTATGCATAGAATTTTTTTGTGGAATTTCGTTTGCTGAAGCGTATAAGGTAAATATGAGCTTAAAGTTTTCTCGGGTAGAAAGATAAGCGAATACTTTTTTTCTTAGAAACGCTTCTAAATAGTGTTACAATAACTTCGATTGATTTTAAGTGTAAATTAAGTTTAAGCGTTTAATGATTTTTTTTCTTTTTCTTTCAGATTTAACAACTTAAGTCTTTGGCAATTTCAACCATGGACAGATTAACAATGAAATAACGTTATCGAAACCTATTACGAAAATGGACGTTCAAACAGAAATGCAATGAAAAGTTCCCAAGTCGCATCATGTCTCGAAACAGTAAAGTCAATTGGCCTCCAGGATCGTGCGACTGGACGCCTTTAGATTTCTTACTTTGGGGTCATCTCAAAAGTAAGGTCTATGCCAACAAGCCAACAACAATTCAACAGCTGAAAGATGAGATAATAAGGCATATTTGTGAGATCGAGGGGCCTCTCTGCAGAGACGGCATCAAATAATTTTGATCATCGAGTTGAGGTGTACTGCCGAAGACTTGGCGGACATTTGGGCGATATTATTTTTCACACATAATTGCCATGACGACTGAATAGTGAGTTCGATCTTCACTGGGTGCCCCATACCTTTCACCTTTTTCCACATCTAAGCTACGCTTAGAAAATCAACATAATTGCCATGACTTAAATAACATGACCCAATACAGAAATAAATAAATTTTCGCCAAAACACTGATTTATTTACTGCTAAATTTTATCCATTTTAATGAAACACCCTCTTAAAATGTTAAGTTAAACTACTTTTTGATGCTAGTATAGGTAGACGATAGTTTTCTGTTGGGTACGCGTGTAGGTTTTAGTTAAAGGGTTAGTAATGTTAGGGGATTAGCAATTTAAAACGTATGAAACATTTGGATTAAACTATGTAAGGAAGAGACCCGCTTACCGATTTAGGAATCCAAAGGCAATAACTGGAATCGAAACCGAATGAAGTAAAAAGACATTAGCATAGAGGAGGGGAGAGTCAAAGGCCTTTGTTCATTGGCTGAGGCTGACGGATATATTTCAATAAGAACGGTCAGACACCTAGCTATGTTTATCGTTTTTTGCAATGTCGACGCTTTCAAAGAGACAGCCTTACTCGTCCGGAGTCAGGTCGGGGTTGTTGTTTGAGCCGATATGATGCAAAACCCGAAATCGGCGATGTGGACAATGCATCACCTTGATGCAATCTAAAATGTATTATGCAACTGCGCATGTAAAGGTAGATACGAACATTTAAAACTGTCATTTTCCTCCTGAAACTAAAAGCTTCTAAAGCAAGCGTCTAGACCGAAAATATTCATTGTCAGCTAACATGCAGTTGGCAGCTGTCACGTCTTGAAAAGAATAAATTTACATGTGAGGTCGATTTTGATGTGTTGTGAAGATCGAACAAAGATAGCCACAAACGCAGAGGTACTTAGTAAAGCTCGTTTATAATCGTTTTTTAAGTAATTGATTCGTTATATTACATGACTAGCAGCATGGCCCGGCGTTGCCCGTGCTTGATTCAAAAATCGTACGACTCATACAGCAATCGCTATCACTTGACTTAAAATATTTTTTGCACTTCCTTGCCTTTAAAGGAGTGCCCTTTGTCGTGCTGATGTTGCTACACGCCATCTTCTTGCCTATCTCACACTGCGAATTTTTTCTAAGCTCTATACTAAACATTAAATCTGTTACGAAAAAAAGAACTAAACAAAATAAACACAAAAACGATCAGCTTTAAAAAAGGACTCGTAACTGGAAAAACCGAATGAAAAAAGAGTGTTAACAACAAATACTTTTTTTACACCCGACCCATGTCTGCGGAATCAGAATCAACGTTGAGTTTGGGCAAGCGAATGAGCCAATTGGAGTAAAGTGCCATGCAGATTTAAATTTTTCCCACTTGTGATGAATGCAGCTATCGATTTTTTTTTGCATGCTAGTATGCTAGTTAACATTCGTGTCAGTCATCTGTTGGCTCTCACGCTGGCCAATAGAATGTTCTTGCCTATTCGTGACAGCCAGCTATAGGCCCACACTCTGGCCAGTAGAAAATGGCCGCAAACTACATGAAAACTACCGTAGTTTAAGTATAAGGACTTCTAATACAGATAGAAGCTTACTTTTTTTTTAATTTTTCAACGTAGTCTCCCAGCACTGTCACACACTTTTCCCATCTGTACACAAGCTTCCGTATTCCCTCAGCGTAAAAATCTTTGGACGGATGTCTCAGCCAGTCGCTCACCACACTTTTGACTTCATCGTCACTTTTAAACTTCGTGCCTCTCGTGAACGCTTTCAAGGGACCTAACAGTTGAAAGTGTGAAGTGGCAAGTTCTGGGCTGTAAGGGGGATTAGGGAGCAGTTCCCAGCCCAGCTCGTTGATGGTCTGCACCGTTTGGGCTGCTGTCTGAGGTCTTGCGTTGTCATGATGCAAGATGACTCCTTCAGACTGATGATCCCTGCATTTGTCCCAACAGATTAGCTCAAAGTCCTTGCAATGTCATCCACTGTCAGACTGAATGAGGTCATTGACTGATTCGATCACCTCAGGAGACCTCACTTCTGTAGGCCTCCCAGGCCTGTCTTCATCCTCAACACTTCGTCCTTCTTTAAACAATTTAGCCCACTTGTAGACATTTTTTGGCTGAAACATGTGGCACTATACACAGTTGACATTCTCCTATGAATTTCAACTGGTTTGCACACTTCAGCAACAAAAAAACTTGATAACTGACCGCTGTTTAATCCTGGAGCATGCTCCTTGGTCGGCCATCTTTGTTAATCGCCAAAACTCTCAAAGTTTTTTTTTTAATCTTCAAAAGAAATTAAATCCATGTGAAAAACAAGTAAAACAAAAAAAAAGTAAAAAAAGAGTAAGCTTCTATCTGTATTAGAAGTCCTTATACTGAAAACATCACCTTATTTATTGAATGACTCTCGTATAAAAATAATTCATAAATTCATTTTCTGTTAACTTCGGTCCCACCTGGCTACATTCAAGGGTGATTTAGTGTGCCCTGGCGCACCGGATTATGGCTTTAATCTTTGTGCCTATTAAATTAATTTCAATTACATTTTTTTTATATTAATTCTATTAAAACTTCAATTACCTTCCGAACTCACTAATATTTCCAGGATATATATATACTACTATCCATACAATACAAAGCCCAAGAGACTCTCAAGGTAGAGGGCTACTGGTAAAATGGTTATATTAAATAATGTAAGATACGAATGAAAACGGTGGAGAAGTGATGATTATGAGTATAAAGAGGATTATTGACTCCTGAATTGAAAGTATTAAGATTGTGGTGATCAGGAAAATACCCACGCGATCTGGCGGGGGATTAGCTAAAATATAATAACTAATAATAAAAAAAGAGCAATAAATAATAATAATAATAATAATAATAATAATAATAATAATAATAATAATAAAATATCCCATACGCTGTCATAAATTATATGACTGAGCGAAAATTCGTTCTTGCCGTAGATCTTATTAAGCATAATCTGAGATTAACATCAATAACTAATAATAAAATTTAACCATGTGATAAATATCAGATGATATCATGTGATAAATGTCATCTCGGCTAAGGTCAGACTTTGATTTTCCCATTCTATCATTTATTTTACGCTTCCCACCCTTAGTGAATGTGTTACTTGATTCTCTCTATTTACATTATTTGGACTATTGTCTTCAATTTTGTCGCCATATTTATTACAACGTTTCAGCCGTTGTACGCTCCGGTCTTCTTCAGGTGGTTGAAATGTCGAACTGAACCCGGTAGACTGTTCTAGTTCCACGTGCCATCAGTTATCTCCTGTTAATTTCCATCTCCAAGTTCTCCATTGCTTTAACCGGGTATTGAACTCACACTCTTTGGGTTCTCTCACTGGATCTAACTAACGCCTAAGTGTCATGTGTCCTTGAGCATACCTGTGTATGAATTTCTGGGTATTATGAACCTAATGTCTTCAGCCATCATTTTTACCAGTGCTCATATTGCAATTTTTTGCTGTTACCATTACATGTTTTTACCAGAGCGCATATTGCAATTTTTGCTGTTATTATCGCTTTTCTCTGGCACTCTTTATTACTGAACCACCGGAAGAAGGCCGGAGCGTACAACGGCAGAAACGTTGTAATAAATATGGCGACAAAGATGAGGAAAATAGTCCGAATAATGTAAATAGTGTACATAATACCTCATCTCAGAAATATAGACAGATACTAAAAGTCCGAAACGTTGTAATAAATATGGCGACAAAGATGAGGACAATAGTCCGAATAATGTAAATAGTGTACATAATAACTCATCTCAGAAATCTAAACAGATACTGAAGGGCTGAAATGTTGTGATAAATATGACGACAAAGATGAGGACAATAGTCCGAATAATGTAAATAGTGTACATAATACCTCATCTCAGAAATATAGACAGATACTGAAAGGTCGAAATTTTGTAATAAATATGGCGACAAAGATGAGGACAATAGTTCGAATAATATAAATAGTGTACATAATACCTCATTTCAGAAATATAGACAGATATTGATTCTGTCTATCGACAGAATACAGAGGCTTCTCTTATTATTTTGAGGGGTGGACGAGTCCTAGTAACATCGGTTTTGTTAGAGTTTGTTTTATTACAATCTTTTGTTAGTTTGGAGGGGTTCATTCCCTCCCACTCATTTCATGATTTATGAAATTTTGATATATTTTTATTACGAACTTTCATGAGATTTTTTATACCATCGGGTGTTTTATTGATCCTCTGCGAATATGTGGTATTGTGGTATATGCAGAATCGATTGGTGAGAGATGCGTTCTTGAGGTAAATGGATAAATTTATTGGATGAATGGGTCGTGATTGTGATTAACTAGGACTAGTATACTTAGCAGAGACCAGCCTTTCCCCATTTTGCTCTTTGGCCTTATACCGCAATTACTGTATTTTCAGTAATAAATATATTAGCCTGTCATAAATGTTATTTGACGGATAAAATATTCGTTTTTAACGGACGCCTTTATAAACTCAGTACACCATTTTTATTTTTTTTTATTTTTCATGATTTTTTTTCTCCATCAAATGAGACGTTTTCGGATTTTCTTTGACTTCTGCTAATTGCTAGCTTCATTATTCGTTGCTTCCGAACGATCATTAATTTAAACTTATCAAGTGTTTATTTCTGCGTTTGACCGTGAGTAAAGGGAAACACAGATATGAAAACGGTGGATAGACGAGAAACACTTTTTCTCTGTTCATGTTACCTCAGAACACAATATTATTAACATTAGAAGTGACACCGAAATCCGAAGGCGAATTGAGATAGTGAAAATAGCTTTTCAGAAGCTAAGTAAAGTATTGACAGAAACATTTCATTAGAAACCAAAAAATAGTCCTGAACTGTTATGTAATATTGGTTCTTCTGTACTGTACCGAATGTTCCACAATCTCTTCACAGATTAAGAAGAGAGTTGATGCAAAAAATGTGGTTCTACAGAAGGATGCTGGAGATTTCATAACATGTAATATTGATATCCCTACACAGTACCGAATCCTTGACTATCTCCTTAGTGATTAAGAAGACAAGTGAGTCAACAGAAATGTGCTTCTACAGTAGGATGCTGAGGATTTCAAAATATGTAATATAGATTCTCCTATACAGTAGCCAATGCTCGTCTGTCTCCTCAAAAGATTAAGAAGACAACTGAATCAAGAGAAATGTGGTTCTACAGTAGGATGCTGAGGATTTCAAAATATGTAATATAGATTCACCTATACAGTAGCCAATGCTCGACTGTCTCCTCAAAAGATTAAGAAGACAATTGGATCAAGAGAAATGTGGTTCTACAGTAGGATGCTGAGGATTTCAAAATATGTGATATAGATTCTTCTATACAGTAGTGAATGCTCGACTCTCTCCTCAAAAGATTGAGATGACATTTGAGTCAAGAGAAATGTGGTTCTACAGTAGGATGCTGAGGATTTCAAAATATGTAATATAGATTCTCCTATACGGTAGCGAATGCTCGACTGTCTCCTCAAAAGTTTAAGAAGACAATTGAGACAACAGAAATGTGGTTCTATAGAAGGGTGCCGAGAATTTTATAGACTGAACATTTGTGCAACCATGAAGGTTTAGAAAAATGTAAACAAAAAAGTCGCGTATACTTGCTATCAGAAGTAGAAAAATTAAATTTCTCGCGTACCTAAGGAGGAAAGTGGGCTTAGAAAATTTGACACACCGGACACAACGAAGGCAAGAGGGAGCGATAAAACAGCGCATAACACACCTAAAGAGATTGTGTAAATTGTTGTCAGAACAGGATTTTGGAGAGATAGGAAAGAGATTTAAGAATGGCAAAATATAAATATAAATACAAAGGGTGTAGGACTGTGGCGTCACGTGGTTTCTCACGTCCTGAAGGAACACTGAACATAGAACAACAAAAACAAAATGGCTGCAGCAGACGTTCAAGTACGAGTTGACCACTGGCGACAAGATATACTTTACAGGAAGCGAAATTATATAAAAGTAAAATTAAAAAAGATCATAACTAAAGAAGGAAAATAGAGAGAATTAACAATGAAATGGTGAAGACGAAGGATAACAATGATGGAATGCAAAGATCGAGAGAAAAAAAGAATTTGGTCGATCATCTAAACTATGGACGCTTCAAAGCAGAAAAAAAAGAAAGTTTAAAAAAGGTTGAATGCGAAAATAGAAAAAAAAAATTAAAACTACGTCGAGGATTAGAACTATTGGACGCTTCGAAACAGAAAATAAAGAAACATGGCCCAGTGGATAAAGGCGTTGATTAGATCCAGTAACGAGTAGCGTGTTCAATACCAGGCCACAGCAGTGGTGAACCAAAACTTGGAGAGTTGCGTTAAAGGGAAATAACTTATACATCCGGAAGAGGAATGACACTTGGACCTAGAACTATCTACCACGGTGGACGAAATAATTGGTTCGGTTATAAAAATTCCAATCACCTGAAGAAGGCCGAAACATTATGAATATGGCAATGGAGATGAGGATAACAGTCCGAATAATGTAAATAATGCAAGTAATCATAATGCCTCATCTCAGAGATCCAATCACCTGAAGAAGGCTAGAGCGTACAACGGGCGAAACGTTGTGAATATGGCGATGAGGATGAGGATAATAGTCCGAATAATGTAAATAATACAAGTAATCATAATGCCTCATCTCAGAGATATAGAGGCTGAAACGTTGTGAATATGGCAATGAAGATGAGGATAAGAGTCCGAATAATGTAAATAATGCAAGTAATTATAATACCTCATCTCAGAGATATAGAGTACGGAACGTTGTGAATATGTCAATGAAGATGAGGATAAGAGTCCGAATAATGTAAATAATGCAAATAATCATAATACCTCATCTCAGGGATATAGAGTACGGAACGTTGTGAATATGGCAATGAAGATGAGGTTAACAGTCCGAATAATGTAAATAATGCAAGTAATCATAATACATCATCTCAGAAATCTAGACGCTGAAACGTTTCGTAGTATGACAATGAAGATGAGGTTAACAGTCCGAATAATGTAAATAATGCAAGTAATCATAATACCTCATCTCAGAGATATAGACAGATATAGGACAAAAAGGTATAAACAAAAAAAAGGTTGAATACAAAGATCGAAAAACAAAAATAAATTGCGAGGCACATAAAGTATGGACGCTTTGAAAAAGAAGAAGGGATAAAAAAAAAGAAAAAGAAGGTAGAACGCGAATCTCAAAAAGAAAACTGACTGTCGGTGAGGCACAGGAACTATGGACGTTTCGAAAAAGAGTATGAAGAAAGTATCCAAAAAAATGAAGATGAAAAAGCAGGGAGGAAATAAGGAAAATGTAACGTTGAATAAATAATGAGAAAGGGGCAAAAATATTATGAAAAAAGAGGGAAAGAAATAGTGAAACGAAGGAATGAAGCATTGATTGATTTTTTTTACGTCTTATCAACTCTTTCAGGGTTATTTAAAGCCAGAAATTGCTTTAGACTGTAAGGATGTTTTTTTAGACAATAATACTTTAGTGATACATCTTACTAATTAACCCATAGCTGGGGTGAAAAGAGGTGGTATTTGCGTGCGAGTGAATATATCGAACGCAACAAGAATTGGAACTCGGCTCTCCGATTAACAATTCCGAGTCATTAACCATTACACCAGCCGCACAACCAAGCTAAAATCATCTAGTATCCCCAAGCGATTACCCATCTAGGTATTGACCAGGCTTTGGTGATCGTAGGGGAACCGATGTTTCAACATGATACGGCCGTAAGCCGAGATATAGAATTATAAGAGTAGAGTGAAGAAACGGCGTGGAACCAAAGATGTAGAAAATGAATAAGAAGAGATGAAGAACAAAGGTTTACCAAACGTTGCACGATTTTGTTAAGTGTAATGCAAAATTCTGTATTTACGAAGCAGAAACAAAGGTTTCTACCCGGTGTTTTTTTTTCTCATCAAAATTCATAGCATGTCTTTGTCATGCATGCAAGTACTTCCTGTCAATGCATTAATTTCATACAAATCCAAATAGAAAAAAATGACGAGGGAAGATTGTGTTGCGCCACGAACATAGAATGATAAAGAAGTAAAATAAAGACAAAAAAATCGATAATAAAAATGATTATAAAAGAAAACCGGATGAAATTATTCAGATTTAAAAAATAAGGAAGACAACAAATGATAGAAAAAATTCAAAAGGGAACTGAAATCGAAATACGCCGAAAGGAAAGAAATTATGCATAGAAAAATAGATTGGAAACAATCGACGAGAAAAGAGAAAAAGATTGAAATAAACAAGCAACAAATTAATGAAGAAAGAAAATAAAGAAAACGAGAAAGGAAAGTAAAAATGAGAAAGTTTCGAAAGTGGGTAAAAGAAAGAAAGAAAGGAAGAAAGAAAGAAATGGTGTTAGCATGAAATATGGGGAAAACACAGATTAAGAAGAAAGAAAAAAAGAAAGAAAGAAAGAAAGAAAGAAAGTAAGAAAAAACAAACAAACAAAAAGAAAGAAAGAAAGAAATAGTAGTAGCATGAAATATGGGGAA